>OZ005654.1:329768096-331005596 GCA_963930645.1 Salticus scenicus | reverse complement strand
TGGACCATTAAGAACCTGGGTACAATTGACCATGGTCCATTTACCCCAGTTCTCTGTCATAATAAACAGATTTACGAAATCTACATTTTTGAAGTGTTAGCTATAAATTATACTTAAAAATTTCATAGTTAACCTTAATTAGATCCACTTTGTTTTCAAAGATGAATAAGAAAGCAATTTACATTGAGGTTTCTTCTTATTTATTTTTAATAACTGTTCAGTTACTTTTGTATTCTCATATTTTTACAAATATCATACAGATATAACAAACTGAATTAAATAATGAATTAAAAAATAATAATACAAATAAATTTGACGAAAAGGCCAGTTTTACATTTTGTTGGTTTAATCACAGAAATAAAAGATAATTAATCTATTTTTGTGAAATTCTTGCAAAGAAAACCTAATCAAAATCTCTACATTTTTTCCTGAGAGTGTTGCTATACTTCTTGTAAATTTTCAGGATAATGATAAGTCTTCCAAACCCTACAACTTCACAATAAAACAGCAGACTTTCAGTGACATAAAAATCGTTTGGTGTATCATTTTCTAATTTTAATGTTCATTAATTTACATTACTTGTATGAATAGAAGACATTAATAAACAAATATAACATATTCTACATTTTATATTATTAAAAAATTCACTATATTAGTATGCTTTTTAAATTTAACCTGATGTCTATAGTACTCCTTTTCAATGGTCCATTTTATCAGTTGCTGTTAAAAAAATTACATAAAAAAGAGTAAACATGATTATTGTTTTTGATTGAGGGCGACATAAAACCCAATATATAGGGTAATGTGTAATATGCACACATATTTTCAATAGCGAGAAATCATTACTTTGTGAGTAAACACTTAAAATTTCCAAAATTGTTCCATTGTACCCCGGTCTCCCCTATCCGAGGGAGAAAAATGTTTTGATCATAGTAACAAAAATAAGGTTTAATAAATCACTCACAGTTACAGGACCGCTCAAAATTAGTTCTAAATAAACATTAAAAAAAAAAAAAAAAAGACCCCGTTAAAAATTTTGAATTCCCCCCCCCCCCTGAATAATAATAATAAGGATTAATTACGTAAAAACAAAAACACGGGAAAGGTACAAGATCCATTGGTATTTAATGTCTGACGCATTTTGCAAAAATAGAATGTCAGGTTTAAAATAAGGAATATTTGAAACCGTTTCTTCGATCGAATCGATGTTACTTCCTTTCGGTGATTAGGGGCTAGACAAGAAACTATCTGAAAGTTGCAGCAAAATATAATTTTTTTTGCGTGAAGATTTTTAACTGGTAACTTTGTTATTTAAGGACTCAGATATTCCAGACCATGCAAAACGTTTCTATTGAATTATTATGACTTCAACACTGAGTTTTCATTCAACTCTAGGTTTTTCGTTTTTGTGACGATAGCGTCAAAGGTGCACAAAAGCAACAGCGGCGGCAGCAGCTTTTTCTTATAACAGAGAAAAATATTCCTATAATCTCATAACTTTAATAGTTCTTTTTTGCACGATTTTAGCGTCATGAATATTTTCCAAAATTCCCAAGGCTTTAATTCACTGAGTCACTTTTTCTAGAATTTAAGTTGTTTACACACACACACACACACACACACACACACACATATATATATATATATATATATATATATATATATATATATATGAATGTTTAGTTAAAATTAAGGGCTGAATCATTTATTATTCATATATAATTATTGAAAGCAAAAATTTCTTTTAAAGAGTGTTGCTGTATTTTCTTCTCAAACAAATGTAAAACATGGGAAATTTTTTTAAAAGCAAATCACAGTTTATCATTAAGAGCTAAAATTTAAATAAGAAGAAAAATATTTAGACTTCTTTTATTTTTGTTTTAAGCATTGGGGAAGCATAACTTCACCTTTTTCATATATTTCTGTACTGCATGCATTTATGCTTTTTGACTCAAAATGTCATAGTGTTAGAAGAATGCATTATTTACAAAGAAATATGAAGCTTTTGCGACAAACAAAAAGTTATTTCTTTTGATGTTTAAGAATATGAAAGTATTTTATATTCCCTTTGTGTGTGAAATTGCATTTCTTTTGACATATAAAATATTCAAACTTATGCTTCACTTAATATTATTGTTTATACTTCTGAAAGGTTTAAAGATTACATTTTCACTTTCTCATAACCACATATGGAAAAGAAAATACTGTTTTCGGGTCGAATTTTTGAAATTGAGTTTTCGTTATTATTGTATGTTTTGAGTTCCACTGAATCCAGAAATCCTTTTTTCAGTCGCTAGTCTTTTATCAATGTAACGCAAAATTAGGTATTAGCAAGAACACTAAATTTGGTATTCTAAATCTTTAAATGATATAACTTAAAAATTTTAATGATATCAGACAAATGGTTAGTTTGTAGGTGAATGTAAAAGAAATCAAATAGAGGCCTCGCAGCGTTCCTAAAAATTTTTCCTGATTTTATTATACTGTCCACACTTTATTACATAATGTTTACACATGTTTTAGCATTTGAACATTCAAGAAAAAAATTATTGACGACAGTAGTGAGAGTATATTAAAATGTGAGTAAAATTTTAGGAATACTGCGAGGCCTGCAAATATGCTAACGTTCTACACTGTAAAAAATATGTCCTTCTTGCTGCCAGAACTTTTCTGTAATTACAAAAAATACGTCCTGAAAACGTAATTTTTTCGTAAATTACGCGTATTTCCTCAAATTACAGAGAATTTCTGGCAGCAAATAGGACATATTTTTCCGCATTGTATGCATAGAATAAATACCCCATTCATATACTTTGAAATCTTTAAGCTACATTAAAAGAAACAAAATTAACTTTTATTTTTATATGTGCTAAATCATGCTTCCATTACAGTCGGCAGAAAAATTATTGAAGCACACATCCACATTTTACACACACACACACACACACACATATATATATATATTAGTTTGATCGCTAATTTTTATCACCAATTTATTAAAAAGGTAAATATAAACAGCATAAGACTAAGATCATGACTCAACAAATATTTACTTAAGAAAACAACTTTAAGTGCACATCTTTTAAATAGGAATTATTGCCAACGCTTCAATAATTTTGCTACCGACTATTGAAAAGGACATAAAATTCTTTATTTTGTTAAAGGGTCACACAAAAGAATTTAGAAACATTAGAAATATTTCCAAGGGAAGTCTAAGATATTTAATTGTTTTTGTGTAAATTGTCTTATCATATTAAAAAAAAATATATTATCTTTATTTTTCCTTGCAAAGAAAAAAATGAGCTCGGAAAAAATCAGTCTAACTGTGTTACGTATCAATATAATTAATATTCGAAAAAGGAATTAATCCTATCTTACAAATTAAAACAAAATTGATTTGTTTCAATTTCCTCACATTTTTCAACTTTTAGTAATATTATTAAAAATTTCCAGCAACTTATTCCCATAAATTAAGTTAAGAACTTTATGAATCAAGTTAGTTAAACCTTTTTATTAATTAAGATCCTAGCTATTATTTGTATAGAGCAATGTTAGCGTAAATATTGAATAATTTTAGCTAAACTCATAATGAAAGAAAATGTGTAAGTAAATAATTTGGTTCATTATTTTAATGATTTCACAGAGAAACTGCGAAAACCCTTTTCTGAAGACTATTTGCCACGCGACTGGGCATTCTTCCAGACGTTATTCTCTGAACTGTCTCCGAAAAAGATGCCATTCTTAAAAAAAATGATTTAAAAAAATGAAATAGTTTCTGGCCCAATCAAAGCATGAAATTCATTGGCCTGAAATTTCAAAATTGAAAATATCTATTTATTTTTATACCAAATTATATATTATGGAAAATGTCAATAATTATTATTTATGCATAATGATTTAGGATTTATTTTAAAACCAGTACTGAGAAGAAAATAAGGTAAACTATTGCACGCGTTGAAGGGTCTGAAAATAAGTCTCGCTTAATAAATTCGATCCGAAACCTTTTCGTGTATTTTTTTTTTTTTTTTTTTTTTTTTTGGGGGGGGGGGGGGTTAAGGTGCTGTTTTAAATTTTTTTTATATTATAATAAAAATTTAAGTGAAAAAATGTTTTTTAACAGTGAAAGGTTTTTATTGCGGAGCCCTGAAAAGCACAAAATAAAAATGTATTCTTGCAAAGACATGCTATAAATAAATCAAAGTTTCAACACTAAGAAAATTTATAGAAAAATATAGATATTTCACTTTTGCAAGAGATGAAAATTTTAAATATTCAAAATATTTTAAAAAGCTATCGAGACCAATACACTTAGTCATTAGTTTCTACATAAGTATTTGTTAAACCATATATTTCAAAGGTCTCGAAAGCTTTTTAAAACATTTTGAATATTTAAAAAATTTCATCTCTTGCAAAAGTGAAATATCTTTCTCCAAAATTTTCTTAGTATTGAAACATTTATTTATTTATAGCATGTCTTTGCAAGAATAATTTTTTATTTTATGTTTTTCAGGGCTCCACAATAAGGAGCTTCTACCGTTAAGAAATATTTTTTTTACTTCAAAACCATCATGAATTAGCAGAAATCCTCTAGTCTGTCCAGACTAAGACTTGGACAGACTAAGAGGACTTTAAATAAAAGAATGCAAGAACATATACGAAATATCAAAGAAGGAAATAGTTCTACTGTAGTCGACTTCATTTATGCCAACACAAACGCTAACCCTATATGGGATAAAGCCAAAATTAATACAGCATCATCTACTATCGAAGAACTTTACATTTCCGAAGCTATTAATATAATTAAATCCAAAAATACAATAAATTCCAATGATGCTGCAATTTTGCCAATAATTTGGCACAATATTATAAAATAGATAATAGTTTATTTCTGCTAATCCATGATGGTTTTTCTCCTACAATAGCCTCGTGTGATATTTCAATAGTTCCAGCTTCTCTTATTTTTCTTAGCTCCTTGATCCAACCTTTACCGGACTTCAAATTTACTTTGCTGATATTCACGTTATTAAAAGACTAAACTGTTGACTGCGAAAAGAAAAAAAATATTTAAAAACTGCTCATTGGAAACGAATAATAAAAATCCCTATTAAAGCGAAAAACTTTGGATACATTTTTTTAACATCTTTTAAATAAAATTTAATTTTACGCGTGTTTAAAGTATTTTTAATATAATTAACAAATGACACGTTTTCAATTTAACTCTCTTTTTAGAGGTTATTTATAATTTTCTTATTATTGAAACTTTTATTTATTTATTTATTTTTTTATAGCATGTCTTTGCAAGAATATTTAATGCTTTTTAGGACTACACAATATATATATATATTTAATTACATTTTTATTCTTGTGCGTTTTAGTAATTAAAAGAAGCTTCTAAAAAAAAAAAAAAAAAAGGATAGTAGGTAGACAACGAAGGATCTTTATTTTATCATTTGAAATTTTTCCTATTAATTATCTGTAATAAAGTAACTCGTCGGTTTTCGAAATTAGAACCATCGCGTTATCAACATGACGTTCTATCTAATTGAGCTAACAAGTGTCAAAAAAGGTGCTAACATTTACGTTAAAGTGGAGGTGTTTTGTTTTTCCGTGTGACACGAAAACACGGTGGTAAAATCCAATTTCAATAAAAAACTTCTAAAAAAATATTTATTTATGTATTTTTTACTTAAATTTTTTTATTTTGTGCTTTTTTAATGTATAAAATATTTTGTGTTTTTCTTTTTTTAATACATAAAAAAAAAAAAAAAAAAAAAAAAAAAAAAAAATTCCTCTTAAAAATTTATTAGGATATTGTGTAGTCAACGAACAATTTTCTTTTTTATGAATTGACACCTTTTCTACTAATTATCTGCAAAAATTAACACGATGGACCTTCAGGAATGGAACTCTCGACCACTGTATTAGTAATGTGATGCTCTAACCAACTAAGCCATGGAGCGACAAAGTGAACAGCTTGTATTTACTTCAAAATGGAGGCTCCTTGTTTATTAGCGTGACACGAAGACACGATGAAGAAGTCAATTTCATGTAAAAAGCTTCTAAAAAAAGAGACTATTAAAGAAAGACATGAATTTATGAACTTTATGGAGAAGTGAATAAATATATTTTAAAAAAATTGTAAAAGAAACAGAGTTATTCCATTTATTTGTTTATTATACTGAAACTGACTTTCAGATCACTTATTAACTTTAGGTATAATTTCTTTACCAATTTGTGTCTTTTAATTTAAAACTTGTTATATCAATTAAAAAAAACATTCTAAGCATTCCAAATAAAACTCTACATAAAGAAGATTAAAAATTTTGTGGGAAATTGTTTTACAAACCGAAGTAAATATATTTTACCCAATAAATTACTCAAAGTGTTACAGATATTTTTAAAAAACAATTTTTTACTTATTAGTACAATTTAAACGGCATTAAGTTGTTTACAAACAAAATATTGGTATACTTATTGTATGAACAAGGAATATGTTATATTACTTTTGTGTTTTTATAATTTCTGTATGTGAATGTAAAGGCTTTTTTTTTTTAAAGCCAGTACACCTTTTAGAAATTTTCAAGCTTTAGCTTTTATACTAGAAAAATAATCTGTAACATCCTAAAAGAATAATATTACATAATGGTCTTTAAAAATGTGCGTACTGTAAATTTTTCTGTAAAAGTATTTTAAAATTAAATATGTATTACGCTTATTCAAGTTTACTTTCAAATAGGTTTCAACGACATAATTTTGAAAATATACTTTTATTTAAGTCACACACATTTATTTTGAACAACGTTTATTTTTGAAACTGTTTTGCTATTTAAATTTTTTGCAAAAGAATGAAAGGTTTTTAATCATACAACATGAATTGTAAATATACACTAATTTACTTCGCAACAATTCAGTCTGATGCTCAGATAAAACACACTGAATCGTACTCTCGAAATTGTAACAATCGCTCATTATAGCAAAAGAAAGTAGTGCAAGTTCCACACGAGATTTTTTTTTACTTTATGAATCTTACATTCTATTTCAGATTCTTTTACCCATAAGTATTTGAAAAAACATTGTTTTTGAGTCAAATTTACGATATTGGTTTTCGTTATTAATATATGTTTTAGATCTCTTGACTATGAAAATCAGGCTTTGAGCGGTTAGTCTGTGTATCTTTGTATGTGTGCCTGAGAGTCTTTTATTATCATAACTTCGGTTCTATTATTTGAAACTTTTATTGATTTCAGACAAATGGTTCGTGTATAAACACATACAAAAGAACACAAATACATAACGTTTATGAGCAAAATTTCTTATTGATACATTTCAATTTTTTTAGAAAGTAATAATAAAAGAAAATTAAGATGTGTTAACTGATACTGTCATTTAATACTTTAATTATATTTTACATATGTTCATAACCTATATTTATGTTTTTAAATTTCAGTTTTAAGAAAGTGTGATATTAAATTTTTGGTGTTTAACTAAGTTTTATACTTTTTTTTTGTTAATATATTTTGCGACCTTATACTTTATTCCAGGGCTTTACAAATGAACACAAGCACATAACGTCTATGAGAGAAATTTCTTGTTGATACCTTTCATTTTTTTTAGAAAATACCTATCAAACAAAATTAAGATATGTTTGTTACATGTACAAAAGAATGTTTGGTGTAGAGTGATATGAAAGTTTTATCTTTCGTTTAATAAGCCACACACAAAAAAAAGTTCTAATATATCAGGTGTGGTTGAAAATAATTGGAAATATATTTGAGGTTGTGATATGAATATGTGTGCTGAGCTAGGTTCAGTTATAGGGTTTGGTGTGTATTTAATGTATAAGTAATGTACCCGGCTGCTCCAAATCAGTCGACATAAGTTTTAGTAAGTTCTATGCGTCGAAGACCTCTGAGTAATTTGAAATAAATGTGCGTTTTTAATAACACCTTTAAGTATTATATATATATATATATATATATATATATATGTGCGTGTGTGTGTGTGTATGTATGTGTGTGTGTAATTTAAGCTGGATTTCATACAATATTTAATCTGTGAAGTTCAGTTGTGTGGTAGCTTCCTTTCTCAAATACATTTATGTGATTAGAAACTGTTTCTAATGTTATTATGAACTGTTTTTAATGTATGTGAAAAATAATTAAATATATTACTGTATGCCTTATGTATTACACCCTAATAATATTTTTGTAGCAACGTAGGATAAGAGAAAGTGGGATGAATGCCACTCATGGTTATTTTTGTTACATTTTTTATATTTACAATATAGAATACAATTAATAGTTCATTGATACCTTCTAAAAATGAGAAGGGTTAAGAATAGAAAGCAGAAAATCATGTGAGTCAGCAATATATGAGTTGTACACGTGTTTTAAAGCATAATTTAGTCAACAGGATATCAAAAATTATTCATGTATAGATATTTTTATTTCATTTTATTTTTCTTTACTTGAAAAAATCTCAAGAGTATAAGCATACATTTTACTGTATTTGGTAGGAAGAAGATTTATAATTAATCCATAACTATGATATGAGATGACGAGGCGTACTTCTACATTTTTTACACAAAGAATTTAATAAACAAGAATAATTACAACAGATAATTTAATAACAAAGAACAATTACAACTGACATACACGTGTTACACAACGGATTACATTTTGAAGACTGATCTGTTTTAGCATTAATACAAGTAAAGGGGAGTTAACAGATCATTGATTGGACAATACAGTTGCCAAGAAGCTACTTAAAGCCAACTTTCCTTCAATCGTTTTTTACGCATTTTCATTGCTATTGTGTTGCTATGTTTTAATTTAATGCAATGTATGTTATAAAACCAAGAGAGTTATTTTGAGCAATTTATCCTTACACAGTTGTTATGATTGTGCACATGGATAGAAAAGATTGTTATTAATAATAACTGTAATTGAATTGTAACTATAATAATTGCTTTTTAGTGACATCATTTAAGATAATTATAATTGCTTTTTATTGACATTATTTAAGATAATAATAATTACTTTTTTTTGACATTATTTAAGATAGTTGTAAACAAATGTTATTGTATTAGGAGTGAATCTTTCAACCTCAATTAAAAAATCAGAAAAATTAAACAACTTCAAAAACAATTAAAGAAAGATAAAAAAAATTAAAGAAAAAATATTTGAAATTAGAAAAAACAAGTTCAAATAAAATTACAAAATAACAATAGGTTGCGAGATAGTACGTTTAACATAAAATTAGTCTTTTTTTTTTCAGTTTCAACGTTTTCTTGTTCGTTAACCTAAGCTGTCGTCGTTTACCACGCCAAGTGACTACGCCAGTGTCGAATAGGGGTCCACCGGCTGTATGTTCAAACGAATTTACCTTGCCACTGAGCTAACTCGGTCAATATCTGACTGGCACTATTTGCTCTTATGATAATTGGGAAATTTTTATCTGTTCTGCAAATACATTGCTCTACCAATTGTTTCACCAGCATACCTTAGTTGATACAACATTTACACGCTAAGCTAATGAACCCCGGTTTGAAGGGTCATTCTTTGTTTTTGTTAAAATTATTTCTGCTTTTCTGTCTAAAACCTTTAAACATATCTTTAAGTGCATCTGAATTTTATCAGTTTAAAACAGCCGTCTAATTGTAGAATGTATTATCACTCGAGCTTAAATTCTATTCTTCATTATTTTACAAATTACAAATTTATACAAAGAAGTCACTTTAGATGCTTTTTAACTTGACATCCTTTATCTGAAAATTACATTAATAAAAAACTATATTTTGTCAGAAATTATAAAGAAGCACGCTTCAAGACGAAATAAACTTTTTGACAATTTTTTTTTTTAATAGATTGAACTTATTAACTTTTCTGAACAATAAATTCTCTTTCAGTTTTGCGTAATCAGCAGATAGACTCTTATCCAGTTCAAAAAAAAAAAAAAAAAAAAGAAGTCAACAAGAAACTGGTATGTTGGCAAAATCCCAAATATTATCGATTTAGAAAAAAGGAGTTGGTATGCATAATGTAACTCACAAACAATATTATTTATATATTTTACATAAAAGTATTGGAAAAAAAAAAAAAAAAAAAGAGTAAAAAATAAAGATGATAAACAAGATTTAATTTAATTGATAAGAAAATTTAATTAACTGATTTTTAAATATTAAATACAAATTTTTCTTTTCAGTCTTATTTAACACGTGTACTACAAATTTAATTTATTTCATTTTTTTTGAAAGATTCTTGTTTTTGCTGAAGAATAAAAAAAATAATGAATGTGTTTGATAGTTTAAAAGAAAAGATCATTATGAAAGTTTCATAAAGAGTATGTTAAAAAAAAATCATTATTATTTTTTTTTAATATACGTTTAAATGATATAATACTTTAGTAAAGTACATTATTTAAAAAAAAAAAAAAAAAAAAAAAAAAGAAGAAGAAGGAAGGTAAAGAATAAAAAAGAAAGAAATTAAATAAATAAATAAAAAATAAATAAAAAATAAATGTTCCTTAAAGCATAATACAAAGTATGAATTTCAAATCATATGAAAAAAAAGTATGTATATATATATATATATATATATATATATATCAGTAAAAAATTTATTTTTATAATTACCGAATATTTTAATATTTTTGGTTTTTGGTTTTAAAGCATTATATTTCTGAGAATTTTATATAAAATTTAAAAGATACTTTCAGCGAATTTCTAATACGACACAGTTTATTGTAGAAGGAAAAAAATATTTTAAAACTTTAATTTCAATTTTTTCCGAATAGGAGAGTTTTAGGCTTTTAGAGCACCTCAGAAAAGCACCAAAGAAAGTACCACAGAGATGGAGTTTAAAGAAATTGGTACGAAAAGTTGAAAAAAACACTATGAAATGAAAGAACTCGCAAGAAATGTTTCGGGTAGAAAGAATGCAAGACCATTCGTCAGGCGAATAAAGTAGGCACGAGTGCGGCAAACAAAGCGGCAACGTGCGTGTAAACAAGCGGCTCGTGCGTTGCCGCATAAGTACCTACTTTATTCACCTGGAGAAGGGTCATGTTTTCTTTCGACCCGAAACATTTGTTGCGAGTTCTTATATTTTATGGTGTTTATTCAAAATTCCGTGGTGCGCTGCCACTTTGTTTGCAGAACTCGTGCCTACTTTATTCGCCTGACGAAGGGTCGGTCGTGTTTTCTTTCGACCCGAAACATTTATTGCGAGTTCTTATACTTCTTGGTGTTTACTCAAAGTTTCGTACACATTATTAGCTTTAATAAAGGATTTTTAAAGCAGCTAACTTCCACTTTTTATGTTTAGGTGAGAAAAATTCTATATAAAAAATAAATAAATAAATAAATAAAATAAAAAATGCGAGAATTGTTTGCGTGTGCATATAATAATAATAATAATAATAATAAAGTCGATAATGATTAAAAAACTATTTTTTTTAAACTTATTACTATTATTATTATATATTACTAGCTTACCCGTCGGGTGTTGCAGCGATCTCAGAAAAAAGGAAATTCAAGGAAACTCGTTATCATAACATTCAATTTACACTATGTCATTTTTATTGAAACATACTTATTTCCATAATGGAAAACATTTCAAAGGGTCATTTTAATTCTATTTATTTATTCGAGTGCTTTTGTGTACACGATATTTTTTGTTTTTCCGTCTGGTGCGTACACGAATAAATCAGGCTTTCCGACGCGTGAGTTGGTCACATACAGTTGTTCATATGAGACGCACGGATTCTTCAAATCTAGCCCACAGACTTGCAGCGATTGTCCTTGTGTTTTTTTTATGGTCATTGCAAAAGCGAGTCGCACTGGAAACTGTAAACCTTTGAATTCAAATGGCTTATCTGTTGGGATCATTGGAATACATAGCAACATCACATCTTCCCCCTTGAATTTCCCATTCAAAATTGTAGCTTCGATGACATTGTTCATCATCTTTTTCCCCGAAAGTCTTGTACCGTTGCAAAGTCATGGTGGATAGATTTTTCGGAGAAGAATGATAGCCACGCAAATTTTCAATGTTAAAATGTGCGGTGGCATATCTGGCAAATCCAGCGAATTCAAGAATTCCGTTGGGTAATTGACAACTTCGTATTGATTCATCATGATCGATGGACTTATACGTTGTCGCTTCGCCTGGTATTCCTTTTGAATGCTGAAATTGATGGCAATGACATCGTTGTTCGTAGCTGCTAATGTAGCACGTGCACTGAGCCACTGATGATTTTTGTAATTCCGCAGTGCGTACAAGATCGTCTTCCAATCTTATTCTCTTTGCTCGTTCGTTTGAGGGGCTTGAGCAGTTTTTATTCGAATAGCTACTAATCTTGTTTTCCATTGCTCGTCTGTTTCTGAAGCCCGTAATGTCTATTTCTTTCATGCTTCAGTGGGCGAAATTTGTTTTTAGATATTCCTGTTTGTAATATCCTGAAGTTAGAACCTTTTGAATATTTATTTATTTTTTTCATTGAGAAATAAAGGAAATGTGAAAAATTTGTTTTAATCCCGTTTTTGTCCTCCATGCCCCGGGGCCGATATTAAAAAAAAAATTGCCAGAAACCATTGCGGGAGTGTACTTAACAACTTCCCAAAGTTTTATGGCGATCGGATGAATGTTGTAGCAATGCATAAAATGGAGGGAAATATAAAAAATATTTTTTGCCCACTTCCCCCCCTCCCCCTGGTGCGAAATTTATTTTTAACCGACTTCAAAAAAAGAAGGAAGGTTCTCAATTCAAACCGTATGTTTTTTTTTTATGTTTGTTAGCTCATAACTTCTCAACGGATGCTCCGATTTTGATACTTTTCGTTTTGTTGAAAAGGTTTTGGTCTGAAATAGGTCCCATTGTAATATCTTTACGATCTAAAGAAAATACAGGGTGCCCAAAAAAATCAGTCCCAACTCTTTTAACTGCTAAACGGCTGCAGCTATAGTGATAAAAATGGTATGTAAGTATAGCAAAGTGACCATGCAGTACAAGGTTAAAACGCTTGCAGCGCCACCTGGTGGAAAATAGCGGATTTAGTGTTCCTATCTCGAAAACGGTTCTAAAGAAAAAGTGAATTACAAAGCTGAAGAGTATCACCGATTTAGTACAAAAAGATAGTTTAGACATTCATGCTAACGTTCCTATCTCGGAAACGGTTCAAGACAGGGGGAAAAGTGAATTATAAAATTGCAGAGCATCATCGATTTAGTACGAAAAGATAATTTTGATTGATGCTAAAAGTACAAGGCTAAAAACGTGCATTTTTTTGTTCGCAATTTCTTACGCTATACACACTTGAGCTACATTGCTCACGTTGTAGCGTAGCTGGTGAGACATACGCTATATAGTTCAAAATACGGTTACTTGATACTTTTTGTTTTGTTGTAGAGATCTTGGTCTGAAGTAGGTCCCATTATAACATCTTTACAATCTAAAGAAAATAAAGCGCCATCTGGTGAAAAACAGCGGAATTAGCGCTCCTATCTCAAAAACGGTTCAAGATGGGAGAAAAGTTAATTACGAAGTTATAGAGCATCATCGATTTACTACGAAAAGACAGTTCTTAGACATTATTGCTAAAAATAGAACGCTTTAAACGTTCAGTTGTTTAATCGCAATTTCCTACATTGTGCACACTTGAACTACGTTGCACACTTTGCAGCGTAGCGGATGACACGTATACTCTGTGGTTCAAAGTACTGTTACTGTAAGCGGTCACATTGATTAGCACAAAGTCGTTTTCAACCAACTTCGGAAAAGAGAGTGTTCTTAATTCGAGCTATAGTCATAAAAGTGGTATGTAGGTATAGTAAAGTAGACATGTGCTACGTGATTCAACTGCCTAAAGCGCCAACTGGTGGAAAAGAGTGGAGTTAGCGATGCTATCTCGGAAACGTTTCAAGACAGGGGAAAAAAGTAAATTATAAAATTGCAGAGCATCATCGACGTAGTATGCAAAGATAGTTTAGACATTAATGCTAAAATCAGAACGCTTAAAACGTGCATTTATATGTTCAGAATTTCCTATTTTGTGCACACTTGAACGACATTGCATATGTTGTAGCGTAGCGGGTGACATTTATACTATGTAAAATTCAAAGTACGGTTATTGTAAGCGGTCACATCGATTAACGCATAGACGTTTTAAACCGACTTCATAAAGAAGAGGTTCTCAATACAAACCATGTTTCTCATTGTTGTTGTTGTTGAAATTTGTTAGCTTATAACTTCGTAAGAGATGATTTAATTTTAATACTTTTTTGTTGTCGTAATGATCTTGACCTGAAATAGGTTTCATTATGATTTCATTAAGATATAAACAAATTACAGGATACTCACAAAAGTGTGTTCTCACTCTAACTGCTGAGCGCATGCAGCTACACTGGTAAAAGCAGTATGTAAGTATCGATGTTGAAACTTCTGTCCGTCAGCTGCAATGCATATTTTGCTCTTCGTTTGGACTTTACGCTGCGCAATTTCCAGCGCAGCGGGTGACACGTATTCACTGTAAAGTTCAATATATATGCCTAACAGAATTTTCGGTTACGAATACAGCGCATCCGTTCTTTACATTTCTAAAGACTTTTTAATTTAACGTATGTTCGTTCAATAGATAGTTTTTTGCTCATACCCGATAAAGGCAAGAAAAGTGACACAACTTAAAAATGCAGCATTTGAAAAAAATCAACTTAAAAATAATTTGACTAGAATAAAACTGGCACAACTGTCTCTCGAGTGGATAACTTTCTAGATGGAGATGTAACATTTTTGTTCACATTGGGTGCATTTCATGTATTTTTCAGTGACATAAACCCTTTTTTGAGTAATGTCACTTTTCTTGGAAGTTGCGATTTGTGAGACTTCCGTCGAACGTCTTCTGATGCTCTGCTATATAAATAAGTTTTCACTGAAAAGAGAAAAATAAAATCTTTTTGTAAAAAAATAGAACCGACTCCAAAAAGCAACGACTATTCAAACAACTAAAAATGAAAGAAAAATGGCAGAAAATGGAACTGTAAATTGCGCCTAAAAGTATAAAATAATTTCCCTAGCCAAACAACCTATAACGCTACAATTAATCATAACTTTTGAAGTCGGCACAAAATTAAATAAAAATTGATACCTTTATTCAATACAAAAATCAAATCCTATTCAAAATACACATCTCACATTGTTACCTGAAAACGCAGCCGAAAACTACTTTAATTCAAGAAAACAAATAAGATTTCGTAAGCAGCAAAAGTTAGCGAAGATGCTGGTATCTGACGTCCTTGGTGAATGAAAAATCGCGAAATTATCTGGAAAACATATTTAATATCTTTGGGATATCATGATTATTTTGATAAGGTACATCAAGAGAGTAATCAAGAATATGAAACAACACATCGTACAATATATATTATGAAAATATACATCTTGCGTGTATATTTTTGCCTTACGTTTTGATTGCCAAATCCAAAAGCCCTCAAGGATGATAGTTATCAAAGTTATACTAAACTTGCAAAGGAAACTCTAACTTCGTAGAAACATAAATAACGCATTGTGAAGAATGTTCACTGTTCTATGTAGATGCTACTAATGGACGAATTGTATACAGTGATAAAATAATAAAGGAAAAATGAAAATGGATCATTCGAGATAACAGCATTTGTTGCTACCGATCTAAAGACAAACCTTTAAAAACTAATTAAATTTTATTTAATTTTGCGCCGACTTCAAAAGTTATGATTAATTGTAGTGTTATAGGTTGTTTGGCGAAGGAAATTATTTTATACTTTTAGGCGCAATTTACAGTTCCATTTTCTGCCAATTTTCTTTCATTTTTAGTTGCTTGAATAGTAGTTGCTTTTTGGAGTCGGTTCTATTTTTTTACAAAAAGATTTTATTAGATATTCATGTTTGTAAGTTTGAACCTTTTGAATATTTAGTTTTTTCATTGAGAAATAAAGGAAATGTGAAAAATTTGTTTTAATCCCGTTTTTGCCCTCCATGCCCCGGGGCCGATATTAAAAAAAGAAAAATAAATAAAAATTGCCAGAAACCTTTCGGGGGTGTACTTAACAACTTCCCAAAGTTTTATGGCGATCGGATGAATGTTGTAGCAATGCATAAAATGGAGGGAAATATAAAAAATATTTTTTGCCCCCTTCCCCTCCTTGGTGCGAAATTTATTTTTAGATATTCATGTTTGTAAGTTTGAACCTTTTGAATATTTATTTTTTCATTGAGAAATAAAGTAAACGTGAAAAATATGTTGTAATCTCGTTCTTGCCCCATAAAAAAATTATGCTAGAAATCTTTGGGAGAGTGTACTCAACAACTTCCCAAAGTTTCATGGCGATCGGATGAATGGTGTAGTAATGTATAAAGGACAAACAGACAGGCATACATACATTAATTTTTATATAGATTATTTCTATCTTAAATGAATTTAATTTTGGATGCGAGGCCTGATTTAAAATGCATGTAATGAATGTATTGCAACAAATATATTACAATGTCTGATCCTGTTTTTTTTAATTGTTATTTTTCTCTCATGATGTATTTAAATTCAGTAAATTTATTATTTTTCTCGTTTTTGTGTACTGAAAAATGATAATAGCACTTTTTTTTTCTTTCTGTCTGAAAGAAATATACTTTTACTTAAAAAGAGTTTAGTGAGATAACAGAAAATGTAGGTCTTTAAATAAAGGATTTTTGAATAGCAGACAAAGTAGATACAAATATAATAAACAGACAAAAATAGTTTATGATATTTTTGCTCTTAATAAAACTAATTCAGCCTTTCCCTGGATAAATGTGTGTATTACGAATCGAAGTTTTATATATATATATATATATATAATGTTAAGAAACGCAAATCATTATAAAATTTAGTATACAAGCGATACAATATAATTGCCAATTTCATTTACAAAATAATTTAAAAATAGTAAATCAGGAAAAAGTTCAGTATATAGGAAATACATTATTAAGGTCAATTACATAAAAAAAATAAATGAATAAAATCTTGATTTGTAATTAAAGTTGAATAAATTACTCACGCTTACATTACATATAAAACCTATTCACGCATGCCATCAAAGAATGAACTTTTCCAATGAAATAATTATAAAAAATTACCTTCAGAAAAAAAAAAAAAAAAAAATAAAATAAGAAGAATCCATTAAGTTTAAAAAAAGAGTGGAGCATATATATATACAGAGAGAGAGAGAAAGAGAGAATCAGAACGTACAGAAGAAATGTAAAAATTATTAAATATTATCAGTACGTACAGTTGGAATTTAAAGATGATTAAATAATTATCAGTATTCAAACAATTAATATGATCAAAAACAAAGACCACCCAAATCAAACCAAAAATGAAATAAGTCAAAGCAAAATGAATTAAAATGCAAACTAACTTTATCAAGGGACTAGTAGAATACAAACATACATATATATATATATATATATATATATATATATATATATATATATATATATATATCATACAATAATATTGGAAATCATTAAATTAAAATAAATTAAAAATAAAGCAAACTGAAACGAAATTCTAAATCTGTATACGACAGTGTAGTGTACGAGCAGTTTCGCCTGCATTATCTATCTATCTTTCTCAAAAATAAGGAGAAGTGTGAACATAATTAATGAGTGGTGCAGGAATTTACTGTGTGCATGTGTTCGCACGTTCGAGTATGCTCAGATATAAACTTGCGCGTATAAGAATCTTAAAATTACTTAATGATGGTAAACCGTCCTTATTTCTAAAATCATAACTGATAGTGAGGGCAGCGTTGCCAACTGTACGATAATTATCGTACACATAGTTGCTAAGTCTCCGACTTAAGAGGGAGCTTTCGTACCAGTATTTTTCTACAATAAATTTCAATTCATTTCATCGTATAAACATAATATATAAAATATTTCTATTAAAAAAAAATGCTGGTGTGAAACCTGATTTAAAAATTAGAAATCTTAGCAAATATTATAGTACAGTTGGCAAAGGTGAATGAGATGTATATACGATTTTTTGGCGCTCCAACACAGTGATAGTGACACCAGGCCATGCCTGAATCTAACACCTTTTCGGGCTTTTGCCATGGCCTGTCTATGGCTGTCCATTTTCAGTTTAAAATGTTATTTTAACTTGAGGAATTCTTTTTACAACCTGTTCACTTGATTGCATTGATCTACTAATGTTCAACATTTAAATTGAAATTCTCTATTTCGTATTGTAAAACTGTTTAACCCAATTGTCTTATACAACTTCTTTACTTTTATAAATATAATAGAAAAATGTAAAATAGAAAATAGAAAATAGAAAACTAAAAGAAAAGAAAGAGAAAAAAGAAACATAGAAGACAGTAAGCTGAGGGAGTGACCATGGGAAAATAGAGATCTTTCATTAATTAAGTTTTTAATTAATTTTTTTGTTTCCAATATAACGGATTCATAATTAATAGAGATAGATTACATAACAAATCACAGAAAAAAGAAAAAATCTTTTTATTTATCGATATCATTCTTTGGGATCTCTAGGAAATATGAATATTCGTTATTGTTTGAATAAGAAATGGAAATTCTGATTCAATTTTCAAAAACACATTTCTCTGAAAAGACATTTTCATTCTAACAACTAAAACAAGGTGACGTTCTCCGTTTGAAAGGAAATCCGCTGTCCTTCTTATAGTGAAATTAGCAGAACCGAAAATCGAATAAATGAACAGGAACAAACATCCTGCTAAATATGCATATTACCTAATCAAGCAAAAACTATTTTGTAGTGAAAAAACTAACTTAAATTATTTTATCATAATGCAACAACCTTTATGCTAATTTCTTATGATTAAATAGGAATTTTTGATTTTCTTGTGATAAATTAAACATTTTTTAAAAATAATAAACTAAGAGGCTCCGCTGTTCGCTTCGCTCACCAACTCCCACGAGGGCTTCGCTCCCTAATTTGTTCTGTTATCAGAAGTCTACGGGGTTTTCGCCCTACGTACTTCATGGAAAAAAAAAGCTATAAATGAAAATGCAATGTGAAAACTTTCCCTGAATACATACAATATCAGAGCTGCAGTTTTTATTTGGCTATAATTATTTTAAATTTTTAATGACTTAAGTGTTATTGTATATGCATATAAAGTATAGCAAAATAATATTAAATTTGATCAAATTTCCTTTTCGTTTCCATATTCAATAGCAGTTTTGTCCCCGTGGATGAATAATGTCTAGAAATGGCAAAGATAAATGAGTAAGTTCACGATAATTCCGTCTGCATTACGATTTTAAGGCGACAATGGACAATAAAAAACTTTTTTTTTAAATTATGAATCAATTGTTCTGAAATTTTGTACATTGATGCAGTGTTATTTATAGGTGAAAAATATTAAATTAAAAATAATTTCTAGAATATAATTAATTAAGATATCAATTAAAATCTGTTAATTAATCATTATATTTAAAAATGCTCCAAGCGCATTAATTTTTGCCTCAGATACCTATTTTTTTTTTTTTTCTTAAACTAACTTTAGACAGTTATAGCAAAAGTTGCTAGCCATTTCGTATTTATGACCATAATTTTTAAGTTTTTAGTTGGTAGTGTATATTAATTTCCTGTAACAGCCGTGAAGATGAATACAAGAAGCGTTATGACATGCAGATAACTCAGGAGTGCGAAATCTTTAATTCAATTATTTATTGGAGTCCAATGTCATCGTTTTTCTTGCAAATTCAATAACAAAGAACTTCTGAATTAATTCACAGTACAAATATTTTCTCGAAAACATCAAGAAAAAGGTTTATTATTACGAAAAATGGATGACAGGACAGATAGATGGATGAATAAATGGATGGACACGGGGAGTTTTCGAGAGAACGCGCAACTTGTTAGTTGTCCAAAGGCAGCGGAAAAAATTATGAAAGTTCGGCTCATTAACTTCACATTAAAACCACAAGATCTGTCGCCAAACTTCATTCTCACAGACAGAAAGAAGAACACCCACTTTTTTCAGTTGTGGATAAATCAGCATATCTTTTAAAAATATATTGGCGATTCTTTTCTTAGCCAAAAAAAAAAAAAAAAACGATTATCACTTCGTGAGAAGATTGCAAAAGTACGTTAAAACTCAACCACAAAAATGTATGGTTAAAACCTTATTCTCAGCCTTTAGCCGATAGAAAGTACACAATTTCTATTTACAGAGCGGATGCGAGTGTTCTGTTCTATGTTCAAAGTGCCACATCAGGAAATATTTTATTCTATTTTATTTTACTGAGATGAAAAGATTTGCCCTCCACAGAACATTATGCGAGCAAACCACATCTTTTACTTTTATTTTTTATTTATTGAAAGAAATAGAGAGAGAATGACTTTGATCCTTTGCAAGAAGAGAAACTGCATATATTAGCTCGCTTTTTATAAAGATAGAAAATGAATTGGAAAAGAATTAAATTTTGGACTTTAATATATAATTTAGAATATGTGATTTTCGATATCACAATAATCATTAGAAGAAAAAAATATTTCCGATAAACATAGGTGTTTTTCTGCGAATTTTCATCCAAAATATTTTTTAATTTAATATTTTTTTTAGTTTTCTAGAATAAAAATAATGGAATTGTTAGCAAGTTATATGCTAACATATATAACTAACAATTGTGCAAAATTTTAGGGTAATTCTAAAAAAATTACGACGACTGGAACATTTTGAACTAACCAAAACATGAAAAAAAAAAAAAAAAAAAAAAACTCGTTCTGAGAAAACAACATTTAAAGTTTTATTTTCACAGAAGCTCCAAAATTTACCAGGAAAATTGTATGTTTTTTGTAATTTAAAGCTGATGAAATTTTGGAATCGTTTTTTGAATGAAAAACAAAATCGTTTTGGGGGCATATTTTTCTCAATCTGAAGGTCCATTGTCGCCTTAATAAGACAGATTGTTAGTAAAAAAGTGAGAAATTTCTAAATAAGCAATTTCAATCAGTCAAACGGATTGTAGTTTTTAGAAATTTTGTTGCGTTCTCAGATGCAGGTGTAAATTGGGACTTTTGGTGAACTATGTATATTAATCTTTTTTAACAAATCATATTAGTAGTCCGCTGATTGTTTTCTGTTCAATAACAGGGATGTTTAAAGCAATATCAATTTATTCTACACATATATAAGAAAAAAGGATTTGTGTGGGAAAATTTTCGACCTCCGGTTTTCGATGGATTTACACGTTTCGGAATGACCTAGACATAATTCAATCCTTTTTAGAAAATGTTTGTGTGCGTGCGCATCAAAAATTTTCTGGATGCTATATCTCATGAACCAATTGAACGAAATTCTATAAAACTTCATATGTAGTTAAACCTTGACATAAATCGGTGCTCTTCGGATTTTGCCATATATCTCCAAATAATTGTTGCGGCAGTGCAGCAAATTCATTCATTTGCAGGAAAGCTATACCTTAGCATCTACAGCGTACAAGTGCATTCAACTTGATATGTGAAATGATCAAAAAAAAAAAAAAAAAAAACTGTACTTAATTAATTTTCGTGCATATTGTCCAAAAAGGGGGTTACTAACAGAATTTTTCTCTATTTTAGATAAGACTATATCTAAATTTTTATATTATATAAATGTACAAAATTTGATAAGATAGATTAATATTATGATAAATCATGCTTATCCAACTCGGGTACATATCAGTCAACAGACAGCTCTGATACTTCTAACTTTCAGTTTTTTTATGACGGCTATATGTCAGTATGTATTGATTAAAATTGCACCAAACTGCATACGGAAAACCTCTATCTTCAAAAACTATGGTGATTAAATAATTGCATATATTAACCTTTAGGTGGTTGTTTTAAACAGACGATGATGTAGAAAGTTTCGTAAAGGTCACAACATACTTGTTTAAAATTAAGGCTGCAGTCAGATCGAAATTGACTAATTTACCTCTTTTCACACAGTTTTTTCTATTCTGTAATCATTTGAAATTTTGCAAGTATTCATATTCGAACTCCGGAAAATCGAGTAACATTCACTTTCCTATATTTAAATAAAGAAAATGTGTTTTTGTCAGAGGAATTTGTTTTTTCACACATCTGAAATGCAATACTTAAAAAAAAAAAATCCCAAAATCTAGTATGAAATATCACATATTCCAAATCTGATATGTAGATGCACGAGAGAAAACAGAATATTTTGGGTATTGTGGGCAAACACTGTGCTTATTTATTTTTCATCCAGACAGCAGATATCAGATTCAATTTCGATAGCCACACGAAACGTAAAAGATGTTTATGTTAGAAAAATAATGTTAAAGAAAAACAGTTTTCAACGAAAATTGAAATGCATTATTCAAAAGGATTTACATTTCTTGATAAAAATGATTTTATTTTTACTGGATATAATCGGGTGAAATTTTCTGTGATACTTTGAATAACACAGAACTTGATACTTTAAAGCATAATTTCTATCAAAGTATAAAAGAAGGGAAAGGAATGTCCGATTTCATCACTTTTTTTTCTTTTCTTATTATTTATAAGTATATTAAAAATAATAGTTTAAAATTTATGTTTTGTTCCTTAAAATTTAAGTTTTTTCTCATATTCAGTTCTTTCTAATTCTCTCTCTTCCCTCTTCGTTTCCCTTTTTTTCTTCTCGTCCATTTGGTAGCCGAATTGTTAGCATTCTGCCTTTAAATTATCAGGTTGCAGGTTCGAATCCCGGTTTAAGTATGGGTGTTCTTAGTGATTTGGAATTCTCATTAAGCCGAAAGATGGAACCTATAGATTTTTAATAATGAGCTTTAATATGCAGATAATAAAAGCGCGTTTTTTTATTTTTAATACAAAAGTCGTATTTCTTCCAGGAAACAGAAAAGTATCGTCACTATTTTCAGTATATCCTCTTGAATTTCGCATAACAAATAATAGTTTATTACAGAATATATGAATTTACAAATACTTACAAAAGCGTCACAAATGGGATTCGATACTAAATTAAATTGTCTTTAACACTTTATCTATAGACAATACTTTAAAATACCATTAGTTAAAAAAAAACCTTATGAAATCGAATTTATGGAAGATATGTGAAAGATATTTATAAAAATAGAACGTATATGCCTCATTTTAATCTCATTACAAGCATACTTGCCAATATCCTAATTAATATTCCGTAGTCTAGTTAGTCCCGCACTTTTTCTCACATCAATAAATTTTTAGAGTAATAGTCTCCAAATGCAATTACGATTAAATAAGAGGGAAAATATTCTAAAAAGATACCGGTGTGAAAAAGAAAGCGGAGCTAACAATACTACGGAATATTAATTAGTATGTTGGCAAGTATGCTATACGGCACTAGTCGATGCGTGTAGACGTTTTGGTTCTAGAAAGGATTTTATACAGTGCTTTCGCTGTTTTTGCTTGGCATTCTTCAAGATCTTCACGCGTGTTGCATTTAATTCTGATATTTTTTCAAGACTTTCACACCAGACTCAGAAAAAATATAATGAGCATGAAAAAAAAAAAAAAAAAAAAAAAAAAATCATATTTTTTCACTTTAAGGTCGAAATATCGTTTCAGAACTATATGTACCAGTGATACACTAAAGTGTCACCTCACAAAATCCCCATTAATTACTACGATGACGTGATGTGCATAATTTTTATTGCATGTATTTTGAAATAACACTCTTAAGTAAATAAAAATATGTACAGTAGAACTTGGATAATTCGAAGTTGAAGGGACCAGAGAAAAATTCGAAATATCCAAAATTTCGAATTACATATACTATTTTGTCAAAAAGAAGAAATAAATTAAAAATATAAAACTCTACGATCAAAGATTTAACACATAAACTTTATATCCAAGAATACTGCATCATTAACCCCTCCCATTAAATCAATATTTTTTTACGAGCTTAATTATTCAACACTTTTTTAAAGTAGTCAGATATTTTTGATTTCTTCTTCAAGTAGAATCTTTGTGTCATAGCATATGACTTCAACCCATCAATTTATACAAAAACAGAATCTTCTACGTTAGACATGACTTTCAAATAAAAAAACACTCGAAGTTCATGTATATGGACCATATCTTCTGATGCACTCACTGTAAAAAATATGTCCTATTTGCTGCCAGAAATTTTCTGGACAACGAGAGTTCGAACAACGTAACTAATGCGTATTTTCTCAAATTACAGAGAATTTCTGGCAGTAAATAGGACATATTTTTTCCAGTGTAGGTAGGAAATACTCTTGTATTTTCTTATCTTTCTTTTGAAAGACTGTTGAAAAACATAATGCACTTTTGCTGAGAAAAATCTCGGGAACAAATTTTAATGTAATATTCTAAAGGTAATCGTATGAAAAATTCGAATTATCCAAAATAGAATTCGAATTATCCATGATTTTTTAACATTATTGTATTACAAAATTCAAGGGACCGACTAAAAAATTCGAATTATACAGAATTTCGAATTAAACAAGTTCGAATTATTCAAGTTTCACTGTATTTCAAATGCAGTTTTTGTCTGTTTCAAAATGCGGTCGATAAAGGGTTAGAAAGAAATGAAATAACATAATTAAAATAATAGTTGTATTTTTATATAAACAAATGGTTAACAAGAAAGAAATAAAGATTATTTTCCCAATGGCAAAGCTATACAAATAATAATAATAATAATAAATACAGAAAAGAGAAAGGTAAAAAGAAAAGAAAGAAAAGTAAAAGAAAAACAAATGGCAATACAAAACAGATACTTCGCTTTAAAATATGAAGTTGCGTTTCATAGAAATGGTTATAATATTAATTTAAATAAAAACTTAATTTACCATATCTTTGCCGTTTTAAAATATTTATTTATTAATTTTTGTGCGTTATAATCCTACAATACAACTTTTAATCGGAAATTTTGCATGGTTTAAAATTTTATAGACCACAAGGATATTTTTTTTATCTTGTTCGTATCCAGTTTTTAAATAAAATATTTATAAAAAACTACATTAATTAATAGTATATAAATAAATAATATATAAACTAAACAAAGGTTATCCGTTAATATAAATTGACAAATGCAAACTACTTATTGAAAGTTAATTTTTCCGATTGAGTGAAAATAATGCCTAGACCGGGAGTCGAACCCCGGATCAATGACTTACAAGGTCAAGGCCGGGTATCCGGGGTTCGACTCCTGGTCCAGGCATTATTTGCACTCAGTCGGAAAAATTAAATTTCAATAAATATGATTTTATTCCACAGTTGATGTGTGATTTTAATTAAAAATTGTAAATGCAAACTACACCTTAAAATTATCCAATTGCTTAACCATGTGTTTATAAGAAGAAAAAAGTAAGTATAGTCTATTGCCTGATAATTGACAAAAACTGAATAATGTAAATTAGACTCACTAGTTTCATAACTATGACAACAACATTCATATTGCAGTGGAGTTTATTAAATCAGAATGAATAACTTCAGTATTGAAGCTGACAATATTAGTTTAAACAAATATAGGAATCGCAATGTTTTGATATATTTATCACAAGACTATCCTATTATGTAAATAAAGTGACATCAAATAAGGTGAATAAATATTAGATTTCCTCCCATGCAAGATAGATCAAGTTTTATCTGCTTATTTATTGTCTGCGCATTTCGTACAAAACGCTCGGTATTTTTGTTTTCTGTAACTGCTTTACATATTAAAAATTTCCCGTCCGATATATATTTCTTTGGAATTATTAAGTGATATGACGTCATACTTTGGGAAATTATATTTCTTTCTAATTACAAGCGAAAGCGAAGTTGTTTATATTGCAAAATAATTAATATTTACATAAAGAACTTTTATTTACTGAGTGCGGCCCTTTTAGCTAAATTATGATGAAATATTTTATTTATTTGAATTAAAATGAGTGTTTACATTAAATCGTGACGCCATTTTCAAATGAATATTGTTCGTTTTGCGAGTATTTCTAATAAAGTTTTAAAACTTTATGAATTTGTTAATTAAATATATCTAATAAGAAAATTGTGCATCTATTGTGGAAGACAAATTTGCTGTAAATACGTACAGAGACTAACTTAACAGAAATGGGGGACGAGGGTGTACAGTACACGAATAGAAAATAATGAAGGTACCTGTAGATATAGAAATGTACACAAATATATCTGTACTAATAAGTATAAAGGATTTAAGTTCAAAAATGTCGATTTTGAGTTAATTACATAGTCAGACTCAGAAAAAAATTCTCTATCGATCGGTATAAAGGATTTAAATCCATGTCATTTAGTCTTTGAGAAAATCCATTGGTAAAAAAAGATTCAAGTCAGAAATTTAGCATTACTCTTTGGTATAAAATATTTAATTCAATTTTTCCCTTTATTAAATGAAGATTGACAATCACTGAATGGTATAAAGCGAATAAAGCAACATAATCCCTATTTCCTAATCGATTCTGCTCATTAGTTTTTAGTTAGTTTAACTTTATTTTTCATCTCCTGAAAAATCAAGAATATGGACTTAAATCCTTTATACTTATCAGTATAGATATATTGTATATATCAGCAAACACAGCAATTAAAATCTCAAAAATTATTTCGTGTAAAAATAACTGAAGACTAATGAAGAGTCATGCTCTGTTATTCAGACACGAAGAAGTTGTTGCGATATTCTGTAACCTATGACATTTGCTTTAAAATTTTTCTCTTTATTTTTATTGGAAAACTCCCAATAGTATATACTATATTTCAAATACTTTTTTCCAATCTGCTGTTTAATTTCTGAAATTCTTTACTCTTCTATATAGAAAACCATATCAAACAACGAGTAAATCCCCCCTCCCTCCTAAAAATGCGTTAATGATGCGTTTAATAAAATGCAATTTCTACTTTATTTATTTATTTGTTTAAAAGTAGTTTAAATTGTATCATTTATTTGGGTGAATGCTCTTAAACAAATTCATTCAAGAAATAGATCCCAATCAGATGAAGCGCAAAAATGCAAAATCAATGAATCCACATTATGTGTAATTGAAGTTAAATGACGATTGGAAGAACGATAACAATAAATAAAGCTTACTAAAAAATAAAATTCTTAGAAAAACTGGAAAAAAAAAAATCTGATTATTGTTTTTTACATTAAACTTCAAAAGAAAGACCTTCTTAGTGCATATAATCAAGCTAAAGGAATTTATTCATTTATAAATTTAAATCGAAATTCACAGCTTAAAATGAGGTAAAAAAAAATAAATGCAATTCACATTAATACATCCACTTTTTTTTTTTTTTTTTTTTTTTTTTGAAAAAAGAAAAAGGAATGATCTAGAGTGGAATTCCCACTATTTTCTTTTATCCCGTGTTTCCACAGAAAACAAATTATCACAGTTAATGGAATAAAATATTTATATTTATAGATATATATTTTTTTTAAAGTTGCTCACTGAGGTAAAAGACGACATGCTCACAAAATGTAATTAAAAAAAAACAGAATTCGAAAAAGCCCATTTTTTAATGAGATATTTTTAAATTACGAAGCAACAAAAATCCTATAAGTGTAACAGGCGCAATATAATAGAAAAAATGTGAATAAATGGAAAAATATATGAATATACATATAATTTGATTATATTAATTAACTGTGAAACAAAACTCACTGAAATACAACCTATTGCTTGACTCTGATATTATTATTATTATTATTATTATTATTATTATTATTTCCCGATAATGCTCTAAAATTTGTTTACCATGTTTCTGCACTACCATTTGCATTTTTTAATATTGCAACTCTTTTAAACAAGCCGGAATAATGCACCAAATTGTCGGATTTTATTTAACGCTCCAGGTAGTGTGCTAGAATGTATCTTTTCCACAAAAATATCAGAATATTACGATATTTATATAACAAACAAAGTAAATAACTAGTTGACCTCACATATAATTTTATTTTCTCTTTTAAATTATTTTGTTTCTCTTTTTTATTTTTTATTTGTTTGAAGACATGGATATAATTTTATTTTATTGTTTTCACAATACATTGTTACAGTTGTAACGAAATTATATTCAGTTAGATTAACGTTTTCTCATTATTTTATACGGTTCAAACCATGCATAAAATTTCCTTTTATTGATTTCAATGCATTGACACAACTTTAACCTTAAAATCAAGAAGAGTGCTTAAAACCAGAAGCATGATAGCTGTGAAAGGAAAGCTATTGTTATTATGAAGATCTATGACTTACACTTATGCATCTTATATGATTATAATTAGATGCATAATTTTTACCAAATGCATTCTGAGCAAACTAATGCATTATTAAAATAATATTTTGTCAGTCTACGCCAGTTAATATCAATAATTTTGAAATATTTTATGTATCAGATCATAAATATCATTTTTAAATAAATAAAATTGATTTGAAAATGAATTAATACACACACACACACATATATATGTATTAATTAATTTTCAAATCAGTTTTATTTATTTAAAAATTATATTTATGCTGCATCTTAATTATTAACATGTATGCGTTATTTATAAACAAATACATGTTAATTAATAGTATTTATTATAAACACTATTTATATAAAATGGAGGTGCTCTTTTTCATTTGTCTATTAAATGATAAATTAAATTACTTTACTATTCAATAGGAAATTATATAAAAGCGTTTTGCAAAACAAAACAAACAAGCTCCTTACTCTTGTAAATATAAAATTAAAACATGAATATAAAAATGTATTCTTTTATAAATATGTAACGCTTTATCGCTTCTATGAATTAATGCTGTATATTTATGTGTATATCTTATTGTGAATTTTGTAAAAAATACATAAATAAATAAATGAATATATGTAAAAAAAAAAAAATTGCTGCAATTTTTAGTGACCCGATTGGCTTTCTACCAAATATTGATTTTTTTTTCTTTTATTATTATTGTCATTATTATTATTAAAAAAGGGATAGTTGTCCAGATTTTATGTTCAAGATCTGTTTTCTGCCAAAATGGCAAATTTCCATACAGGAAATATCTAGTTCAATGTCCGAAGAAGAATAACAAATTTGTATGCTATTGTTCATCACTGTCCACCCAACAACAGTTCGTCGGTAAATTTTATTTTACTGAAATTTACTGCTGTTTAAATTTTCTCTTTAATCCATATATGGTTAAAAAAGTATTATTTTAGAATTTAATTTTTGAAATTTAAGGTTCTGTTATCAGTAAACTCAACAAGCTGATAATAATAAATTTGTAGTTTAAAGATAATTTTATTCAAGACGAAATATGTATTGCTTAGGAATTGAACCTGAGACCTACAGCTTAAAGGGTTTGTACATTTATACATTTGTAAAGATATATAGCAAGAAAATTAAAAATGTTTATTTTCTGCTTATTCAATGCATCCTTCCTAAGCTTTATTTTCTTTTAGAGCTATTTACATTTTCCCCGTTAAAATATCGCATCCAGTCAAGAAGAGGGACACAACTCAAAAAAAAAAAAAAAAAAAAAAAAAAAACAGTATTTAGACATATCAATTTAAAGATAGCGAAAAATCATTCGCTATCATAGATATGAAATTAATTCAACTGCCTCTAAGGTGAAGAATTCTCGAGATAGAGATTAAATGTTATTTGTGTACGTTAAGGCACTTCATACACATTTTTCAATGATATAAACTTAAGATTGTGATTTTTTGAGTCGTGTCACTTGCTGGGGTGCGATATGTATTTATGAACTAAGTGTTTTTTTTTTTGTTTTTAATTTTCCTTAAAACATACAAAGGTACATACTAAAGAAAAAATAATTTAAAAGGCATTAAACACAGACAAAAATAAACAAATAAATAATATAATAATAATAAATAAAAATAAATAAATAAATAAATAAAATGAACCAAATGAAAATAAAATAAAATTTTTTTATTTTCTCGTTAGAATATCTGAAAAATTTGAAGATAACTTAAAAAAAAAAAAGCCTCCGACCTATAAAATCTTTAATTTCAAGTTTAGCTCGCACATATAAAATTTTTTTTATTAAATATAGCGATTTTTGGACTGCGAATTGATAATCACTATTTTTGTTTTTAATTTTTGTCAAAAACTGATGTAAAATTCGCGATAAAAAAGGTCTCTGAACTACACTATCTACCAATAAGTATTTGAAGTCTTTCGAATTTAGAAGTTTTGTCAAAATTCTTTAGGAATTATCTTGAAAATTTGGTAGTATAAATAACATGTTATACCTCATATGTTTTAGTGAAAGTTTTTGCGCTCAAGAGAAAAAGGGGGCCAGTAAAAAATTAAACAGAAATCCGAATGTTTTGGACCACCGTGTAAAAGCTAATGCATGAAACGCATTTTGGCCGTAGCATGTGATTGTGAGGCTTCTTCTAATTATCTGTATAAATCAGAATGAAAAATGAAAAATATCGTATGAAATATGAGCATTTTACTAAATAATTTTTAGCTAGACATACGCAAGCTTTTTCTTAAAAGAAAGAAAAAAAAAAAAAAAAAAATATATATATATATATATATATCCGTTCTTTCTATCCGTTCGTAATAACGATTCTCAGTTTATATATGATTGTCTTCAAAAAGATAAGTAGTTTTGTAAAAGGATTTTCTATTCCTTTTCTATATGAAACCTCTAAAAAGTATGTATTAAAAAAATAAAAAAATCGTACAGAAATAAATGCAATTTTTTTGCTATTTTCTTTTGGATTGGGGCTGATAGTAACAGTTTTAGCTTTGGTCGGGCAGGGCTATATATTGAACAAAAAAAAAATAAACGGACCATTTCGGGCCCGAGCCGAACTTTTAGACGTCATACCTTTCTCGGTCTGATAAGAAAAGCTTTCATACAGGTCAGACCAGATTCGGGCCACAAAATTTCCGACCATGCAGATCTCTAATCCCTATTTCCTCAGTTTTGCCGCCGTCGGCGTTTGCAAATTTATCCAAAAACTCAGAATCGAATTCTAGCCTAATGATTATTTACTCTTATAAATATAAATCCAGTCTTTCTCTCTAAAGGCGTAGTATATGTGATCAAAGTTATTTTTTTCTGATTTAATGAAATGAATTTTTAAAATTTCAGTCAAATACCAAGAGAATCAAAAGTTCACATTTTCATCATTTATTATTTGCGTCATTAGAGATACCTGAATGGAAATAGCTGATAGAAATAAAAGGCGTTAAAAATAAAGCAAGTATTGTGACTAGAGATAAGAATCATTTATTACAATAAAGAAAAAAAAAAAAAAACCTTTTCACACGACCAATCAATACATTTTTATATAAATTTAGAAAAAAATTAAACTTTTTTATTCTTTTCTCGGAAGAATAAAAAGAGATTTCATTCTAGACTAACAATGACAAAAACAGGAATAAATATCAAGTATGGAAGAAACCATTTGATAAATACTGTCGTTTTGCTGATTAAGCCATTTAAACAAACAATCAATATGAAGAAATTGGAACACCTGGTGCCCTGTGGGAATATCTATTCAGTAATCTATTCTTTTTTTCCTACAGGCTACATAATAAGCTGAACTATTTTGGCTAAGAGAAAACTTAAGAAGTTTCGTTTTTCATCATTAAAATAAGTTAAGGAAAAAAATTATATTTGTAAGAGCTGAAATAAATATAACCATTGTGCCCTTAATTTGAAAAGTTTAGGAATTTATTAAACTTTGGTTCGTTGTTCTGAGGAATGTAGGAAATTATTTATTTTTTTTTTTTTTTTAAGTATTATAAATATTTTTATTTTTAAGAAAATGAAAGGGATGTTGCAGTGAGTGCTTCACACTGTTTTTAAAAGGTATCGAAGGAAAAGGAATTTAATATATTGTATGATGTTGTAAACCTTGACATTTTTTTTTTTTTTCTTTTTTTTTTTTTTTGTCGTGTCCATGACATAGTTGAATTAGATTAAACCGTGGATCTTTATAACTGCATCTGCGATTTGTTGGATGTTGTCGTCAGATAGGTCTATCAGTGACGGCAATACTCCAATTTCTCTCAAGTTCGCACTTATTGCCGGACACTCAAAGATATGGCAAGGTGTAGCTGTATATCTGTATTGAAGAGAGACACTGTTGCTGTTATTGTTGAGATTTCTGGACTCGTTGGCTAGTTTATCAGCATTTTCGTTGCCTGCTATTTCAACTTGTGCAGGTATCCACTGAAGTGTACAGGTTTTATTTATAGTTTGAAGATCTTGAAGTCCTGAGATGATTTCATGGGTGATAGAAGAGTGCCCCTTTGAAATGGCCTGGAACCTTGACAAATGATAATCTTGATAAGCGAGTATCTAGTTAGTAATTTCTGAAAAAAAAAATTAGTACATATTATCAATTTAACAAAATATATTTTCCATAACTTATTAGCCAAACGCATAGAGTTATTTATATAAAAACAAAAAGAAAATAATGTGAAATTTCAAAAAAGTATTGCAGATGGAATGAACTGATTTCAGTTTCTCTCTCCTTATTAAAAAATAAATAAATAAATAATAAATAAATAAACAGGGTGATTGGGAGAAAGATGGGCATAGCTAAGTTTTTTAGAATATAACAAAACAAAAATAAACAGTGCACCAGCATATAGCTTTATTCCGAATGCCATAGAGTGAATTCAATGCAGGCACTAGAGATAGAAAGAAACACGTGAAGGTTTACAATTTGACCTCTTACCCACTCTATGGGGAAGACAGAAAACTCACATAAATACTCCCATACTCCTGAACATAATTATGAGACAACAGGAATATATTTTACAAAAAATTAGGAAGTATTGGTTGTAGTGATATACAATTTAGCATGTAAATTCAATCAATCATTTTAATCATTAAAACAATTGATAAATGGCTATGAAGACTAATTTGAATTTATTTGAGAACAATATTTTATTTTAACTATAAACATAACTGTAAATCATGCTTTTTCTCTTGAAAGTAAGCTACAACTACAAATAAAAATAAGTGCGTCTGCATTCAAGACGTCACATCTTGATAAAATATAAAATTGCTGACCGGTTTCAGAGCTTCAGAGGCATCACGAAATGCATCGTGTTTAACTCTTTGAGTGCTGAATACTCGCGGCCTATGCGGTCCATACGGACGACGCGCGGTTGGCGCTGACGAGTTGTCTCATTCTTATCGCGGACGCGCTTTATGCGAGTGTTGCATAGTACACTGATCATTTTTGCCATGCGCGTATTTGCGTCCATAGTCCATACTGATAACATCTGCTAAGCGCGTATTTGCGTCCAAAGTCTATATTAATGACTTTCGCTGGACGCATATGTGCGTCCATAGCACTCAAAGGGTTAAATGCACGACAAACAGATTTAAAAAAATAATCGTGAAATTTGGCGATTTCATCGAATTGGCGTTTAAATAACTTAATTTCGAAAGTAATAGGATGTTCTAGACTCTAGATGTGCTGTTTCAAATGTTTTAAAGAGAAGCGTCAATGATTTTGCGGGGAAAAAAAAGAAACAGACTGTTTTCAGCTTTTGTCCTCGAGAAAAAAACGGCATGTGCTTTCTTTGGCAACTAGAAAGATAATGTCATCTTCAATGATCAACGACAGCCCGCTTGTTCGAGGAGAATAATATCTAGAATACTACATAAAGATTCACATAAAAATTATTTCAAATTGAAGAAAAAACCTTTTTTTCTTCAGAAACGTAAAGAATTGTGTTTGAGTTTCGTCAAACTATGGCTTGGACCTGTAAATGGTATATTGTATTTTTTCTGACGAACAAGGATTTGATCTGGACAGCCAAATTGTATCCATTACTACAGATATCATAGAAGAACAGTTCCAGATATCCAAATGAGCCGTCAAATAAGGGGAGGTTCAGTCATGGTGTGTGCGGTGTATTTTCTGCTGAACGAAAGACAGATATTGTGTTTATGCACACAAAAATTAATCCTGCGTGTCATTAATCTCGGTTAAGATAAATTTCGAAAATACTGAGAACTTTATGTAGAAAAAAATACACCTTTCAGCAAGATAATGCTGCGATCCATGCATCAAAGTTAACAAAATCGTATTTCTCACAACAGCATATTGCTCCTCTGCCATGACCTTCTCGCTCACTGTACTTGAACCCCATAGAAAACCTATGGGGGATCATGAATTCAGCAGTTTAATCATTACAGGAGACAATTTTTAGATGTTGAAGAACTTAAGAATGCAATTCTCAAAGCTTGAGAAAATATTTGTACTGATAAGTATAAAGGACTTAAGTCCTAAAATGTCGATTTTGAGTTAAGTACATAGTCAGACTCAGAATAAAATTCTCTATCGATCGGAATAAAGGATTTAAATCCATGTCATTTAATCTTTGAGAAAATCCATTGGTAAAAAAAAAATTCAAGTTAGAAATTTATCATTACTCTTTAGTATAAAATATTTAATTCAATTTTTTTCCCTTTATTAAATGAAGATTGGCAATCACTGAATGGTATAAAGAGTATAAATCAACATAATCCCTTTTTCCTAATCGATTTTTCTGATTAGTTTTTAGTTAGTTTAACTTTATTTTTCGTTTCCTGAAAAATCAAGAATATGGACCTAAATCCTTTATACTTATCAGTACAGATATATCGTGTGATATTTTGTTGAACTTTGTCGAAAATATTCCAGGTCACATTTTGAGATTTTTATGCACGAAGTGGCGTCACAAATTATTAAAAAAGATTTATGAATTTTTAGTTTCGACATTAAGTTTACTGTCTTATAATACTTTCTCCACCATTTTTTTTTTTTTTTTCGTACAGTTCTATGAAAATCTGCTTATTGTAACGATAAATGCGTGTGTTATAAACAGTTTTTTTATGTTATTTTTCATATTCTAAAATATATACTTTACTTCATTTCTTTTTCTTTACGATAAAATTTGGGGTTGTCTTATTATTATGTCCAGGAGTGTAAACTATGAGCGAAGTACCTGCAGCCTACAGCTTTTTCTGCCAGTACACAGATCATGGAACCAGGTACTACAGGTTTACCATTCGATCCACTTTTTATTCCACAATTTGAATTCAAGTAAGTTTCCACGACTCCACAATAAGTTTCTGGAATCATTGTACAAACTTGTGTTCTCAGATAGCAAAGATCCTGCATGAGGATAGAAAGAATGATTTGTGTCTTGGGAGATTCGTGTCACGTGTCTTCCTTTAGATATTGGTGCGTTTCGATCTTTACATAGGAAACTGTCGGTCTTCTTTTGAAGTAACAATCGTAGTCGCCTGACCTTTCCTACTACTTACCTAGAGTTTCTGCGTCCCCAAAGCAAAAATAGACGAAAGTGTTAATGGATATCACATGATTGCGTAGGGTAGACAAACTGTAAAGTGTACTAGTTCTACTTTTCTGCTGATTAGGAGTATGGAGTTGGATGGTTGCACGAAGATTGCAGTGTTTTTTTTTTTTTTTTTTACTGAATCAAATGTTGAGCAAGCCGACATTTAAACTCTCTCTCTCTCTCTCTATATATATATATATATAGAGAGAGAGAGAGAGAGTTCAAAAATGTTTTAAAAGGTCAAAATAATTTATGATCTCACATTGCATTCAGTGCTAAGCTACTAAAATGCAATAAGACAATATATGAAATTATAAAATATGTTTTCAGTCATATAAAAGTTGAAAATAAAGCATGCTTAACCCCACACGTATGTCTCAAATCATACGAGGTAATTTTGGCAGTTTAAATCATTTATTTTACGTTTTTGCAGTAAGTTTTACTTATGAATTGTTTCACTTTTATTAATTTTCTCATAAGTTTTCCTTTAGTTATTAAAAGCATGCTTTAACCCCACACGTATGTCTCAAGTCATACGAGGTAATTTTGGCAGTTTAAATCATCTATTTTACGTTTTTGCAGTAAGTTTTACTTATGAATTGTTTCACTTTTATTAATTTTCTCGTAAGTTTTCCTTTTGTTATATTTGTTACATATTTTCAACTTTTATATGACTGAAAACATATATTATAATTTCATATATATATTTCTGTTTATTGATTTGTTTGTTTCTACCTAGTTATTGTTAATTCACAGGTAATGTTACAACGTTTGTCCTATTTTCCCTATTTACTGTGGTGTTATATCTCACCCCTAACTGGAGGCATCTTCCCGTATATATATGGGAGAACATGTCACAATTGCACGATTTTATTTAACATTACATTTCTCAGTAGTGTACCTACTGGGAAAGGAGCATTCATAAGCATACATAACCGATTAAATATAGAAGAGCATGGCGCATATTTTTCATCATATTATCATTTCAATTTTGGCTCAACTAAGCAAAACATCCTATAACATGGTGACATTCCCCGAATTACGTAATATATATACAGTAGAACTTGGATAATTCGAAGTTGAAGGGACCAGAAAAAAATTCGAAATATCCAAAAATTCGAATTACATATACTATTTTGTCAAAAAAAGTGATAAATAAAAAAATTAAAACTCTACGATCAGAGATTTAACGCATAAACTTTATGTCTAAGAATACCGCTACATTACCCCTTCCCCCCCCCCCCCCAATTAAATCAATATTTTTTACGAGCTTAATTATTCAACACTTTTTAAAAAATAGTGAAATTTTTTTTATTTCTTTTTTAAGTAGAATCTTTGTGTCATAGCATATGACCTGATACAAAAATAGAATCTTCTACATTACACATGACTTTCAATTCACAAAAACCTCGAAGTTCATACATATGCACCATATCTTCTGGTGCACTAGCTAGAGGCTTCTATTGTATTTCCTTATCCTTCTTTTGAAAGACTATAAAAATTGATAATGCACTTCAGATGAGTAAAATCTCGGAAACAAATTTTACTGTAATATTTTAAAGGTAATCGTATGAAAAATTCGAATTATCCAAAATAGAATTCGAATCGTCCACGATTTTTTAACATTATTTTACTACAAAATTCAAGGGACCGTGTAAAATATTCGAATTATCCAAAATTTCGAATTAAACAAGTTCGAATTATTCAAGTTTCACTGTATTTTTTAAAACTTATATTTGAGAAGGAAAATAAACACATTCAATTAAAGAGAGAAGAGCTTAAGGTTTAAAACCTGTTTTTAAATAATGACTGCTTTAATTCAAGATTTTATACCTATAAATAATATGAATCAAATAAATAGCTTTTTTAATTACCATTATTTTCTGAAAATTTATTTATGATTTTATAAGACTATTTTTCAAATATCATATACTATTTGCTTTATATTTTGATATTTCAAATTAATAATGCTAACGCCTGAAATTTAAATTATTCTACAAATCATAAATCGTTAACTTATTATAACATTTCGGAATTCATTAATATTGTATGTCTGAAGTTAATTATTAATTTTATAAAACCCTTCTCTTCTAAAATTATTTTCTGTTGTTTATTAATCACGTTGATAAATATTCCGTATTTTAATGAAACTTTATAAAATTCTCATATATATAGATATCCCTTCGCAATTAGCCTCCAATATAATTCATTCTTAAATATTTGAAGTTCGATGCAAACAAATCTATAAAATATTGATATTGCAAATTCAATTAAAGAAATGTCCATCGAGAATAGAAATTTAATGATTAACTTTTTTTTTTTTTTTTTTTTTTTTTTTTTTTTTAATGCCATGTTGAAATAATTGATTTCTGGTTAATATTCATGGTCAAAACCAACTTGTTTCAACTTGCTCACAACAAAAATTTTTATTGTCTTCTGTATTCATTAGAAGAAAGTATTAGATTCGTAAAAATTTTCGACTTCGGGTTTTCAGTTGATTTATACGTTTTGGGAGTTCCAGAACACGTTTTGACCATTTTTAGAAAATCTCTGTGTGTCTGTGTGACAAAAAATTGTTCCAACTGCATATGAGGAACTATTGCTGAGAATTACATCTAAATTTATATATAGTTGCACTTTAACATAAATTAGTGCCTATCAATTTTTGGTGCTAATCTCTCAACAGATGACACTGCTATACAGCGATTTCTACAATTTCAAGGAAGGCTTATACTTCAGGAACTAATGCACAGAACTGCATATAAATTTATATTTAGATTCAGCTTAACACAAATTAGAGCCGGTAGACTTTTGGCACTAATCATTTATCAGGTGGCGTTTATCAGGTGGCAACAATTTCCGAAATTTAAGGAACGCCTATGTCTCAAGTTTTATTGCGTATAATCGAACAAAACTTAATATGTGAAAAAAAAAATTATGAGACATAATTCCGTTTCAATGTGGGTGCATATCGAATGATATTTGATGCTTCTATACTGAAAATTTCCCCGAGAATGGGAAGGATATCATCAACATGGTAAAAATTCATTTCCGCTGAACATTCCGTATAATACCTCTCTGAGATGAAAAAAAATCTACTTTCATTAGGGAAAAATAATCTCTATATATAAAAGAGCAGAGTCTGTGTGTGTGTGTGTGTGTGTGTGTGTGTGTGTGTCCGCTATAGAATCCTAGGCCGTTACACCGAGCGGGACCAAATTTGGCACGGTTAATGTTTACGATCCGAGAAAGACAACGCCGCAAGCGATTTTACAAAATTCGCCCCCCAAGGGGGGGAGGGGGGAAAACGTAATTTCACAAAATCCTTCATATATCAAACAAAAACACAGATATCGGTAAAATTTTTGCTTTAAAATATAGCTAATACAAATGTTTAAAAATCGGTTTCTGGAATTTTTGAAATTCGGTCCCCAAGGGGGGCGGGGGGGCAAAACGTGATTTCACATGCGTAAAACGTGATTTCGAATAATCCTATATATCTCAAATAAAAAAAAAAATAGATATACGTGAAATTTTTGCTTTAAATATAGCTAATGCAACTGTCTAAAAACCAATTTCTGGAATTTTAGAAATTCAGCCCCCAGGTGGGGCAGCAAGGGGGGGGGCTATGGAGCAAAAACAAATAGAAGTACAGTTAGGCCGTTCAAAATTGGTACAGATAGGTTTTAAAGGCGTGCAAGTCGAATGGGGATATTTTCGATTGTGTAAAGTTATTAGGAGGGGCAAGAAGGTGAGGGAGGGGAGGGGGGGGCAAAAAAATAAAAATAGTGTCTGATCGCTCCAAATTGGTACGTAGAGGTTTTAGATACTTACAAATCGATTGCGGATATTTTTGAATTTGTAAAATTATTAGGAGGGGCGGGTAGGGGGGTGGGGCGGTAAGGGGAGGCTATGGGGCAAAAACAAATAGAAATACAGTTAGGCTGTTCAAAATTGGTACAGATAGGTTTAAGAGGCCTGCAAGTCGAATGGTGATATGTTCGATTGTGTAAAGTTATTAGGAGGGGCAAGAAGGGGGGGGGAGGGGCGGATGGGGCAAAAAAATAAAAATAGTGTCAGATCGTTCAAAATTGGTACGTAGAGGTTTTCGATACTTGCAAATCGATTGCGGATATTTTTGAATTTGTAAAATTATTAGGAGGGATGGGTAGGGGGGTGGGGCGGTAAGGGGGGGCTATGGGGCAAAAACAAATAGAAATACAGTTAGCCCGTTCAAAATTGGTACAGATAGGTTTAAGAGGCCTGCAAGTCGAATGGTGATATTTTCGATTGTGTAAAGTTATTAGGAGGGGCAAGAAGGGGGGGAGGCGAGGGGGGAGGCAAAAAAATAAAAACAGTGTCAGATCGTCCAAAATTGGTACGTGGAGGTTTTCCATACTTGCAAATCGATTGCGGATATTTTTGAATTTGTAAAATTATTAGGACGGGCGGGTAGGGGGGTGGGGCGGTAAGGGGGGCTATGGGACAAAAGCAAATAGAAATACAGTTAGGCCTTTCAAAATTGGTACAGATAGGTTTAAGAGGCCTGCAAGTCGAATGGGGATATTTTCAATTGTGTAAAGTTATTAGGAGGGGCAAGAAGGGGGAGGCGAGGGGGGGCAAAAAAATAAAAATAGTGTCAGATCGTTCAAAATTGGTACTTAGAGGTTTTCGATACTTGCAAATCGATTGCGGATATTTTTGAATTTGTAAAATTATTAGGACGGGAGGGTAGGGGGGTGGGGCGGTAAGGGGGGCTATGGGACAAAAACAAATAGAAATACAGTTAGGCCGTTCAAAATTGGTACAGATAGGTTTAAGAGGCCCGCAAGTCGAATGGGGATATTTTCGATTGTATAAAGTTATTAGGAGGGGCGAGAAGAGGGGAGGGGGGGCAAAAAAATAAGAATACAGTTAGATCGTTCAAAATTGGTATATAGAGGTTTTCGATACTTACAAATCGATTGCGGATATTTTCGAATTTGTAAAATTATTAGGAGGGGCGGTAAGGCGGGGGCTATGGCAAAAACAAATAGAAATACAGTTAGGCCGTTCAAAATTGGTACAGATAGGTTTTAGAGGCCTGCAAATCGAATGGGGATATTTTCGAAAGTGTAAAGATATTAGAAGGGACGGGAAGGGGGGGGGACAGAGGGGCAAAAAAATAGAGTTAGATCATTCAAAATTGGTACATCGAGGTTTTCGATACCTACAAATCGATTGCGGATATTTTTGAATTTTTAAAATTATTGGGAAGGGCGGGAAGGGGGATTAAGCGGTAGGGCAAAAAAATAAAGATAGAGATTGATCGTTCAAAACTGGTGCATAGAGGTTTTTGATACTTACAAATCGATTGCGGATATTTTCGAATTTGTAAAATTATTAGGGCGCTCATATATATGCATTCGCGCGTGCGCATCACGCACGGGTCTACGCTGCCGAAGGCAGTGGGGTCCCGGTGCGACATTTTTCCCGATCAGAGTTTTTTTTTTTCTTCTTTTTCACATGATAAAAATGAATGCAATTTTGAGAATTCACTATATTATAATGATTCATTTAAAAATAGTGACCAGCGAAGCGGGCATAGCCTGCTAGTAATAAATAATTTGAAATGCATGAATTTATTTTGAAAAAAAAAAAAAAAAAGAAGAAGAAGAAAGTTTTGTGATGGCTACAAAGTACTAGTTTTAGAAAGCATCTATTTTCAAACTGCCTTTAATGAATATAATAATAATAATAATGATAATAATAATTTGCTAACTTGAGACCACACGAAAAAAGTGAAGCTTCGACAGTGGTAAGTATAATGTAATTTAAAAACCATTTCTATCAATTACATCGTATTGGAAGCAATGGATTCGAATACTGTTGAGTATCACTGTTTATTGCTTAAATATTCTTTATACTCAATACAGTTAAATAAAATCTGACAAATTAACGCAAATTGCACAACACAACTAAAAATGCATTTTCAAGTCTTTCCACGTATTACCTGTAACTTATCTAAATCGAATTACTTCTGCGACGCTGTACACAAAATATTAATAGTATTTTATCGATTTGGTGGACTGGATTTTGAGTTTCAGTACGAGATTTGTTTTGCTTGAATAAAAAGCCAGTTGACGGAATTGGTTGTATAAATAATCACACCCACATGGCTCTAAAACGCGTAATGAATAAGATAAAGTCATTCTGAAGGATGTATGCATTGTGTTAAACAAAAAGATTTAATTTCAATAATTGATATTTTACGTTACTGCATAGCACACACAGAAAAATTGTTCAAGCAGTGAAATTGCTATAGTTGTCATCATTTGTCTATTAAGAATTAAATATAAACCTAATAAAAAGATATTTGTTTTAAAAAATTTCTCTAGATGTACCAATAACTAATAGACTACAAGTTATTTAAAATATATCGCACTCTGGCAAGAAAACTGACAGAACTCAAAAAAGCAGAATTTCAGAAAAACTAACTTAACGATAAAGCATTGACTAGCCTACTACACTAAAAGTGACATAAATGTCTCTCAGGTAGATAAATTTTGAGGTAGCGATATGACGCTTTTTGTGTATATTGAGGTACATTTTTCAATGACATACACTTAAAAATTACCATTTTTTGAGTTGTGTCATTTTTCTTGCCTAGGTGCGATAGGTAAAAAAAATGATGTCATTTCACCAGAAGGATTTCACTTATGGAAGTTTAATTTTTACTTTCTTTTATCCCTGTACTGTAAAGAAAGTATTTTTTTTTTTTCAGATTGTTGAAATTTTGCTATATTTACACATGTTTAGGTCCTCAGAATCCGAAAATCATATTTTTAGTGTTTGGTCTATGTATCTCTGTTTCTAGCGTAACTCAAGAACAAATATTAGCAGAAGTTCCAAACTCGGTATGCTAAATCTGTATCTTATGAATTTGCTACTTGACAAATGTTAGTGACAACGGATAAATAGTTCGTGTACGTGTACAGGGATATACAAAAGTATTCAAATACGTTTCGTCTATACGTATTTCTGGTCAGTATATTTTAACGTATTTAGATTGTACTGAAAAAAAAAATGTTTACATACATTCTTTATAAGCATAAAAGCATGCTTCACGTAAAATATGGTACAAAAAATATTTTTCCTTTGTTTACAGGACCAAACAAAATAATTCCGGTATAATAGTACTAAGTTTGAAAATGGCTCGAAGTACATATCAAATTGTGTTATGCATTTCATTTTCTACCAAAACTAAGTTTAAGTACATTGTTTGGTATGAGTATAATTTATAGACACATATATTACTAAGAATCACAGAACACCCGATAACATAACAATGACTTCTGTATTGATAAAGGATTAATGAAGTGTGTACTTAGTACACATACATTTAAAATACGATAATAACATATAATATAAAGAATTCAGTCCTGTAGCCAGTTTGATGTTTAATAGCATTGCTATGAAAAGTTACTTGTAGTTATGTTTTTCTCAATTTATACGTTTAAACGTAAAATACCATTTAATTCATTGATTTATTTGTCAACTCTGGGTCCAATTCTCTGAATCAAATACCCTGTCATTTGGGCAGTATGTTCTTTTCAGAATGTAGGGAAACTGATTTAACAAAATTTACCCCTTAAGAAAAGACGATACTTCATCTCGCCGACAACCGTGGCACATGTTAGTCTATGGGAAAAATTCCATAATTACTCATTGCCTAATATATTTTTTCAAATCCAGTTTTCACATTCTGGAAATTCATAATCGTTAAATTAGTATTCGTTTCCCAAACATTCATGTTTAAAAGTTTAAGTTTGAGTTTAAAAATGCGAATTTTCATGAGTTTTTCTCATATTGAAGTCGCAAAATGAAGTACTAAAAATTTAAAAAATCAATGTTTCAAAAATAAGTACTAATTTAACGATTGTGAATTTTCTGAATGTGAAAACGGACTTTAAAAAAATACATTAAGTAATGAGTAATTTTGAAAACAATTTTTCCCGTAGAAAAACGTTGGTCACGGCTGTCGGTGATATTAGTTATTGTCCACTCTTAAGCATTTGAAAGGGAGTGTTGAACTTTTTGAAACTTCATGCTCCATCTCTGCTGTGGTTTCCAATTCAGACTTTCAATTTAGCAAAATGTCTTTTCTTAGCTCTTAATCAAGGCAAAAGATGAGAATCATCCAAATTTCAACCCTGAAGGTGTGAAAGTAGGTGTCGAAGAATTTTGAGCCTTTTCGTCTACATAAATAAAACAAATAGTTTGTCGGCGGCACACATCCCGGCGGACAACTCCTACTTTTCATTGGTCTAGACTTAACTACTTTGGTGATAAAGTCGGCCATTTTTTTTTAGTAAAAACTGATGATTTTTTTAAAAAGATACTGCGTAGATGTTATACTTTTTTTAAAAGACTAAAAACTGTTCTTTGTTTTGTGAGCACACTATATACATCAAGTTATTAGATTTAAAGATATTACGTAGCAAAGCTTCACAAAGCGATATCATTCGATTGCTTTTATCTTAAAATAAGAGTCTAATATTAAAGAATAAACAGTCTAATATTAAACAATAAATTAATAACTTTTTAAAAATGATCAGTTTTGAAGTTTTAAGAGCTGCAATTTTTAAATTACAACGTACTTATTTCCCATACATAATCCATTAAATGTGTAAACAATTGTTAATTCATTTTTAAGAATCATTCACATAAGAGCATAGAGCATTGTTGCAAAATGAGTGCAAAACGGAAGACATATTTAATTTAATTTAATTTATAATATGTTATGTTGACTTTTTGACCTTAAAAAGAATTTTTAATTATGTTACAAAGCTCAAAATGTGATATAAAAATAAATAGTGATTCAATTCTTTAAATTTAGTTTTAAATTTAAAGAATTGAATCACATTTTAGTTTTATTTTAAATTTAAATTTAGATTTAAATTTAAAATTCATTTAAATTTAGTGATCAACAAAGCGGGCGTAGCCTGCTAGTTCTATATATGAGAAGCAAATAGTCAAATCGTATTAAAAAAAAAAAAAGAGTTAGTGATTTTTTTTCGAGCTTAACTTAAAATATTATGTCTATATATCTTCCTATTAATTAACTAGTAATATATCTGAACAAACGATAATTAGGGTTTAAGTTTAGATATTTTTTAATTAATTAGTTTTTGTGTTTTCTGGAAAATTGTATCCAAAGGAGAAAACATTGTTTGAATGTTTGCTCCTCATATAGAGTGGTTTACTGTAGAAGATTGAATTTAGCATGATATCTCGTCTAAGACTCTAATTACAGCAAAAAATGTGGATCTTCCAAAATTTAACTCTCAAGAGAGTGTCAAAGTGTTTTAATTTTATCACCATAGATCTGCAGAAATTTATAATAGAAGTTGGAAACTTGCAAAAATCTCTCCTCTTAGACACTAATTGTCATAAAAAAGGAAGATTTTCAAAATTCTATTGCTAAAGCTATGAAAGGGGTACTTCTGTTTTTTTTTTTTTTTTTTACAAATCTTCAATTTTCAATAGATTTAAACCAAGCTTGATCTTCTCCAGAACGCAGAATAATCAATTTCTTGCAAATCAGTAAAATTAATTATCATTGCTTTCAACTTTTTATTTATTTATTTATTTCATATTTTTTCCAGGTGCGAAGAACGTGTATAACTGCTATTTTCATCTAAATACATTTTATGTTTAATAACAATCCGTAAATTTCGTTATATCTCTGTATTTACTTTTAGATCTTGTATCAGAGGAGCCCCCAAATGGTCTTGCTCCTCACCCTCCCAACTGGAAGGTTTGTCGGACTATGTATACAGCATCGAGCAGAGCAGTAGCTTCCTCTACAGAAATTTTTGCCAAATAAAGCTTCTACTAAAACTATTTTCTATTATTTTTGTGTAAATAATTATATTTCTTTTTATGTCAATGTAAAAAAAAAAAGTTAAATGAATAAATAATTAATTAAGTAATATGTATATAAAAGTGAAAGCCAGCTCACAAGTTTTACTCATATATAAACGTACTCTGAATCGAAAATTATTTTATCAAAGGAATACATGAATTTACAGTTGTAAGAACAATAGTATCTTAATATATGGAACACATTGATTGGAAAGTCTGGAACTATTTTTGGTATCAAAATTTGTCATGCAAGAACATATTCAGTACGCTTTTAAAACTTTGCTCATCCACTTTAAAGGATAGTGAAATTAGGATAAATAATTATAAGATAAAAAACTTTTTATAAACCACGTTTTTAAATTTTCTGTTGAATCATAGCTATAGAACTAACTACATTAGCACTTTATCAATGCGTATTGTTATGAAATTGTAAATAATTGTATTTATTTTTGTATAAATTCTTTCAAAGAGGTTTAGTAAGTTGATAAAATGTCAATTTTCTGCATTTCCAGCTCTTTTTCGCGTTAAAATAGCTTAATTTTTCCTTTAAAACGCATTAAAAAGCTCCAATAGGCAGGAAATGGATTTGGCGACTTTTTGCCCTTGGTGATTTTTTGCGACTTTTGGCGAGAAAATCCTTATTATCGATATTCCAAAGATGGACGTTCTAATGTGATTGGTTAAAGAATTACAAGAAATTTGAATTAAAAAAAACAAAAACAAAACAAAACAAAAAAAAAAACGTTGGTTTTAAAAATAAAATATTAATCCTCTCAGAACAAGATATATTTGAATCATGAGCTACATTAGCACTTTATCAATGTGTAGAAAATCTTTAAAGTGATAATGACGTCAATTTTTGCCAGGTGCATAATTTAGCATTTTACAATTTTTTAACGCTCACGTTTAATTAAATGTATTTATTTTTATGCCGAAAGAAAATGAACTCGTAATTTTTTTTTTTTTTTTGCCAACAATTAAATTATAGCTAATATTTTAATGACTATTTTTATTGCTATTAGGAGCTTATTATTTTCATATTTAAATTAATTAAAAGAAAACTATTCGAAAATTCGAAAATCGGACTTCAAAGTATTGTTTTGTCACCGGGTTCTGAGCTACTGTGAAAATTTCAAATGTCTAGCTAGTAGAGAAGTTAGTTAAAAATAGATTACAAGATTTGTACCGGACAAACAAATAAACACACAAACAAACAAGAATAGAAGTTAATGAAAACATGATAAAATAGGAAAGATGCTACGAAATTCGGAAATCGCTTGAGTTAGAAACCGGATAACTGATAAGAAAAGTTATTCAAATTCTTAATAGGGGAGTGAAATGAAGGTAAAAAGAGGGGTATGTTGTGTAATTTGTAAACCAAATGAGCTAAATCTTGATATTTTGTATCGAAATTACATATCCAAGTTTATATACAGTCCGCTATTTAAACGTTATTCAACTCCTTTAAAAGAAAGGGTAGATAGGGATGAAAAGAAGTTGGGTCTGTTGTACAATTTGGGAACAGTTTTAACTTTTCTAATTAATAATTTTTTTTTATTTTTATTTTTTTATTTATTTTTAGAATCTCTTTTATTTTTATTACACCACTTTTTCTTTCAGATTTCCCCAGAAATATCAGGCATTTAAGTTATCTCCGTTATCCTTATTATATCACTTTTCTTTTTTTTTTAAAAAGCGTGAGAAATACTGGTCATTTCAGCTAGTATTTCATAAGTACCATCATTGAACCATATACTTGAGAAAGATAAAAATAACTAACAAAATTACAGACAGAACAAATGTAACATACAAGTAGTCATTACCATAAACACTGAATACAAAAGTAATCGATACGTACTTCTTACAATATTGGTTTTCTCCCTCCACTGAATCATTCAATACATTATCAGAATTTATTTTCTCATTCTTCTTATTTATTAATGAAAATATTGGAGCTGTCGATTGTAAAAAGAATTTTGATCCTATGTATCCAAATATGTTCGAGAAATATTATTCATACTTCCATATTAATATTTCTAATGTTCAATGGTCGACTAAACTGAATCAATGCTCAGATAATAAATTGAATCACAATTAAATGAATAATACGAAAAAGTTTCTTTATAAAAACGTCTTTATTATTTATAAGAAAGACACTTTTTTCTTCAAGACTAATGATATAGTTTGAAATAGCTTGAAAACGTAACAAGTATTTTCACTTCTAAATATTATTATCCTTATATAAGCAGACGGCATTTTTAAACATTTCACATATTTTATGACTTTTGCAAAAATTCTGATATTTTAAATTTACAAAATGAACAATGTATGCGCATTTATTGGTATAAATATCGAAAATTCTTGTTTTGTTCTTCGTGCTATATTCCCAGAAGAATGTATTAGGTTTATTAAAATTTTCGACATCAGGTTTTTGATGAATGTACGCGTTCTGAGATGTTCAGGAGACAATTTGACTATTGTTAGGAAATATCCGTATGTCTGTACGTCTCTGTGTGTCTATGACAAATATTTTGGGGTAATTCTAGCGCAAGATCTTATGTGCGAAATTTCGTACAAATTTATATGTAGCTGTAACTTAACATAAATTGATGTCAATGAACTTCTGGGGCAAATCCCTCAACAGGCGGCGCTGCTATGCTGTGATGTCTTCAATTTATGGGAAGGCTATATTTTAGCTTCAAAAGTATGGTGTCATTGGGTGACATTTATACGACACTGGTGCCATTGCTATGACTCACCAGTTCCACATTTCTCATTATCTATTTGATAAATTGCTCCAATCTGTACATATAAGATCTGTGTTATGAGAAGCTGGGATTAAACATTTGTTCATGGTAACCGGTAGACGGCACTGTTTCCTAGAATGATACAGAAGAAAGTTTTGTGATGGCAACAATATACTATTTAAAAATGTATTAATATATAGAACACGCGGCGTATTAACATGTTTCCATAACTTTAAAACCTCGAAAAAAAATTTTTGAATCGAAATGAAGCTGCTACTAAACACATTTGTCATTATATATATATATATATATACTAAATTTAATTAGTTAATATCTGGAAAAATTAATTTGCTTTATCATTTAACCTATCAGAAAATATATTTTTATCCAACATACATGATACAATCAATATCTGCTGTATTGTCATGATGGCCAATCTCAACTGAATTGATCTGACATTTAATGACACTAAATAAGTCATTTTGTTATTTTCTATAGTCATTGCTTTAAAATTCGATAAAAATAAAAAAGAAGATATTTGGTTCTATAGTAAAGGAGAAGTAAAAGCGATGCATCATAAAGTTTTCACAGCATTTAAAAATCTGAAGTGACTCCATACGATGTTCTAAATCATTAATAATTAATGGTTCTTTAAATAAATTTAAATGAAAAAAGTCGTTGAAAAAATGAAATGGAAACACAGAGTTTCGTTAATTCTCTCTAAGTTATAGGCAGTTTAATGGATCATAATGCATTCAAATTCTTTTTGTGTGTTCCTGTAAAAGAACAATAAATTGTAAATAAAAATAAATTGTAATTTTTAGTTGAAACAACACAAGTTTGGAAGTTATGAAATGTCAGCACGAATTTGGCCTTGAGTTTCATTAAATATTATTTTTCTTAATAGAGTTCAAATTTTACAAATCGAATTTGGCAATTTTTAGACTGTTAACTCATAATTACTAGTTTTATTCAGCTATTTATTTTTATTAAAATCGGTTAAAAATTTTCCATTAAAAAAAAAAAAAAAAAAAAAAAAAAAAGCTTTTATATGCCTCCCCCCCCCCCCCTCAAAAAAAAAAAAGTTGGATGATCACAAATTTTAGTGACCTGAAAGAGAGTAAAGTAATTTTATAAAATCTCTAATTTTCAACCGAATTTATAGATTTTTTAACTGTAAACTTGTGAGAAATAAGTGGTCTCCATTCCTCAATGATTAACTTAGTTAACTTAACTACTTAAGTATTAAATATGAAATTAGCACAGAGACTCAGATATATAAAAATAAAACTAACAGTTTATTCAACTAGAATAATGGGAGGGTGATCTGGAATACGTATCTCAGTCAGCGGATTTAAATACTTTATCAAATAAATGTATAATAACTAATTTAGATAATTTTAAATATCTCACCCTAGAATAGTAGAAGTTATAGACGGATGCACTCCTTTACTTAAATATCGTGACTTTCAAACAGATCCGCGGATTCCCGGCAGAATCTATATTTCATTCACAAATACCCGCACTGAAGCACAACACCACTCATCAAACTGCTTAAGTTAAGCACAACTTACTCTCAACTACCGAAATATAAATTTATCCAGACTCTAAAATTTAGACTTTGTCGTAGATAGACGTTGGACAAGACTCTACTACACCACACCTTTTACGAAAATCATCTCCAACTTATACCACTTTCTACCAACTTCCTTTCTGTTCATTTCAACCAAACTTTCAAAATCGCTTCCAATTCATCTACCGCTCGCAACTTAATTCCTTCGTTGCAGCACCATGTCGACACAAAACTAAACCGACCCAAAATTTCGCCGAGTCACTGGCGCTGAAGCGATTTAACCATCCCAACTGACTACTTTGCTGGATCCAGCTTAATTTTAAACAAACTTTGGTGACCTTCTACAGTCTCAACCTCACAAACTTATAAGCACTAATTATATTAAATTTTTAACTTTTACGGAAATTTTTTTTTAATTTGCGATATTTTTTTTTTTTTTTACCTCAATCCTTTTAATCCCGTGACTTTTTTGAAATCTGCAAGAAAGAATTGTAAGTTCACCAATTGCCAAAGTTCATTTGAAAACTTGACTATAATATTATAAAATATCAAAGTAAATTTCATCTGAAATAGGACACTTTAATTAATTTAAAAAGTATATTAAAATGATTTTTTCTAAACACAGGTATGAAGCATCTCGATTAAACTACCATTCTAATAATAATAATAATAATAACGCATTGAAATCGTTCTACTCGTGTAATGCTATATTACCACAGGCAGATAAAGACCTCTAACTTACAATACCCCTCGTTTTTGATCAGGGTTAAAAACTTAAAAACTTTTATGTTGTAATATGGTAATTCCATTAAGTAGTTACCACTGTTAGCCAAAATAAAATCGGATAAAACACAGATATATATATATATTAAATAATAAGGACAATATTTATATTTACTTTTCGTGAAAAAAAAAATCTATTGTTGACAAATTTTTTTCTTGAAATATTATTTACATATTTTATAAATATTATTACTATAAGGATTTCAAAAAATTGTTTTAAATTTTCATTTTTCATAACACTACAAGCACCTCGAATAGCAATGCGATCCGAAATCCAGTTATTAAACGACATAAAAATAAAGTAATTTTATAACCGATTCTCGGATAAAAAATTGCAGAGGGATTAATGAAAAATTCTGATGCATCATAATTGATTTCTCTTTCTTACATTGACAGCCAATATCCTATTAGCGGGGGAAAAAAAGAAACTTGAGAAGCGTATGTAATTGCCTATTACGCTGCAATGAATCATATTTAATCCTTTCCTATTATTAATCAGGAAACGTCCTTTTGACCATATTTGATATATTAAAACATTAATTTCTGAGCACATTTTTACGAAGCAAGATTAAGAAAACTACTTTGAAACTAATTAGTTTTAAAGATGCGGGCAAGATAGATGTTAAAGAATATATTAATTTAGAAAAATCTTAACTTGTATATTTCATTATTAAGGCTGTAGAATGCACGTATTTTTACTTCCTCTTGCCCATACATGGCAGAGAAAGTAATGTTTTTAGAGCAAATTATCGAAATTGTGAATTTGATATATTTACAAGTTTTGAGGTTCCCTGAATACGAAAAATAAAATATTTAAGGATTGATCTGTGTATCTGTCTGTGTGTGTATGTGTCTGAGAATTTGTTCTCATCCTAACTCGAAAACAAACAATAGCAGGAAATATAAACTCGGTGTTTTAAATCTACAGAAAAATATCGTACAACGCGGTGGTAGAGATGACAAATAAATAAAACAGTTTTATTTTTTAACACCACTAAATTTTTAGAGTACCAATATATTGGTTCTTATACACTCAATTTAGTTTTTGTATAAAGCAGTTTCTTTGATATAAAATTAGTGGTGTTAAAAAATAAAATTTTAATATTCATGAGGCAAACTTGCACCCGCTTTATACCAGACTTTACTGTATATCATATGGAGATGATACTTGAAAATATTTATTGAGATCGGACAAATGTTTCACGTACATGAACATGCAGTGTTCAAATACATTAATGCCTGTCTACCACAGGAATAGCTCCCGCCAGATCTCTGTGTCTGACTGTAGCTGTGAAAACGAGCCTAGCTTCATTTTCAACATGGAAAGCCAGAAGAAAGGCATCCACTTTGTAAGAATGAACGTTTTGATGACATGTTGGCGATGGTTGTATCATTATTATTACTAGTATCACCCAGTGGTTGAAATTCGACCGCAAAATTATTTGAATCTAAGAATTATTTTACGTAAACGTTAAAAAAATAAACCAGGAATTTAAAATTTGTGTATAAACAATGTTCTTTGTAAATATTCTATCGTCCTTAGCTAAATGACCATTGTCCACTGTGTTCTGAAATATAAAATTTCAAACTATTGAGAGATCGGCGTGGACTTCTGCAGCATAAAGTTGACTGTGTGTAAAAACTGGTTCCTTTAATAAAATGCCAACACTTTTAAACGTTTGTTCTTGTGATTTATTTATAGTCATTGCAAATGCAAGTATAACTGAAAACTGGGTTCTCTGGAAATCAACCGGGAAGATAATACCAGAATATGTCAGATTTATACGTGAAATTAAAATTCCTTTACCATGGCTTATTCCCGTCAAAACTTCGCAATCAGTCGTATTTCGATGCATAGCCTTAACACGCATTCACGTCCTATTAACTAGTATGGATTCTGAAGTATTGAGATTTCTGATTGTAACTCTCGTTAATCACACCTTTCGAATTATACACTTTCAATTATCGAATTTAAAAGAGTACGACAAATTTCATGTTTACATATTAATAAATAAATAGAAGCTTATAGTCTCCCCCAAAATGGATTTAAATTGCAACTTTACAGCGCCACCTGTTGACCGATATGCCTTTAAATTAAATCAGCAGAGTTTTACTTAATACTAAGTTTATAACTAAGTTACTTAATACTACTTATACTAAGTTTGGTACACTGTAGATGCTGAGCCATCCCTAAAATGAGAGGAAATCGCAGCATGGCAGCGCGCGTGATATAGCCCAAAAGCTATTCAGCACTAGTTCAAACCAAGGTCCAACCAAATATCAAGTTCAGTTAAATTAAGTTCATTGGTTCATGAATTTCAGTGCTCGAAACGTTTTGCTAACTTAAAAAAAACAGGCATTTTCTAAAAATGGTCGAATCGTATTTAGGAAATCTCAAAACGTGTAAATTCATCGAAAATCGGAAACCGAAATTTCTTCCGACAAAATCACTTTTTAAAAAATAAGTAGTCTATTTCATTTACTTGAAATGCATTATCTTTTAGTTAAAAAATATCTCTTTAAATTAGAGGTCACGTAAATCCTTAAAAAAAAAAAGAAAAAAGGAATGAAAAGAATGAAAAGAATTAGATCATAAATAAATCAGAAAAAAAAAAAACTTTCATAAATCATATCTTTTTTTATTTTGAGTATATGTTCAATAGTATAAAATTTCGAGCTGTTGTTATAGAAACGCGGATGATTGAAATGAAAGTAATATTAAATACAAAATAGTATGAATATGAAATGAAAGGGCATAAAAATAAAAGTATTTTTAAACACCTTCTTGACATCGTAAGAAAATAATTCTTGTATTCTGCAACTCTCATGAATTAGACCTTTCGAACCATACCACTTTCAGTACCCAACTCCCATAATTATTATGCTGAATGTGTACAACAAATTTCATGTTTTCCTATTAATATATAAATTATTAATTGTTGGCAGGAGCTATTCTTGTGCCAGGACAATCAGTACGTATTTGAACGAATATTGTTTGGTCGATATTTATGGTAAGTACATTTCATCATCTGTAGATTCCACTAAACAAAATGAAATTGACCTGCATTCTTAATATGAGTAAAAGCATGTTCCCCATATAGTATGATATGAAAAGTATTTATATATTGTTTACAGGTCCACGCAAAAGAATTGTGATACGTTTAATGCTAAATCTGGCAGTGCATTTCAAGTTGTGTCGTGTATTTATTTTCTGTGCTAAATTTAAATATTATTGTTTGGTGCATATATAATATACATGGTTACTCAAAGAAGAATATTTATATGGTTACACAAAATTAATCACATAGTTTTCATAGAGTGGTGCGGCCGGCAATTCGCTGAATAATTTGAAATATATTTTTAAATTAAAAGCAATTCTAAAAGTTTGATTCATAGAGCTACAATATTCAAACGGGTGTTGAGGGGACAGCTTCTCCCTTACTCAAAAATTTGTATCGAATAAAACTATTTTTAAAGCATTTATAGACTGTTGTTAAACTAATTTAAGAAATGTTCAAATGTTGTACCTCATAACTAATACCTTAAACTGTAATGTGATGTCTGTAGCAATGTAGAGGATAAAAAAAAGAGAGGTTATTTTCTTTCATTAAGTAATCTGAGGGAAGCGCAATTTATTTTCTTGATGAAATGTTGTATAAACATCGCTTTATAAATTTTAAAGCTTTATATAAATAGCACATTAATAGACAATTGCTGCCAGAAATTCTCTGTAATTTGAGAAAATACGTGAAATTAACGAAAAAATTACGTTGTCAATTTTCTCAAATTATGGAGAATTTCTGGCAGAAAATAGGGCATATTTTTTACAGTGTACCCTTGAAAAATATCTTTATAATAATATTAATAGAACAAACTAGATAGCGAAAAGGCAAGAAAACCGAAATTACAATAATTTTAGCTTATCTTGAAAGCGTTAAAAACGCATAACACATGAATGCATAATACTTAATGCATGAATTTCAAACTGGGTTTCAAGCAGTTTCCTCTAATATTTTTTAAGGTATCTCTCTATTTTTTTGTGTCTCTATTAATGAATCATAAATGTAAATTATTAATCATATATCTTAATCATACCATATTCTAAAGTAAAAACGTTTTTGTATGTAATGTGAATAATGTGTGTTATTTTTTCTTTTTTAATGCCCTATAAATATATTGAAATGTGTTTTATTTTTATACGCCTGTCATAAAGTGTTATACAGGGTGTTTATAAAGTCCCGGACCCATTTTGATGTTTAATAACTCATAAAATAATGAAGATATAAACAAACTTATGGCATTTATTGATTGAATAACTCATATATTTTCTTTTCAGGTTTGAATATCTTTACTTTTGTAAATATCGTCTGCGCGTGTGGTTAATTTCAGATAATTTCATTCTCCAGTCTAAATATCTGTACTTTTCTAAATATCGACTGCTTATTAATTGCATTTTTCTCTCTTTTGTTTTTGGCAACTATTGCAATGTTATGTTTACTTTTGATGTGTTTGTTCTATGTAGTTCTTTTTTATGTGATGTTTTATTCGAGCGGCAGTCGAATAATTAACTAAATGTCAGAAGTACAACCGCAATAGCCTCTGTAGATGCCGACATGCTTGCCGCTACCTGGCATGAAATTGACTATGGACTTGATATTCTCCGTGCGACGAAGGGGGCACACGTGGAAGTTCATTGACAAGTGTCAGGAAACTTTTTGAGTCTATCTAACCATTTATGTTATTAATTTTAATCTATCTTTATTATTTTATGAGTTATTAAACATCAAAATGGGTGCGGGACTTTATAAACACCCTGTATATACGAATTCTTTTTGAGTTTTTGTATACGAATAAATAAAACTCTTTGTACGAATTTCAATACGGAACATGCCGTAGAAAACCTGAACAACGTATATAGTTACAAATCATTCTACAAATGTTTACGAAAAATAGTTCGCAGACAGACAAACAACGATCACATGCACATAAACGAACGGGAGTCATAATACTTTTCAACTTATAACTTGCTTTTAACTATTAATTTTAAAAATAATAAATTCATTTTAAATGGGATAACATTCAAACTCACTTTTTTAGAGCATTGTAATAAATTTTAGGTTAAAAATTTATTTAGGTCAATATATATAATTTCCACATTAATAAGTTTTTATGCAAAATTAAGTTAATTTTATTAGATTGGTGTAAACTACATTAAGTTATAAATTTTAAATAACCTAAATCAATTTTAAAGTTTATCCTGAGTTATCTAAAAAAAATAAATTTAGAAATAACTTCAAAAATTTTTCGTTACATTTAATTTTGGCATCAACTAGCTGGAAGTGCAGTAGCTTTATTAAGAATTTCATTAAGTTAGGAAGCAGTTTTGAATATTTTCAAAAGTTAGGATAGTTATTCATTTTTGCTCCTTTACAATATTAATCAACTGTGATATGTATTTGAAATTTCTGTCTCAAGTTATGAAAGATATTGCCTCAGGCAGAGGGAAAAATATTGCTGAATGGCGAAAACGAGCCTTTCACTCAGGTTTGTGTTTATTTCATTAGATACCATTTTGAAGGTAACTAACTTATTATCGTCAGATTTTCCTTTCAAGCAAAAACTGAACACATATTCCGATTCATATACTAATCACAGATTCTAAACTATCCTGATTATTCAAATTATTATTTACATACATATTTATAAACTGGAACTGAATTATAAATTTAAAAATAAAAAATAAAGTTTTAAAAAGTATATTTTAAATATATTTTCATTTCGAAATATTGCTTACAAAACACTAAAGAAAATTAATGACATATAAATTGCATCATATGTAGCACGTTATTAAAAAATATCCATAGTCCACATATAGCTATTTTTTTTACCTTTGTAGCAATTTTAAGAACATGTCACCTATGTTACATAGAATGCAATAATTCTGAAAGTATTTCAATAAAAAATACATATTGCGGATTTATAATACAATATCCAAATAAACACACTGCAATTGATAATTTAACAATAATTTATGTTTTATAAATTCTATCTCATATTTATTTTGTATCTGAATATTTATTTTTTCCTTTATCTTGTAATGTTTCTTTTCAAATGATAAATGAACAACACATCTTAAGATAAATACCATGAGTTTAATAACACATTTTTTTAGAGGATACATGATATTTTTCCAGAACCATTACTTTCGTCTTCCTCCCCCCTTTTTTAAATTACTTTTTCTATTTCTGAATACTACCTAATTTTCACATTTTCATTTTATTTATTTATACTATCCATAACAATATACTTTCCCTGGAAGTGACTGTGACGTCACAATTTAAATAATGAATATGCAGAAAGCATTTAAAATTTAATATTTATGAAATCACCATTTCATTTATTTTAAAAGGTGCAACTACTGATCATAATTTGTGGATTTTTCAAAATAAAATCTAAAAAATGGTGCTATTGCGTTTATAATAATAATATGTTATTTTACAGACTAATAAAGATTTATTAACTAATTAAAGTAATTCAAGAATTCATTTGTATTGCATCTTCAGTTTTTACAGTTAAAGAGAGTTTTGCCGAATAAGAAGTTTTCCGTAAATAAAATTATAAGGGCAGTAAATATTGAAGAAAACATGTTAGGTGACCATCGGTACATTTAGAAAAATAAAAGAAAGATATCAAATTGAAATTTACTTAGAAAAACGGCCCAAAATAGCTCCTTTTATCATTCATGTAATTATTTCTTTCTTTATCGCATTTTTCTCGGCGTATCACCAACTCTATGAAAATTTTTAGGTAATAACATAGACATTCGTGCAGTATCTAAGACTAGTTTTCGATAAGGAAAATTTCACTGAAAACGGATATCCAACCTATAACAAATCACATGAAAAGACGATATAAATTGCATCTTTTTTTCGATTTTTCAGCGGATCAGTATCTAAAGGATATTGTCAACGGATTTAACTATTCCCTGTCAGACTTTTCGGATGAACTTCCGATGAGAAATATCATTCTCGATGAGATTCCAATTATCGATCATTCATCAGTTCATCAAGTTTCGATGAGACGCCATTCAATGACCGATTGATTACATTTTGCTGATAGGAAGAGAGTCCACTGTTTAAAACTATCGTAAATAAAATAGATATTTCTTTATATATAATTTAAGGGGAATCGTAAAGTTTTAATTATTATAAAAAAAATAATTTAATTATCTGTATAAAATGTATTCTGCATACCAGTTCGTCCTTATTATGTGCCCAAAGTTATTCATTACAGCTACAAATGTTGGTTGATTTGGTTTCAAGAAGGCAAAAATTGAAGTAATCTGCCAAATAACTCTAATTCTTTCATACGAGAGAGTATCGTAAAATTTTAAATATTCGTGAGAAATAACCGCAATATCTGGGTAAAATTTATCCTGAATATTAATTTATGGATCTTTATACTATAATACAATGTTTTAAATTATAGCTATTAATTTATGTTTATTTGGTTTCAGAAAGTAGTAGAATGAAGTATCCGCCCTATTCTACAATGAGGGTCTTCGAAAGATCAAGAAATGCTAGATGAAATTATGTATAGTGACTACGTAGAGAAGCATTAAGAATAACAAATAAAAATTAAGTTTTCTATCCCCAATACTTTTTAGTAAGTAATGGATCTGCAGATCCATTTACATTATTCACTACTGAGGGATCATTTTTATTTGTTCCATATTATTTAAAATAATTATTAATTTATATATACATATATACATATATATGTGTGTGTGTACAAACACACATACATTTCTATGATTAACTCGTTACATAACCAAATACAATTTCTGAGTAGGGCTACGGCCTTCCTTAACTCCCTATTGTATCTATATGTCTATATCTATCTGTATATATGTGCATATATATTTCCTTGTAGCGCTTAACTTGTGTTAGTTCCCTGTAACCCATAAATATTTGTACCAAATTTAACGCGAAATAATTGCATAACGTATTGAAATTCTTTTGTGTAGCTCTGTAAACTAATTTCTAAATCTGCGTGTGCCAATTTCTACAGAAAATATGTTTTAAAATTTTAATCACATTAAAAACTAAGACAGACAATATACACTAAAAATATACGATTTAAAACATTAAAAACACAAAACATAAATTTAAACGTTTCGAGCCTTTTACAGGCTCCTTATCAGTAAAAACCTCAAATGTAAATGCTGAGAAGAACAACAGACTTTCATTAAAATATTTTAATATAATTAAAATACTTTAATAACATATATTAATTTCATTATTGCTGATTGGAGCGTAACCATGGTATATTGTACTTCTTAAAAAAGAAATTTAGTCCATAGATCATAATTTTTTTTTATGTTTTGGCAATACTTGAAAATTTTTTATGTCATTGTGATATTGCAGATTCATGTTCCTCAATTTTATGTAAAGACTTATGTCCTCTATGATTACTAAATTTGGTTGAAATTAATTTTTAAATAAATGAAGCACAGTTGGCCTGTCCCTTGACATATTTGACTATGGGACAGTTTTGTAAGTTATTTCACGAAATAATGTTTTCAACAGCAGTAACTCATGTTTATCAATAATTTACACATCAGATATATATGATTTTCCTATAATTTTTCATTAAATATTATATAAAAATATTATTAGATGAGAAAATTCTCTTCCGTAAAGAGTGGCATAACGATTTCTTCGATGAAATTTGCTTGAGGTATGAACAAACATAGATATAAAAAAAATTGGTTTTATTTGAATAAATGTAACGTATGTTTAAAGCTATTAATTGTATTACGTCAGTTAATTAAAAAAAAATTAGTTTGTATGAGTAAATATACACAATTTATTGGTATTTAAAACATGACAAAACATGATTATAAAACATGAAAATCTCTGAAAAATCACACAATTCATTAATAATAATAATTTCAACTCGAAATAATAAAATTTTTAAAAATATATTTGAAACTAAGTTAAAGAGTTCAGTTGAGTGACAGTAAAATGCATTTTAAATATAGTACGATTCAAGAGTTATTATTTTAGCATATTTCAATAAAAAAAATAATCTTTGAACACAGAAGATTATTCTTATTATTATCACTATTTTTAACTTTCATTGTATGTTTTTAAGTAAGCGGATTATATAAGCAGTATAGTTGATAAAGTAAGTATAATAATAATTATAAGATAAAAAAAATTTTATAAACCATGTTTTTTAATTTTCTGTTGAATCATATAAACGCTACTGAAGGCAGCCGGAACCCCAGCAATTGGATAAAAGTATAAAAAAAATTCCTTGCTATCGTCTTTTGAGCTATTATAAAAGTTTCAAATGGCTATCTAGCCGGGAAGTTAGTTAAAAGTTGATTGCAAGCTTTGTATTGGAAACGCTGCCGAAGGCAGCAGGGTCCCGAAGCAATTGGATAAAAATATTTTTAAAAAGCATTTTCACCGTATTCTGAACTGTTCCGAAAGTTTCAAATGTCTAGCTACTCGAGAAGTTAGTTAAATAAATTTTCTGTTGAATCATATGAACGCTGCCGAAGGCAGTAGGGACCTGAAACAGTTGACTAAAAGTATTAAAACAAAATGTATTACCACCGTGTTCTGAGCTATCCTGAAAGTTTCAAATATCTAGCTAGTTGGGAAGTTAGTGAAAAATCGATTGCAAGCTTTGTACTGGTAACGCTGCCGAAGGCAGCAGGAACACGAAACAGTTGGCTAAAGGTATTTAAAAAAATGCATTTTCACCGTGTTCTGAACTATTCTGAAAGTTTCAAATGTGTAGCTAATCGGGAAGTTAGCTAAATAAATTTTCTGTCGAATAATATAAGCGCTGCCGAAGGCAGTAGGACCAGAAGTAGTTGACTAAAATTATTAGAAAAATGTATTGTCACCGTGTTATGAACTGTCCTGAAAGTTTCAAATGTCCATATAGTCGGAAAGTTAGTGAAAAATTGATTGCAAGCTTAGTACTGATAACGCTGCCGAAGGCAGCAGGAACCCGAAACAGTTGTCTAAAGGTACTAAAAAATGCATTTTCACCGTGTTCTCAACTATTCTGAAAATTTTAAATGTTTAGCTAGTCGGGAAGTTAGTTAAATAAATTTTCTGTCGAATTATATAAGCGCTGCCGAAGGCAGCGGGACCTGAAATAGTTGACTAAAATTATTAGAAAAATGTATTGTCACCGTGTTGTGAGCTGTCCTAAAAGTTTCAAATGTCTAGCTAGTCGGAAAGTTAGTGAAAAATCGATTGCAAGCTTTGTACTGATAACGCTGCCGAAGGCAGCAGGAACCCGAAACAGTTGGCTAAAGGTTTTAAGAAAATACATTTTCACCCTGTTCTGAACTATTCTGAAAGTTTCAAATGTCTAGCTAGTCGGGAAGTTAGTTAAATAAATTTTCAGCCGAATCATATAAGCGCTGCCGAAGGCAGCGGGACTTGAAATAGTTGACTAAAATTATTAGAAAAATGTATTGTCACCGTGTTGTGAGCTGTTCTGAAAATTTCAAATATCTAGCTAGTCGGGAAGTTAGTTAAAAATCGATTGCAAGATTTGTCCCTGACAAACACACAAACAAACCCACAAACAAACCCACAAACAAACCCACAAACAAACCCACAAACAAATCCACAAACAAGAATCGAAGTTAATAAAAACATGGTAATAGGAGAAAGTGGTGTACCATGGACATAAATTTAACTCAGACCTATGCCATTTTTAGCTCTATTTATTTAGATATATAAACAATATCACATGCAGTTAAAACATTTATTGTTAGGAGTCACAGTGAAGTAATCTATGTGTGCTTGGAAGCTCAACTTTTTGAAGAGTTCTTGAAAAAGTAAATTGCCTTACAAAAGTAAATTTTTCTCAGATACTTTTATGTATTTAATATACCCACACATACACTGTATATTCTGAAATGAGTGTTATGCACCATGAAATAGCTTCCTAGCTATAACCCCATATGCTTGTAATCAAGTTAAGCCCAACCTGAACATTATGATTAGCAATTTCGTTTTTAGTAACAGAATGGTGTATCTTGAACCCAACACAAGTAGTGTACCTTGGTTAACATTTGGAACTGACTATCCAATTATAATCTTGATTATAAATAAGTGTGAGGATTTTTACCAATAATCACAATATGACTTAATGTAGACATTTTTAAGTTAATATTTAATATTTTGTACTTTTTAGACTCAAATTAGACTTAATAACAATAAAATTGTGACAGATTAATGATTTTGAAAAAAAAAAAAAAAAAAAAAATTGAAATTTCATGTGTGTAATTGATTAATAAATAGATTTTCTTACTTAAAATTGAGTTTTTCTACATTTTTTAATAAATCGTCTAAGGTTACACAATCAGTGGTGTACCTCGGACCTAACTGCACATTTTTGTATTTTTAAAAAATAAAATTGATATGATTTTAATAAAATTTTGGAATAAATATATGTTTATATTACACCACAAATTATTTAAAAAACTATTTGTATTTAGTTTTGGCGAATAATTACAAAATTAAAATGGGAAAAGTTAAAATTAGTCCGTGTTAACCCACCTTCCCCTATATTTCTTCGATTTATTTAGAAATATTAATCCTATTTTTAAACGACCAATATTTTGCATATATTTATTTCTATTGACGATTTCAAAAACAGCTCTAACGGTTTGTTTGAATCTCTCACCGTAATGTTATTTGGATAAGAGATAACGATTTAGCTAGATAGCGACAAAAATCATCGTCATTCTTAGAAGGAATGCCTGTCTTTCTGATTAAAAAAAAAATCCATTTAAGAAAATAAATTTTCGGAGAAATAAAAGTAGTAAATATTTCATACGGCTGAAAAAGAATTGTTTTCATTGTGTTTTCTGTAACCAATTATTTTATCTTAGCGTTAAAAAAAAAAAAAAAAAAAAAGACGAAGAGGATATATAAATAGAAATTCTAAATAACATACAATGTGTTATAGCTGAAAAATTTATAAAAAAATATAGTTTTATATGATTATTAGAAAAAAACTTCTACAGGAAACGGGAATGAAAGTGAAAACATCTGCGTCACCTGAAAGAGGGAATATACAACAATTTTGAAGCGTAAATTATAGGCCAAAATATGTGTTTTGATTCATCATAAAATAGTCTTTTCTAATATCGCTATATCTAGTGCTCAGCGATGTTGACATTTCTTAAATCGATATATCGTTCATCTAAAATACCGATATAAGGATAAATGGATTTAATGCGATGTTGCTAACTGTAGGGATTTGTCCCTTCGCGTAAGTACTTTTAGCAGTTTTCTTTAGAATGTAAAGACTGATTATAGTTGATTGCTTGGGTATAACTTTGCTCTAGTACTGCGCCATGGTTAAGTAGCGACGGTCTGGGACGCACTTCAAAGAATGGTTCGGAGACATGCCATCACAATTTTGATCCTCCTCGGAGGACAGGACCTGGCTTTCTCGCTTCCGTGGCCCCCAGAGCTATAATTTGGATGGCGAACATGGAAGACATCACGTCCACGACGAATTTTACGTGCACTAGCCACCATTAATGTGCACGACGGTCTTTTTCCGGCTCGAGTATCGAACCCGCAATCTTCCATTTACGAGCTCGGTGCTCCACCGTCCGGGCTACCCCGGCCCAAGAACGGATTATAAGTTTTGGGCTTTTTTGGGGGTGCTTTTGTAAGATTTTTTATAGGATTTTGCATGAATTTTGTAACTTTCACCACTTTTTTCATGATTTTTCACAATAAATAGGGGCACTTAAGGCTATCAGTAGGGACATGACAAAATTTGAGTTAGCAACACTGATTTAATGGGACTCGCTTAATATACAACATGAATGGATAAACGAGAACTTTATTTCGCTCACATTCATATTTTTAAATAAGTATAACATAATACTCTATGCAGTACAAATCTGGTTTACTTATTTTGAATCAGTGAAGTTTTTTGAAATAAAAAAATAATATAGCATTTATTTAAAAGGGGGGAAAATGTAATTTTTTCAGTTTTTTCCTTCTCTTGAAAAAAAAAAAAAAAAAAAAAAAAAAAAAAAAAAAAAAAACAGTGGATAACTTTGTTTTAAATTTTCACAGATATGGTTCAATCATTCATTTTAAAAGTTTTCAACTATACTCGTGTTGAAAATTTACGCTCAAGGGAGTACATGGATACATTTACATATACAAATATTTTATCCTGTTTGATTATTATTATTATTATTATTGGTAATTGTTTTTCAATTTCACAATTATAAGTAAAAAATAATTATTACTGTACATTTCGTACATTTATACAACAGCTTTTAACATGCTGGAAAGTATTTATTACATCCTTATGTTCGAAAATTGTGAAGTTTCCGTACCGAATTCAACTAGATTCATTATACTTTAGTGCAGGAGACAATTAAGAGACTTATATTTAAGAGACAGCCAAATTGTTTTAACTTTAACTGGAGAGGGCTTGGGATTAAGAAGGAACTCAATAATAATCTAAACTAAATAACTTAAAACTATCATAAAGTAATATAGCTCACCAATTGAAGCTTACTAATATTAACAGACGACTTGATAGGAGATATTTAGAACGATGAGGAACACTTTACAACATCCGAAATAGCACTCCGAAATATTAACCAGCAACGGCACCATCACCAAATCCAAAATCAATACACAATGGCTTCCACGTACAACGGCTATCAACACCCGTCACATTTCCAGCAACACCATGCCAACGAAACAACTATCGGTCTATTTAAAGTTCTCAAAAATAGACAATAAGATTCACTTCTTTTTACCAAGCTATTTCCTTCAAGACTATCCGCATTCAGTTTTATACCACCTTTCACAATCTAAGTAGCTGCTGTTTTCAGTTTATCCAACTTTCTATCCAATAACTATGACACTCCATGCTAACTCAATTTCACCTCTGCTCGACACCTTCCACTAGCTATCTCACCCACAACGTCGCCAAACTATGTTGGATCCAGCTAGAAACTTTCCCAATCTTAACCAACGTTCTATCCCGACTTGACGCTATCACTTTACGCTACTTTCAATACTAACTTCCCTCGGTGACCTTTATATCCTTAACTCGAAGCCACTCCTATCTCACAAAATGCGACGACAATGCCAACTGTATAGCGATATGTACAAAATGTTGATAAGCGCTAATTTATATCAAGGTGCAAGTATGTAAAACATTTTGTGAAATTCTATGAATTATTTCTAGAGTTAAAGATGGTGGAAATTTTTTTCATCCACGCAAGCAGACTGATAATTTCTAAAAATGGTCAAATCGTTCTCTAGACTTCTATGCATTGAAAATCGGAAGTTGAAAGTGTTTACGAGTAGTTACTTGTAATGAATACCTACAGAAAAATGTAAAAAGCGAAAATCAGTAAATGAATTGGTTAGTTTAACAAAATTGATTTTCTTTCCCTTGAAATTCTTATTTTTATCACAGAATATATATTTTACTAAAATAAGACTTAAAAAAAAAAAAAAAAAAAAAAAAAAAAAAAAATCAGACAGACTTCTAGTAAAGATACAATGCTTTAATACTAATCATTATAAAATTATTCATTATTTTCCACCTCTCAAAATTTCTACATTTCAAAATAAGGAAATACAGCACAATTTTGTTTTACAACAAATCATATTACAGAATTTCACGTTGCGTTGTGACTTGCGATGTGACATTTCATGAGTGACCTTCAGAAAATTTAAAACACAAAATTTCACCCAATTTATTTATTTATTTATTTTAACTAATTGATAAATTCAGAATTTTATTATTTATTATTACTTTTTAATCCATTAAAATAATTAATTTCCCACTTACATGCGAAGAAATTACAAAAGGACAGTCATCAGAGAATCGCCAATCTGAAGAAGAGCTTCACACATGATAATAAATTTCTACAGTGCCTTGAATCTCCCAACCAATATAATTCTTAATTAAAAGTTTCTAAAATAGAAATTTTTAAAAAATTCACCAGTTTTTTTTTTTTTTTTACTGAAATTAAAAAATTTTACTATTTTAGATTAAATTACATCAAATATTACAAATTACAGAAAGACTTAAATAGGACTTAAATAGGAAAGACTCAGTACAGGAAAATAAAATTAACAAATATACGAAAAATTTCGTGAATTTGAAGGGGGAAAAAAAGAAGTATCAACTCTCACCGTATTCAAAATTATTTGTATTTAGTTAGTCTAAGAACATGATTCGATAAGAATTTATTTTTACAAAACCGTGTGAAGTGTACTTTTTTTACATAGGAATTTTCGCTAGTGTTCGGACACTTTTGTTACACCGACTGTATCTCAAAACATGTGCATATGAACATCATTAAGGCGAGTTCTAAACATGATGAGAGAATCAGGAAATGAAGCGGTGCTAGTTAAGTATACGTCGGTAATAGGAACTACAATCGGAGCTCTATTCCGAGACTAATTTTTTCACCAAAATATTAAAATAATAATAATAATAATAAAATAAAACAAATAAAAAAATGTTGAGTTTACTTAAAAATTAAAAACATAGTCTCCACTTTAAATTATTGGTCCCCTATGGGAACTTGGTGAGTGTATTTCACGAACCCTGTATATATATATACAGTCGGTAACAAAAGTGACCGAACACTAGCAAAAATTCCTATGTAAAAAAAGTAAACTTCATACGGTTTTGTTAAATAAATCCTTGTCGAATCCTGTGCTTAGTCAGTGTAAGAACATGATTCGATAAGGATTTATTTTTTTTACATAGGAATTTTTGCTAGTGTTCGGACACTTTTGTTACCGACTGTATATACACCATCTTATTAAGAGGAGTGGTGGAAGTCGAAAGCCGTCCTTTGAAATTATTGTCTTAGAGATATGGAAGGAGTATTTAAATGTATCAGTATTAAGTATATTAAGAGTTCTCAAAAACTACTGAAATTAAAGTAATTTAATTTCAAAATTTTATTATTATTATTATTTTTTTTTTTGAAAAAATTTAAATTGCTGCATGCGATTTGATTGTTACATTTTCTCTTCGATTATGCATTATTATTTTTTATCAATAATAATGTAATAAACATATTTGTGCGTTACTTTGTGGATTTGTGGATTGAATGATAAGTTTTTTTTTTTTTTGTAAATATTTTTATGTTTGAATATTAAAAATTTCAACAGTTTTCTAGAAATTTTAATATATTTAAGATTGACGCATTTTGTTGCAAACAAATATTTCAGAAATCTAAAACAATGATTTCAAAGAACGATTTTTAACATGCACCGCATACCCTTAATGGTGTTAACAAATTCGCATAAAAGGAAGTCTGTTACAGCATATAAATATAATATCTGAAATTTACAATTTCCTTAAAAAACTTTTATTATCTTAAGCAGCATACAGAAAAATGTAAGAAAATTATACATGTGAAGCAAACAAGAAAGTCACGAAGCTACAAGGTGCCTGGCACCTGGTATCAATGTGGGAAAGCATGGGAAATAATTCAGGAAAGTACATACAGGCAATACTGTCTGTCATATATCATACAGGCAAAATCAATTTTTATTTATACAAGTGTGTTGTTAAAATTGAACGAAAGATTTTAAAATGTAACAGAAAAATGTTTTAAAATGTTTAATTCTTTAATTGGCATGATTTCTCAGAAACATGTGTTTTCATTGGTTCTTACGGAAAATCTACTACAAATGACTCTTATTTAGCACTGTTATGTTTTAACATTCAAGTTACAAAGGAGCCATTGTCAATGCATGTGCAAACCTCCCACACAAATTTTCATCATTTTTCAACTTAAAGGGTTCAGGAAATGCGGTACTGAATTTAGAAATCTACCAAAAACTTAGCACGAATTTTTTTTTTTTTTTTTTTTTTTTTTTTCGCAATGCTTCGTATATGTAAGGATTTTTTACTTTAATATGATGATTTTGATATGATATATTTATAATTAACTTTTTCTTCAATTTTCCTTCAATTTTGGGGTGAGGTTTGTGGTGGTTAGCAGGCTGCTCTGGTGGGTGGGTTTCAACTGCCGATGATTCCTCTGATTCTTACTGTTCTAATTCATTGCAGTATAATTCTGTCCTGTGCTATTTGTTCTTAAAAAAAAAAAAAAAAAAAATCTGTTCTGTAATAAAATATATGAAAGGCACATATTGGAAAATATGTAAAGCATTATTTAAGTATCATGAAGTATAGATTTGAAACTCGTATACCAAATCAAATCTTTAAAAATGTAACTGTTCTATTTAAATTGAGCTGCATTTATTTATTATGTACTGTTCTTTTTTTATCACTGATACTAAATTGTTTTTTATTGATCCATTCAAATAAAAACTCCAGATTTAATTTTAGTTTTCTTACAATATTTCGGAACCCAAGGATAAATTTTCAATATAGTATCATAATTTGCATAATGATTACTTTATTTTACTTCAGATAGTAGATTTATATATATATATATATATATATATATATATATATCATTAAAGATTTTAATATATTAGATACTAGCAGACCCGGCCACGCGTTGCTGCGGCTAAGTAATACGTTGATAATTTGATAAGGTATATAGTATTTCCCCACAACTGGATTTGGCGATTTTTTTTTTTTTTTTTTTTTTTTTTGCGCCTTTTTGAACGATAACGAAGTCGTTCTGGATTCTTTGCAATAAAATACGGTAACCTGCATGCTTTTATTTTAGATTTATGATTTAGCTTATGATTTTATCATTTATGATTTTTAGATTTATGATTTAGCCATAATCGCCAAATCCAGTTATGGGGAAATACAATAGTTGTTACCCACAGCTATAACTTATAATATAACTTCAGTAATTATATTCGGATAATTATAACTTCAGTATCAGTATATCCCCACAGCTGAATTTGGCGATTTTTCTTTGGCGCCGTTTTGAACGATAACGATGTCGCTCTGGACTGTTTGTGATATAATATGGCAGCCTATATATTGTTTATTTTGGATTTATTATTTTATGTTTTTGATTTATGATTTAGATTATCATTTATCATTTATAGATTTATGATTTAGCCATAATCGCCAACAAAAAATTGCCAAATATCGTTGTGGGGATATACTATGATTAATATATTACTGAAAAGATTAATATATTTTAACGAAGTGGTGAGAAGATTCTGAGTATGTTAAAATTTTAATAGTAAATTCAAGTTAATCAAGAAGGAAAGCATTGAGGATTAAGATAAGAAAATTGCAAGATTTTAAGATCGCATTTTCAGCAATAAATATGAGTCAAAATTTAATGCAAAATACATATATAAATCACAAATTTAATCAGGAACGTTAAATTGGTAAGTTATTAAAGAAAAAGTAAAGAAAAATAAGAGAAATAATTAATTAAAGTTTCGAACATCGATCATATAGATTAGCGTTACAAAACAAATAAACAGACTTAAACTCTTCCAGACTTTTAAATAAGTTTTAAATTAAGTTTTAAAATTCAATGTTAAATAAAACAGACTTTTAAATAAGTTTTAAAATATTGAAATGGTTACTTTTTATTTAGAACGTTATGTATAGATCACAAATTTCTTAAAGAAAACGAAGTGATACAGATTAGAATAATGCAACAAAAATTGAAAAAGCAAGGTTATGTCGTAAATAAATTTTTAACACACGTGTCACGTGAAATAAATTGTAGCATATACATAATGTATCTGATATAAGATATTAACATGTTGCAGCGGAATAAATTTCATATCTATCATCCTTGGCGGAAAACAAATAATATCGCCAAATTATCTGGCACACACATTTAATTCCTTTCAAAAATCATGGTTATTTTAACAACTTATATTAAGAGAGTAATGAATAATATGAGACAATATTTCACACAATACATATTACGAAAATATACATCTAGCTTGTATATTTTCGTGTTACGTTTTTGATCGCCAAATACGAAAAACTCCAAGGACGACAGAGGTTTGAAATTTAAAATTAAAATTTTGTCAATTTAACAGCAAAATAACTCAATCTAACGTATGCACATGATAAATAATACATATCTATACAAAAATATGGGGATTAAAATCCGGAAATAATTTTCCTCGTTTTTAATAATTTTTTACAAAAAATACAATGGGTCATTAACATAAGAAATCTTTTTCTTGATTTCACAGACTGTCAGTGACGTCACACTTCGCTTGTGTATAACTACATACTTTATCAATGCGAATAAAATCTTTAAATTGATTATGACGTCAATTTTCGTGAGATGTATAATTTAACTTTTTATAATTTTTTAACGTTCACGTTTGATTAAATGTATTTACTTTTATGTCGAAAGAAAATGAACTCGTATTTTTTCTTTTTGGCAACAATTAAACTTATGGAACTCACAGATATTTTGGAGCAACTGTAACAAAGGTCTATAATTAACAAATAATTGCAATAAAACAATATTGTGACAATAAATTGAGATAAAAACTATCCTATCTCTCAAGTTGGACCAAACTGCACACAGTGTGCAAAATTTCATTAAAATCGGTTCCTTAGTTTAGGAGTTTACCCCGGACAAACATCGTGACACGTAATTTATATATATATACAGATATCATTAAAGGTTTTTACTTTCTCTTACCCATAGGGTTGAGAAAGTATTGTTTAAGGGTCAAATTTTCGAACGTGAGTTTTTGTTATATTTACATGTTTTGAGGTCCCCTGAATACGAAAATAATGTTTTTAGCGAATGGTCTGTGTGTCTGTTATTAGCACATCTCAAAAACAAACAGTAGCAGAAATTTCAAACTTGGTATTCTGAATGTGTATCATATAGGGACGCTACAGTAAGCTTTTCGTTGAGGTGAAGTCAATGGTTCGTGTACAGGGACATTCAAAAGTATTCAAATACATTACGTCTGTGGAAGAAATTGCAGGTAAGTAGAGTTTAACATCTATAGACTGCACTAAACCAAATGAAACGAATATATATTTTTTGTAATAGAGATAGTCAACCAGGGAAAAAAAAATGTGTATGTAGGAGCCTCGCCTCCCCCCCTAGGGGGGACGTCCCCCCTCGAGGGGAGTAAATTTTCATGATGGGTTTCAAACAAGCTCGCCAATACCTCAAAAACGAATGGTTGAATCATCGATCTGCTACAATTTAAAATAAAGTTATCTTTTTTTTTTTTTTTTTTTTTTTTAATGTAATATTGAGAATAAATTCAACTTTGTTTTTTGATAGTTAGTGTTATACTAGTTCTCTAATATGGAAATCATCTGCATTATCATAAAAGATATATTTTTTAAATAATTATTTTAATAAATTAATTTTTGAAAACAGAATTTTTTTTTAATAACCGGATTAAATTCTATATAAATGTGGGTGCATTAATGAAACGGGGAGTTGAGGGGGACGGTAGCCTCCCTCTCACAGAACTAATTACCATATAAAACTTTTCCGAAGCCTAATTTGAATTGTTTAACACAGGTTTACATAACAGTACTCGTTATCTTATCTCTTAATCTGCAACCTGTATTTATAGTATTAAATTTCAGGGTGAGAGAAAGTCGTGTGAGTGACACACCAGATTATTTAAATTGATTTTAGTGTTTAGGAGCTTGTATTGTTAATTTATAAGCATAAAATCATTGTTGAAATTTATTAAGCTGAAAATGTTTTTATTACTTAAATAAAATATCTTGAAATGCATTTTAATATTACAATTATTATTATTATTTTAATATTTTTAATATTACAACAGTAAGAATACTTTAATTTAGAGTACAAAAAGACAATAATTCGAAAGAGTTACAAAAATAAAGAAAAAAAAATGGATCAAATCCTTTTTTCCAGGAAATCCGAGCAATCGCAGTTATAAAAGAAGAAATACATAATATAAACAACAATTTCATGTACTGAGTAAATTAAATCAATATCTAAAACTCATTGACATGTTCTGACGAAAAAATCCAAAGAATCAGATATTTTCCGAAAGTTCGTTTTGAACATCTTAGGTAAGGTTTATAAGCACTTTATAGGGCATAAAAAATGGACTTTGTAAAAGACATTGGTACATTTAATGATTCAATTGCTACTTATCTCTAGTATATAATTTTTTTTGGAGGGGATGAAAGTTTGTTCATCTTAAAATAAGAATATTTTTATTCTTATCTCAGACTGATAATTTAAACATTTAAATATTATTGAAAAAAAAAATAATCAAGAACATTTATATTATTGTGTATGAAGATGATCACGTTAAAAGTCAACATTGAAGATAAAAAAGGTCAGAAAATACACAATTTGTAAAAACGTATAATAAAAAGACACATCCGTATGCTCATTAATAATAACTACACTTTAAAAAATTTCAACATAAAACATTATTTTAAATGTTTTATGTGTATTAAAAGTTTAATGAACAAAAAGTTCATTTTATGCATTTTAAACGTAAATTTTCTTTATATATTAAAAGAAAGTTTCTGTCGCTGGCGTCATATTTTCTTTTGTCTGCGACTGCATCTGCTCGCAGAGGGCAGTATCCTTCGAGTCACGAGGGGTATCAATGTTGGCGGAAAACTCTAAGGAAGGCATTTCAGTAGCTTAGAAATTGCTATAATTTTAATTAACGAAGTTATTAGTTAAAAACTGCGGGTTTATAAAGGTATTCTATTTGACACCTTGAAAAAAGTTTTTCTTACGACGTAGTTTTTCTGTCATGATATCATTTTCCACGGAAAAAAAATAAAATGTGATCCGTAATGTAAATAAAATAAAATAAAATAAATGTCAATGTAACAAAGAAATTTTTCATCTATTTTTTTTTTTTTTCTACTTTTAGAAAATTAGTTTTCTTACTGGTAATCTCATATGTTGTATATATATATTTTCATAAGTTCTTGTTTTTATTTAAAAACACATTTTAAAATACCTCAGATATATTTTGGAATAATAATAATAATAATAATAATAAAATCTGAGTCAAATTCAAACTAATTTATAAATCTTCTAATTTCACACTGATAATAATTTAACATTACTGAATTACCGATGCCTGTGATACAGTTCATATTTCAAATTATGGCAAGAAAAAAAAATCATTACAAAAAAAGTATGGGCATTAGAAAATATAGGTTCTAGATTTTTCTTTCTCTTTCTTTCTTTCTTTCTTAAAAAAAAAAAGGAACTATTCCACAAAATTCATCATCAAATAGTAACAAAAATTAAAAAGTCGCCAAGGGGGTCTTATACTAAAGTTGTAACTCAAAATGGTCTAGATATTACGAATTTCTTTCTATTCTTTAAAAAAAAAAAAAAAAAAAAAATTATACAGACACGACATTATTTCATTATTTAAAACATGAAAATCTGACATTGACAGATTTTAATTTAGTGCCAGAGGCCTACTGCTAAACTTGTTAATATCGACAAATTCTTCTTTAGTTAATTCGTGACGATCTAAATTCCATGATAAAGTTTTCATTAAATCAAACCAATGTGTTTCAGCTGCAGATACTGTAAAAATAACGTTGGAAGTCCAAACTGTCTTATAGCCGCAAAACAACGTTTTTTCTCTTTTTCCCAATGAGGGGGAGGTGTGCCTTGGGGGGGACTCATGTTAAAGGTGTGCCTTGGGGGGGACTCATGTCAAAGTTGTACCTTGGGGGGGACTCATGTCAAAGTTGGGCCTAGGGGGAGACTCATGCCAAAGTTGTGCCTTGGGGGGGGGACTCATGTCAAAGTTGTGCCTGGGGGGGGGACTCATGTAAAAGTTGTGCCTTGGGGGGACTTCATTCAATAAATCCCCATTCAATAAACCGACTGAAATAGACCCTTAGCACTATTAAGAGTGACGTATAAAAATTCGACAACGCTGTACCGACTGAAATAGGGGTACCTTGGGGGGGGACTCATGTCAAAGTTGTGCCTTGGGGGGGACTTCATTCAATAAATCCCCATTCAATAAACCGACTGAAATAGGCCCTTAGCACTATTAAGAGTGTATTATAAAAATTCGACAACGCTGTACCGACTGAAATAGGGGTACCTTGGGGGGGGGGACTCATGTCAAAGTTGTGCCTTGGGGGGGGACTTCATTCAATAAACCCCCATTCAATAAACCGACTGAAATAGGCGCTTAGCACTATTAAGAGTGTATTATAAAAATTCGACAACGCTGTACCGACTGAAATAGGGGTACCTTGGGGGGGGGGACTCATGTCAAAGTTGTGCCTTGGGGGGGACTTCATTCAATAAATCCCCATTAAATAAACTGACTGAAATAGGCCCTTAGCACTAATTAAGAGTGACGTATAAAAATTCGACAACGCTGTACCGACTGAAATAGGGGTACCTTGGGGGAGACTCATGTCAAAGTTGTGCCTTGGGGGGACTTCATTCAATAAATCCCCATACAATAAACCGACTGAAATAGGCCCTTAGCACTAATTAAGAGTGTATTATAAAAATTCGACAACTGTACCGACTGAAATAGGCCTCTAGCACTAAAAAAAAAAAAAAAAAATACTGATTTTAAGCATAATATTTTATTTAAAAAGAAAAAAAAAATATATGATATTACATATTATGTATTTCAATCTCACATTGAATATGAGAATTTCTATAACATTTTTCTGCTTTTGTCTTGTGTTATGCACTATTAATATTCCTATTTAGTGGAAGGTAAAGCAGCGAATAGGCAGGCAGAGTCTCACAGTGGTTAGTAAGTGAAGTGAGTAGGACGCAGAGCCCCCTACTTTAAATAAATAAAAAAAAATTATATATCTTGTATATTTGTTTGGGAAGGACGAATTATTTTACTAAGATCTATAATTGATCAGGTCAAGAATTGAGCATGAGTCCTTGGAATAACATGGCATTGCTGTAAAACTACCGAGTCAACACCTTAGACTCTGACTATCCCTATACACTCACTGGAAAGTTTGAAATGAGACTCGGATATTTACGAGTATTTTAATTTGTACAGAATTAGAGCTTTTTGCAAAAAGAGACAGGTGCAATACTTGGCCAAGTCGCTTTTCGATCTTTTCAAAATTAATTCGTCATTCGCTTAGGAAATAAGTTCCTTACATTTGTTGAAGTATAATTTTTATATGTAAAGTAATGGTCATGATTTTTTTTCAAATTGGCAAAACGAAATAAATTGTCTGAATATCGAGAATTTTTCAGCGTTAACATGTGTTATATTAATAAAGCATATTTTACTCTCCGTTGAACTGAAATTAAGGTAGAGAACAGTGAGGCACAATGAACAGAACTTAGATAAATGAATTTAGATAAATGAAGAGGTAAATGAGTTTTATATATATAGGTAAAGGTGATACAGTTAAGTATTGCATGAAGAATAAGGAGGAAACTAATTCTTAAAGCAGTATATGATAGGTTAATGTACCCCTTTGGGCGGGATTTTCAAACTTGCAGCAGGAGCAGGTTGAACTAACATAAGTGATTACAAGCAATACCATTAAAAACTAACATAAGTGATAAATGTATTTTCATAGAACACTTAGGAGTCATAGATACAGTAATATATACTCTATAACAAAGAAAAAAAAGACGCACCAAGAAAGAGTAATGCAAACTGGACACAAATTGGCATACATACAGGTTTCAATGGAGAATGCAAAATTTTAAAATTTAGCTGCCATCGAATGAGCATGCGACGCTGCAGCGCATCTTAACTGCGCTGAATATTAAAAATGAGAAATTTTGATTCCAGGTCATAAACTCTTCGAGAATTTCCGTCTACTCAGAAAGACAGTAACTATATCTCGAACCAAAAACAACTTCCGCAGATGTCAGCATTTGAGTGTGGTGTGTAGTTGGGCTCAAAGAAGCCGGTTGATCTAATCTGCGAATTAGATGATACTGATATGAATGGGAGAACCATGGCCGAACTCAACGTCAAGGAGGAGGGAACGGTCGGCCTAAAGAGAGGACAGAAATTGAGAACCAATCAATCGCAAAGCGGTACTCAAAGCTCCAATTCATCATTATCGTCGAACCCATGTGCAACTGGTACTTCAGTGACTTCAAAGGCCCTTAATAGGCAGCTCAGTGAAATGGGGTTGAGCTCAGTCCCCGGATCACTCTTCCACTGAGGACATTTGGAGCATCATAAAAAGGGTCCTAAAACCAGCTCGGGATTTTGCCAATCTAACGCACCAATTTAACAGATTTCGGCACGATACTGCACAGGTGTACATTTGCCAACTCTATCAATTAATATCAAGCCGAATAATTGCGTACATAAGGGCCAGAAGTGGACCAATGCGTTATTGACTTGTTTACTTTGTGAGACCCTTTCTATTGATTAAACCACTCAAACTTTCTGAAACTATAATCAATTGTTTTTCTCCACATGCACATCCCATCTACGAATTTTTGTCCTATTCGGATAACTCCTTCTTGGTGCGTCGATTGTTTTGTTATAGAGTGTATATAGATCTATAATCCCCATATTATCGAGCAAAACCTTTTGATGCCGAAAAAAAGTTCTAAAATCAGCCATTAAAAAGTATTGAAAAAAAGAAAAAAAGAAAAATGAATTTGAAACTGTATCTGGAGTTTTTTATTCACCTTTAGTAAATAAATTATTCATAAATTTTATTTACTAAATTATCCGTGTGTATTCCTTTGTGTAATTTACTCGGGGAAAGACAGCCATTAGCGTAACTTTTCCCGAGAAAAAAGGTATCACTTTTTGCCTCTCGCTGATCAATTCATGTCTTATTACTATATCTATATTAGGAGTACCATAGAATATTGAGGAGGCACACATTAGCTGAACTCTGGGCATTTAGGGCACACATCTAGTCACAATTCAATTGATTAATGTTAATACTGAAGTGCAACATCAATTGAAACCTCTTACTAGAAGGAGTTGTCATTGATTTCGGAAGACACATCCCAATATTATTTTTGCTAATTTAAATTCTATCGTCTACGTCTGGTTTAAAAATTTTCCAGTCAAATTAGATTGCCCGTAAAAATCACTTTCATGTGGATGTGGATCATCACGGACTGTAAAGAGAATGCTTACGAATAAGAACCTCTCATCGAAAGCACTTTAAAGGATCTTTGCAATATTTGCGACATGAGGACTGGTATTATCTTGTACCAGAGTTAAATCTTCTGAAGAAAATCGTGTTTTCGACTTTGATAAGCTGTTTTCAATTTTAGTAATATTTCACTGCATCGGTCAGCATTAACTGTAACAGCTTTGGAACATAAATTTAAATGTCTTCAAGCTGTGCTTTTTTTGATGAATTCATGCCAGTGCTGTGAGATTTAGGGGCTTTCATATTCAACTATCGCCAATACTTTATAGAAGTGATATTTGATGTACATAATAGAAGATAAGTCTCCGAAGTGATTAGGGAACCGTTACAAGTACAATTTTAGTGGTCGATATTGAATAAATATGTCCCCAAATCTGACAGTACTGTTCACGACACACCTTTTACTCGGTCTGGCATGCTTTTGCTTTTAAAAATTATAAACGTCTGCTAAATCAAGCACCGTCATTTTCACAGGTCTCTAGTTTGTCTTTTAGATCAGGATGGAGATGGACATTGATCCATCAGCCGATTCATCATCTTTGCGCAGTTTATTATATACGATACCATTACTTTATGCAATTTTTTTAAATGGCTTTCTGTATGGCTATTTAAATAAAGTTAGTTTCCCGAGATTTTAATTAAAAGAAAAGTGCCAGACACTGGTAAAAATATATCATGTTTTACGGTGACTGAATGAATGGTCTTTAAATCAAAGTCCATCATTTAAGTTTGATATCCAATCACCAGTCACACTTTTATTTGAAGAAATGTATTTTTTTTTCTTTATATGTATTTTTTCTCTTATTTCCTATTTACTGATACATAATTGTGAACATCCTAATTGGAATTGTTATAACCCGCCTTTTTTTTTTAACACTGTCTTTTTTTTAGGGTATATAATACCTGGTAACATTTTTAATTTATTCCGGAATACTATTAGTCCCTCACTTTTTTCACACCAATTAGAATTTAGAGAAATTTTCTCCAATGTGTAATTACGATAAAATAACATACGTGCTAACGTGCACGATTTTTCAATACAACTATTTCTTTGTAAAAAAAAAAAAATCATAGTTTTTAATAGCAGAAAACTGCCAAAATAATTATTAAAATCCTTTATTAAAAATTTTCGGTTAAAAAAAAGTACAAGTTGGCAGCTATGAAATAAGCATAAAAATGCTTTTAAAATATACTGAAATACAACTGCTAACTTGTACGGGTTTTTTTGCAATATTTTACAGAATTTTTTTAACAGTCTTTTAAACAGTTGTCTTCGATTAATCATGATGAATTTTTTAACAAGCAAATAGTTGTGTTAAAAGACCGTACAAATTGGTACCTATGCTGATGTGCAAAAAAGGCGTGTTTAACACTACTCTGGAATATATTATAAAAATGTTACCAGATATGTATATTTCTTCTTATTTAATCTTAATTACATTTGAAAAAAATTACTCTAAAAATAATGCGATGTGAAAAAAGTGGCGGATAACATTTTTGCGCAATATTAAATAGAATATTGTCAGGTATGCTTACATTTAACAGATATGGTTTAAATAGATGTTTAAATTAAAGTAAAATGTCTTTTAAAGAATTTGTTATACAGAATTCAGAATTGTTTTTGAAATACTTCAGTCCTTTGTTATGATTAGATATATTATTTTCTTTTTCTTTAATGAAATGTCTGTTAAAGCTTTCATCGTTACATAAATATTATTTTAATTAAAGACCTACAATCCGTAATCAATTTACAAATGCTTTCAACTACTATGTAAGCGCTACGAGAGATAAAATGTATTTTCATCGAATTTATGTCTCACAATTATGATTTACAAAATAGTAAAATAACACATTATCTAAACAAATTTACTTAATTAACTAACGGAATATTTCATTACATCAAAACAAATATAATAATATAGAAACTAATTTATGGCTGCGTAATGAAATATGATAAAATTTGTTTTATTTTCGAACATACATATTGAATTTTTCTCATTTAACGTAAAACGATTAAACACGAGTTTAATAAAATTCGGAAGAACTGTTAAAATGCTTATTTACATTATGATTTGTAATTTAGTTTAGATTATTACTTTTCAAATTTTGCATTTATGTGGGAAATCTTTTTAAAAGGTTAGTTTTTTATTTTAAATGAAGATATTGCTTAAAATGCTACACATAAAAATATTAATCATTTTAATCTCATCAATAATTTTGCTTGGACTATTACTTTATTTTTGTAAAAAAAAAATTCATTTATGCAGAAAAGAGGCTATTATTTTCATTTAAGTGAACATATTACTGAAGTATAAAATAAAATTAATTTTTTTATTCATTTTAGAGTCAGTTTGAAACTAATATTTAATGGCAATTACAAAACTTTTTTCTATATTTTCCGATACAAATTATTTTAATTTAGACGAAAACATTGTCATTACCACGGATTGAACAATTTGTGAAGGAAGATTTAAAAACAGTGGAAAAAAAAAAATAGTTTCGTCGTTTAACTTCAAACTTTATAATATTATTTCAAGTATTAAAATCTCAAAACACACCCGAAAATAAACTTCCAAAAATTTACATTCATATACGTAAATGTATCTGAATGTATTTCACTCTGTAAACCAGTGTTTATTATTGATTATATTCAAAAGTAAACACATTTCTGGAAATTTGAGTAACATTTATTATTTTTTATTATGCCGAACAGTCATTTGGATAGTTCTTCACATTCATTTAGCTGTATCAAGTGCTAGTTTTAAAGTTTTGAGATATTGTTGTTATCACTTAGAAATGAATCTTTAGACGACAGGACTTCTGTTAAATTAGTAATTTTACTATTTGAATTTTAATGAATTTCTTTTCTTTAACATTGTAAGAAAATTTCAGTTATTGAATTTCAGACGCATATGTATCAGATAAAAACTTAATTTCATCTTTTACATTCAGAGGAGATTATGTTTTCAACAGATTTAACTGAAAAAAAAAATATGGAAGTTTGCAGTTTAGAATATAAGATTTTAATTAGACGAATCAAAGTCATAATCTCTTACAAACATTGTTGAAAATGTAAAATGTCATAAAGCAACTGAAAATGAACGAGAAATTTTCAATTCTCTCTCTCTCTCTCTCTCTCTCTCTCTCTCTCTCTATATATATATATATATATATGTAATATATATGTGTCTTTGTAAACCAATCATTGATGTTATTTATACCCTATTATATAATTTAACATGCCTTTTTGCACATGAACACTGCATGATAATTTCATTATGTTCTGTGCAGTACAAAGGTATCAAAATGTGTTTTAATGAACTATCCCTCACATCACATAATGCACTAAAATTCTTTGGGGTATCCTTTTACATATACCAGCCATGATATTTATACCAATTTCAACAGGGAACGTGCCATAATAAACTTGAATAAATATGTCATTTTCAAGACGTACTGAAAACATTTACGCTAATCACAGCGCGAAATAATTACGGAAATTAAGGGAAAACAGGTAGTGAAAAGGATAGACAAGCCGGAGGCATAAATATTTTTCAATTTTGTTGAATAATGTAACTAACATTAAACAAAACTAGGGACATATCTATAACTATCATTTTTTTTTTATCATAAATGTCGATGTCGTTGATTTATAAATATATAAATGAATAAAGCAGAAAATGTTAACTTTTTGTTTGATTCGAAATATCTTTTCACATTTATTAGGATACACCACAAATTAAAACAAATATAAAATAATACATACATAAATACAATTTTTAATCTAATACGTAACACACTTAAAAGGTTTTATTTTCATAGTCCTTTATTTTTTTAAATAATGAAATATAATTTCATTTTTTGCTAACGAGATTTAAGATTGCTTGTGTTTTCTCTTTTCATTACTTGAAGCTAATCCTTTAAATAAAACAAATAATTCAACACAGAAAACAAAACAAATTGAAGATAGCATATTTTGTAATTGAAGCTTGCACAAAAGGTTCCGAAAATAGTATATTCATTTACTTAAAAATCATATTGAATTTATTTCGTATTCTATAAAGAGTAGCGACTGTTAAATAAGATTTACTTAATAAATTATCACTTTGAATAATTCAGTGAGATAAAAATAGTAGAATACAATTACGGCCCTAAATAATAAAAGATATTACATTCAATAAAAATGAAAAACAATTATTTTATGATATAGGCTTTCAATTAATGAAAAGATTCTGAATTAGCTATAAAAAAATAAAAATCTGGAGAGACTCCACTCGACTTTCCGAACATTGAGTAATTAACACTTTTGTAGATAAAGTAAAGAAAGAGGAGTTGTTAAACAAACAAAAGAGAGAAAACCATAATAGAGTGTTTGAGTATTTTACTCCATATATTACACAATGTTTTATTTAACGCTACTGAACTTTGAGCCCATAGATCATAATGATAAAGAATTTTTCCTTGTGTCCCTGTAAAAACCTATAAATGCTAGATTCACCAAAATGCTTATAGTTAGTGCAACAGTGATTTATAATATTCATATAAATTTTCAGCTCAATTGAATAAGGCGTTTAGATGCTATCGCACTTTTAAAAATTTAGTCCCTTAGGCCATAATGATAAAGAATTTTTCTTTGTGTCCCTGTAAAAAAAAAAAAAAAAAAAAAAAAAAAAAAACTGTAAGTGCTAAATTCACCAAAATCTGTAGAGTTGGTGCAACCGTGACCTATAAAAAATGAATTCTGGAAATGTTTAGAAGTATTTTGGTGAAGTTATTTATTTACCCCACAAAATAAAAGGATAGTTGTTCATAGAGGAAAAATGCATTTTTAACGATGCAAGAATAGGTTAAATTCATTGCTTTTTCAAATTGCTTCACATGTTTTTAAAGGTATACACAATCGGAGATGATCTGATAGTGGTTCTGCAGATTACGAGTCTTAAAGTCCTATTTGTACTGCACATTATTGAATAGAAACATACATATATATATGTAACTTCTTTCAAATTTAGTATAATATTACATTGAAAGAAGTAAAGGTCTTATAAGAGATATGAAAGAAACATCAACAACAACAAAAATCTAGAGCAACTCAACTCGACTTTTTGAATATTAATTTTTTTAAACAACTGTTAATTACTTAAAGGAAAAAAATCTATAAATAAACAAAAGAGAAAATTATAATAGAGTATTTTAATAATTCTTCTCGACCTTCAGGTCCCAGGTTCGAGTTTGTGATGTCCTATATTCTGTCTTCAAAATATTGTGACTTGTCTCTGTCAATTTCTGTAATATAGATCAATCGAGACGAAAGTCATTGTAACAATAGGTCTCAAAGCTAACAAATGTCAAACGTCAAATGTCAAATACCAAATGCCAAATGCCAAATTTCAATAATTTCCCCATATAGCTCATAAATAGCCCATAGGTCATAAGGATAATAATTTTTTATTATATCCCTGTAAAAATCTATAATTGCTAGAATCACCAAAATTTGTGCTGTTCGTACGACGGTAATCTATAACATGTATGTAAATTTTCAGCTCAATCGAATAAGACGTTTAGACGCAACTAAAGGATTTTTAAGTCTATAAGTGCAATCACAGACTTAAGTCTAAAAATTTACACAGTTTATCCGATGGTAACCTACAACATGCATGTAAATTTTCAATCATTCAAATTAGGCGTTTAGACGCTAAATAATTTCAGCCAATAAGCCATAATCATGAAGAATATTTCTTTGTTTACCTGTAAAAACTATAAGAGCTAGATTAACCAAAATCTACACATTTTGTGCAATTATGACCTATAATATGTGTATAAATTTTCAGTTCAATTGAATATGGCATTTAGAGGCCATCGCAGTTTAAAAAATTTGGGCCCTTAGACCATAATGTTAAAGAACTTTTATTTTAGTCCCTATAAAATAACTATAAGTGTTAGATTCACCAAAATATATACATTTCGTGCGACCGATTGTAAATCGATATGGTTAAAGCTATGAAATAAGACATTTATACGCCTAATTTACATATGGAATAAAGGAACTTAATAGAACAGCACAAAATAAATGAAATACACAAATTGTTAGGAAATAAAATAAAATACATCACACACACACATATATATATACATACATATATATATATATATATATATATATATATATATATATATATATATATATATATATATATTCATCTTTTTGATCTTTAAAGAATGTCACGTGAAAACTAATTCAGAATAGTTTCACAGTAAGCAGTGTTACAGTCAACCTAAACTATTAACGCTTAACTTGTTAATTTGAGAATTGATACAAACCAATGAAATATATATATATATATATATATGTGGTAGATCGGCATCCTGTTTCTCCCCCTTACTTGGCTTTACCACGACTCAGAACCCTAGCTAGCTGATCATGTGACGGAGCACCAGCACTTGAGAGGAAATGCGTGCTTATGACGTGAATGACGTCTTTCCGGAACGCGCGCCTGCTAACAGCATCGGAAGAGAGAAAGTTCAGAGTGCAGTTGACGGCCGGTTGAGAAGGCACATTTTGACGAATACTTGTTTAGACGATGTTTACGAGTGCCGGAGCTTGGTACTCTTTACGAACTTTGTGTTTCGACGTAACTGAAAAGCGAACTAATAAGTGACATGTCTGTACCGCAAGTTGTTTTAATTGAACTATGCAATGAACATTCGATAAGCAATTTTAATGCTTATTAGCATTCCTGTATATATGTAAATTACAATTTAGTCTTTTATTAAATTTATAATTAGTAAATAAGTATTAGTTTTCTGTTTAACGCCTACATAAGTGTGCCATCCCACAAGTCAGAAGTGGGATAAAGAATAAAATCTACTTCATAAATGATAAATCGATTATTTTATTTTTAATTTAAATTTTGGATAGAACGCGAATTTTAATTTTAAAGTGAATTTTGATTTTAACGTGAATTTTCGAGAAACACGAACTTTAAAAAACAAACTTTATATAAACTTTTATAGACTGAACTTTTAATTGATTTTAAAACTGTGATTGAACTGTGTGTCTACGGTATTGAATCACACTGAAGCTTTTGTGCGGAGTGTTTTTTCTGTTCTGCAATTTGTAGTGGATGATACAATGCGTAAAGTGTGATCTGTGGCTTAAGGAGTGTTAAAGTGTGAAAATTGTTCTTCAAGTTTCTTAAGGATTAGAAACAGCAAGTCGACTAATTGGAAATTTAGAACAACAGCTATTTCTGCTCTTCTAAGGTACGTACATTTTATCTTCTTATAAAATGGTATCTCTGGGAGATATTCCCAAAATTGGTATTGCACTAGGAAAAGAAAAGTACAGTAAAATTAAAATTCTACATCGGTTTCTCTTTAATGACGAAGGAGATCGTAAAAGCCGATGCAGAATAAAAAAATTTTCCGGCTTTAACTTTGTCGTAGATGACGAAAATTATATAAAGAAACAAAAATTCATCGACGAAAATTTTTCATTGAATGAATTGATTATTATTTGTAATGTATTAAATGTCCCTTTTGATGGGAGTAAAGATGAGTTAAGAGACAGATTGTTGTTGAATCTGTGCGATATATAATTGTTAAAACAGGAAAATTCTGAAAATAATTCGGATGAGGAAGATTCGGAAAACGAAAGTAGTGATAATGACGTCGAAAAACTTGACTCCTCTGTGCAATGCCATATGGGCAAAAATAAGTGCCATATCAGCAAAAATAAGTGTTATGATTATGATAATGATAATGATAATGTTATTGATGATTATAATAAGGGTAAAAAAAGTAAAAATTATAGTAATAATGTGAATAATGGATCACTTGGTGCAATTTCTTTCAATGATTTTGAAAATTCTATGTCAAAATTTAGCGGCGAACCGCATGAAAATATTATTGAGATTTTTAACGAATTTGAAGAGTTATCAGTAATGTTTAATTTAAACGAGTTACAAAAAATAATTTTCTGTAAAAGGTCTTTGAGCGGAAATGCTCTGTTATTTGTAAAATCCGAAAAAGGATTACTAAATTATAAAAAGTTAAAAAATGCATTAATCGAGGAATTTAGAATCGAAATTAATTCTGCCTCTTTACACGAAATTTTGTGTAAAAAGAAAATGAAGCCAAATGAAACAGTTATAGAATATTTCTTTAAAATGCGCGAATTGGCAAAAAACGGGCACATTGAAGATGCCGCGTTAATGCATTACGTGATCCAAGGAATAAATGACAAACCTGAAAATAAACTAATTTTATATGGTGCAAAAAATCTTCGCGAATTCAAAGAGAAAATTAAGTTATATGAAATATATAAAAAAGTTAATGAGAAAAGTAAATATAGAATTGATAAAGTAGATTATAATGTAAAACCGAAGCACGCAGCCTATAACGTACATGAAAAATTTGGCCCTAAAAATGAAGTAAATAAATTCTGTTATAATTGTGGGGAAAAAAATCATGTGTCTAGAGATTGCCCTCATAAGGCCAAAGGCCTGAAATGTTTTTCCTGCAAGCAGTACGGGCATAAAAGTTCCGAGTGCCCAGGTTCGAAACCAGAAGTTGATGCTCTGTGTATTAATGTTAATCAAAATATGAGTAAAATTATACAAGTAAATGACATAAATTTCATAGGTATAATAGACACGGGAAGTGAAGCAACACTGTTGCGTAAAAGTTCTTTTGATAGGTTGAATGTAAATAAATTGAATTTAATAAGTACCACTTTGAGGGGGATCGGAAAAAGTTCTCTAAAGCCGTTAGGCTCAATTAAAGTGAATCTCAAAATTGATGAATTACAATGTGAGACTGATGTTTATGTTGTACCTGATGATATGATCCCCTATGATGTAATCCTTGGCATGGATGTATTAATGTTAAGTGAAACAACGATTAATGAGAAAGGTATTTTTATGAGAAATAAGTGTAATTCTCTAGAGGTAAATTTAGTAACAGTACTCCCTGTAAATACATATCAAAACGAAATTAAATCGAATGTTGTTATTGATGCCCCTATTAACTTTGAGAACAAAAATTTTGAAATTTCCCCAGAAATAAATGAAACTTTGAATAATGATAAAAAATGTGAAAATATAACCCCTCACCCTGTTATGCTGTCAAAAAAATCACTAGAATCTCCCGTAATTGAAAATGACGAAAGTGATGACGATAAGATGCTTTTGAAGGATGATAATAGTGTGGACGACGACAGTGATGAAGAAGAGGAGCCTCGACGACAGAAACAAAACCAAACGAGCATTATCCAAGTAGATGATGATAGTGATGAAGAGGAGGAGCCGTGCCGAAAGGGACGAAGTCAGACGAATGTTTCCCGAATGAAGTCGCCAAATCCAGAAAACACTTATTTGAAGAAAGACAAGAAACAAGCCCTACTTAGAAAAATTTCACAGTTAGCCGAAGAGTTGGAAAAATTAAAAGAAAAAGTTGACGAAAATTCCAAACTCCTTAAAAGGAAGAAATCCAGAAAAAAGCCATCGACGATAGATTCCATCGAGTGTAAAAGACAGAATATGCCTAAAGAAGAGACTGCCAGTGTTAATTTAGGAAAGTTGTTCATTCCATCACTTCCACTAAAAACCACGATTGGTGAGATAGCCATATTATTTCCCAAAGCTGTGCAAATAAAATTAGAAGTTTTCCCTGCATATAAGACTGCTATCATAGACTTTTCGACAGAACTTGATGGTATAGTAGCATTAAAAAACATTAAAACTGAAAATGATCGACTAGAGGGTCTCAAGTTCGAGTCCCAAAAGAACTCCTAGTTCCAAAATAAAGATTTGAGTACACACATCAATAAACAATTTTCTAAAGTTAAAAAGAAAAATAAAGCAAAAAATAAATTGAGTAAACAACCACCAAAAACTGGTGAACTAAGCGACCAAGTTGCCGTAAAGCCGAAACTGATGTACTTTTGTAACTGTACGACTGTAAAAATTAAAAATGATAATCTTGATGAAAAAGTTAGAAATGGATGCCATGAAGGCTCCTATTGCACATCTACCCACACTGAATTCCTCAAATGGGGAATAACTTAAAAAAAAAAAAAATTGTATCAAATTTGTAAATAAGCTGTAAAAATTATGTTATTATTTTGTGTTGCTTTTGTGTTTTTTTTTTTTTTTTTTTTTTTTTGTATTTTTCAGTGTGATCGCCTGGAGGTCCAGCCGATGCAGGATGGCCGAATGTGGTAGATCGGCATCCTGTTTCTCCCCCTTACTTGGCTTTCCCACGACTCAGAACCCTAGCTAGCTGATCATGTGACGGAGCACCAGCACTTGAGAGGAAATGCGTGCTTATGACGTGAATGACGTCTTTCCGGAACGCGCGCCTGCTAACAGCATCGGAAGAGAGAAAGTTCAGAGTGCAGTTGACGGCCGGTTGAGAAGGCACATTTTGACGAATACTTGTTTAGACGATGTTTACGAGTGCCGGAGCTTGGTACTCTTTACGAACTTTGTGTTTCGACGTAACTGAAAAGCGAACTAATAAGTGACATGTCTGTACCGCAAGTTGTTTTAATTGAACTATGCAATAAACATTCGATAAGCAATTTTAATGCTTATTAGCATTCCTGTATATATGTAAATTACAATTTAGTCTTTTATTAAATTTATAATTAGTAAATAAGTATTAGTTTTCTGTTTAACGCCTACATAAGTGTGCCATCCCACAAGTCAGAAGTGGGATAAAGAATAAAATCTACTTCATAAATGATAAATCAGTAAATTACTATACTATATTTTATTAAAATGAAGATATCAATAAGTGAATTATTTTTTATATTAGAATTTATCAAAATGTAACATTATTCTATTCTAGTAAATCTTAATAGCATTACAACCTATTTACAAGAGCAAAAAACGAAAAAAAGATTAGTGTATTATCATAAAACAACAAAAATCGATTACTTCCTTCAGTAAAGAAAAATAGATAAATATATATTTATATATTACTATATACATACAGTAAGGAAGATATATGAATATAATAAATTAAAACTGAATATATATTTTCTTGTTTTCATGGAATATATTTCAGTAATATAGTAATATAGTATATATAGTAATATATATATACTAGTATATAACCCCGTCAAAAATGACGGAATGTGAGCGATAAATCTTGAAAGCAATGTTTAGATCATGATGGGGATCATGGGGGATCAAATTCTGTTGTGGGGAAATATTATAGTTGTACCAATTTTCGTTCTGAAATTAAAAAAAAAAAAAAAAAAAAAAAAAAAAAACATTTGCAATATGGGAGTCCAGACAGAAGTGAAAACGTGAACAATTACGTGTGTATTTCTTGAATCGTCAGGAAATATTTTGTTGTGCAGGAAATACTTTTAAATGCAGTGATTTTTATTCATTAATAAAAACTTCTACTACAAAAATTATATTACAATTTCATTTAATGCGTTAACGGCAATAGAAACAGTGTCCGGAGATGAGAGAGGTCGTGTAGAGCCGCACCAGATTGTAAAAACGTGAGAAAAATGGCGGCTTTGACCTTTCTCACTGTTTTGTGAGGTCTAACTGCAACGTTTCCGGATGCAATCTTTAAGAGACAGTGTCCGGAGATGAGAGAAGTCGTGTAGAGCCGCACCAGATTGTAAAAACGTGAGAAAAATGGCAGCTTTGGGCTTTCTCACGGTTTTGTGAGGTCTAACTGCAATAGAGACAGAGCCCGGAGATGAGAGAAGTCGTGTAGAGCCGCACCAGATTGTAAAAACGTGAGAAAAATGGCGGCTTTGGCCTTTCTCACTGTTTTGTGAGGTCTAACTGCAATGTTTCCGGCTGCAATCTTTAAGAGACAGTGTCCGGAGATGAGAGAAGTCGTGTAGAGTCGCACCAGATTGTAAAAACGTGAGAAGAATGGCGGCTTTGGCCTTTCTCACGGTTTTGTGAGGTCTAACTGCAATAGAAACAGTGTCCGGAGATGAGAGAAGTCGTGTAGAGCCGCACCAGATTTTAAAACAATATACAGTATATAATTATTAACACGTCACATTAGCAAGTTAATTATATGATACATTATTTGTATCATGCAAGGATGGAAAGCGTCAGGTGACGGTGACGTGAGTTCAATGATTTTTGTTCACCCAAAAGTTTTCACTTCAAATGGAAAGCGTCAGGTGATGATGACGGGAATTCAATGATTTTTGTTCACCCAAAAGTGCTCAACGCGCCTAAAGAAGTTTTCACTTCAAAAATTCTACCCGATCAATAAATATGAATGACAATAAAAAAAAAAACTGCTGGTTGACAAAAAATATAGGCCCGACAACACAACAGCAACAACACATCCCAGTGTTCTATTAAGTGCTCTATACGCAAGCGAAGTGTGACGTCACTGACCATCCGTGGATGCAAGAAAATTATTTCCTATGTTAATTGCCCATTGGATTTTTTTTTTTTTTTTTTTTTTTTTAATTATTAAAAATCGAGGAAAATTATTTCCCGATTTTAATCCCCATATTTGGGTATATATATGTATTAGTTATCATGTGCATGTGTTAGATTGAGTTATTTTGCTGTCAAATTGACAAAATTTTAATTTTAAATTTCAAAACTCTGTTGTCCTTGACGTTTTTGTATTTGGCGATCAAAAACGTACTACGAAAATATATATGCTAGATGTATATTTTCGTAATATGTATTGTACGAAATATTGTTTCATATTATTCATTACTCTCTTAATATAAGTTTTTAAAATAACTATGATTTTTGAAAGGAATTAAATTATATTCGCCAGATAATTTGGCGATATATATATATATATATATTTTTTTTTTTCTGCCAAGGATGACCGATATCAAATCTATTCCGCTGCAACATATTAGTATCTTATATCAAATACTTTATTTAGACATTTGAAAACAAATTTCACTTCAAATTATGATAGAATATTTATCATTTTCCTTTTAATTAGTATATTAGTTGGATATTTATTGTGTAAATATCATCCTTTGAAATGAAATGTTTATGTTTTCAATGGAATATAGAAGTTTTTTTTTTTTTTATCTAGAGTTTTGAAATTTAAAATTCAAATTTTATCAATTTAGAACAAAAACAACTTAATCTAACGCATGCAGATGATAACTAATACATATCTAAACTTAAATATGGGGATTAAAATCGGGAAATAATTTCCCTCGATTTTTAATAATTTTTTACGATAAATCCATTGGACGTTTAACATAGGAAATATTTTTCTTGTATCCACGAACGGCAAGTGACGTCATCACTTCGCTTGCGTATTTAAAGTCCTCATAATAAGAAAAAACGATTCACTTCATTTTACCAAAATACTCTTTTTTAAGACTATCGTAGATCCTGTTTTCAAATTTTCTAACTAACTATCCAATAACTACAGACACTCCATGCTAACCCAAATTCACATCTACTCGATACCTCCAACCAGCTATCTCACCCACAACATCGCCAAAATATCTAGGATCCAGCTAGGGACTTTCTCATTCTCAACCGAACATTTTACCTTGACTCGACATTATCACCTTAGACTACTCTACTTTCAATACTCATTTCAACTGGTGACTTTTACTTGCCCAACCAAACATTCTATCCCAACTATCATTTTACACTAATTTCAAAACTAAAATCAACTGGCGGCATTTACGTACTAAACTCGACGCCAATCATACCTTACAATGTAAACAAACAATGAAGTTTGATAAAAATATTTAAAGGCTTTAATGCGTTTTTACAAATATTTTAAGATTTTTAAGGCTTTAATATGTTTTAGAAATATTTTAAGCGTTTTTTTAATGAAACAGTCAAAGAGTCGTTCATTCGGAATTAAAAAGTTGTCCATTTGGAATTTGTATTTTCTGAATGGCAACAGTTTTGGTTTGTTTTTATTTGGTATTGCATTGTTTATAATCATGAAGTTACATAATTCTATTTATAGGTTCATGTTTACAATAGCCAGTGATCCGTTATATTTAACTGAGACATTTAAACATTACAATTGAATAGTTTTTCAATGTTTTATAGGAAAGAAATAAGAATATGTGCGATAGAAAACATGTATGAAAATGATATGTATGTTTCCTAAGTTGAATTAAACAAACGGAAAAAAAAATGGCTGCCAAAAGTTTCTGTTTTGGAGCGGTACTAACCGGATTCGTTCATGACATGAGGGTCATTATATATATTAATATATAAATATATATATTACTGTATACATATAATAAGGAAGATATATGAATATAATAAATTAAAAATGAATATATATTTTCTTGTTTTCATGGAACATATTTCAAAATGATGTTTTTGTTGTTATCATTATTATTATTATTATTATTATTATTATTATTATTATTATTATTATTTTTGACGTACACTCGGTAACAAAAGTCTCCGAGCAAAAATTCCTATATAAAAAAAGTACACTTAATACAGATTTGTTAAATAAATCCTTGTCGAATCCTGTTCTTAGTCAGTCTAAAAACAGGATTCGACCAGGATTTATTTAACAAAACCGTATGAAGCGTACTTTTTTTATATAGGAATTTTTGCTAGTGTTTGGATACTTTTGTTACCGACTGTATGATGGTAAACCTTTTATTGTATCACTAGCCGCCTTCGGTGATCAGTTGGCTCTTAATCCATGAAAAATCTCACCATATTAAACTTCTGCTCGGTGGCTCCTGTTGCGCCTTATTCCCGTTTCAGAACCTACAACATCTTGTTAAAAATATCTGCCCACAGTGCAAATATTTTTGAAATTCTTATTATACCAAATCTTCGCTCTGTGGCGACTACGGCACCCTCTTCACGTTTTATGATATGAAACGGCCTGTTCACTCACCGGCCAAACTTTTTTTGAAAATTCTGACCTTGGCCAACCCCCGGAACCATTGGCGCATACAGTCCCCTAATTTACGTCCTAAAAATTGTACACTTTCCAAATAAAATAAAAAATAAATTAAATATTTTTAAATTTATTTATGATGAAAAAGATTAAATTAGCAACACTTTTAACTTTATGTGTATATCGGACCAAAGGTGGCACTGTTATGTTCCGCTGAAATGATTTAATCTTGTGTAATTTCATTTTAAGACCATTAGTAATAATTAAAAAAAAATAATAAACAGTAAGAGTTTAATGTTTGCGTGTATAAAATAAATTAATCTATATATATTTGGGTGTATATAGTTCGCGAGGTGGCAGTATTAGTCTGCATATCCCACCAATTACGTAAAGGCTATAGCTCATCTTGTATTGGAAATTACAGCCTTAAGAAAATGTATCAATAGCTCTGTATTTATTAATCAGGATTAAATTTGTGTGTATATCGTTCGAAAGGTGGCGCTCTTACGCTGTCTAAAATTGAAAAAATTGAAAAAAAAAATTGCTTTTTAACTGCCCAGTTCAAATATATATATATATATATATATATATATATATACATATATAAAGCATTATTTTCAAAATAAAGAGTTTTTCCATCTTTACATAGAAGATGAATGAAAAAAAAAAAAAAAAAAAAGAATTCAATAAATATAATTTTTCTAAAATCCTTGTTTTATAAGCAATTTTTTAGATTTTTTTTAACTGTATACAGGTGAAAAATTACGGGCGATTACCAAGTCCTGCTTAAATCGGTTTAAAATTGAAAAAAATCAAAAACTGCTTTTTTTTCTTTCCATTACAGTCGGTAACAAAATTGTCCAAACACTAGCAAAAATTCCTATGCAAAAAAAGTACACTTCATACGGTTTTGTTAAATAAATCCTTGTCGAATCCTCTTCTTAGTCAGTCTAAGAACATGATTCGATAAGAGTTTATTTAACAAAACCGTATGAATTGTACTTTTTTTACATAGGGATTTTCGCTAGTGTTCGGACACTTTTGTTACCGACTGTACCTTTTATCATGTGTTACATCAAAAACTGAAAAGCTGTTATTCCAAATGAAAGATCACTTGCAGATATCCGTCTGATATGTCTAGAATGATAAAAGAAATAACGAGTGTTCCCACCTAAATTTCATACTTTAGTTAATTAAAAAAATCTAATTGTCGTGACGAAAATAATTTTCCGCCCTGGATTCAGAAAAATTGCCCCTTTCATTTGGTCCCAAATTTGCAGCATTTGGACAAATATTTGTAATTTAATTAGCCATTTAACGCTCCTTTAACGCATCTTGAACTCAAAATCGTTTATTAATTGGCATATGTTGACGTTTTAATTAATATCCCCACAACTAATTAAAAAAAATTAAATTCTGTTTTCACTATCCCTTCTGGAAGGGTTTTGAGCACCAGTATGTCAATTTTTGTACTTCTACGTTAAATGGGGGCTGAACGTATAGATGCTCAGACAGACATCTTCTTTTATTATTATAGATAGATATCTTTATATCTATAAATATATATATATATATATATACCGATAATTCTATTGGGTCATTAGAGATTTAATTACATGCACATTTTCTTATATAGTACAAGTTCAATAATTAATAATAATTAAAAAAAAAGAAATAAAAAATATTGCTCACGGCCGCCATTCAAAATATCCTAGAGAAATTTGTGCAGTCCATTTTGACAAAATTTATCCTTCCTTTTTGCACTTAATACTTTATGAAGATATATTGAGTAAGTAATGGAGGGCATTTTTGAAAGACGGGGGAGACTTGAGAAAATCACATCTGTTCAATTAGCTTTATTTCTGCTTGATTAATTGGAGCATTCATTTAAGGGGATGTCAGTTTAATCGATCCATTACAGGGACATTTCGATTGTCTTAATGAGCCCTTTTTATTTAACATTATTTAAGAAACAAAGTTGTTCCTTACTAATAGCTAATAAAAAAGAAGAAAACTATTTATTGCATAAAACTGAAAGAATATTTTGTTTTAAAAATAGAGAATATATCAACATAGAAGATGTTTAAAATATTTGTGTTCAGCAGTTAATTAGATAATAAATTAAAAACTGAAATAAATAGTAGAATTAACAATTATTGAATAAAAAGGAATTGTGTTTACTAAAAGATATTTGTATTGTTTGCCCAGAAACAAAACACTATTAATTTTGTATTAAATCATAGTATAATTGCAATTCTGTAAATTTTTAAAATGCATTTCTCTGCAAGCTTCTAACTTAAACTTCTGTTATTTGTTTAGTGAACGTCGTTATTAGCTGAAATGCCAACTTAATGCCTTTTTTTTTTTTTAATTCTTTTTCAATGTTTTATGCTTATGTTACACTGACTCTGCTATATTGCATCGCTTCGTGCCCACTGTTTCTACCTGTTAAATGATCGTTTGTAATTCGACTAAAAACAATGTTTTCTTAATATTTTCTTATACCAACGTTAGTTTTAAGGTGCATTTCATTTAAAATTGTTAAAAATCTGTTTCGCATAATGCATACAGAGTATCAAAATTCCCATTCTACCCCCTGTACCTTCATAAACCGTCAGAATTTCTGAAAACAGTATAATATGTGTTCAATCAATGTGAGAGAAATTTCCTTTAATTAATAAAAAAGGGGCAGCTAGGGGAACAATCCTTAAAAATTGAAATGGGAAAGGAGAAAAGACTTTTGCTAGCTCAATGAAAATTTCTTTTCAATAAAAATATTTTGTCAAAATATTTTTGTCCTACTATTCTTTTTTAGGAAATTATTATGAATACCTTCTCCCTCTCATGCTTATCGCTGTGTCTGGAGAACTCCTTTAAAATTAGAAAAACTGCAAAATATCTTAATTAAATTGATGAAAATATCATTTGGTTTAACAATTTGGAACTATGGTAAATGGAACGCATCCTGAAGAAAAACTTTGAAATTTCAAACGAGAAGAAGATATTTAGAAAACCTTTCAAAGATCTAACATTGCCCTATACTTTGAACTTTTAAAGTTAGTCCCTTTAAATACTCCCGGTACCCACTCACAAACGCCAATTTTATAAAGTAAAGCGAGATTGCCCTTCGATTCCTCTTTTATAGTTTTAAGAACTTCCAGCGTGATCCCGAAATATAGCGAAGAAGGTGAGATCTTTTTTGCAATACATTTAAGATATATATATATATATATATATATATATATATATATATATATATATGTGTGTGTGTGTGTGTGTGTGTGTGTGTGTGTGTATATAAATTCTTTAATGAAAACATACTTTTAAAAATGTTTGTTTTGAGAAGACCTTTCCAACGAATTAACAAAGAACTACTTCCCAGTTTAAAAATTTTTAATTTGACCCTCCCATCCCATGATGACCTCTATTCCCCCAACTTCATTTAAAAATAAATAAATAAAATAAAATAAAATTTTCCCTCAAATTGAATCCAGAACTTCCTAGATGTTCTCGAGATACAGTAAAAACAAGGAGAGAACTTTAAACGAAAATTTTAATTCTTCATAATTTCCTAAAATAGCATAGCAGGACAAAATATATTTTAGCAAAATCTTTGAATTTAAAATACCTTTACATTGAATTAACCAATATCTCCTTACTTATTTGAAATTTGAAATTTTTTTCTCCAACTAGCTCCCCCTCCCCCCCCAGATTTTTTTTGTTTTGTTTTTTGAATTAAGCAGAATCGTCCTCCAATTGATTGAACACTTGTTCTACAGTTTTAAGCAATTCCTAGGCATCCCGAAGATATGCGACATTTGACTGACCCTCAGTGTTTAAAATTCATTACTAAAATTAAGTTTTCTACCTTTGGAGGAATTAATATTAATTAAACTGAAACATATACACAGTTTGTGATTAAAAAGTATTTAAATTAGTGTTTTTGTGTTATTTTACTGTACAAGCATTGATATTTCTTGGAAAAATATGCATAAAATGTTCTGTTCCATATGTCTGTTTACTATTTTATATTTTTGGGATACTATATGATAATCTATATCGCCTTTTCTGGACCATAAATTTTCCTTACTGGAGTTACCTTGTATAATTTTCAATGATACCTGTAGAAAAATACTCTGGAATACTGGTCATGATTTACAATAAATAGAAAAAATAATAATCATAAGATAAAAATCTTTTTATAGACCATGTTTTTTAATTTTCTGTTGAATCATAGATATAGAACTACATTAGCACCTTATCAGTACGTATAAACTATTAGGAGGTTATTATTTTCATATTTTAATTAATTAAAATGAAACTAATCAAAATATCGAAAATCGGGTTTCGAAGTATTGTCTTGTCCTCGGGTTCTGAGCTATTCTGAAAGTTTCAAATGCCTAGCTAGTAAGGGAATTAGTTAAAAATCGAATGCAAGATCTGTACCGGAAAAACAAACAAATAAGAATCGAAGTTAATAAAAACATGGTAATTATACATATTTGTGTGTTTCTACGTCGATATGAATTGCTCGAGATTAGCTTAAAATTTGTCGATTTTACTCTAACAGTTATAGTTTAAATAAAGGTATTATCTTTCATTGGATCTTTTCTATTTCTTTGCAGAGTAAATGAGTTATTGTTTCCTTTGATATCTGTTAACTGTTGTGATAAACTACTTACAAAAGCGTTTTCAGGATATGTTTAAAGTAATGCATGGTAATGTTTTTTATGGATTGAACCCTAACAACTGCCTTTCTATATATTAAACGGACTCTTGTTGCATCCGATGAAAATTTTTTAAACCAACTACATGAATTGAAATAAAAAATAATAGTAAATCACGCAATTATAATGTAATAATAATGCGTCATATACGGTGGGCGGGTTCACTGAATACTTAAGCTTAGAATTGTGTGAATCAAAAAAAAAAAAAAAAAAAGACTGAAAAATTATGCGAGTAAAAGCGTGAAAAACCGAAGAAATTCACAAAAATCTCCGGATGAAATCCCGAGGGTGAAAACCGAAGAAACTCTCCCAATTGAAATTTCATAGCTATTTATGATAAGGTATATTTGTGTCGTCTAATTGAAAAATTGGCCAACTCCAAAATTCGAAATTTTTAGGAAAAACTGATTTTTTGCCACACCTAGCCAAAATAATATTGGAACCAAAACTCTTTAGTTTTATACAGTCGTCAGCAAAAGTATCCCAGCACTAGCAATATAATCCCTGTCTAAAAAAAGTACACTTAATACTGCTTTGTTAAATAAATCCTTTTCGAGTCATGTTTTTATTTAGTCTAAGAACATGGTTCGATAAGGATTTATTTAACAAAACAATTTTAAGTGTACTTTTTTGACATCGGAGTTATTGGCTAGTGCTCGGATACTTTTGCTGCCGACTGTTGTCATTAGGGCAGTATGTTTGAAAACTCGAAATAAGTGGGCAAGGGCACGTGAATGGAGGAGGTTGTTTAAGTTTTTGTTTTGGATTTGGATTTGGATACCTTAGCAACTTACTTTGGAGTTGGCCGGTTTTGCAACAGACAAAAACTTAGTTTTCGCTAAATGTAATGTGAATATTAGATTTTTATTATCACGAATACACAAAATATTTTGTTTAATTAAATTTTATTTAAAATTATACAGTTACCTTAATTATTCTGTTACCTGATTAAAAAAAAAAAAAAAAAAAAAAAAAAAAAAAAAACTGATTAAAATAAGATAGATGATGAAAAATAAGTGATATCCATAACAAAAACTAACTCTGGAAAATTATGAAAATGTATCACAAATGGTCCCAAATTCATTAATCACGAGCTATTCTTTAATAGAATGGAAAATTATTTGAGTTTTAAACAAACTTGTATAAACACGTTGCTATAACCTACTAAATCATCATAAGCATATTATTTAATTTATAACATATATTTAACTAATCCTAATATGCTAACTATGATACTATTATGTTATCGATTAATGTTTTGTTATTACAAGGTAATAGTACATTACCTTTGAACTTTCGCTTTGTCCCTATTCCACGTCGTAGGATGACTTTTCCTCATCCCTGATTTCTTAGAAGGTACTTACTTCTACAAACTTCTCCATAGTCGAAGAAAATAAAAAATTTAATTAATATAAATTTTATGTATACCAAGAAAGAATAGTCATAGGCTAGAGAAAACACTAACCTAATCAACAAGTGTGCTGCTCTAGTCGGGTGGAGCAGAATCGCGATCTTGCAGATATGAACGTGACCGATTTTAAAGCTCAACAGTCTTAGGATTAGGTCGGTTTTGCAACACATCGTGATTTTAAGACGCAAATAACACAGAGATGGATTAGCTTTGACATGCTTTCTTGTTTCCAGATAGTAGAAACATTTACTTAGAACTTAAAACACTGAAAATACGAATTTTTCAATTTTAAGAAGTTGGCCAGTTTTGCGACTAGACGACGCATATGTCAAAAAGTAGGAAGGTTAATTAGGTAGTTGATTTGCATCTATTGTGTTTGCTTAACACAATAAGTGCAGTTCACACACAATAAGTGCATCTGTCATGCATAAAATAATGCGTAACAGATGATGCGTGTACACTGTAAATACAAGTGTTTGAAATTCAGACACAAATGTGTCTAAAACGAGGTGTTCAATTTTAAGATGCTGAAAAGTGTCTTATTTATTTCAGACACTTGAAGTATCTTAAATGCACACCGTTTCACACACTTGAAGTGTCTGATATTCTGCCATATTTGATACTGTCTACAATGAATATTTTCATAAATAAATAAATAAATAAATAAAAGGTTGCGTGTTATGCTATTTATCTGTGAAAAATAAATTTTAGAATATCCTAGAGCATATAAAAAAAAGCATTAATAATTTTTACAAGAAAATTGCCCACTGCCTATGCCTGGAATCGAGTTGACAACCAACGGACTCAAAAGCGAGCGTCTTCCCAATCATGTCACCAGTGCACACAATGTATTTTGCTTGTATAACAAAATATATTCTAGTATCCGTAAAAAAATCGCAGTTTTATGTCTATGCAGAAAACTATTCACAATAACTAAAGCAAATTGTTATCTTAAATTTTTTGTGTAGGTGGTTTAGAATTTGTTTGTAAAATTCATAATAAACATGAGAAAATAGTAGACTATGAATTTTAAACAATTTTTTTCAAAATTGGTATTTACATGAAAAAAAAAGTTCTTTAACATTTTGAAGTGTAGGGCAATATTGCTAAAGAAAATTTTTTTTTAAACGTAGAAAAAAAAAAAAAAAAAAAAAAAAAAAAATCAATTATACACAAATTGTTCAAGATTGTTTAGTTACAAATTCGCTTTCTTAGCTCGTTTATCTTAATATTTTTCGTTTTATTACATGTGAAAACTTTAAATAAAACTTTGTTTTTTTAATTTTTAACCGAATCAAATTCGCGTCTAAGTATTTTAAATAAGTTAACTACTTATATTATATAAAATAATATTAAATTTATTTAATGTTAAAAAAATGTTAAAACAGGATATGCATGCTGCTTAAAGTAGATTCGATATTGAAAATTTGTTAAGTAATGCAAATGTCTGAACTTTGAAATGTCTGAATATTTAAGTGGCTAAATTGTAAAATGTCTGAACTTTTATGTGTCTAAACTGTAATATGTCTTAATTTCAGACATATTAACCTTATTCAGACACCTATCTTAGCACATTTATAAAGAGACACTTATGTTTCTTAATTTCAGACAGCACATGCGTCTGAAATTTTGCATATTTAAGTGTTTCAGACATTTATGTGTCTGAACTGGTATTTCAGACACATTTGTGTCTGAATTTAAGACGCCTATATTTACAGTGTACTATGCATCTTCTCTTTCGGATGGAAATAATTGACCAAGACAAAAAAAAAAAAAAAAAAAAAGCATATGCAGAGCTAAATGTGTTTGCTTATAAATTTTTTATTCATTTTGATTTTCTAGATAAAAGTTCAGAAAGTTTATTCATTAAAATAAATTTAACTCAGTGAAATATAAAGCATATGAAGCAAATTCTACACTTCAAAACTGGTATTACAGTTATGGGACATTAGCTTTATATCCGAGCTCTTTTTCGATATAATATAATTTACATTTCAACTTTAAAATCATTTATTTTTCCGAAGTTTGCAAGGAAAAAAAATATATATATATGTATTTTAAAATATGACGGTCTTATTGATTTTTTACTTATCATACAAAACTTACAGCTATTTAAAAGTAAATTCGTGAGCCTCTTAATTAAAAGTATTTTCAATATGTTTTACAAAAGTGCAATAACCATCAAAATAAGTATTTTGCTTCGTCATTATTAGAAGCGACTATTAATGGAGCGTAAAATTATAAGACATTATTCTGTTAATTAGTTTGAAAAGAAAAGTGAGTTCCTTTAATGGCTATAAAGTTGGTAACGGTTGAGATGAATTTTGAATTTTAGGAAAGTATACTTAAAATATTGATATTAAATGGAAAACTTAACCGAAAAATTTCTTAAAAAAAAAAAAAAAAAAGAATCAAACTGAAACTTTCATTAAAATAACCTGTGTATGTTCCAAGATTTACAACTGCACTTTAAGAATTAAAAGTATAATAGCATAATAATATATAAAAATTTTAGTTCATATAAAATTTGCTATCATTTTTATTTCACTGTTAAAAATGGTTTTTGAAAAATGAGCAAAGTAAAATAGTTCCGAAACAAATATACTTAAATTTGAAAATCCTATGTACTCATGTTTGAGTATATTCACATTACAGCATCCAACCCGTTAAGCTTGGACGAGTCCAGGCAGGCAGGGGTTGCCCAAAGTTTTCTGAGTATATTGATATGCTCAAAAATGAGATTGATCATCGGGAATATAATATTTTAATCGCAGATTCTGATTATAGTGATGTATTCTTCCGTATACAAGTGTTTATTTACAAACTTTTGTATCAGTATTTCAATAATTAAAATTTCAATTTTTTAAATTGAAAACTAATTTTTTTGTTAAATTGAAAAAAAAAAAAAAATAATAAATAAATTTTTTGTTTGTATTATATTGAAATATTGATACAAACTTTTGTATAATTACATTGTTAATATTTATTTATAAACTTTTGCATCAATGTTTAAATAATTAAAATTTCAATTATTGAAAATTTTCAATTTTCTTTATTGAAAAATATTTTTTTTGTTAAATTAACAAAATAAAATAAAATAGAATACAAATAAAATAAATAAGTAAAATAAAATATAATATAATTTTCTGTTTCTATTATGTTGAAATTTTGATACAAACTTTTGTATAATCATATTATTATTAAACATGCCTGTCACATTTATGAAATATCGCATGTTTTCAAATTGATAACTGTTCAGTTCATAATTTATGATAAATATTTCGAACTAAAAGAAATTATTTTATAGAATTTCTACATAATTAAACAGTAAGAGTTTAAAAACAAATTTTATTTCTTTAAATCATCAGAACTTTCACTTCGTAAAAGTTTTATACTGATGTGCGGCAAAATACAACACCAATCGGAATCTATGATTAAGATAAGTGGGATTTAAGGTTACGAGTATTAACCTCATTTTTGAGCATGTCAGTATACTCAATAAAATCTTATTGTAAAAAAAATAGAACCGACTCCAAAAAGCAACTACTATTTAAAAAAAAAAAAAAAAAAAAAAAAAAAAGGTATAAAATGAAATTGCAAATTGCGCCTAAAAGTATAAAATAATTTCCTTCACCAAACAACCTATAATACTACAATTAATCATAACTTTTGAAGTAGGCGCAAAATTAAATAAAATTTAGTTCGATTTTAAAGATTTGTTTTTAGATTGACAGCTACAAATGTTGTTGTCTCGAATGATCCATTTACATATTTCCTTTATTATTGATCCCTGTATATAATTGGTCCATTAGTAACATCTACATAGAACAGTAAACATCCTTTGAAATTCGGTATTTATGTTACTACGAAGTTAGAGTTTCTTTTACAAACTTGGTATAACTTTGATAACTACCATCCATGGTGGCTTCTAGATTTGGCGATCAAAACGTAATGCAAAAATACACACGCAAGATGTATATTTTTAAAATATATATTATACGAAGTAGTGTTTCTATTCTTGATTGCTGTCTTAATATACCTTATTAAAATAACGACGATTTCTTCAAGAAATTAAACATGATTTCCAGATAATTTGGCGATTTTTCTTCCACCAAGGATGCCAGATACCAGCAGCTCCACCAACTTTTGCAGCTTCCGAAATTTTATTTGTTTCCTTGAAACAAAGTAGTTTTCGCCTGCGTTTTGCATAGGATTTCAATAGGATAGGATTGAATAGGATTTAATTTTTGTATTCAACAAACGTATCGATTTTTATTTAATTTTGCGTCGATTTCAAAAGTTATGATTAATTGTAATGTTATAGGTTCTTTGGCGAAGGAAATTATTCTATAATTTTAGGCGCAATTTACAATTTCATTTAATACCTTTTTTTTTTTTTTTTTTTTTTTTCAAATAGTAGTTGCTTTTTGGAGTGGGTTCTATTTTTTTACAAAAAGATTTAATTTTTTTCTTTCAGTGAAAATTTACTCATATAGCAGAACATCAGAAGATGTTCGGCGGCAGTTTCACAAATCACAACCCCGAAGGAAAGTGATATAACTCAAAAAATGGTTTATGTCACTGAAAAAGCACGACTTTTTTGGGTAACCTGTATTTTCTTTTTATCGTAAAGATATTAAAATGGGACCTATTTCAGACCAAGACCTTTTCAACAAAGCAAAAAGTATAAAAATCGGATCATACGTTCAGAAGTTATGAGCTAAGAAACAAACAAACAACAACAACAACAAAAATAAATCTGGTGTGCCACTCACACGAGTGGTGTGCCAGTCACACTTACCCTGAAATTTAATACTATAAATACAGGTTGGAGATTAAGAGGTAAGATAACGAGTACTGTTACGTAAACCTATGTTAAACAATTCAAATTAGGCTTCGGAAGAGTTTTGTTTGATAATTAGTTCTGTCGTAATGCAAAAGTCAAGTAAACAGGGTTAAATATAGCACAGAGCAGGAATATCACTAATTCAAGAACAATGGCCAATGGCACAGTTCGAAGTCTAAATAGAATTTGAATTCATCGAGGGCCTTATATACGGTTTATAGAATTTTCGAGGTAGTTCTGAGCTAGGAACCAATAATTCATTCTGAAGAAGGCCAGAACTCGACTCCTATTGAAGTAAGAGATCCCAAATTTTGAAAATCCTAAATTATTACTTTTCGCCAAAATTGGATGCCAAATTAACAGATTTGACGCTAAGTGAACATCCACCTTCATGGAAATGAAAAAAATTGCCATTTATACCCCATTTACTGTAATACCGTATAGAAAGTAGCACGAAAAGGAATAGCCAAGTTTTAGTCTACAATCGTCATTAATGCCTATTCTTTTTTTTTTTTTTTTTTTTGTAGCCCTTTATAGAACTTTCGAAGTTAGTTCTGCACTAGAAACTGATAAATCTTTCCGGAAAATTCCAGAATTCTCTTGTTATTGAAGTTAGAGCTTCCAACTTTTGGCAACCTTAAACTGTAAATTTTCGCCAAATTTGTTCATCATGTCACCAAATTCGACGATGGGACCAAAATATGCGTTACCTAAAATTTTCGCGACTTGGCGAGATTAGCGACCAAATTTGGCGGAAAATATTATTTCAGGGTAGCTAGAATTAGTATATCCTTTCTCAATTTTAACGGTGTTAATTGTTTTGGTATAATGTGTCGTTACTTGCTATTAAATTTTGCCAAAAAGAGCAAAAGTAGACTATCTACACTCGAGGGAATTTTTTAGAACCCTAAACTGCTCTGCCAGTGAGACATTTTGTAAAAATCTGGTTAATACCATTCCAGCACAACCGATATTTGTTCTATGCGGTGTATATAATCCTATTATCGTGACTTTTGTTTCTGGAGTAGGGATTTTCTTATCTTTTAGAAATGTCTACTTACTGAAACCTGCCTGTTTATTTTCGAAGCAGTTATCTCACGCAAAACTGTCAATATTTTCTTAACAATATGTATATTTCAATGAGTGTAGGAAGTCATGTGGTGTCTACATCATGTTTTTTTACTTCCTAATACAAAGTATTAGAAAGTGTTGTAATCCTGATTTGCGAAACGGATTTTGCATCTCGTACAACTCAAAGATGAATAATCGTAGAATTTGCAAATTTATATTTGTGACTGTAATGATGTCTAGTTGTCCTCAAACTTTGGTTTTAACACGAGCTCCCGTTTTAGGGATAAATACGATTTTACGCGATTTTTCTTGACGTTTGCATGTATTAGGGGGACCGAAATGTCGTTTTGACACATGTTGATATTCGATTGTCTTTTATTAATTTATTATGATCTTAAACTTGTGCCAAAGACATTTAAAGGTTAGAGTGACCTATTTACTTGTAAATAATTAAGACTAAGCATTTTTTGTAATTTATTGTGAAATATCCAACCAAACACCAGAAGAGATACATATCCGGCATTGTAGACTTTTTAAAGTTTCGAAAGGGTTTTAATGCGATTATTGCAACGAAAATCATTTGTGATGTTTATCCAAGTGCATTAAACATTCGTAAGTGCAATCGGTATTTTCTAAGTTCAAATCCGTTAATCTTGATCTTTCCGACTCATATCGATCAGGCAGACTAACAACTTTAGACAATGGCATTTTAAGGGCGGAAGTGGAAACAAATCCCTGTCAGATAATCGAGGAAATGCAAAACACTCTTAACCAACTTTGGTCGACTACCCAAGAACATTTGCAGCAGACTGGTAAAGTAAGAAGAGCAATTGTTTGGATACAGCATAATCTCTCCTGAAGAAAACAAAGCTAACCGATTGAACACATGTAAATTATTGCTTCAAAACTGCAATACAAAAGCATTTTTTGATCGCTTGATCAATGGAGAGGAAAAATGGGTCCTTTATGGTAATCCAAAAAGCAAAAGGCAGTGTCTCTCTCCGAATGAATTACAAAAAAAATACAGCTGAGTTAGGTGTATACCCAAAAAGACAATTTTGTGTATTTGGTAGGGTATTCACGGGGTTGTTCATTATGAAGTGCTGATACCTAGGCAAACTGTGAATGCAGACCTTTAATGTAAAAAACTGGATCGAATAAATCAATCTTCAATTGAAAAATGCCCAGCAATTGTCAACAGAAGAAGTGTTATTCTACAAAATGATAATGCAAGACCGCACTGCACAAGACGAACCTTGGAAAAAAATAATGAATTGGGGTGGGAGCTATTGCTTCAGCCACAGTACTCGTCCGTCAAAGCACCCGAACTTTTATTTATTCGGGTCGCTACAACATTTTCTAAGTGTAAAAAAATTTGAAAATTAGGATTATGTCCAAAATGCGACCTCCAGATATTTTGCTCAAAAACCAATTGATTTTTATCGATCTGGCATTTAAAACTTGTATTCTAGATGGCAAAAAGATGTTGATAATGAGAGTGATTAAATCATTGATTAAAAATAAAAACCCATTAAATATTTATCTGTTTAAATTTATTGTAAAAAAAAAAAAAAAAAAAAAAAAAAACATCATTACTTTTCTATCCCTTTTAAACGCATGTGTGTGTATTTATGTGTGTATCTCGCAAAACTCAAAAACGGTTGGACGTAGAAAATTGCAAGCAGGTATATAGGTTTGTTACAACATTTAGTTGTGCACCTCTCTTTTTTGTCTTTCTGTGAATTTACGTTTTGAAAATATTTACTAAAATTTTATTCATGATGACAAAAAATATAAAGGTTTTGGACTTTGTATATGACCTACCATCATAGAGATTTAAGAAGAAGTCAATGATAGAGCCCGTAATGATATTGTTATGAAAGTTATTGACATTTTTGCGAGAGGGAAGTAATTATTAAAGCCATAAGTAAGTTCCAGTTTACGAACGCACTTTATTTAATGAATATTCGGAAAATAGTTGAATAAAACTTGTGCCACATAAATGAATAATCGATTATTCAATTTTGTGCCATAAAAGTCAATAATCAAAGAATATTTTTGAAACAATCTAATGAAGCAGTCATTCTTACTAGAAAAATCGAGTAAACATAGTAAAATACATTACAGAGTAGGAATTTTGTTAATTCAGAAACGATGATCAACCGAAAGGTGAATAGAATCTGAATAGAATTTGAATTCATATCTATGGTACTGTCAGTGGTTTATAGAATTTTTGAGGTAGTTCTACGGTAGAAACCAATGAATTATTTCGAAAAATTCCAGAGCTCGATCTCTATTGAATTTAGAATTTCGAAATTTTAGAAGCTCTAAACTATCACTTTTCCCCACATTTGGATGCCAAATTGCCTAATTTGACTCTAATCAACGCCCGTCTTCGTGGAAAGAAAAAAAAAAACTTCACTTGTTTCTACTTTTACAATAATACCGTTTAGAAATTAGGACGTAAAGATATAAACAAGTTCTAATCTTCAATCATCAATAATGACTTTTTTTTCATAGTCTTGTTTTTCATTTATAGAACTTTCGAAGAATTTGGTTCTGCAGTGTAAACAATGAATCTTTCCGGAAATTTTCAGAACTCTGTTCTCATTGAAGTTAGAGATTCCAAACTTTGGCAACCCTTAACTACAATATACCGCAAAAATGGGTGGCCAAATTTCCAAATTCGACATGAAATCATCAAAATCGTTGGCAAGAACAAGATCTGCGTTTGCTACAAACTTGGCGGCTTTGCGAGATCAGCGATCAAATTTGGTGGCAATTTCTTTTTCCTAATAGCCAGAATTAGTAAACCTTTTCTCAGTTTTAACGGACTTAATTGTTTTAGTATAATGTGTCATTTCTCGCCATTAATGTTTACCAACGATAACAGAAGTTGGTCATCTACTCTCGAGGGAATTTTATTGAACGCTAAACCGTGCAGTTGCAAATGAGAGGTTTTGTAATAAGCTGTGGAGTACTATTCCTAAAAAAGCTCCTACATCTGTTCTCGACGGTATATATAATTCTATTGTCGACATTTATGTTTGAAGTAGCAGTTTTTTTTTTTTTTTTTTTTTTTTACACCGAATTAATACAGTAATGTAGTGTAAGTACTACACCATATATTTTTCTCAAGAATATACAAGTATTTTTTATTAGAAATGAGGAAAAGATAGTAATTGAGTATTAACAATAATACTTTTTTTTTTCTTGAACGACGCTGTTAATTTTTTTTCTTATTACACAATTCTCTGAATGTTTTTCAATAAAAAAAATTGTGAAAGAAAAATTTGCGATAAAAAAATATAGCTTGCATATAAAATACAAAATATGGATTACTAAAAGATGAAGAAGTGGAAGATAAAATTTCCTTTTTAATAAAAAAAAAGATAATGTAATAAAAAAAAACAAGTACTAATTACAATTAAATCACATTAGGTTAAAAGTCATCTCGCTTGACTGATTATGGGGTAAGAAAAATTTCCTAGAAGTAAGAAAAGAAAGTTAATTACCGATTATGCAGCTAGAAGAATTCTTATAAATAAAAAGGAAAAGTTACAAAATAATTCAAACATGACTAAGAAATTACAGTTAAGGGTCTTCTGAATTAATCTTCAAATTTTATTTTATAAGATTAAAAACTTTTGAGAAAAAATAAATTAATGTGTTTTAGATAGCAAAAAAAATCAAAATTATTTATTTAGTTTTAACAACTTACAACGTTTAACGATTAAAGGAAGATATTTTGTCATAAAATACAAAAAAAAAAAAAAAAAAAAAAGGTCAGAAAAGCCCAAAATTAAATCTGCACTTTTATTACATCACAAAGAAAATATATTTATTTTTCAAATAATGTATATTAATGTAAAATTTTTGTATTAAAAAATGTTTGATTAAAAAAAAAAAAAAAAAAAAAAAAAAAAAAAAAAGATTCAACAAAATAAAATATTTTAGTAAAATATTTAGTTAATTTTAATGATATTATTGCCAATTTATCATTAGAAACGGTATGCTATATAGTTTTATGTTCAGATAATGATACAATAATTAATTTTACTTACGATTTAATGGTGATTTAAATATTTAAAGAAATTAATTGCACTGTAATATAAAAATGTGTTGTAAAACAAGATCACTTGTGTACAATTATTCAAAAGCTTTAAGAATAGCGTATGGATTTACTATGATATAATTAGGTTCGTCGTTAATTTTTCTGTTGTCCTCTGGCAAAACGCAATATGCCGTTCCTTTATATATTGAAAATTCATTTACAGAGTTTGAAGCAATGGCCATGGTGTATTGAAATTCTAAAATTTGTACCATTTTCATTGTATTTTAAACTATCAGGTGTACAAGGAGCTGTTAAAGTTTTTATAATGCGTGTAGAGAATTACTGAATGAAAGAAAGAATTAAATAAAGGTCGAGTAATATGAAATAAATATTAAATTAAAAACATTTTAGCTTTGAGATGGAATAAAAATTAAATTAAATTAACAAATCTTTAAGCTTTATAATACTGTGGCTGGAAGTTTTGAATGCAATGGTTCCGAGCTCAGCCCAGAATGTTTGTGAAACACGTTGATCGATATAGAGAACTTCAGTGTAAACAATAATTTTAATTTTTCTCGAGGAAGCGTTCCTGTGCAGACACATTCACCAACATATAACTGACCACGAAAGAAATACATCAACATGACGTTTAACGCCAGCTTGAATTGGAAAATGATGCAACTTTTCTGTTTGTTCTTGTCTTCTAGGTTCTGTACCTTGAAGATTTGCATGGTTCTCGTCTTGTTTGTGTTTCTCACTTTCTTCTCGTCTTCTAGCAGCTTCTGTTTCAGAATATCCCTAAAGCAAGGCTTGTATATGTTCTTTAGATTCCTCTTGTTTTCTAGTCGCTGTCCGTTTAGCACATGCACAATATATATCTTGTTATTGTTCGTGAGCTTTTTTTCGTCTTCTATTAGCTTTCCTTTGACACTTAACAATGAACCTCGCTTCTAGTTGTTCCTGAATTTCTTTTTAAATTAATCAAAACTGGTGGCAGTTGAAAAGTTTCTTTCTGTTGTTCTCTTCGTAATTTGCTCTGTGCTGCAACTCCTTTTTGCAACAAAAGTTTTTTCAAGACAAAGATGCTTTTTTTTTTAAGGTATTTATTACAATTTTTATTTATATATAAATATTAAACACAGGCTTCAGCTATTTATATGATTTTTAAGTCTTGGTATCAAAACTATTTAAAAATTGAGATTTACAAATAGATAAATAAATAATATGGGATAAAAAAGAAAGCAGCAAAATTATTCGCTAAATGTAGACATGAAAAAAAAAATAGAACTTGCTATGTCACGAATTTGTTTTTAAAATGCCTGGCTCGGGAATCGAACTCACATTAGTCGTGGAATACGAAATCGTGCATCGGAGGTCGCTGTTAACGCCAGGGCATCTATTATCCGACCAGACGATACCTCAATTCCGACTGTGGCAGTCGTTATTTTGATCACGTGACGTCACATTGCGACTTTTGATTTGACGACTGTCGTTGTTTAAGGACGGTCGCAATGCGGTCGGATCGGAGAATAGATACCCAGGTACCTCGGCAATCACGCCACCAACTCACACAGGAGAGACCCTTTTTATAATTATATGTAAGTCAGTATTATCCAAACACAGGTAGTTTTAAGTTATAATCCATATTTTTTGCTATAAAACTATTAATAACATAACATCTAACAGTTAATATACATTATTATATTAAATTTCATATCTAGAGGTTCAGAATAAAAAAAAAAAAAAATGCATATCAGATATGTGAAAAATTGTCCTTTTCCAGCCCTCAATGTTTTTGGATAACGATATCTTTCTTTAAACTGATATTTAAAAGAAAATAAATTATGAACATGCATACCCGAAATTTTTTTGTTTTACGCTTAATCGCAAGTAAATATGTAGAAGAAAACAGTTTTTTAATCGAAATTAATAATAATAAATAAAAAACAGAGATGCACAAATTATTCAAAGCTTTCTTAGCTATAAGTTACTTGCTTTCATATTAATAATTTTTCTTTAAATATAAAAATGATTTAAATACATAGACTTTCTTTTTTTAGCCAGAAAATTTTCACGTCATAATATGTTCCTTTATGAATTATATTAAACATAATTCCAAGCAAATATGCACATATCTAGAGTAATATTCCTTGAAAATTACGTTTTCTATTTGAAATTCCTCATAGTTATGTGTTTTAGACATTTTTTGTGTCTGAATTGGTATTTCAGGCACATTTCTGTCTTAAATTAAGATATATATATTTTTTTATGTCTAAGTTGTATATTAAGACATTTAAGTATTTTAAGTGATTTTTCAGTTGTTTATATGTCTTACATTAATACACCTTTATTTGCAGCGAGGCCTCAGAAATATCTCACATATCATTATTCTGATAAAAAGAAAAGACAAAAACAGGTATTTTCTTGATTTTTGGCAAAATAATCACGTACTTTAAAATATCAGCTTTGTAAACAGTAAGATTTTGTAAGTTAGTTTCAGCAATATCTGGCGAAAAATAATCATTCATTTCAGCACTTATCTGCAATTAAATAAAATTATTTTTTTTAATAGCAGTAAAATAGTTCTATATGTCGGCAATTGGCTGCAAAAATATTATATTTTATGTGTCAAAGAACCACTAAAAATGGACAATTTTCATCAACTGATTATAGAAAATGAAATTTTCTGTGTCTATTTAGGAAAACGTCGCGTCCGAAAATGATTCTTCATAAAAATTGATACTCTTGAGAAGGATCTTTTATAGAAAGCTGCAAACTTAAACAAATCCTTTACAAAAAACCGGATGTTAAAAAAATAAAAATAAAAAAAGAATACTAAAAAAATGTGGATAAGAAAATTATTTATTTCGATGATAGTCAATAAACTTGCATATAGAAAATTAAAAATATTATAACGAAATAATAAGTTGAAATTTTCAGTTCTTCTCAAAAATAAGAAAAATGATGAAGGGATTTTATCAATATTTATTTACGATCAATGAACACTGTATTACCATTGACCGAATCAAAATCAAAATGAAAACGAAACTCCTTATAGTTTATATTTCTTTCTGAGAGAAACTGAATATCACATTATTCTATCTCGTACATTTTTTTGTATTTACACGATACTTGTTTGGGGTTTCATATAAATAGCTCAATACATTTGGGTGTTAAATTATACAAATGAAATTTAGCTAAAGTTAAAAATTATTTGGTAAAAATGCCCATATTTCATTAGATATTAAATATTTTTATGTTGTATGTCAAGTTTTCTGAATATGGCTTTTCATTGGGTGTAATATGTTGTGCGTTTTACCTAAAAAAGTGTCAATTTGTTTTGCAATTTAAAAAAAAAGTTATAACTCCATGAATATATTTGGTAGCCACATAAAAATTTATACAGATTGTAAAATGATGCCCCATAATTACATGTTAGAGCTAGATTGCATTTCAAGCATCACTATTTACCGGATGATACCGAACATTTTCATTTTCAATTAAAAAAATTTCTGCTCCCCTTTATACTTTCGGTGCTAAATCTTTACTGAAATATATGAAATATAAGATGTTCTTATTACTCTTGAAGTTTCAAGCTGAATATTCTAGAACTTCATGAGATATCTGAAAAAAGTCTGAAATGGAAATTGTCCAACAATTTAGAGAATTGAAGTGTAACACGTAAATTAAACTTAATATATTTGTAATTAATAAAGAAAATAATAAATAATTTAGAAAGTCAGAACACCAGGATTCAAAAAAACTTATTTTATTTACATCTTTAAATTCATCGAATGTTTAAGAATTTGGTAACAACCTATTTAACAATCAAGTTCAAAACCATAATAAAAAAAATAATAATACACCTGAATTTTCATTTTAAGAGAAAGGAATCCTTGAGGCAATATTAAATAGTTTTGGTAGGTTTTCTTATTCATTTAGACTATCAATTTAGTGCTATTTATTCATGGAATTATTCATGAAAACATATTTATATACATGTTAACACTGACTAAAATAAAAACTTCTAATGCTATTTCATGTTTCACGATGATTGAACGACAAAGAATATAATTTAATGAGTTGTGCTTCAGGAAATAAAAGATAGTGAAAAACTGCATTTATATATCTCTAAGAGATCAAATTTAAAACTTAAATTTTTAAAAGAAAATCAGTAGAATTGTGTATTACTTAAATGCAAGAAAACATGCACTTATGATTATTTGTTTTTCTCAGAAAAGAATGAAAATGTAAAGGAAAAAGTATTACATTTCAGAAAATAAGTCCCGATATAATTGAATATTTTCCGCAATCAATTACTGCTTCCTTCCAAAGAATTGTTAATAATAATAAATAAATAAATAAAAATTCAGCAGTAAATTTCATAATTGTATTGTAAAAGATATAGAGATAAATTTAAAGGAAGGTATTTTTAGATTCGTCGCAAAACGAAGTGTAATTATGTGTTTGTGTATTATAACAATTTTTTTTTTGCTTGTAATTTCTTATTACCCTTAACACATATATTGCGGACACTTAAAAAATACGATTATTAAGAAAAAAGAACCATTCTATTAGACGTTTCTGTGGACTAATACTTTAATAATAATAATAATAATAATAATAATAATAATAATAATAAAATGCACATTCATGTTCAGATTTTATGGGTTGGGTTGTGGAAAATGAGGCCGAATGTCTGCACTAGGGTCCTAGGCCTTTAAGGGAGTGACCTCCGTGGAAGTCTTTCTAAGAAGTCCTAGTCCGCATTTACGCCAGTTTCGGAAAAAATCATGGAAATTTTCGAATGGTTAGGCTGACGAGCGTGACCTGGGATCGAACCCAGCATCTCATGTCTACAAGCCTTGAGCTTAGAACATCTCGGCCGCTGGTGGGTCCAATTTATGTGCTACTGGAATACAGAGTGTGTTTCATAAAATATAGGCAAAACTTTAAGAGATGATAGTACACATCCAACTAAATAGCTTCATTAGATGCATCGTCGAAATTAAAATGCAAACATGATGGCACATCATGAGACTTAGCCTATGCAAACTTTAAAGTTCCATCCCTGTTGCATGTTACAGGGAGAAGAACGACACCAATAGCATACAAATGTGATATGGAGAAGAAGAACTCGTATGCAATTTGTTGCCATGATTAATATATAAAAGCCACTGATCCGAGTCTGCAACTGTCAATCTCGATAATAATATGATTTGAAAGATCTTGCCCTACACTGATAGGGCACCGCTCTCGCCAGGTCTTTCCTGTCTCGATTTCTTTTTGTGGAGACAGCTCTGTAGGCTTTTATGTATGAGATCTCTGCCTCCCTATTGAATCTGCAGAATAGCTCGTCCCTAAATTTTCGGCCGCTGCTGGTGAACTACACGCTATGCCAGATGTTTTTCAGAAAGTTCACCAATCCCTTCTTTGCCGTTGTACTACGTGTGCAGTCATTGCTGGTCGCTGCTTTAAGCAATCATATGTCATTAAATTTGTTTTTATAACTTGATCGTTTTTTGTGTGCTTTTGCCTCGTACAACAACGTCAGTTTCTGCGCCCTTTAGAGGCTTTGCGTTTTCATTATATATATATATATATATATATATATGACAGTAGTATTTATCGCATCGATTAATTATACATAAAATTTAAATAATTTAATCACAAATAAGTAAAATCGCTTTGTTAAATAGTATAACGTTTTAGAGGAAACGTTTCAAAGGCGGAGTTTACTGTTTAAAATTTCGGACGATAATGTGTTAAAATGTGGTTTTTCAATATGGTTTCTGCTATCCCTAAGCATTGGAGAATGTTATTTATCAAACTGAATCCTCGAAATTAGTTTTTGATAAAAAAAAATAATAAAATAAAAAATAAAATAAAATAAATTGCGCCAATATTGTTTGAAAACACACGTATATATATATTACAACACAAGTAAAGAAATAACTTCAAATACCAACAAATTCTAAACAGAAGGCTATATCTATTTGCAAACATTTTTTTTTTTATATATATGCACAAATATTTCATAGTAAAATACACTTAAATTTCCAAATGTTAAATGAAAGTTGTAAGAAAAAACCATTCCATTTCTTTATACGTGAGAAATAAGATGTCTTTATTTGATATTTTCCCCTAGGAAAGATATTCGTAACATTTTACGGCTAAATCGAAAGCAAAATCTCAATTTCGGCGGGTTTTTCACTTTGTATAATGCTTCTAGAAATTTGAAAGCGTAAAGAATTTTTTAAAGGATTAAATTTTATAAAATTAAATGAGATTACACAATAAAACGTCAATCTATTTCTATATGTTTTAGACGAATGTACTAGATTCGTATGTACCATTAATGGATTTACACCTTTTGAAATGTTCTGAACAAGGTTTGAACATTTTTAGAAAATACCTGTATGATTGCGTGTTAGATAAGAGTTTAGCTGTTAAATCGCAATGGAAAACTAAAGTTATCCTATGAAACATTTAATTTGATTGGTTTTTTACATAAATAGGTACTGATTAAATTTTTGGCATCTATTTCATCCCTTTATTGGAAGGCTATATTTTATTTAGCTTACATATAGTGTGCAGATTAGCTAAACTTCACACGTGAGAATTAACTATTATGATAAAATCCATTTACCACATGGCGACAAAGTAAAATATAATGGTGACTTAAAAAAGACTGGAGAACTCTCTACTGTTTTTCCATTTATCTACTTAAGCAAGAATTTTATCTATAGAATAATTGAAAAATGCGTATTAAGGAAACTAACCACACTGAGAAAAAATTCTGTAACTGACATCTAGAATCTAAATTGTGGCTCTGGAAAAAAAAAAAAAAAAAAAAGAAAAATCCATGTCATCCTTATAAATTCTAGTCCTCTTTGAAAGCGAGTTCTAGAAACCCCTATTAGAATTCTAGAGCGTTTGCTTATATTCTCGAGGGCAAAGTTGTTTAAAAATCTCTGCAAATTAATGCGAATACAAGAGGCGGGTTTCAGCAACTATAATCTTGGTTTATTATCCAATTCTAGAAAATCAAGCGAGAATTTCTTGCAATACAAAAGATTCAGAATATTCAGAATATTATTTCACCATCTAGAAGTGTGCAGACTAGAAATTCTCGATCATTTCATCTATTCAGTTTATTGGCGTGCCTTATGCGCATAGCTTGGAAATCTAGTACATTTATAGTTAAGGGTTTAGAAAATGACCACTTATTCATTCTAGATGAAGATGGTATATATATATATATATTTTAATAGTGCACGAAAAAAATTTTCCACAATTACCAGCGAAATAATTCCTCATTTTTGAAAAATACTCAACAAAAGTACTTTACAGTTCAGGTATCAGACATAAAAAAAGCAAGAATTTTTACTTTGCGACAAAATAATGATCTATTTTGTAAATCAGCTCCGAGAAGTGCTCAAATTTTGTTTATTATAAAAAAATAATAGCCTATTTAATTTAATAAGTGGGGAAAAATTATTTCACGCATTATATTCCGTATTTAACTGCAATTAAATTTGCCTTTTATGTGTTTATTATTATTTTTCTTTTTGAACTAGCAGCAGAAAAATTTTACAATCCGGAGCAAAAGTTTTGCGTTAATTTTATCAAATGAATAATTTCTAAAACGTTCTTCAAAAATCAATCAATCAATAAATAAATAAATAAATAATAATAATAATAATAATAATAATAATAAACTAGGAAGAGAAAGTTATTGAATTTCAATAATTAGCTTTATGAAAAAGTTACGAGTAATCTAAAAAAATTCTACCAACCACTTGTGAATAACCTAAAATTTCAATTATTAAGTCTAATGAAAGCTCATGCTGATTGAATTTAGATGCATATCAATAAAGAGGCAGATTGTTCAACTGAAATTGCCATGAAGTGCTTAGTACGTTAAAATATTTAGCTACAAATTAACTCTGTAAACATGGAATGGTTGGAAAATCATGGAATTCCACTTCAAGCATAGAATGTCAAGCCCATGGAATGGACTTTTTATTTTCCCCATAGAATCATGCCACACTGGATAAGTAAAAGGCTTTTTCTGTCTGTCTTTTCTAACTGTATGCTGCATTTTTCAACTTCCGTTTCTTTAATGATCGACATCTAATCGCAAAATTGCGGGAAAATTCAATATATTAAATCCATAAATAACCAGTCTTGACGCAGAGCAGAAATATCAATATTTACACAGCGTAAAAGATGCCAACGTAAAAAAATGTTAAGTGCAGACTGCAGCTTCGGTAGCGTAAAGCGTATCGTCATCAGTGCAGAATGACGAAGTAGATTAATGCTGATATATATAGGTAGGGAAGCGAAATATAGAGTCAGAGTAGCAACCAACAGCCGAAACAGCAGTCTGAACATAACATTTTTTAAATTGGTGTCTTTAACATAGTGTAAATATTAATATATTAAATGCATGTAATGTTAAACTGTAATATTTTATTTTGATGCATATCACCTGAAAAGTGGTGCTGGTGTTACCTAATTCTTTTGAATTTCAAGGTGTTTATATGTCCCATGTAATGGTTAGAATAATGCAAAATTGCAATTTTAAATTTTTAATTGAGAGAAAGCCACGTTGATTGAACTTTTATGTATGTTGTTAACCGGTAAGTAACGGTATTATAATAAGAATCGTATAGAAGAACCTTTTGTAATGGACACATCATACTAGTTTATATTGTTTTATATAATTTCATATACACTCTAAGTTTAAAAAAAAAAAGAAGCACAAAGAAGAAGTAATTCAAACTGAACACAAATTAATATGCATTCAGGTATCGAAGGAAAATGCAAAATTTTAAAGTTTGGCGGCCGTCGAATGAGCATGTGACGCTACAGCGCATCCTCTCTGTACAGCTAACAAGATTTTAAAGTGTATAAATTTCAATTGCAGGTTCTATTCCAAGATTTCAGGAAATTTCGATAAATTCTTTGAAAATTTTATTCCGTGATCTCAGATAGACAAGAACTATGCCTTGCGTACAAGCGCGAACAATTTGCATGGATACCAGTATTTGAAGAAAGTTGTTAAACTCAAAGAAGCCGGTTGGTCTAAACGGAGAAATACTCGACATCTGGGTAGGAGTGGTGCCATTATTAGACGATGTTGGCAGGAATGGGTGAAACATGGCCGAAAACATTGTCAAGAAAGAAGTGGTCAGCTTAGGGAGACGATAGAGCGTGAGGACAGATCAGTCCTCAGAACAGCACTCTGATCTCCAGATTTATCATTATCATTGATTCTGCGTGCAACTGGTGCTTTAGTGACCATAATGGCCATTAATAGGCGTTTAGAGAAAATGGACTGACTCACGGTACCCTTTACGCCGACTACCATTGACCTCTGTACACTGATAAGCCCGTTTTCAATAGTGTCGGACACATTCGATCTGGTATGTCACAGTCTGGAGTAGGGTTGTCTTCAGTGATAAGTCCCGCTTCGAATTGTGCCCCCATGACCAAGAAAGACGTTTCTGGTGACGTCCTGGGCAGCGTGCTAAACTCACTGTCGCCCGCCCTAGGCTCCGACAACCAGGAGTGATGGTCAGGGTACGATTTCCTTTCATAGTCGGACCTCTTTGGTTGTCATCCACGGTACCCTCACAGCACAGTGGTACGTCGACGATATTCTACGTCTCGTTGTGTTGCCCTTTATATCACGCCATTCTGGGCTTATATTTCAGCATAATAATGCCCGCCCACACACGGCAATATTTTCTACTGCTTGTCCTCGTGTTTGCCAACAACTATCTTGGGCAGAAAGGTCATCATATCTCCAGATAACTTTTTGAGTATTATGAAATGAGCCCTACAGCCAACTCGAGATTTTACCTGTCTAACGCGCCAAACGGATAGTATTTAACATGATAGCCTTCAAAAGGACATCGCCAACTCTATCAATGAATGCCAAGTCTTATACCTTCTTGCATAAGGCCCAGACGTAGACTAACGCGTTATTGACTTGCTAACTTTGTGAAGGTGTTTCTCGTGAATATATTATCCAATTTTTCTGAAATTATGATAATTTGTTTTTCTGTACATGGAAAACAGATTTACCAATTTTCGTCCCATTCGGATAACTCCTTCTTTGAGCGTATTTTCTTTCTTTCTTCTTTCTTTTCTTTTTCTTCTTTCTTTCTTTTTTTTGAAGGGGGGAGGGGAGGGGGGCTTAGAAAAGAGTTTCGTTTACATTTTCGCTTTTACAACATCAATGGTTTAATTTATACATGCATCTTCGCATATGTATATGTATCTTTTTATTCTTAAAATTTTTATTTTATATTTTGGTTTTTTTTCCATTTAAATAATATTTATAAATATCCAATTCAGTAAATGTGCATTAGTATTACGAAATTATATTTTGTAATGATAATTAAAAGGACGTATAAATATGTTTAATAAAAAATATCAAATCATTTAATTGGCGATTTTCGAATTTACGAAATATTTAAGTCGAATTAGGCAAAAATTCTAGGCTTAGATAAAAAAAAAAATCACACACATTCAATGTATATATAAATATCAGTTTATTTGCGTGTGATGCACTATCCGAGAGAGAAAAATCAAAGGTTTTGAATATATTATTTCCGAATAAACATTTAAAATAAGAAAAAAAAAAAAAAAAAAACTTACGATGATAATAATAATAATAGTAGCAACAACAAGTAATAAATAAGTAAAAACAAACACACGGGGAAGAAAGGAAATATTTTATTGTCGGACACTTTTGGTATTTATTGCCTGACGTATTTTGAAAAAATAGAAAACCAGTTTCAAAATAATATTATAGTTTTAAAAAATTAAATAACACGCTTTTATATAAATGCGAACTAAAAAGCACAAAATATCTGTCTTAGTATTAAAATGCAGGGTAAGAGAAAATCGTGTGAGTGACACACCATAATATTTACATACATTTAAATCTTTAATTAAAATAATTTAGAATTAAACAAAAACCATTTTTAAAAAATCTCCCCTGACTGGGATCGAACGCTAGACCTTTAGGTTCGTAGCGCGGAGCTATACCTCAACGCCACGCCGTTCACGTAGAGAACGTCTTTTTTTACAATATAAATTTTTTGTTTGCTCCCAGAGCGGTTACAAACATACAAACATACATACAAACATACGTACAAACATACATACATACATACAGGTGAAGCTAATAAAAGCGTGTTAATAAGGAATATCTGAGACCGCTACCCCGAACGAATCGATGTTACTACCTTTCGGTGATTAGGGGATAGAAAAGAAACTATCAGGGGAAAATATCTGAAAGTTGGCAACACAATATGCTTTTTTAACACGCTTTTATTAGCTTCACCTGTATGTATGTATGTTTGTAACCGCTCTGAGAGCAAACAAAAAATCTATATTGCAAAAAAAGACTTTCCCTACGTGAATGCTGTGGCTGTGAGGTAAAGCTCCGGGCTACGAACCTAAAGGTCTAACGTTCGAGCCCAGTCAAGGGAGATTTTTTAAAAATGGTTTTTGTTTAATTCTAAATTATTTATTTCTCATTCCTTCATTACGTTATTTATTCTGTTAATATTACGTAATTTCGAGACATTGTAACACGTTTTTATTCATTTGACATGATATAACTATTAATTTATGTAACTGAATCTTGGAAATCAATTTTCGGTTACTTCTGGTCGTCCGATTGATCTGAAATGTTGCACACGACTTCGATGACAATATTATCGATGACATCGATATTATCGAGGACAATACTGTATACCAGTGTTTCCAGGCGCCTATCCCTTCAGGGGCAGGAATTTTTCACTTTTAGTTTGATGCGCTTTAAAAGCGTGTTTTTTAGTTTTTTTAAACTATATTTATTGCTTAAAGTTTTTTAATTGGTAACATTGTTATTTAAGGAATTACATATTCCAGATCAAGCAAAACGTTTCTATTGAATTATTACGAAAACGTCGTTATCTTGTTCCACAATGAGTTTTTGTTGAACTCTAGGTTTTTTGTTTTTGTGACGATAGCGTCAAAGATGCACACAAAATTTACAGCGGCGGCAGCAGCTTTTTATTATAACAGACAAAATTAATCCCATATTATTATTACTTTAATAGTTTTATTTGTATTATTTTAGTGTCATATGTATTTTTCTAAAATCCACAATGGCTGAATTCACTGAGATATTTTTTCTCGAATTTAAGTTGTTTACAGAAAAATATGAATATTTAGTCAAAAATTAAGGGCTATGTCATTTATTATTCATATATAAATGTTGAAAGCAAAAATTTCTTTTAAAGAGTGTTGCTGTATTTACTTCTCAAGCATATTAAAAACATGGGAGCCTTTTTTTTTAGAGAAAATCGCAGTTTATCAGTAAGAGCTAAAATTTAAATAAGAAGAAAAATATTTAGATTTCTTTTATTTTTGTTTTAAGCATTGGGGGAGCATTACTTCACCTTTTTCATATATTTCTGCACTGCATGCAGTCATGCTTTTTGACTCAAAATGTCATAGTGTTAGAAGAATGCATTATTTACAAAGAAATATGGAGCTCTTGTGACAAAGAAAAAGTTATTTCTTTTGATGTTTAAGAATATGAAAGTATTTTATATTCCCTTTGTGTGTGAAATTGCATTTCATTTGACATATAAAATATTCAAACTTATGCTTCACTTAATGTTATTGTTTGTGCTTCTGAAAGTTTTTAAGATTACATTTTCACTTTCTCACAACCACATACTGAAAAGAAAATATTGTTTCATTGTCGAATTTTTTAAATTGTGTTTTCGTTGTTATTGTGTATTTTGAGTTCCTTGAATCCAAAAATCATTTTTTTAGTAGTTAGTCTTTTACCTATGTAACTCAAGAATAGGTATTAGCAGAAAAACTAAATTTGGCATTCTAAATCTTTAAATGATATCAGTTAAAGTTTTTAATGGTATTAGACAAATGGTTCGTTTGCGAGTGCATGCAATAGAAGTCAAATACACTACGTTCTATACATGGAATACCCCGTTCGTATAGTTTAACATCTTTAAGAAACACAATTAACATTAATGAAAACAAAATTAACATTTATTTTTATATGTGCGAAATTATGCTTCCTTTAGAAAGGGACATGCAAAGCATTTTTTATTCTACTAAAGGGTCACATAAAGGAATTTGGATATATTAAAAATATTTCAAAGAAAGTCTAATCTCTTTAATGTTTTTCGTATGAACTGTCTGATAGTATTTTAAAAAAACATTCTCTTTCTTTCTTTCTTTTTTTTTTTTTTTTTTTTTTTTTTTGAAAGAATTTATCTAACCCTCTTACATATCAAAATAATTTAATATTCAGAAAGGGAATTAATGCTATCCTACATATTAAAACGAATTTGATTTGTTTTAATTTACTCACAGTCTTCAACTTTTATTAATATTATTAAAAATTTCCAGTAACTTATTCTAATAAACAATTAAATTAAAAACTTTATGAATTAAGTTAGCTAAACCTTTTCATTAATTAAGAACATAGCTATTATTTATATAGAACAATGTTATCGTAAATATTGAATTATTCCGGCTAAACTCATAATGAAAGAAAATGTGTGAGTAAATAATATATTTCATTATTTTAATGATTTCGCAGAGCAAGTATGAGAACCCTTTTCTGAAGACTATTTGCTACGCGACTGGCATTCTTCCAGACACTATTCTCTGAACTGTCTCCGAAAAAGATGCCATTCTTACGAAAAATGATTTGTGAAAAATGGAATAGTTTCTGGCCCAATCAAAGCAGATAGAATTACAGTACGAATAATAGCATAGACACCAAATTTCAAAATTGAAAATATTTATTTATTTTTATACCAAATTATATATCATGGAAAATGTCAATAATTATTATTTATGTATAATAATTTAGGATTTGTTTTAAAATTACTAGTACTGAAAAGAAAATAAGGTAAACTATTGCAGGCATTGAAGGATCTGATAATATGTCCCGCTTCATCATTTCAATCCGAAATCTTTTTGCGTGTTTCTGGTTTTATGGTGTTGTTTTACAAATTACTTATATTATAAAAAGAGACTATTAAAGAATTACAATGGATTTATGAACAATATGCAGACGTGAATACATTTAAATACATTTGTATGTCAGTATGATAAACATTTATTTGTTTATTATACTGAAACTGATTTTTAAATAACTTATTAGTTTAAGACATAATTTCTTTACCAATCTGCGTATTAATTTATTAAAATATTTTTTTTTCTTTTAAAACTTGTTATATCAAAGAAAAAACATTCTGGGTATTCCAACTAAAACTCATACATAAAGAAGGTTAAAAGTTTTGTAAGAAAATGTTCTACAAACCAAAGCAAATGTTTTACAAACCAAATATTTTATCCAATAAATATCTCAAAGTATTAGAAATACTTCTAAGAGACAATATTTTACTTATTAGTACAATTTAAACTGCATTAAAATGTTTACAAATTTTTTTTTTGTATACTTATTATTCTATGAACAAGAAATATGTTATATAATTTTTGTGTTTTTTTCCCCTTCTGTATATGGATATAACTACATTTTAAGTTTTTTTTTTTTTTTTTTTTTTTTTTTTTTCCAAAAGCTAGTATATCTTTTAGATACTTTCAACTAAATCTTATCTACTCGAAAGATAAACTGTAATATTCTGAAGGAATAAGATTACATAATGGTCTTTAAATTATGAGTACTGCAAATTTAACTTCTAAAAGTATTTTAAAATTAAATATGTATTACGCTTGTTCAAGTGTACTTCCAAATATGTTTTTACGATATAATTTTGTAAATATACTTTTACATAAGTCTCATATATTTATTTTGAATAAAGGTTTATATCGGAATTGTTTTCGTATTTATTTTTTTTTACAAAAGTATAAAAGCTTTTTAATCATACGACATAAATTGTAAATATACACAACATTTGTTTCGCTACGATTGTTCGGGCGATGAAGGGTTGTGTCTTCTCTCGACCCGAAACGATTGCTTCGAGTTCTTGAATTTATAGTGTCTATTCAAAGTTTTGCACTTGTTATTTTATTTACTTACTTATTTTTGTTTTCCCTTTCTTTTTTTCTTTTTTCCTTTTTGTGTAGTTTTTATTTTAGCTTTCCCCCCCCCCCCCCATAAATAATTGCCTTAGTATTATAACATTTTACATACATGCATTGAAATATGGTATAACAAAAGATCAAGTATTTTGAATATTCTGGATAAATATTTGAATTAAAAAACAAATAAATAATTTCAATATTTGGAATATTTTGAAAATTTTTAAGATATATGCCCTCTAGATTTTGCATCATTATAATTTAACAATAGAATAAAACCATATTTGGATATTAATTTTAATAAGTTAAAGAAAAATATTAAAAATATTTTTTCTCTAAATTTTGAAATTTACTGCAAACTTTTAGCACTTAAACACAAAAATATTTTATTAAATTTTAAATTATCAATGAAATCTCAAATTAATTCCCAGATATGTTACATATTCTATTTTTAAACTATAATAATGCACAATCAATGGAAAACAAAAAATAAAAATTAGTTAAAGAAGTACAGAAGTGTACAAAATTAAAACAATAACTGTTATAAACAATAACTGTTATAAACAATAACTGTTAAAACAATTAACTGCGGGAGTATAAAACTGGGTCTTCAACCATGAATTTTATTTTGAAACCTTTCTTTGAATGATTTTGGTCTCACTATTGTACTATATTAATTTGGTACTAATAATAATTTGGCTTTTGGTAAATTAAAATTTTAATTAGATGGGGAATTCTGCATAATATTTATGAGTTTCAAATTTAAAAAGAAAAGTGCGAAAAATTCGCATGGGTTTGCTGGTTTATAATGCAACGTTGAATTGTAATAATAAAATATCGAACGAAATAAATTTAGGAGTTAGCATGAAATATGTAAAAAATTTAAAATTTTCAAATTTAATTTAAAAATATCATATGGCTTTTTGATAAATTTTAATAAACTAAATTTTGTAAGATTTCAATGCATGCGTATGCAAAATTTTACAAAAAAGAAAAGTAAATGAACTTATCTGTATCCTGAAGCTGTAGCGTATCCGAAAGTTAAATTCAAATCCGAATGTAAATACAAAATACGATGAGTAAGCAGGCAGTAGTCAGAAGCTTTGGACTTTGGATCCCATAACTACGAATACCAACTTTCTGCGCAACTGCAGATGTCCATTTACACGTGGCGAAATTTTCTGTTGATTAAGCAATTTATTCAATAACACCCGTTTCTAATAAAGATTTTTCATACTATTCAAAACCTAAACTTTTTAAAAATTGGTATATTGCGGTCATCATAAAACTCTCTTCCATATTTTCCTGCGCAGGTCGATGCCGTAAATATTATTTGCTAAAATAATCTATCAAAATTATTTTCCATGGCAAATGTATAAGATTTTCATCTCAAACAAGCATAACACTAAATATCCAAAAAAAATCAATTGTATAGTACACAAAATATATGTCTTAAGAAATGTATTTTACACAATGAAAAGTGTAAAATGTCGATAACTTTGTTTTAAATTGTCATAGATTTAGGGTTCACCCTTTCGTTTTAAAAGCATAGACGACCTTTCTCGCAAGAATATTGAAAATTTTAATACAATAGCGAAAGCAACGAGCTTTACAAATCGCCCATACATTTTTTTTAAATTAAATGTTGCTAAGATAAATTTATATATACATATATATATATATATATATATATATATATATATATATATACACATATTTAATTTTCCATGAAAAAGTTAAAAACAATGCTCACTTACGTACATTTATACGAAATTTTGTCCTATTTTGCCATATTAAAAATTCTGAAAATAATGGTATGACAGCGCCACCTATTGAACGATTTATTAACAAATATAATCGCCACCAGTTTAGCTCACAGTCCAAGTAAACCAAGTTTAAATAAATTACGTTTATTAGTTCGTGAGATACAGCATGCATAAAATTTTAAAATTTATTATTTTAATAATAAAAATTTAATCAACGCAGGCTCTTTTAATTAACATTTTTATATATGAAATTTTGTGCATTTTTCACCAAAAGATGCTGAAATACAAATATCTGGAAAATCGCAGAAAGTGATAGCAGCACCACCCGTCGGTGGATATATACCGAAATTGAAGCAGCATATTTTGTCATTATATATATATCTCACATACAAGGTTTGATAAGTATTCGTATTATAGAAGATGAGGTATAGCCTTCCCGTAAGCTGAAACGAAACATAGCAGTGTCACCTGTCATTTGATATGTACCCGAAGTGAATCAGTAAAATTTACGTAACATATATTTCACGTACCAATTTTAGAGCATTTATAAATCATAGAATATGAGCTATTGCGTACCCATGAATGAAATTAAATTGCAGTATATCAGTGCCTCCACTTGTCAAGTAAGCACGCAAACTGATCCAGCAAAGTTTTATATGATATTAATTTCACATACCAAGTTTAGTGTATTTATAATTATTTATATTACAAAAACAGAATTATTGCCATTACGTTAACGGGATTAAATTGTAGGAGAGCAGCACCACCAGTTGGCCAATATATGCACCCGAATTAAATCAGTGTAGTTTTACATAATATCTGTTTCACATATTAAGTTTGGTGCATTTTTGCACTGTAGAAGCCCCTTTTATGGGGAGACATAATCTCCCCATAAAAGGGGGAATTTACAGCATAGAAGCGACCCCTATCTGGTGATACATTTTAAAGGCTAATGAGCACCAAAGCTGATATTTAGGTCAATATCTAATTAAATATTCCTGATATTTAACAAATTAGTTTAAAGTCTAACTAAACATAAAGTTTGGTTAAATTCCGTCCATTGGTTTGTGAAATACAGAGTCCACAAAGCTTCGATAACACACACAAAAGGACAGACAGACAGACTGGCATTTTCAAAGAATGGTCGAATTGTGTTCTGGACATCTAAAGAGTGTATAAACCCATGGAAAACCGGAGATTAAAAAGTCATAATTATCGAACACATTTTTCTTGGTATATACAAAATAAATAAATAAATAAATAAAATAAATTATTTTTTCGTAACTTAATTTATTAACATTTTAAGAAGCAAATAATAATGAATATCTGCAAAAGTATTTCTAAAGAAATCAACCTAAAAACTAAATCAGAGCAAAAAATCAAAATAATATTAGCGCTAAAGGCACTATTTCTTTGAATTTTCTCTTTTACGACGTTTCCAATTTTATATTTCAAGAATTAATACTTATACTGTGTTCTGTGCATTTTTTTTTTTTTTTTCGTTTTATACGTTTAGGACTAGTTAGTGCCACACCAATGTAGTTCACTAGTTTTTACCCGTCAAAACTCGGCAACTTAATAATTAATTGTAAATAAGTCCTCTAATGACAGACCAACTGGGAACCACTGTTATAATCCAAAGTATTAACTAAACTCTGGAAGAGGAAGAAGAAGTATTGTTTATCTACTGGGGAACTCGGCGTAGTACCATTTTGAAGACAACTATGTATATATATATATATATATATATGTATCAATCTTTGTATTATTTAGTCGAATAAAAATAAGTCAAATGATTATTAAATATTTCTGCTAAAAAAGTGGTAATAAAAAAAAGTGACTTCGTTGAGCCTTACTCTGGTACCTTTTCTTGTACTTTAAGACACATTTGTCCAAGAGGTACGGCTTAAAATGCATTTTAAGCCGCTACAAACTTCCATGCCGAAACGGAATATAAACAGAATGCCAGGAGAGGGAAAATAATGCCATAGAACTAACTATCTGTTTTTACACTCGATTAGCGGAGTGAAGGGGTTATAACTGCTCGCGCTGTGAAAAATAAAATTGTGAAGTTATACTCTGCATATATAAAATCAATATAGTTAAAGAAATCATTTTTTAAACATATACAGCACTGATATTAAATAATATTTTTTGTAACATAATCAGTAGTATGGGTACTGTTTATATAATACCTACACACAAAGCTTACAATAAAAAATTATATGGGTGCATATTACAAATAAAAATTACAAAGTACGTAGATTTTATTTTTATTATGAATTTTCCTCATATCTTTTGAAAACAAATTTTATTATGTATACGCATAATTAATTAAATAAATATATATATATATATATATATATATATATGTTTTACATTAATTCTTTTGATATAAGTTATTTTTGTTGAAATGTGACGTTTTTAAAATAAATAACGAAAATGGAATGAAACTTATTCAAGCCAAAGGATATTAATCAATGTTGTTAACTTATTATAGAGTTTTATGAAAGCAGTTTCGTAAGTCTTGCGGCGCTGTACTGTAAATCTGAAGAGGATTAGAGGTACATTTTTTTATATAAATTTATTTGATGCTGTATTTCCTAATAATTTAGGAAACAATTATTTATTTCTAAGTAAATATTGTACATTTTTTAAACAGAAAATATATTTATGTATGTCAGTTTATTATGCTCGCTTGTAATCGTAGAATTATTCAAAGTTTAAAATGACATGTTTCTTAAAATTATGATGAATGAGGATTAAATAGTTTTATCTACTTAGTACTTATTAAAAAAAAAAAAAAAAAAAAAAAAAAAAAAAGAAACAAAGAAAGAAATATTTACCTGTGCTTTTGGCATTTTTATAATTTGTGTGTTTTGATTAAGATTTGTGAAGAGAGGCGGGGTATTAAATTATTTCCTCTTGAATGTTTTATTATGTTCACATGTGGCAGTGATTGCTGCGATACGTAATTTCATGTGTTTTTCAAATTTATTCATTTTGAGGTACTGGTATTCAGTGATATTTTGGTCTTTATGTTCGCAATCTGTACAGACGTACGTATTACTGATTGCTACAATACGAAATTTTGTATTTTTTTTTCAGATTCATTCATTCTGAGGTACAGTCGGCAGCAAAATTATGGAAGCGTCAGCAATAATTCGAATTTAATAGATTTTCACCTAGTAATGTTTTGCTAGGTAAATATTTGTCGAGTCCTGATCTTGATCTTTGCTATTTTAAGAAAGTAAGTATCATGATAAAAATTAGCGATCAAACTAAAAAAAAAAAATGTGGATGTGCGTTTCAATGATTCTGCTGCCGATTATAGGGGTATCCAGTGGTGCCTTCCTTTTGGTTTCTACATACGCGAAGTGTACAGACGTACGTCTTACTGATTGCTGCAACATAAAACTTTGTATATTTTTGAGATTCATGCACATTTTGAGATAGGGGTATCTAGTGATGTTTATTTGGTTTTAATGTACGCAAATCGTACAGACGTGCGTATTATTGATTGCTGCAATTGAAAATTTTGAGCATTTATATTGTGCGAATGTATGTTCTGAGTTTTTTTTAATATTATTATTATTTGCGATTGGTTATAATTTCGTAATTATTTAATAAAATGTTTTTAAAAATTGTATTTTATGATGCTTTTCCTTATTTTGTATGTCTTGTTTTTAATCAAATTGCTTTTTTTACGACGTGCTTTCTTATTTGGTTATATTACCAAAGAGCTCTCTCTTGTACGCCGCCAGTGGAGGTTCATAATTCCGAACAAGTGGAACGGCGTCATGTTGACAATTTTTCTGAAAATTGCCAAGAGGCTAAATAAAGTAAATTTTACTTTATTCTGTTTTACGCATTTCATTGCTATTGTGTTGTTATGTTTTAATTTAATGCAACGTATGTTATAAGACCAAGAGAGCTATTTTGAGCAATTTGACCTTACAGGGTTGTTGTGATTGTGCACATGGGTAGAAAAGATTGCTATTAATAATAACTGTAATTGAATTGTAACTATAATAACTGCTTTTGAATGACATTATTTAAGATTTTTGTAAACAAATGTTATTGCATTAGAATTGATTATTTCAAACTCAATTGACTCTTTATAAGGCCGTGGTAATTGTATTTCCCACCAACTTTATTAATTTTAAATGTCGAATCCTATACTTCCTAATTGATCTGGCAATTGTAAATGCCTTCATTCTCTGGAAAGTAAGTAGAAGTGATTAGGGATCTAGAGACCAATTAAATTTCTACTTCGGCTAGCGCGACAACTGATTTCTGGATTTACAAATCGTAAACGCAAAGGACGGCCTGTAAGTTTCTTGAGCAGCAAGAAAACTGTTCCAGATGACGTACGATTGACTAAAGTTGCTGACCATATGCCATCTTTGCAAAAAATATATAATGCAATGCGAAATAAAAATAAATGCAAAATATATATGTCTTACTTTTGAATAGCTGTCAGTGGGCGGTGGGAAACATACTTACCATCAAAAACATTGATCTTAAAAGTCAAATTAATTTTAGGTAATAAGCTAAAGAATTTCTTTTCATAAATCAATCTCAATCCCAAAAATATTTTAACATAACATTACTAGAAAAAAATGGTCCTATAAAGGGTTAAAGAATCAGAAAAAATAAAGAATTTGAAAAGCAATAAAAAAAATATAAAAAAAGAGAGAAAGAATGAAAGAAAAAGTATTTAGAATAAGAAGAATCAAGCCCAAATGAGATTACAAAGTAATATTAATTTGCTAGATAGCATGTTTAACATAAAATTAGTCCCTTTATTTTCAGTTTCATCGTTTTGTTGTTTGCTGCCGTCATTTACAATCGATGCACTAATTACTATGAATAGAGCAGCTTTCGTGCAAACTGCTACCACACGTTCAACACACTTAATCCAGTCCGGACAGTTGTAGAAGTTGTCTTATTTGAGAGTTTCAGACTTTAAGTGCACTCGTCTCATTGTTGCGTCATTACCAATAAGCTGGTTAATCTAAGCTTGATTACTAACTAATTAGAACACTGCGCAGTGTCTCCTAAGTAGCAGATGCGGAAACTTGCCTATTTCGATAGGAGAAATTTCGCTGAATTTCATCTTCTATAGAGAAAATTGTTGATGTCCGTACCGTTAGTCTAGGCTCGTAGATTACGAGAAATCGTTTAATTAAAAAATATTTTGCACTACCACCATTCTATATCTACCATCCTAGGAGAAATTACGCAAATTCAAGCATATGCTTGAGAAAACAAAATAAAATAACAATGCTTTATCCTAAACGATCGAAACGTTCAGCATGCACATTGAAGGTGTCACTTTAATATTGCAGTTAGCACATATACACTGTAGTATTGCTGGCACTGTATAATTCCCTGTACATTTTCCCTCCTATTCTGTATATGTGATATCTCTCTGACCGCTATGTTCATGTAATTATGCCACACACAAAATATAACAGATTTTTGAGGAAATGGCCAAAATAGTTTTTACAACAGCGAAGTGACCACGCCAGTGTTGAACAGAGGTCCATCGGCTATATGTGTAAGCGAATTTAACATGACTTACGGCTCAAGCCTTGTCGTATTAATGTGCCAGTGAGCTAATTCGGTCAATATGCGAGTGGTTCTATTTATTCATGTGATAAATGGGATTTTTTCACTGTTCTGCAAGTACCATGCTCTACCATTTGTTCGACTACCATAGTTTAGTTGATACAGAATTTACATGCTAAGCTAAACAACCTCGGTTTGAAGAGTCATTCTTTGCCTCTGTTAAAATTATTTCGACTTTACTATCTAAATATCTTAAAACATATCTTTAAGTGCAGCTAAAATTTATCAGTTAAAAACAGCTGTCTATTTCAAGAATATATTATCGCAAGGGTTTGAATTTTATTCTGCATTATTTTATAAACTAAAAATTTATTCAAAAAAGTCAATTTAGATGCTTTTTAACTTAACATCCTTTATCTGAAAATTACCTTAATAAAAAACTATATTTGGCCCCAAATTAAAAAGAGACGAAATAAACTTTTGGACAATCTTCTTTAATGCATTGAACTTATTAACTTTTCTGAACCATAAATTCTCCTATTTTGCATAATCAGCTGATAGGCTATTATAAATTCTTAAAAAAAAAAAAAAAAAAAAAAAAAAAAAAAATCCACAAGAAACTGGTATGTTGGCAAGATCCCAAATATTTTCGATTTAAAAAAAAAGTTGAATATGTACAATATAACTCACAAACAATATTATTTATATATTTTACATAAAAGTTTTGATAACTAAATAGTAAAAAATAAAGATGATAAACAAAATTTAACTAAATTTATAACAAAAATTAATTAAAAGGTTTTTAGATATTAATTAGAAATTCTTCTTTTCAATTTTATTAAACTAGAAAATTTAATTTTTTTTTTTTTTTTTGAGATTTTTGTTTTGCTGAAGAATAAGAAATTAACGAATGCTTCTGATAGTTTAAAAGAAAAGATCATTATGATGAAAGTTTCTTAAAGAGTATGCTAAAAAACTTATTTTTTTAATGCACTTCTAAATGAGATAATACTTTATTGAAGTACTTTATATATATAAAAAAAAAAAGGTTAAAAAAAAAAAAAAGAAAGAAAAAGAAAAAAGAAAGAAAGAAAAAGAAAGAGAAAAAATGCACCTTAAGGCGTAAAATACAAAATATAAATTTCAAATCATATTTAAAAAAATAAAATAAAATAAAATAAAAATTATCAGTAAAAAAATTATTTTTGTAATTACCGAATATTTTAATATTTCTTATTTTTGATTTTAAAGGATTATATTTCAGAGAATTTTATATAAAATCAAAAAGTAATTTTTAGCAAATATCTAATAGGACACAGTTTTTTCTATTGGAATTGGTTTTTTTGTGCGTTGCCTCTTAGTTTGCACCACTCGTGTCCAGTTTATTCGCCTGAGGAAGGGTCGTATTTTCTTACGACCCAAAACAATTGTTGCGAGTTCTTATATTTTATGGTGCTTATTTCAAGTTTTATTCCAATTTCCAATAACAGTTTATTCTAGATGATATATATATATATATATATATATATATATATATATATATATATATATATATATATATATATATATATATTAAAACTCTACTTTCCCTTTTTTCCGAGTAGTAGAGTTATAGACTATTAGCTTTAAAAAAGGGTTTTCAATACAGCTAACTTTCATTTTTTTTATGCTTATGTGAATAAAATTCTAAAAAAAATTAAAAAATGCGAGAATTGTCTGCATGTACATATAATAATAATAATAATAATAATAATAATAATAATAAAGTTGATAGGGATTAAAAAACTAATACCTTTTATTAAACTTACTACTACTATTATTATTTATTATTATTTCTCCCTTAAATGAATTTAATTTTGTATGCTAAACCCTAAAATATGTGCAATGAATGCATTGTAACAAATGTACAATGTCATCGACCTGCATTTATTATTTTTTTTCTCTCGCCATGTATTTAAATTCAGCAAATTTATTACTATTTTTCTCGTTTTTGGTGTACTTAAAAATAATATAACACTTTTGTTTTTGCTATCTGAAAGGAATACACTTCTTGCTTTGTAAGAATTTAGCGACATGAGAGAAAATGTACGTCTATAAATAGAGAACTTTTGTATAGCAAACAAAGTAGATATTCAAATATAAATAGAAATAGTTTATGATAATTTTGCTTTTGCTAAAACTCATTCAGCCTTACTCTCGAAAAATGTATGTATTACATAATCGAAGTTAGAATTAAATATATTCTAGTGGATCTGCAGATCAGGAGCCTAAACGTCCTATTTGCATCACATATTAGTCAACAGATCATTTTTATTTTTTCCCTATTATATAATATATATATATATTGATTGAATTGACTTTCTACAAAAACAGATACGTTTCTGAGGGGGCTACCAACCCCTCAACCCCCTCCACTGTATCTCCCTTTCTATAGCTATCTGTATATATATATATATTCATATATATGTATTCCTAATAACTGATAGTCTTGTATTAATTTCCTGTAATTCATAAATATGCAAAAGTATTACATATTACATCGGAATTATTTTGTGTAACCATTTAAACTAATTACCAATTCTATGTCAACAATTTGAATAGAAAAACATGCTTTTAAAGTTCTAATAAATTGTCATTATATTTAAAAGGGTGTAACCATGTTAAAATACACTTTTAAGAAATACAGACTATAGACTGTAATAGTACGAAATTCTTTTATATATCCCAGAAGAGAAGCCATAGTTATTATATACGCCGATAATAAGAATACGCATAATTAATTATAACTAATTAATTTTTCAAACTAATTTGACATCATTTGAATGATCACAGTACGTCATCGGAATTCTTTTGTGTGTACCCGTATGTAAATTATTTAGTCTATACATTCCATATTTTTTAGAATAAACATGCTGTAAAGCATATTTATAATGTAAGTTAATTCCAGTATGTCCAATGCAGCATAAACGAATTAGAATGAACTTAAATAAAAATTTGCCCATAGGCTCTAATGTATGTGTTTCTGTAAACGAACCATAAACATTGTATACACCAGTATAAACTATTCGGCTTATTCTACATTGTTCGAAATTTAACATAATTTGGACGATTACGTGACATTGTCAGAACACTCTTGTAAGGTCCTATACATTAATTAGGAAGCCTAAGAGCACATTTTTTCTGCAGAAAACATAGGTTTAAAAATCTCACTAATGTACGCTAGTTTCATTTTATTGATTGCAAAGCAATGATTGAAATGCGTTTAAACGAAATAAACCTCATATGTCGCAATATAATTTTGGCGTGTCCCTGTACACAATTCATAAATAATATAGACACATAAAATTATACAGCTATTTCTATACATAGCCTGAACGTGTATGTCAATTTGCAAGTCAATCGGAGGATTTGTGCTGCCGCTATTGCAATACATACAAATTCTGCCCGTAGGCCATAATGATAAGAAAAATTTTGGCGTGTACCTGTACACAAACTAAAAATGGAATACGCACCCAAAACTAGACAGCTTATTCTGTGGGGCTCATGAACAATTTTACCTAATTGCAAGTCAATAGCGTGATTATTGCAGCCGCTATCGCGGTATATACAAATTCTTTCCACAGACAGTAATAATAAGAAAATCTTTGGCGTGCCCCTGTACACGAACTATAAAGAGAATACACACCCAAACTATACAGCTGATTTTGTCGAGCTTATGAATATGTGTACCAAATTGCAAGTCAGTAGCGTGATTTTTGCGACCGCTGTCGCGCGTTGAACTGACAGACAGACGCACCTCCGGAACCCAAAATCTTTTTGAGTCTCAACAGGGAGGCCTCCACTAAATTATGAGCAACTAGTGGATCTGCAGATCAGGAGCCTCAACGTTATATCTGCATCACACGTTATTCAACAGATCCTTTTCATTTATTCCCTATTGTAAATTCGATTGACTTGCTACATAAACAGATACTCTTCTAAGGGGGGGGGGTTACCCCCTCAATCCCCTCCCCCCCCATACTGTATCTCGCTTTCTACACCTATCTGTATATATATAAGTATTCTTAATAACTGATAATTGGGGATCGTGAACCTGTGTTCCAGTAACTACAAGCCAATAGCGTGATTTTTGCGGCCGCTAACGCGCGACAAACAAATAGACACACATCCGGAACCCAAAATCTTTTTGAGGATTAATAGGGAAGCCTCCACTGACGTTTAGGCAATAAATATATACCGGGTGCGCCAAACGTTAATGAAAAATTTAAAAATTCATTGAAAAAGAACAATTGATGATAAAATAAGTGCGGTTTGTACGAATGACATCAGAAAGAGGGCGGATTAAAAAAAAAAAAAGTTAAAAAAATGACGGATATTGATGCTTAGTATGTTAAACAGATTAATGCAAATGAGCCATACATGAAAATATATTGAGCAGAAATACAATACCAGTAGAATTCTACATTTTAAAAGAAATATTTATGCTGAAGTTGTTCAACATGTCCTCCACCACATTGTATGGAGCAAGTTAGGCGAGTCACAATGCGACAGCTGAGTACAGCATGTCTGGATAAATCCCAAACACGGTCTGCTGAATGGCATCTTTAAGCTCCATCAGTATGGAAGAGGTGGACCGGTACACCAGCGACTTTAAATAACCCCACAGCTAAAAATCTGCTGAAGTCGAGCCTGGGGACCCCGGGGGCCATTTGATCTTACAGCCTTGACTTATCACTCGGTCTTCCCCAAACGTTCTCAAAAGAAATGTCATTACTGAAGAGGCAGCGGGGGACGGGGCATCATCTTGCATGAGATTTTCTATAGAAAGTACACCTCTTGCCTGTAATACAGGCACAACCTCTTCACACAAAAGACTGAAGTACCAATTAGCAGTCATTGTGCATGTTTTCCTGCCAGATTTCGGGCAACGCTCATCCAAAAGAAAGGGTCGACAGCAAAATAGGCAATGAAACCACACAAACTGTTACATGAGGAGAATGAAACGGCTTCTTCGCGTATTCACAGGGATTCGATGTCGCTCAAATGTGGCTATTGTGCGTATTGACGTCCCCATGTAGTGCAATGTGGGCTTCGTCTGTTCATAAGACTCTTAACAAATACTGTGGTTATTGTTCCATTTTTGTTAGAGCCCATTTAGCAAATGTTTAACCCTTTCAGGGGCACTAAGTAAAATTGATTGAATTTCCTTTTAAATATATATATATCATAAAGTAAACATCCCCTACAAGTCATATTTGATGAAGAAAAAAATTCAGCATGTGGGGATTTTTTTGTGGGTGGTGGCTAGGCGTTCTAGCCACTGTGTCTATAAACCTAAAAGATGCTCCTAAAAATCAAACTAAAATTAATGATCTAAGATAATATGTAAATCTGTTGTATTTAAAAGGTGCATTACAGTATATTTACACTACCAAATACTTTTGAATAAAAAATTATTTTTCATAAAAATGTGTAAAAGAAACTTCAAAAAATTTTCCCGCAACTTGTCCAGTTAAAAAAGTCACAGGCACATCCTGCTTAAAGTTACTGTAGTTCTGCCATCTTTATTTCAATTTTAGAAGTACACATTAACTTTTCATAAAAGTGGATAAAAAAAATAGCCACTGCACACTTAGAGAAAAATTTCTAAAGTAGGTGGATAGACCCTCTAGCCACCGCCCCTGAAAGGGTTAACTTGCAGCGATATCTGCTGGCATGATCTGATGCAGTGACTGCAATTTTTACGGATACAAATGCAATATCCCGTGAAAGTCACGCCGAATCGATTAATCAGGTACTCCCAAAACCTTCAGCCTCCCGAGCAATGCTGGTTCCTGTGAATGATTCTACTACCATATCCTCCATTAAACTCTGTTTTGCAGCAACACCTTCTCTCAACGAAGGTCTACCACTTCGTGGACAATCTTCTAAACGACCCATTTCTTCGAAGTGCTTGGCAAGTTTCAGTATCCCTGATAGTGAAATGGGTCTTTTTTTTTCTTCAGTCCTTTTACAGTGCGAAATTTCTTCAGTGCGTCTGTTACTGATTCGTCATTCTTATAAAAGAGCTTGATAATCAACGTTTCATCTTGCAACGATAGACTGATGCCGACATCGAATGAAGAGTCTATTTGTATTCAGGTGTTTTATTGACACTTTGATTTGTATAAATCAGCTTCGTATATGCACAGCAGCACGACATATCGGTCATTTTTTGAACTAAATTTCTTTTGTTCTTAAAAAAAAATCCGCCCTCTTTCTGATGCCATCCGTAAAAAACCGCCCTTTTTTTTATCATCCCTTGTTCATTTTAATGAATTTTAAAAGTTTTCACGAACTTTTGGCGTACCCGGTATATACATATATACAGGGTATCCCATAAATAGCGCCCAAACTCTGCACAGACAGATTCCTCGTTGGAGTACATAAAAAAGCCCAAATAACTGCTTATACGCTTCTGATCATAGTCCACGAGTATGTAATAAAATATTTTACTTAAAATGTGCTACACACGCAAAATATTTTTAAAATAAAGTGATTATCAGGTTCCATAACAGTATACACCTTACTTTTTCTATTTCTATTTCTAATTCCATAATTAAATTAATTAATTAAACATTGTTTTGCAACGGACTTGAAAGGAATTCAGTACAAGTACAGTCGGGGAAAAAAAAAAACGCAACACTCAACGTAACTTCGTTGCTAATCGATGTAGAAAAATGTAATAGGTATCATTCGACGGGGAATTGTGAGTAGTTTCAGAAAATGAACTGAAATTTTGAATTGGGGGTCGTCTACATATTAAAACACACACCAACTTTGATTTTTTCAATGGTAATGCCCCATTTTTATTTTATATTTGAATTCCTGGGATCACGACAACGCGAAAAAGTATATTGGTTGAATATTTTACTTATTTTTTCACAGAGTTATAAGCGTTCAAAGTTTTGAGGTGCTAATGTTAAATTCATATTTCAAACTTTTATTAATATCTTCACAAAAAATAACTTGATCGATACAATTGTTTTTTTACAAGATACAGTGAAGAAACCCAAACATAATCCATCATTTCTTTTGATTCTGAAAAATATTTTTAATTCTGAAAAATATTAATAAATTCATATTTATAAAAATTATGAATTATGACCTATATTAATTTTTACATAAAATGAATCCTAATGGTGAAAAATATAGGTGTGCAAATTTGCAGCTCATTCCAGTTATTAGTTTTCGAGATATAAATAAATCTTTCTTTTCGAGTGGTTTAGGGGGCCGTTTCTTATGTAGTTTTGCATGAGATAACGAATCAAATCTTTAAAAAATAACAAAGAAAATTAAACAAAATATTTTTATTTTTTACTTGCGGGTGAAATTATATAACAACAACGTCAATCGCAAAAAAATGAAACAAAAATGATGATTTTTAGTCACTAGTCATCAAGAATTCCTGTTTTCTAAAGAAAACAAGCCCCGCCTTCATCGTTCTTTAAAACAAAACAATACAGAAAAAAAAAAAAAGAAGAAAAGTAAATTTGACATCGAGTATTCGTGTTAAACCCCGTATTTTATCTTGACAAAAATATGCACAAGTGGTATTTACTTCATCGATTACTGGTGATAAATTTTGAATCTTTTAAACGAACACTTAAAGAAAAAAATTAACTAAATAGGCGGGGTTTACTGTTTCAAATAGAAAAATAGGTTTAATATTTCAGAACAAATTTTCTGTATTCACAAATATATTACAAATGGATATACATTATAAATATATTCTTTCTAATCAATATATTTCTATCCATAGTATATTTTATTGCAAAAATATGAACAATGGGTACACACTTAAGAAATAAGTAACACACAAATTACGAAAGAAACGCCCACTGAAAGAGTTACAGATTTTCAAATGGCGTGAATCTATGTCAGCAGTCGCGAAAGGATTGATTAAGGAATTATATTTTCATAGAAATTATAAAACGAATCGTACAGTTCCAAAGAGTTCAACTGACGCAAAACTGGTAAGTGCGATTAAAATTGTTTAATATTTACTTCATGAACCCTTACAATAATTTATCCGAAAATATTTAGTTTATGCATTGTTATGTATATATCTATCTATATTATTTCATTTCGTATATTATTTTACACCTACAAAAAAAAATTTAAGCTTTATTGGTGATCAGTACAGCGATAATAGACAGTTTTACTCAAAAAATATTGCACTTTTTTCAAAGAGTACTGTCTGGACCAATCGCAAGTGTAATGCATTTAAATAGACCTAAAATTATCTAAAAAAGTACTGAAATATATACAAATCTAAAAAACTGAATTCTAGTTAATAAAGAAACTGGAAAATGTAAATGTTTTTATTAAATTATATAATTCTTTTTTTAACGAAAGATTTCCGGTGCAAAACATTAAAATTTTTTCTATTTCGTATAGGATCTTAATTTTATTTTTCTACATTTAGAGATAACCCCCTAACACATTTTTGATTATAACTCTATAAATTCTAAAGATAAAGTATACAAACAGTATACTTTTCCGTACTGCCAGAATCTCAGAAATTCAAATGTGAAGTCAAAATTGGGTGTTGCTATTGAAAAAATCAAAGTTGGCGCTCATTTTAATATGTAGATAACCCCTAATTGAAACTTCGACGACATTTTCAGAAAGTGCATTTAATTTTCTGTTGAATTATGTCTATTAGATTTTCCTGCGGCAATAAATAACGAAATTACAGCGAGTGTTGCGTTTTTTTTTCCCCGACTGTACATAATTATCTTTTTAAAAAATCTAATTAAATTCTTGTTGTTGAATTATTATACGAAGCGTGTTGTTTATTTTACAATCATTTTTCTATAAATAAATCAGGCTGGAGTCTTGAAATAGAACATAAAACGATAAAATAATTTCAATTTTTCTTTTAATCAAACTGCACACACAGCACAATCAACTGATATTGTTGAACACAAACATTTCTATTTACAACCTATTATATACAGATTATATACAGAGGGCCCAGAAATTAAAGGAAATTCGAATAATACTCGCACAGTAGCGACATAACGATCAGAACAGAACATTCTTTCTTCCTTCACCGGCAGCGGTAAACAGAGGCATTCCGGTATCACCTGCTTCAACTGGAGAGGAGTTTAGTTGCTCTGCTGCTATTGCTGGCCTTGTGGGAGGAACTATTACAACTGCTCTAGCTTTGCAACACGTGTGCTTCTATCATTCATTTTAAAAATAAACACTTTTAAGGAGATTGATAAAATGTGCATTAACAATATTCACTTTAATTTATCTTTTCGATATACGGTAGAGAAAGAATAGGTTTGGAATTAAATTTTTGAATTTGAGGTTTGATACAATTACACGTTTTGAAGTCATTTGGATACGAAAATCTTGTGTTTAATAACTGGTCTGTGTGTCTATTTTCTATCAGCGAAACACCAAGATATATATTAGCTGTCAGACAATATCAGCTCTGTAATACAAATCTGTAACAAGGCGATATTACCTGAAACTTTGAACTGACAAGAAAAGCGTGCATTCCCGTATTCATAAAAAAAGTAAGAAAGAAAAATTTAGGATTCACTCCCATAACTATACATAATAATAATTAAAAAAAAAAAAAATGTGCCCAAGATACTTTAAAATACTTATTAGGCATATTAAAAACATTGAAAATATCGTTAATTGGTAATTTGTTTGCTTTTCTGGCTCAACGATGTACATTTAAAAGTTATTTTATATGATCTTCAAAAGTACAGTGGTTTCTCAGTAATCCGGAAGATATCGGATCGATTACTTGAAATCACTAGTAAAAACATATTTAAGCATCAGAAACTACGTTATACACATATATATATATACAGTGGGTGATAAAATAATTATTAGAGTTTTTTTTTTTTTTTTGATTATCTAAAAAAAAATACTGGATGAAATAGCCCGGAACTTGAGGCATACAAAGAACATTTAAAAACTCACAATTTGCGATATCGATTTTGTCCAAGGTGCAAAAAGTTAACCCATCACAAATTGAAAAAGAGCAAAAATATTTTGAATCATCCTGTATAATAAAATGCTACAAATGATTTCTAACTTTAACACATTATTGCACATATTATGTAAAATATTTAAATGTTTTGTTGTGGAAATTGCGTAATTATTTGCGCAGTTATAATTTTGTTTTCAAAAATTAGTAATTTTTTTTTTTTGCAATTTCTTTGCTTATGACTGGAATAATTTTCCATAAAACTTTACAGAACATGCAAGATATTGACAAAAGATTAGATAAACATTTTTTTGAAACATAAAATTGACACGTATAATATTTGCTAAGATATAAGGATTTATAGTAAACATTTTTTTTAATGTGCATGCGTGAAAGATGGGGAATTTTTTATTATTATATAGGTTGAAAGCTAGATGTATTGGGCAACTTTTGTCAAATTTCATTTGAGTAGAGTAAAAAATAAGCAAATTCTCTGCAAAAGAATGAGCTAGGTTTTAGGTATTTTACAAAGTTGAAATTTCATAAGGGGTTTTTCACATGCAGCATACTTAATTTGAAGATTATTTATTATTAATTATTATTTCAATCACATTGCGAAAATTCTTTTTTAGGAAAAATCCCTTACAGGCTTGTAACTCTAACATATTTCCATTTAATTATTAAGAATTTAGAGCTCATAAGGGGTTTTTAATAAATAAATAATAATAATAATTAATAATAAACACGTTTAAATTAATTAGAATCTGAAATTAAATACGGAGCATGTGAAAAAGCCCTTATGAAATTTAAACTATGGAAAATACCAAAAATATGGATCCTTTTGCCGGCAGTTTGCTTAATTTTTACTCTATTCAAATGAACTTTTGATAAAAGTTGCCCAATATATGTAGCTTTCAACCAATGCAATAGAAATTTTTCTATTTGTCGCGCATGCACAGGGAAAAAATATTTCTTATAAATTCTCATATCTCAGCATGTATTATACGTGTGAATTTTGTGTTTCAGAATAATGGTTCTCCAATGTTGTGTGAAAGTTTTATGGAAACCCGTTCTAGTTATAAGCAAAAACTTGTTAAAAAATTTATAAGTTAAAAAAAAAATATATATATATATATGTGTCTAAATAATTGCACAATTTCCACAACAAAATATATAAATATTGCACAAAATATGTGCAAAAATGTGTTAAAGTTACAAGTCATTTGTAGTTTTCTATGGTAAAGGGTGATCCAAAGTATTTTTGCTCTTCTTCAATTTGTGATTGATCCCCTAATTGGACTCGGGACTGTGTTTTTTCAAATGTTCTTTAAATGTCTGAAGTTCCAGGTCAATTCGCATAATATTTATTTTTATTTTTATTTTTTTATAGAAAATAAATGTAAAAAAAAAAAAAAAAAAAAAAAAAAAAATCTAATAATTTGATTACTCACTGAATATATATGCAATATTGTATTATACATTATGTTAGTATATAAATTTGTTATAAAGATAGATATAGATCAGGTCCCATTCTTTTTTCCATCTGTAAACTATAGATACATACATCGTGCCAGCTGCCATTGACTCCATAACAAGCAGTTACATTTACAGCACTGCAGTTTTTTACAAAGCCAAATAGGCTTGAATATAAATTTACCCTTTTAATATTCAAATGTTCACTTATTATTTTTGATATTTGCCCAGTCAAAAATAAAAATATATAGATAGGTAAGTAAGTTGTCAAAATGTCTGCTGTTGGTGTTCTTGTCATCACACTTTCTTAGATAGTTATATAGCCCGAATCCTTGTGCACACAGGTGTGATGCATATCACTATTACATCAAAGGCTGAAGAGATCTGAAATGTGATTATTTTTATCTTGAATTTAAACTCTAATTAAGTGCGTGTATTTTTAATAATTCAGTGTAGAAACTTGAAATAATTCTTTAATGAGAAAAATAATCTAGATTAAAATGAGCTAAAGTGCCCTCTTCTATCTTGAACGACACATATACTAAAATTAAACAGAAGTAAGGAATTCACATACAGTCTTATTTCGAATGTCTAGGTTAACTATAAAAAAATATTTTAGTATTTATAATACTTCAACATCCCCACTTAAACTGTGAAATATTTTATTACTGTTTAATATCAGTTTTCTAATTCCTCGAAAAGAATGTTTTTGTAGAGCCTTTGTTAAAATGTCGGCGATCATAGTATAAGAGCACCAATAGTATAAGTACACCAATTCTATGAAGCCTTCCTGTCTGAGTTCACGAAGCATAGATAGTATCTTAATTCTATATGTTTCGTCTTGTAATGATACTTGTCAATTTCTGCAAGTTTTTTGCAGGACAAATTGCCTTTAAATAAGGTTATCAGATTGTTTTGTGGTAAATCAAGTTCTTGTAATAAATTTTTAATCCATTTGATCTCTTGAGCAGCAGTCGCTGATACAACATATTCGGCTTCAGCAGAGAACATTGTAAGGCAGTTCTGCTTCTTAGAGCTCTAGTCGATTTCTTCCCGCACATTTACAGTAATTGATTTTCTGTCAGATGGATTTTGTCGTTGGTCCAGTCTGAATCTGTATATGCCCTCAAGACAGATTTTTCTAAATTACTAAGTGCCAATTTAAGGTAAATTGTTTCCTTAGATATCGTATTACTTATTTTACCGCCTCCCATCCCTTTGCTCTGTGGCATCCGCTTCTTCTTCTTAAAAACCATAAATGATCCCTAAACGATCCATAAAATAGAATTATATAGTTATATCTATACAGAATTTGAATGTGTGTAACAATTTGCATTTTAATCAGGCGGTTTTTGCGGCCGCTGTTGCGACACATACAAATTCTGTCCATAAGCCGTAATAATGGAAAAACTTTAGTTTGTCCTTGAACATCAACTACCAATAGAGAACACGCCCAAAACTTTACAGCTAATCATGTGTGGCTCATGAATTTGTGTACCAAGTTGCAAATCAATAGATTGAATTTTGAAACGGCTATCGCTAGAGAGACAGACAGACAAACAGACAGAACCCAAAATCTTTTTAAGTCTCCATATGGAGGCCTCCACTGACGTTTCGATAAATATTTATTTATTTTATTTTTATTATATACTAGAAGGCTACGCCCGCTTCGCTGGTCACTATTTTTAAATGAATCACAATAATTAATGAATTCTCAAAATTGCATTAATTTTTATCATGTGATAAAAAAAAGAAAAAATATTTTCTTATCGGGAAAAATGTCGCACAGGGTCCCCACTGCCTTCGGCAGCGTAGACCCGTGCGCTGCGTGCGCATATTCCTTCACCATCCCTATGATTTCTCAAAATTCCATGTTATTACTCATAAACTTTCATTCTTAAGAAAAGGAATTAAAGAAAGATATCATTTAGCATCGGATAAAAACTCGCACCGAGATCCCATTGCCTTCGGCAGTGCAGACCCATGCGCGCTGTGCGCGCACGTGTGCGGATATACGTGCGCTGTGCACGCATATTCTTTCCCAACTCAAACTTTTAGTATTAAGAAAAAAAAAAAAATATCATCGGGTAAAAATTTGCACCGGGTCCCATGCACGCTGCGCGCGCACACATTCCTTCTGAAATCAGACTTTTACTCTTAAGAAAAAAAAATTAAAAAAAATCAGTTCTCATCAGGTAAAAAGCCGGACCGGGTCCACACTGCCTTCGGCAGCGCAGTCTCGTGTGCGCTGCGCGCACCTGTTCCTTCCCCACTCTTCCAGCCCCTCTTAATTAACCTACATACACCAATTTTGAACGGTCTAACTCAATTATCTGAGATGCAAAAGAAAACCTAATCAGGACACCTTAAAATTGTAAATCAGGAGAAATCTCGAATTCCAATTTCGATAATAAAAAAGATCTTTAAAATATCTTTCGAATGATGTATTCGAAATAAATTAATCATAATTAGAATTTGAAATATTTAAATTAAAAGATATTACAGCGCCATCTGGCGGTAGAAATTTCTGTAATCTATTGTTCCATTCCAGATCAACAAAGCTTTCAAATGCTGTATTACTTATGAAATTATTTTAATTAGTAGCGGAGATACAAAAGAAAACCTAATCAGGACACCTCAAAACGTGCAAATCGGGTGAAATCTCGAATTCCACTTTTAATATTATAAAAGTACTTTAAAATATCTTTCGAATGAAATATTAAATATAATTTAATCATAATTAGAATTTGAAATATTGAAATTTTAAAATATTACAGCGCCATCTGGCGGTAGAAATTTCTGTAATCTACTGTTCGATTCTAAATCAACAAAGCTTTCAAATGATGTTTTACTTATGAAATTATTTTAATTAGTAGCTGAGATATAAAAGAAAACCGATTCAGGAGACCTCAAAATGTGTAAATCACGTGAAATCTCGAATTCCATTACTTACAGTAGTCGGTTAATGGAAGGTGACAAAAATTTGTGGCGTCTACGCTTGAAATTCAATTCAAATAAGTTTCAAAATGACATATTACTTTTGAAATTATGCTAATTAGAAGTTGAAATACAAAAGTGATATAAACACTATTATAAAACGACTTATGTCTGACTTTTTCGTGGTTTTCTCCGAAACTTGCGTAATTCCGGGTTAAATACTGTTAAAAATCAATAATATGAAATGTGAAAGGAGTATCAGAATTCGAAACTCTGCAAAATATAAAAGAATAAAGGCGTTCTGGGTTTTCCGTGGTTTTCTCCGAAACAACCGTTCCTTTTCTATGTTTTTGCCCCTCCCCCCCCCTTTCCGTATCGCAAAATATTCGCAATCGATGTATCTTTCCTTAGAACCTAATAATACCAATTTCAAACGCTGTAACTCTTTTTTTTTTCCTTCGCCCCCCCTCCCCCTCAAGCCCTTCCTGATAATTCTACACTTTCAAACATATTTAGAATCGAATTATCGGGCGTTAAAACCAAATATTACGAAATTTTAACGGCATATCTCAATTTAAAATATATACTGCAAAATATAAAACAAAATTTAATCTAATTTTTTTTTTGTTTATCCGGATATTTTCATGAAAATTGAACAGTAGCTTTATAATATGCTGTCTAAGCCGAATATTAATTCAAATGTAACGCGAGTGAAAATTTGAAAAAGTTTTAAAATTGCAATTTTTATCCCCACTGTAAAACACGTGACATCTTGATCGGTTACTATCATTTCCTTTTTCCAGACGTTCGTCTGGCATTTGAAATGATATTGCCACAAGAAAATTCATACTTTAGTTAATTTTAAAAAATCTAATTGTTGTACCGATAAGCCGCTTTCACACTTAAATTCAAAAAAAATTCCCCTTTCATTTGGTACCAAAATCGTAACGATCGGACAAATATTTCTAATTTATTTTCCACTTTTTCTAATTTTAACCCCGTTAAAATATCTTTTTTTATGCAATGGTGGTGAATTCTCAGTCATTGAGATCGCTTTCTGATTAGATATGAGTCGACATCTATATATTAATAGGCAAGCATAAAATTTGTTGTCCCTTTTTAACATATTAATTATGGGAGTAGAGAATTGAAAATGGTATCATTCGAAAGGTATGGTTAACCGGAAGGTGCGAATACAAATATTATTTTCTTACGATGTCAAGAAGGTATTTAAAAATACATTTATTTTTTATGCATTTTCCCCCATTTTTCCCTTTTATACACGTACTCCTTTACATTAAAAAATACCTAAAAGTAGAAAGTTGTTAAATCTGGCAATTTCATAAAGCTCAAATAAAACCATAGACACAGTAATTTGTATAATGTAGCATCACTATACGCAAGCGAAGTGATGACGTCACTGTCTGTCCATGGAGCCATCAAAAAGATTTTCTACGTTAATTGTCCATTGGATTTTTTGTAAAAAAATTATTAAAAAATAACGGAAATTATCTGCCGATTTTAATTCCGATATTTGGGTATAGTTATATATAAGTTACTGTCTACTTGTGTTTGATTGAGTTATTTTTTCTGTAAAATTGATAAAATTTAATTTAAAATTACAAAACTCCAGAAAAAAAAAATGGCAAACTTCCAGTTTCGAATGTAAACATAAACATTTCATTTCAAAGGGTGATATTTAAACAATAAATATTCAACTAATATACTAATTAAAAGGAAAATGGATTTGTTACTTAACTGCTGCATGTATAAGTAGACGATACGGAAAAAATTCCGATTCCCGTTTTTTGCTGAATTTACATGTTTTGAGCTTTCTTCACGTTTTAATTAACTGAAATTGACTACTTATTTTTTAAAAAACTGTCTTTATTACTAGCTTTTGTGGGTAGAAGAAGCAAGTAGAAGATACATAAAAACTTTTGATTTCTGGTTTTCGATGAATTTACACGTTTTGAGATTTCCTTGCATTTTAATTAAGTGAAATTGACTACTTATTTTTATTTTTTAAAAAGTGGATTTATTTTTCTTTCCTCTGCATATATAAGTAGAAAATATAAGATTCAGAAAAGTTTTAGATTTTCGGTTTTCGATAAAGTTACACGTTTTGAAATTTCCCGAACTCAATTCGACCATTATTGAAAAATATCTTTTTTTTTTTTTTTTTTTTTTTGTTCAAACACTGTACTTTATGAACCAATCGAATTAATTTAACAGAATTTGATACTTGGTTGGGCCTTGGTTTGACATGGTACCTATTAGCTTCTGGGCTGTATCACACAACAAGGGGCATTTTCACGTTGCGATTTTCTCTCATTTCAGGAAAGGCTAACATCTACATAGAGAAATAGTTATATTAAGTAAAACTCTGCTGATTCAGTTAGAGTGAATATCAGCAAACAATTGCCGCAGCTGTGTTGCAATTGCATTCCGTTTAGGACAAGGCAATAACTTCGCTTTGCCTCGCTTTGCAAAAAAAATGGTCGAGTTTCGACCACTGGGCGATACTAGTTTTAATTAATATCTCCACAACTAATTAAAAGTTTTAAATTCTGTTTCGAGGAGGACCTCGGAAAGGCTCCAGAGCATACGTATATCAATTCTTGTACTTCTGCGTTCAATAGGGGCTGAACGTATAAAAGAACAGACAGACAGACAAACCTTTCCATTTATTATTATAGATATGAGTATAATAGGGATTTACAGAAAAAAATCACTAAATTATATTGCAGTGAATTAAACAAATTTTTCCCCATAATGAAAGAAACAATTCTTTCATGATATATTCAACATTCTGCGCGTTTATTGTTTTTAGATGTAAAACGATTTCTTCTTTTTTTTTACCACAACTTTGAACACACTTCAGCTTTCATCACTTCAACCCTCCCCCACAGCGCCTCAATTTTCAATTTTGGATTTTTACTTATTTATTTTTTACTTTTTTAGATTTATTTCTTTTAAATATTGATATATGTTGTCTTAAAATAAAAATATAACTACTGAATATGTGATTTATAGTTAATAATACGATACCAGATTTTATGATTTAACGCAAAATTCAATTAAAAATACGTTTTTTTTTTTTTTTTTTTTTTTTTTAACAAAAGACATTATGGAACACTTTTAATATTATATTCGATTTTAATGAATAAAAAAACTACAGGAAACAGTAAAATAAATAAATAAATAATAATGATAAAATACTATGAGGGTTTGTTTGCAGTCCTAGCAGACCTGTATAATTGAAAAAAAAAAAGTAATTAATTAATTAAAAAAAATACATACAAGAATTTAAACACTGTGTAAAAAAAATTATTTAGCAGCATATATGTAACATTTCTTTGGTAGATTTAATTTATAGAACTTTTCTATAAGTATAAAATATATTTGCGTTCTTATTTTACCGAAAAAGTGTAAAATGATATATTTCAGAATTATTTCCCAGACATTTGAGATATTAAAGTAAAACAAATTTTGCTGATCTACACAGTATACAAAAAAGCGTTATTACATACTAATCTTTGTGACTTTTCATGCAATTTTCTACAGCTCATGAATTTCATTTTATTATAGCTTTTCCCTCATCTCCAAGATTGCCTGAATTTTCCGACGTACATAACAAGGGAGAGATATCCTCCAAATTTCATTATATGTAAAGAAATTCGTTTTCTAATACAGGCCATAGAAAAACATATTTAATGATCCGTTCTCCTTTCTTTGGCAGCCATCCAGAAAAAAAGCTTCCCTAACTCTATAAATGGCATGAGTAAAGATGTCAATTCTTTAGGAAAAATTTTATTAATAATATATTTATATGATAGTTTTTTATTTTATTTTATTTATTTATTTTTTTTTTAATAAAAGCAGTTGTTTATTTAAAATTATGATGTTTTATATAGATTACATACTATAAAATTGAAACTATGGGAATCCATTTTTATAAGAATCACTATCACTACAGAAAATAATTTCATTTAATTTTCTTTCATGGTGATTTTTTTAAAAATAGCTACAAAAAGAAAGAAACTAGTATTTTGTGGCCTCTATAAAACCTTCTTCTATATACTGCTACACAAATTAACAGAGTATGAAAAATTCACTAAACATCATTTTGTACATAAATTTATATTTCTGCTATTTATTTATTTATTGTTAACAAATACATCAGACTTGTGTGGCTTACTCGAAGTCTGATTGTAAATATTATAGTATACTATCTAAAAAGTTGTGACTTTCTTTAAGGCATATTGTTGTGCAAACTTTCTAAAAGAATCACGGATATCTAGTGCAATCACACCTTGTGATTTTGACAGGAACGAGAAGAAAGAGGATAAATATTTCATTATTCATGATAAAAACATTAATTACATTTTATCATAATTCCATAAATTTATTTTGTCTATTTATAAATTTATAAATGCTTCATGCACCACATAAAATACTAGAATTTTTGTACAAGCTGGAAAATGCATTGAAAACGATAACTGCCATAAGACTGTCATAAGATTGTTAAACAAAATTGCCAGTAGTTTTTTATCCATATAGTTTACATACAATTCCTTATTAACAGTAACGGACTTAAAGTAGTTGTTATAATTTGAAATTAATGTTTATGACTCCAACAATGACTCCAACCTTCCCAACAATAATCCTGATTCTCAAACAATGATCCCAATCTGCTATTCTATTTCTCTTAGTGTCTTATTTTTTTATGTGCATAAAATTGGTATAATGTTGTATATTTATCAAAATGTAGCTAAACTAATAAACAATACTGTGAAATCGATTATGAATAAAGATGGATGATAACGGTGCAACTTATACATTATGTTATTATTTTTCTTTGTAACACAGCTGTGAATAATGAGTATAATTATAAGAGATTAATAATTTAATTTCGTTTTAAATGATGTAATATTAATGTAACATACAGTCGGTAACAAAAGTGTCCGAACACTAGCAAAAATTCCTATGATGTAAAAAGGATACACTTCATACGGTTTTGTTAAATAAATTAAGAACATGATTCGATAAGGTTTTATTTAACAAAACCGTATTAAGTGTACTTTTTTTACTCTTAAGAATTTTTGCTAGTGTTCGGAAACTTTTGTTACCGATTGTACTTAAATCAGTTACCTTCCATAGACAAATTATCGAAATTTTTCTTGAATAATTATAAACAATAAATTATACAAACTGAAAAAAGTTCTATTAATGTAGAAAAAAAAATAGCATTAAATTTATCTTATACTGAGAAAAAAAAAATATACTGCCTTCCTCTAGAATGAGTAAATAGTTATTTTCTGAATCCCTAAACCAGAAATATAGATTTCTGAGTTATGCGTACAAGTTAAAGATATAACCGTCGAAATGATCGAGAATTTCTTGTCTATACTTTTCTAGATGGTAAGATAAGCAAAGATTTCACGCAAAGAATTCATTACGCAAATAATTCATAATATTGCGAGAAATTTACGATTGATTACCTAGAATTGGATCCTAAACCAAAGTTATAGTTACTAAAACTCGAATTCTAAAAGGGGTTTTTAAAACTCGCTTGCAAAAAAACTAGAATTTTTAAAGATGACACAGAACTATTTTTACTAGAGCCATAATTCAGTTTCTATATGTCAATCAGAGAAATCCTTTTTAGTATATGTCAGACAATTTATTTAAAATATATATAATAATTAATAAAGTCTTTCTAATCTTAATTAATTAATTAAATAACTAAATTGATACTTGAATGAGCACGAGACTTGAATATAAAATATAAATAAGACTTTTACTTGAACTTAAGGTCGGGAGGGATGACTTTTTCCGGAACTCAATCAATAAGTTAAATATATGAACAATTTAGAGAAATATAAAACTTAAGTCTCACCCAGTAGAGATAAGAGAAGAAGGATGGACGCTGTTCTCGTCGTAACCACTACACTTCTCGAACTTGATTAAGGTTGTAGGATTCCCTGGGCCACTAGATCTTCCACTCGAATTCTATACTATCTACTACACCGCAATACTCGCCAAATAAGAAAACTCAACTATCCAATCCACTTAATAACTTAGCGCTAGCATAAAGATCTATCCTCATCAACACTACACTCTCTACAAAGATACCTCAATATTTATCCTTATCCCAACCGCCTCCAATCACTTCACTTAGCAAAATTTCAAAACCTTTTCATATTCACTTCACACTCCGCAACTTACTTTCTCCGTTGCAGCTCTATGCTGGAGCAAAATCATTCTGACTTTCTCTGAAACTTTGCCGACCGTTTGCGTCGACCTTCCTAATCTCCCATCTATTGCATTACCGAGAGTCGCTAGATCCAGCTCAATTTTAAAACTGTACCGACCTTCCATTGTCTTACACATTGTCTTAAAAGAACATCAAATAATTAGCAAACAAAAGCCTAACTCATCCAAATTTTTCGCAATATATTGTTGAACTATAAATATACTCATACTATAATAAATTGTGAAAATATAAAATAACATATAAAAAATATTGCAATTTTTTGGCTGTTCAAGCATATATGTAACATTGAAAGTTATCGTATTGAAAGACAAGTAGATAGATCAAAGCCAAAAACGAATTCCAAATAAAAAGGAAAGTGCAAGAAATAATATTAATAATTTATATAATAAATAATCTGTGTGAGATGAAACAAAACAAAATCTACTAACCCTCTTTTGAGTCCATCACATTTCATGAATGACTTATTTTAGCTGTTCAGTATGTTCCAGACGATATACTTTAAAATCGATCATAGTGAAACGTTTGTGAGAAATGGTTTCCAAAATGGCTTATACAAGTTTGGTATGGCTAAAAGAAAAAAATAATAAAAATAAAAACGTACATATGAAATAAATAACAAATTTTTCATAGATTATAGAGAAAAAAAATATTAAAGCGGTAGAATACAGAAAAGATGAAAATAAATTTCTCATATGTGTCAGACAACTGACCTAGAGAAATAAAAAGTATGAATTCAATTTTTATTCAGATGCAAAGATTTAATGCATTTTCTGCGTGAAATTTCTAAATACTACATTTAAATGCGGAAACGTTAGTGAAGCCTCATTTCTGAATCTCAAAAAGTTATTTTTGTGTCTCTTTATTTGTATCTCTGCATGTACCGTAATAGTAATTACAAAATTAATCTAATTGATTTGAAATTCGGTACAAAGATTGTCGAGATACATGAAATTAGCTGGATAGATTTTTGTGAAAAATGTTAGTGGCTCGTATAGAGGGATCCACAAAATAATTTTAAATCAACATGGATAGTGAACGGCATTACATTTTAGTGTATTGTAGCGTTGTTACACTGTATTAAGTTTAATAAATTTTATAAGTATTATGAAGATACTTAAAAATCTTTTGTAAGAAATGGTGTGAATAGAATTAATAATAGATTTACAGGGTTACACAAAGTGATTAGAATACAGTATGTATTGTATTTACTCGGTAATTAATGGGCATTTTCGCTAGTGTTGTAATCACAGGTGTTAAAGAGGAGTGTTTTTTGTCTCTTCATACAGAAACATATATTAATATTAATCGTGTTTACCTCATATATAATAAAAAGAGACAAAATTTTTGCGTGCAGAAAATAGATCGTAAATAAGTAGGCAGTATCTACACTGCAAAAAATACTCGTAGATTTTACTGGAAAATCCTGTAAATATCAGCAGGAAAAAACTGTAAATCAAAAGTACAGTTTAAAACCATAAAATTGTATGAATGACATATATTTTATGGGATAATCCTATTAATCAAACAGGTTTTCCGTTAAAAATATAGTTTTGTCCCGTATATTTGACGGAGGAGTCTTTATTCAACGACTATTCACTAAAAATTCAATACAAAGATTACTCCTATCACAAAGTCAAGCACAGTAACAAATAGCATATTACACATTATTAAATGTTTATTAAATAATAAAATACTATAATTCAAAAAACTCTTTTTCTATTTAAGATAGATCTTCCAGATTTTGGCAATCCTAAACCATTTTTCACTAAATTTGATAGCTAAGTTGCCAAATTCATTTATAATTGGATAGCATGTTGCCAAGGAAGATGTTCGCATTAGCCAGTGACGCGCCTTTATTTTTCGTGTACCTATACAACTAATTACTTTTACTATAACAGCAATTGAAATGCAGAAAGAAGGTTTTAATCTTTTGTAACAATATAATGATACAGAATAAATAAAAGTAAACTGCTTATTAATGAGTAATATAAGTTGAGACATTGAAGTTTCTGATCTGCTGATCCACCAGTAATATTATTTTGAAAGACTAAATAATAGCTTAATTTATTTAACATATCTCCATAAATTTTCAAAAATAATCCGAAGCATGGTTAGATACATAATGACATAGAACCTGCAGTTGATTTTTGTTCATAATTTTTCTTTAATCCTCAATCATGCTGAAAGCATTGCGCTATATACTTATCTGTGTAATTATTATTACTTTACGCAAAATTCGCCTCCCTTAAATAGTATTAGCTAAAATATGTTGAAATATAAATCACTGGATTAAAGAATAAATTTTTCAAAATATCATTACACTTAAAATATGTTTGGCAATAAATAATATTTCTGAAATTTTCGTTGCACATTAATTAAGTTTCATTTTAAATACGGACGATTTTCTACACTATCTAAAAGTTTATTTTAAACTTTATATGGTATAGAGATGAAATAAGTAAGTATAATATTTTTAAAATTTATTTTCAAAAAAGCTTTTTTTTTTTTTTTTTTTTTTTTTTTTTTTTAACTAGTGAATTTACGAGTGTTTATCAGCTTTTAAAATTTTTTGTGCTCTAAATATTCTTCATTTATTCCTTTATTTTCACTTTTTTTTATTTATAAGAAAAAAGTACTGGATTCATAAAACTTTTTCACTGTTAGTTTTCGGTGGATTTACACGCTTTCAAATGTCTGGAACATGATTTGATCGTTTATAAAAAATGATTGTATGTGTGTGTACAGGGGTGGTTATAATTAAACTTCCCCTATATACAGCATCGTACAGCGCAAACGGGTGAACGAAATGTAACGAAATTTGGTATATAGACTATATATGAGATGTGCTCACGGAATTTCGAAAAAAAAAAGTTCCAAAATGTCCACCAGATGGCGCCTTTTAAAATGGCGCCATTTTTACATTAAATTTAACACAATAAACGACCAAAACGGAATACAAAACAATATTAATAATCCAGAACAAGAAAAATGTCGAGATTTGCATGCTTGCGAAAAAGAGGAAGCTTTATGGAAAACAGGTTAGGGTATAAAACGCTTTCAGACGTTGTCATGCTTTATGTCGATGTTTCCGGATGTAAAGATGACAATATCTTTAGTATAACGTAAATTATTGGTGAAGCTGTTTCACAAAAACAAGGGGAATGCTTCTGCTGCAGTTCGTGAATTTCGTCATGTAAAAAACCTACAGAGTGGACCAGTGTCTACTAAAAGTATCCGGGTCATGGTTAAGAGATTTGAAGGGACGGGGACATTAGGAGTTTAACCTGTAAGAGGCCATAAACCTGTCACACCGGTACTTGTTGATGCCATCAAGACAGCTGTTGACGCACATTCATAGACATCAGAGTTTTGGGCAGTAGCAAATGCGCAGTTTCTCGACAGACAGGGTATTCTTACAGCACCATTCAAAAAGTACTCAGAAACATAATGCACTTCTTCCCATGCAAGATCCACCATACCCAAGAGCTGCTTGATAGGGACAAGCCGCAACGTCTCTAATTTGCAGTCAGTTTTCTCAACAGAATGACTGTTGGTCTGTCAGTAGTCACATGTTCCGTTACGGGCCATCGGTACCATTACATGCTGCAGACGCTTGTTGTGCCGCAACTACAACAAAGGCGGGTCTTTACATCGACCATTTGCATGCAAGATGGTGCGCCCCCACATATCCATGAGTCCGTGAAGGCGCTATTGCTCCAACATTTCACAGACGAACGCGTTATTGGTCACTTCTTTCGTAATCCATGGTTCCCACGTTCGCCTAAATCCGTGAGATTTCCCATTATGGGGCCCCTTACAATGTATGGTGTATTGTGGAGGTGTTGCGACGTTGAATAACATAAAGAACTCCATAACTCTTCATGTGCGAAGCATCACAACTGATCAGTTACTACCTTTTGTTGAATACACTGTCCATTGACTTGACATTTTGCAGGTAAATGAGGATAGTCACAGGGAGCACCTTTTCCTACATCGTCCTGGACATGATTAACAACTGCTCCTCTTGTGCAATTTAGTCCTAATCTGTTCTTGTTTCTGCAAACTGAACTGTCTTTTTTTTTTTCTTTTTTTCACTCTCTCTCAAACAGCGTACTGTATTTTTTCCTTACCTTTACTTAATGTGGTTGCGATGAAAAGGTGATCAGAAACTAGTCAATATAGATTAATATTGTTTCTGCATTCTTTTTTGATCGATTATTGTGTTAAATTTAACGTTTTTCTGGAAAAGGCGTCCCCTGGTGGACATTTTGGTACTAAATTATTTTTTCGAAATTCCGTGAGCGCATCTCGTGTATAGTCCATATACAAAATTTCTTTGCATTCTGTTCACCCGTTTGTGCTGTAGGATGCTGTTTATAGGGGAAGTATAATTATAACCACCTTGTATATTTTGAATTATTTTTTTATGAAATGTATGGAGTTATTTACACGAAAACGTCAAGCAGACATTTAAAAATCTAAAGTTATCATCAATAGAATGAACCAAATATTAATATTCATATAAAAATAAGAGCATAAAAATCAGAAGTTTTCTTTATATTTATTTTCAATCAACATACACAACATTTCCATTCAATGAATTAAAATAAAGATTTGAATGCAACTCCCTATCTTTTATTCAGAGAAAGGTCAGAGGAATTGAAATTCAATATACTGCATGGACGATAACTTTTGAATTTGGCAATATTTGCGTAGTTTTTTTCATATAAGTAACTCAATACATTTCGTTTATGCAAAATAAATTTTGCTAGCGCATTCGCATGTGCAATATAAAATAATTTAGTAAAAATTTTCATATTTTACGAGATATTTATTATTTTTACATTCTTATGGCAGTGTATTGTATCTAATGTAATAAGTCAAGTTTTCTAAAAAGTAACATAGCATTGAGTGGAGAATCCTGCATCTTTCAAGAAAAAATGCCACTGTAACACAAATGAATGCACGTAATTTAAAGAAGAGTTTTAATTCCATGTTATAGTTAGATTGCGTTTCAGATATCTCTTTTTACTTCACTGAGTAATCCCAAACTATATATATATATATATATATATATATATATATATATATATATATACAGAGTGTCCTAAAAGTTCCAGTACTGACGCTGATGTATTAGGTAGATTCCTTATAGGAGATCTACCTATTGCAATGGTTCTCATGACACGACTTCTGGAAAATTTCTTCATATCTTCACCGATCATGACCCCTAGAACCCAAAACCACCCTCCGTTTAAAAGTTTATATATATATATATATATATATATAGGTATATATATATATATATGTATAACGCTTTTTCCCATGTTAAGTTGTGAACACGATAACTGGAGTAATTTTTATTTAAATTTAACCAGCTCGGGATATGTTGTCAGGACAGTAAAAATCTCGGTCGAGTTCGTAGATGGGGTATCCAGCTCAAAGGGGGTGAAAATGGTGGGGGGTGGACATTTTCATTTGCCCATAATTTCTTTAATATTGAAAATAGGAAAATACTTCAAATCAGGCGAATTACCGCCTTACCCTAAAGAACAACTTTTGTATTTAAACTTTTTCGATAACTTCAATTGCTTAAAAGTTACAAGTTAAAAAGTGATTTTTCTTGTGATGAAGCTGACATTTTCTATAGCTTTCATTGCAAAAATTTATAATCTGATGCTTATGTCACGTGCAGATGATAATAAAAAAGATCACTGAAAATATAATAAAATTTTAATCATGTTTTTAAACAATATAATAATCTGATTAAAAAAAAAAAAGTTTAATTTAACAGAAAATATGACGTCACAATTACAACAATGTACTGAGAAAAATGAAATAAAATTTTATCCGTGATTTTAAACAAATAAAATAAAAGTTAATAAAAAAATAAGTAAATAAAATCAACATATCTTATGGCTAAGCAGATTTGGACTTAGCTTTATGACGTAGATGCTATAATGTAAAAGATCAATGTCATCGTTTAAAAAAAAAAAAAAAAAAAAAAATCTTGTAAATCGATGCTAAACGAATGAAACTGGCATGGTAGAAAAGGTAATAAATTTGGGGACATTTAGGTATCCCTTTAACAAATGAACTAGGGACATTTTAATGAATTTTCCGTTGAAGTTTATTTTCATGAAAATTTAAATTTAAATTAAAGTATTTCATTACTCGAATTCCCTTATTTTGATAAATAAAATTATACCATTAAAAAAAAAAAAAAAAAAAAAAAAAAAAAAAAGAACACCCTTTTATTGAAAAATGAACTAATAAAGGTTTTAGAAAACTATCCGCGATTGTAATGAAATGCTCGCCCTCTGGTGGGCTAAGGTGAAATTACAATAAACATGGTTTAATTCGAATTCCATACAGCCGCCATTGCTTGCCGATATTTAGTTTCACATATATTTATTGAATAAAAATGAATAAATACGGTAAAAAAGATAACACATACTTTTGTGTGCCACAGTTTAACTCCAAAGGATCAAGAAATCCAGAATTGAGCTTCCATTTATTTCCAAATGACAAATTTAAAATTTCAGTTGCTTCGGCTAATGGAAGTAAAGAATTAATCAGATGATTTGAAATTAATATTTGTTCAACTTCAGTTAAAAATCTACTTCCGATCGAACTTTGAATAAACTGAAGTATTTTTTCCAAAAGCAATCAATTTTCCATAATGTAATGGCGGAGAAATTATAGTACGGATATTAAGTAGAATAACAAAAAGAACACTAATGAATAACAAAAAGAACACGTGGCTATAATGTTTACTAACAACTGCAGTGTTCACAAAGCGCCGTCTATCGATCATTACAAACGCGGATTACATACTTTTAAATCTTTATTAAAAAAAAAAAAAAATTAATTGTTGCCACTCGACATTATACAAATACATCCAAATCCTGTGTCACATATGATAGTTTTGTATAAGTATAGATTTTTTGTTTGCCCCACGGAGTAATATTAATAGGAGTTGAAGGTCCAATGGGAGAAAGCTACGAAACTGTGATCTAAATTTTTGGAAATATTGAGGGCGCCACATGTCATTCCTCCCTAGCTCGGTGCGGATATACTGTTGTTTTCAATAGAATTTTGCTGGAGTACATTTAAATTTTTTTATTTTAATCAATTTAATTTCTTTGTAAGTTCTTAAAACTGCATAATTCAGATGTTTCAAATAAATGCTTCGTTCCTAGAGTTAAAGCAGGCTATGATAGTGATAAGAAAAAAAAAAAAAAAAAAAAAAAAAAAAAGCTCTAGGAGAGAAATAATGTCCAAATTCGTGTTTTCTGCACCTAAAGTAAGTTTATTTTTTTTCTTTACAAAATTTCATCCATTCTCCTTCCTCCCAATTGTCTCTTTTAGCTAGCTTCGGTTCATAAGAATCATCATTTTTTAAAAGCTTTCTTTCAAAGTAAAGTTAGTATAAAATGGCTCTTAAAAAAAACATGTTGGTTAGAATACGCTATTTAATGAAATTTGCTTTCAATCGAAATTTTTTCAGCTTGATATTATTGTTAAAAAAATAATTAAAACGATACATTTCCCCATTGAATAACATTGCGGAAGCTGAAAAGAAGGAAGGATTGCACGCTGGCGCCATCTGTAAACATTACAAAACAACATCACAAAATTTCAGCGTTACCTTCTTCCAATGTCTTATTACTCCGTGGTTTGCCCTTGGAACCTGCCCCTGATGGGAAAAGTGCCTGGAAACACTTGTATCTAGTATTGTCATTGATTATAAAGTCGTGTGCAAAATTTTTGGTCCTTTGGACGATAAGAAGTTGCCAAAAATTGAATTGCAAAATTCCGTTACATACATCAATAGTTGCATCATATCAAGTTAATAAAAGTGTGTTAATTAAAATTCTTGTTAAACACTTTAATGAATTATTTAAAAATATAAAATTTAAATAATACGTCAATCTTAATACAAATATCGTTTGTGGTGAATAGTTTAGAATGTCAGTTTAGGCAAGAATTTAAAATTTACGATTGAGAGTTACAGATACGTTACAGCTTCCTTTGACTTTTTATCTTGTCGAAACAAGATATTGGTCTGTGAAAGATATGACGTTTTCGCGTGGAAAGAAAATATAATTACGCCAAAGCTGCCTTTCTCCATCGCCAAGCTCGCTAAATTTTGTCGCCAAGTCAAAAATTTCGTCGTCAACTATCAACTTTTGCCGCCAAATCACAAATTTCATTGCTAAGTCGCAAGTTTTGTCGCCAAAATCTCGCCAAATCATACAATTTACTAAATTCATAACAATTAACACTGAAATTCAGCGGTGCCAAATGGTCAAATATTAACTAATGTTAATGTTCCAGCTTATGTGAACCAAAACAGTTTCACTTTACAATTTTTACTCATCTGACAATAAGAATCACAAAAACACAATACAAAACTTTCAATAATTCAATAAAAATTACAATGAAATAACTATCCAAAAACCGCTACCACTTATCTGTATTTGACTTGACCATAGCAACGCCAGGCTTACCAGAACTAGTAAGATCACAAGTGCATTTTCACGTTTCTATTACTTTTTCTTTTTAATAAAAGATATTGAACAACAGTTATATGGATTTTAAATAAAAATTATAATTTTGATTAAGCTTGGGTGGGGAGGGGGGTGTAGCCCAATAGCCCCCTCCGGGATTCACCATTGCTGGAATTGTATATCTTTAAGGTTTTTATTTGTTGAATGATTATGAGCTTGAAATTTAAAAAATTTAAACATTTACAAACCAATAAATTTAGCCTAAAATTTTAAGTAGAATGAATAAAACCCTTTTGTAGTTGAAAATTAAATTTCTTGAAAACAGAATAGCGACGTAAATAATGCAATGTGTGGGAACAAAGCCATTGGCTAGGTATTAATGCATATGTAAAATTTCTTTACAATTGTAACATTAACGTAAAGGAATCTACCTTTGCGTTTAAGCTTGCCGAAAAGGGATTTTTTTTTATTTACAAAACAACAAACCTTAAAACAATTATTTTTATGCTAATGATAAAAGGCACATTTAAAATAACGGAGAAAAAAATACAGAACTTACATTTATAATAAATGCTCAAAATGTCCACCCTTTTCTAGGAGGCAAAGCTGAACTCGTTTGCGCATGTGTTTATAAACGCGTTTTAACATGCTGGGAGTGACTTCTTGTAGAGAAACCTGTACACACCTGCACAGAATCTGTATTACGAAATTGTCGAACGAACTGATATAGCATATTTTTACTCGGTATTGCATCATCTGGCTTTTTATATCGCCAAATATCTTTGCATCTTTCATACGATTTACATTCAAAATAAGCTTCAAACAGCGTAATTCTCTGAATGCGTGATAAACTCATTTCACTATGAAGAACAAAATAACATAAAACTTTATTCTCACACAACTTAAACGAGAAAAGAAACAAACTATAAAAATTAAAGAATTGATGCAATAATAAGCAGACGATAAAATTTAATATTAAAAAAAAAAAATCATGGACAGAATGAGTTCTTTAAGTTGGAGTACTGGAACTTTTAGGACACACTGTATATATCTTTTGTTAAAGTAGTTGCTGGTCCTCCATTTAAATTCGGAAGAAAACTTTCATTGAAATATATGAAATATAGAAATGTTCTTACACGACAGTTTCAGGATAATTCACAAAGTATTTTTCTACATTATTTGGCAATTTATCTAAAATCGAAAGAGTCCGGTCATGTATGAAAGGTAATGCATAATTATTTCACTACTTCTGTATCTTTAAAATTTAAATAAAACCAACCTTATGTCAGAATTTATCCGTTTTATTTTTACTTTACTTAATTTATTTAAATTATTCACCTCTTTATAGCTAGTCATGAAACTAATTTCATTTTTAATGTAAATTTACGAAATGAAGCTTTTGGACATAATGCAGAAAAAAATAAACATTTTATCGATGTTAATAATTTTATTACATGCGATTATAAGTTTTAATACAAAGTATTTGTTTTATATTTACGACAAAAAAAGTAATAGGAGTTTTTTTTTTTTTTTGTAATACACGGTGCAATGAAATACATAAAACATAAAAAAGTTTAAACATAACTTCAAAAAGAAATTATATGACATATTTTGCTGAAAAATTGCATTTTCGTGTCGTCTAGCTAACGTTATCGATATGTATATTATACATTCATTCATTCATACATTCGTTGAACATACATTCATCACCTCCCCCCACATCAGTAGGTTCTTCACATTCAAACCCTCAGGCTTTCTACTTTCAAAATTTTGAATTTATTTCTTTTTCAATATTTTCGGAATTTGTAAAATGTTTATTTTTGGAATTTATAAAATATTTTTTTTTGTTTGTGGCTAGGATAATTTGTTTTATTTTTTATATAATTTTACGAAACGCACCTGCTTTAAATCTTTATATCTTTTGAAAATGCATGTTTAAAGAACTATTATATATATATAACTTTAGTTAAATAATAGGTTTATCATCTAAATAATAGTTTTTATCATAGTTTTTATCAAGATGCGCAATGTATGCTTAGCGACAGACTTAGACGTGTTTGCTGTAATTATTATGAGATCAATTTATTTATAATTCAGTATATATTAAAACTAGGCGATTAAGTATAGGTTATAAAATTTTTAAACTTTATTCTTTTTTGTTTGAATGTTTGTAGTTTTGTTTCTAATCATACAGTATTCTAAAGAAAGCAACCTTTTCCCCATCTGAAAAATGTGTAGTGATTTAATAATTTTTCGTGCAGTGTAAAGATATTAAATAAGATTTAAAGAAATACCTCTCAAAGACCGTAATGTGTTAGAATTTTTTTGTGAATCACTGCACACGGACTGCTATGGACATTTATAATATTCTTGATTGAAAACATTAGTGAGCCTGAAGATAAAATATAAGTTCCACACATTTTAAAAATATTCCTGTAAATGAGAGCTCTGACAGACATACAAAGAGATATATAAACGAACTAAGTCCCTATATAATTTTTAGTTTTATTAGTAAGTCTTAAAAATAAGTATAATAAGATAAGAATCGTTTTACTCACAATGGAAGACAGATTAGATTAGTCATTTTTAGAATTGTTAACAGCAACAAATATCACAAAATAAGACAAAATGTATCAAGGTCAGTTTTAGAATTGTTAACAGCAACGAATTTCACAAAATAAGACAAAATGTATCAAGGTCAGTAATAGTAAACACTTCTATCAAGAAACATTGTGTTGTTGTGGTTGTTGTTTCTTATGCCACTTGGAAATTTCTAGCTCCGGTAGTGGAAGTATCCGGATTTAAGGCAGGAGGGGTGCGCCTTCCGTTTTTCAGAAGAGCGCCACATAGGGAGGAAGAACGACTTAGCCCCAGAAGCTGGCGAAAGATGCCAGCACCAGCAAACCACAGGAACTCGAATTTTAATCCGGATGAAGGCCGAATTAAACCCATGTTCCGGTACCCCCAGGAAAGTAATTTTTGATGAGATCTTGGAGGACTTTGCCATCACGACGAAATTAAACGTGCACTGGTCGCCATAGCGTACACGACGATCTTCGGCTGGCTCAAGGACCGAACCCGCAATCTTCCGATCACGAACTCGCTGCTCTTACCGACCAGGCTACCGCCGCCATTGTAGAAGTATTTAACATTCAATTTGGTAAGATATCAAATATGAAAAAGTTATATAACCTTTGTATAACCTTAAGACGGTATGAAACATAAAAAAATTATATAACCTTTATAACTTATTATTAAATAATTATTAAATAATAAAAAATGGCTGTATAAAAGGAAATTTCAAATATTCGAAATATTTTATTAAAAATATAAATTAAAAAATGATTCTAAAGAATACATAAATTAATGGTAATAAGTTATAAAATTATAAAATTAGTGGTAAATGAGAACTTTGTAGGCAAACACTATAAATGTTTTTCAGTTTATGGTATTTGATTACGAAGTGTCTATTTATCATCATTTATCACCAGTATTATAGCGCATTTATCTGCAAGCCTTACAAATTTAATTTATATGCCTGATCCATAATCTTCCATTCTGTTTTGCTGAAATATTAGTACTGAAAATGACATTTTCGTTGTAAGATATGAGAGCCGTGTTCAAAATATATGATTAGAGTCAACGCATTATTAAAAGTGACAGCTCGGGGATTGGTTTACGACTAAAACTGAAAGCCATCTTTTCTGTATTCTGCTGAATTTTATTCCTGATGGAATATATTTAAATAATAATTGTAGTAATAATAAAAATAAATACATTTTTCTACTTTTATATGAGTTTTATGTTGATACGAGTATGCAACATAAATTTGTATCTATTAAGTTTTGTGGAAATATCGTGTTAATATTTTATTATATTTAACGGAAAGTTTACGAATTCTATCAATATTTTTAAAATATTCGTAAAATTTTAGCTTTCATTTGATAATATTTTATTATATTAGTAATAAATATAAATATAAATATAATATAAGTTTAAATGCATTAAGTTATACGAAAATATTGCGTTTATTCTAATTTTATATTCAACAGTATATTCACAGATTCCATCAATATTTTTTCTAGTTTTTTAATTTTATTTAGTAATAAATTATTATAATATTAAATTAAAAATAATATTAATTTTAATGTGCTGAATTATATATACAAATTCTGTTTATTTTAACTTTACGTCAATTGAAAGGTCTACAATTTTAGCTATATTTTTCAAATATTTGTAATAACCTTAGCTTTTATTTTATAAAAGTTTACTATACTAAAATCATAAATTTTAAAACGTGTAAATAAATAAATAAATATATTTCATGTAATGGTAAATTCATTGAAAAGTCTACAAATTCTACCAATACTTTTGAAATATTCGCAAGGTTCTTCTCTCTTGTTTTACAATAACATATTATATTTAAAAAACATAAATTAAATAATGTAAATTTGAATGTAAATGAAAATATCACATGATTTTACATAAACTAGGAAGTTCATAAATTCTAACATTATTTTTGAAGTATTCAGAAAATTTTAATAATTTAGTCAATTAAAATTTTTATGAATCATCGGAAAATATTTTGAAAAACTTAAAATATTTAGATTAATGACTCGATTTTGGAAAATTAATTAATTTTAGTTATTAAACATACATGTAAATAAAAGTATTTTCAGTTTAAATTTAATATCCGATCAGATTAAAAAGAAAAATTACCAAAGTTATTTATCATGGTTATTTCATTTAAAACTGTTCAACGTCGTTATAAAATGTTTATGAAATTTAAAGTTGTAAAGTTTAAACTGCTGCGCTGGTAAATTTAAATTCTGAATTCATTAATAAAAAACTGAAAAGAAATTTTCTTTTTATGTAACGTACACATTTTTTCATAAATTTATAAACAAAAGAAAGTTTTAGAAAATATTTTTTTTTCCTTATCAATAAGTGTTGTCTCTCTGCCTTACAACTGTTCATTTCTCGTTTTACACTGTAAACACGTGGCACATTGCAGCACAATGTGCTAATAAAAGTATCGCCTATTTACTAAGCTGCAGTTTTACAATGTGCATTAAAATAAATTTGCTCTAATTTTATTCGTGTGTTCAGTAAATTTTACAATTTGTTGCAAAAACGTATCCTGCAATTACTACATACGTGTGCGGTATTTAGTCCATAACAGCGCCCTCTTTTTTCACATCCAAATTTTCCCAAGATTTGAACTCATAATCTTCCATTCCTCAAGTTATCACCCTGACAACTGAGCTAGTGAGCTCACACGAGTAATTTGTTCTTCTTGTCACAAAAAAAAAAAAAAAAAAAAAAAAAACAGATAAGGTTAAGATTGTAACTGATTGGTAAATAAATCCCCTGATATGCATTAAAAGGCACCTGCAAAATTTCCGTTACCGATTTACAGCACAATGAGAAGTGACCAATCTTCAAATGTTTCTCTACAGAACTAGTTGTAAACCAATGGAGCAGCATGTGATGCATTTGTGTTAAGAAAATGCTTTAATTTTTACAAAAAATTTTTAGTGTAACTGAAACACCTACATGTTTAAATTAATTAAGTAGACATTTATTTAAAAGAATTGTCCTATTACACCTCAAAGAGATATTTCTTTAAAATATCTATTAATAAAATGTGTATATAGATATTTTCCGAATACACTTTGAAAAAATTTCTCGCTGAAGATTTTACGGCTGAATTAATAAATTACATGATTAAATTAATCATATCTTTTTACAAATTATTTCTGATTTAAATTTCATTCGATTACACAGGCCTGCGATGAAACTTGTTTCTCCAAGATGATATGTTTTTCTGGTGTATTTTTGGATGATGATTCAGGAAAATCAAATATTTTCCATTACGAACAGTTTTGACCAAAAAATGGGATTGTTTGAGCTTAAAGCGCCACCTTTTAAACTCCAATCTAAATCATTTCTCGAAAAATCTGGGGGCTGTGAGTGAAGAGCAAAGACATTAAAGAAATGTAAAGGAGGTATCAGGGACGATAGAGAGTTAACATGCTAGAAGATTATTGTTGGATGCTGCGAGGGGACAATACTTAATCCCGCGGACAGCCGTTGCCAATGTTATTCTATGGGAAAATTTGTTGCAACAATTACACATTACCTAATGTATATTTTTTTAATTCTGTTATTGCAGTCAGAAAATTCATAACCGTTAAATGAGTACTCATTTTTGAAAAATTCATTTTTTTTTAATTTTTACATTTTAATTTTGAGTTCAAAAATGCGATTTTTCACAAAATGCATTTTTCTCATTTTCTAGTCGCAAAATGAAATACTAAAATTTTTAAAAATCAATTTTTGGGAAACAAGTACTAATTTAACGCTTATGAACTTTCTAAATGTGAAAACAGATTTGAAAAGTTACATTAGGTAATGAGTAATTATGTAATCAAATTTTCACATAGAATAACATGGGCCAAGGCTGCCGGTGAGATTAGGTATTGTCCGCTCTTAAGGCCATCAAGCCGTGCACAAGAGAAAAAGCTCTAATGGCATCGTCTACATAAAGAAACACATTTAAGAGATAATGGTAGCCTATTTTAAGGAATTTATATATAAATAATTTTGAATTAACTGCAGCTTCTGTGTGATATTTTCCGATCTTCATACTTACTTTTTTAAAACTTTTACTTAAAAGAAAAGAAAAGACAAATCTTTCTGAATTCAACGTATCAAAACATATTAGAGACAGTCAACGCAGTGGGAGAAAAAAAATGAAAAGCATAATTTCGCAGGCCTGTGTTATTAAAAATGTTAAATGATAGAGCAAATTATAGAGAAGATCAAAATTAAAGTATAGGAAAGAGCATGGAAAGATAAATAACATGGGGGAGGGAGATGCAGAATCACACGCTTGAAAAAATAAACTTTGCCTATAAAAGTACGCAACAAATTAGCCATTTAATTAATCGCAGTATAAAAAAAAATCTGGAGTGACTCCACTCGACTTTCCGAACATTGAGTAATTAACAGTTTTGTAGATAAAGTAAAGAAAGAGTAGTTGTTAAACAAACAAAAGAGAGAAAACCATAATAGAGTGTTTGAGTATTTTTCTCCATCTATTACACGTTGTTTTATTTAACGCTACTGAACTTTGAGCCCATAGATCATAATGACAAAGAAATTTTCGTTGTGTCCCTGTAAAAACCTATAAATGTTAGATTCACCAAAATGCTTATAGTTAGTGCAACAGTGATTTATAATACTCATATAAATTTTCAGCTGAATTCAATAAGGCGTTTAGATGCTATCGTACTTTTAAAAATTTAGTCCCATAGGCCATAATGATAAAGAATTTTTCTTTGTGTCCCTGTAAAAAAACTGTAAGTGCTAGATTCACCAAAATCTATACAGTTAGTTCAACTGTGATCTGTAACATGTGTACAATTTTTTTGCTCGGATTAATAAGGCGTTTAGACACTATCACATTTTTAAAAATTTGGCCCCATAGGCATAATGATAAAGAATTTTTCTTTGTGTCCCTGTAAAAAAACTATAAGTGCTAGATTCTCCAAAATCTATACAGATTGAGTATTTGTGATCTATAATATGTGTATAAAATTTTTGCTCAATTGAATAAGGCGTTTAGATGCTATCGCACTTTTAAGATTTTGCTCCCATAGGCCGTAATGATAAAGAATTTTTCTTTGTGTTCCTGTAAAAAAATTATAAGTGCTAGATTCACCAAAATCTATAGGGTTCGTACTATGGTGACTTACAATATGCGTACCAACTTTCAGGTTAATCGAACGAAGCGTTTAGACGCTAGCGTGTTCACCCACAGACATACACACATAACACATACACACATACACGCACACATACATACATCATCGTAAAAATAGTGAAAACGGACTCAGGGGACCTCAAAACGTATAGAAACATCAAAATCTCGAATTCGGATTTTTGACATGATTACAATACTTTCCTCACTATAGTGTTCGGAAAGTAATAAGGAAATACCACTTAAGAAAAAAATAACTTGCGCACACACAAATATAGAAATGCACACACATATACACATATAGAAAAAACGCAGAACAACAAATGGGAAATTACTATTATTATTATTATTATTATTATTTTATATAAATAACTATATAGCAACGCTATTTAAACTTAAAACTTCTCCATAATCGAAAAATTTCTGTAAGTACCTGCTTTGAAGGAACACGGCTTTCCTTCTTCAGGAGCAAAAATACGTATTTAGAAAGGTTTTGTCTCGAAGGTAGCTTTGCCTCTAAGGTACCACGTGTTTTTTGTACATGAACAAGAAAGGCCATGTCCTTACAAAACCGGTACTTATATTAATTTTATTGTGTGTTAAGAAATATTTAAGTTTAAATATTTATTGGACACCATTTCTTTAATTTATTACTATACACTTAAATAAACAAAAAGAGAAAAAAAAAAAACTATTTCTCCTTAATATTATTATAACACGTTCAGTAGTATATATGTGAAATTATTACCACGTGTAAAATTATTTTTTGTGTCAATTATTTAGTATCTCAGGTAAAAATATATATATCATGGATAAATAAATATTTTTTGGTTTCAAGAATGAAACAAAACGTAACAGCTTGAAATTTTTATTATTATCATAGGAACAATTTTGTATAATATGTTGCATTTTACCTTGACAGAATAACTACCCATTTAAAGAAAGAAAAAGTCTTAGAAAGGGATTTATTGAGGCTAGAAAACGTTTCTAAGTGAGAGTTTCTGCCGACTAAAATTTCATTTCTTACCTCAAATTTTCCGAAGTTTGCTATATCTTCATTTCTTTTGACAAGATAAAAATAACAATAACGTTTTGTTTCTTTTGCTAAAAGTATCTAATGTGACAGGAAATAAATATTACTGATTACCGTTTTTCGCTGTTAGAATTTTGTTGTACATTTTTTTTTTTTATAGTTTTTTATCTATATAATGTTGCGTAATTTATTAAAAAAAAAAAAAAAAAAGAAAAGAAAAAAAAAAAAAGATTTTTTCTTTTCTTTTTTTTTTTCTTTATTATTATTATTATTTTAAATCTTATGTGAATAACAATTAAGTTTAACTTGTAATTTAAATATTTAAAATAATAGAAATTTTCGAAATTCTTTTCGAAAAATATCCTTAGTTGAAGTATGTATTGTCAAAATTTTTTAAAAAGTCAGATTATTATAAAAAAAAAAAGAAATAATAGGGGAAGATCGGGTACTATTGTACACGTAGCTTTCTACGGTATGTAATATTTTTACAAATCCGTTTAAAAAAATTGCATTCTATACAAAATTTATCCTTCCATAAATACATCATTTAAAACATATATTTATTTCTGAAACAAAATTTCACTAGTTTTTTTTTTTTTTTTTTAACAAATTTTGCTTTCAGAAGGTTGCATCTGACATTAAAACAAAATGCATAAGGAAAAAATTACTTTTGGTTTCGCAAACAACCGTTAATTATTAAACTTTATAAAACTACAAATTACATATCATAAGTTAGTATGTGATATTCTAAATTGTACGCAATAGAGAAAAATGGGATATAAGAAAAAATAATAAATTATCATGCCATTTAAACATTAACAATTAGTATTAAAAGCAAATGTAACCTGTGTTTGCATTTTTTCGATAAAACAAACATCATAGTCATAAAACACATACTTTTCTTTAAAACTGGTGCAAATTTTGAATTTTTCTAAACCTAAGCTTTGAAAAAATTAGGTTTCACCACAAATGAAGCAGAAAGTATAACAATTCTGCTTTAGGTTTTGCATTTCTTATTTTCATTTTACGCAAGTCTTCTTTTTAACAGAATATCCTACATACGCTTTTTTAATTGTCATTTTCATCGTTATAAATTTTTATAGACCTTCATCCCCATTTTTTTATTCTCATTCCTGTCGTTGTTTATCCATATTATTTTGTTTAGGAGCCTCTCTACCTATCGTCGTCAGAAACGATAGCCAGTGTTATTCTGTAAGAAAATAATCTCCATTATAACTCGTCAACTAATATACGAGGGCCATTCTAAAAGTAAAGAACGTTTTGATCGGATAATCCGCGTAATTCTCCTACCATCACTGCTGCCGTGAAATTGACTTACCCATTTGTTCTCGTTATTTTGACGTTAACAGAAAGCAGCTGGTTTTTTTTTTTTTTTTCCTCTTTTAAAATGTGCGACAAAATTAGTGATCCTGCCACGTGTCAAGTCCGTAGCGTATTACGCGTCCTAAAAGCAAAACATGTCCACTCTATTGAAATTTACAGACAGATAATTGAAGTTTATGAAAATGTTCGGATTGAAGCTTCAGTCCGAAAATAGTGCATTACGTTTAATGGCGGCCGAATGAATGTTCATGGGAAAGAACGATCAGGCTGATTTTCAGTTATGACTGACGAACTTAAATGAAGTATCGAGGGAAAAATTCAACAGGCTAGACGTTTCACTATTGATGACCTGAGACTGTTTTACCGGGAAACTTCAAGAACAGTTCTTTATAGAATTGTTAGTGTCAATTGTGCAATAAAAATGTGTGCGCTAGTTGGTTTCCTCGACTTTTGACAGATGAACACACACAAAAAAAAAAAAAAAAAAAAAAAAAAAAACCGAATGGGAGCCGCACTGACTTTTCTCACGCGGTATAAGGAGGTCTTGAACTACACTGTTGCTGGTGAAGAGGCCTGGATTTTGTATAAATCTCTAGAAATAAAGCGCTAGTCAATGGAATGGCATCATTCCAAGCCCCCCCCCCCACACACACACACACACAAAAAAGGCAAACAAATTTTGAGTACCGAAAAGCTTATAACCACACTGTTCTAGGATCGAAAGGGAATCCTACTCATCAACTACATGGTTAGAGAGAAGACCATAAATGCCACGTGTGGTGTCCAAGTGGTTGAAGGCATACTTTATACTATCACACCAATATCAAAACACTTATTTAATGAAAAACACGACACATAATTACAACGAACAGAATACTACACACACTACATTCTATTACAGATAGATAGTTTTTTGTTCTGGTTTAGATTCTCGAGAGTTCTACGTACAGTCCGGTTAACAGTTAATGATCATTGAGTCACTTTAGTTCAAACCATAGAGTTAAGACTCCACACCTCCTCCCCCTTTACAGATCGAGTCTCTTGATAGGCTTTCGGATTCTAGATGATCGTCTAGGAACCACACTTGAACTCACCGGTTCTGGTGAACCGGATTTCTTAGGCGAAATGTTCGGCTGCACTGATGGTGACGAAGGAACCGGGGTCTGTTGGTCAGTCAAAGTAACCTGTTCCGCGGACGGATTGCTAGGTTCATCATTCCCTCCAGCAGAATCTTCAGGGATAGAACTCACAGGAACCGGTTGGTTTTCCGGTTTATCTCCTTTAGGGATGTGGAATCTCCGATTCACATTTGACGTGTAATCACATTCTAATTTATTACCTATTGGACGGATTTGGTCAATGTGTCGTGTAACTAAGACACCCTGCACATTGATGGTGTAATGAAGAGCTCCATCTTTATTTACTACTTGACCAAATTTCCATTTGGAATTTGCTGATCTATAGTCTCTCACTGCAACATGATCACCAATTTTAAATTTCCTGTCTTGGAATTCTAATACTTCCTTCCGTGTTCGATCTTCAACCCTAGATTTTAAGTCTGTCAGAAGCAGATTGATTCTTGTTATAATGTCCCGTTTCAGAAATAGCATTGCAGGACTGTAGGTTTTAGTAGCATTAGGCGCTTTCCTATACTGTAGTAAGAAGGTACTTCATTTCTAATGGATACTGCCTTCATAATTCTGCATGGCTCTCAAGGATTGCTTTAAGGTATATACATAGCGCTCAGCTTGACCGTTACTAGATGGTTTGAATGGCGCGCTAGTCTTGTGTTTTATACCATTTCTTCTCATAAATATTTCGAACTCATCAGACGTGAATTGTGGACCGTTGTCACTGGCGAGGGTTACAAGTAATCCATATCTTGCAAAACTCTCTCTTAGACATTCTATGGTCTTCTTTGCGGTTGTAAACTTCATTGGGTAGACTTCTAACCACTTTGAATGCGCATCTACTATTAACAAGAACATATATTCAAAAATCGGTCCGGCGAAGTCGACATGCACACGTTCCCAGGGCTTGCTCGGGTATTCCCAGTAATGAACTTTCACTTTTGCTGGATCAGCTTTATGTCTAGCACAGTCGCCACAATTTCTGGCTGTCTCTTCAATGTCTTGGTCAATATTTTTCCAATAAACGAAATACCTGGCCTTCATTTTGACCATGCCCAGGTGACCTTCGTGCAATTCTTCTAGAATTTTCTTCTGATACTTCTTGGAAATGCATACTCAGCGCCCATGCATAATGCACCCATCTTCAATACTGTAGTGTGCTTCGCGACCTTCTAGATGTTCTCCAGTACGCAGGGCTTGTAGGAGTGGACCCAATTCCTCATCTCTCCACGTTTCTTGACGTAACTCTTTAACAGTAATTGGCAGCGTTTCTACCTGTGTCATTTGAAATATTGAGGTATCATCCCTCATATCCAGTTCCTCAGAAGATTTTGGCAGACGTGATAAGATATCAGCATTACCATGCTCCTTAGTATTCCTGTAAATTATGTCAAATTAGAAGAACTGCAATATTAGTGCGTAGTATAAAAGCCGAGTAGCTGCTAGAACTGGTAATCCTTTCTTCGAACCAAAAATTGCAACTAATGGTTTATGGTCCGTAATTAATGTGAATCTACGACCTTTTAGATATAAGTAGAATTTCTTTACTGCCCACACTATTGCCAAAGCTTCTTTGTCGATCTGTGAATATTTTTGCTCAGTCTTAGTCAGAGTTTTTGATGCAAAAGCTATTGGGCGTTCCGACCCATCAGGATAAACATGTGATAGAGCACAGCCGATGCCCACTGGTGACGCATCACAGGCTAAAGTCAGTGGGAGTTCCGGATCATAGTGTACCAGTACGTTCGGTGAACAAATTTCTTTTTTTATTTGCTCAAAGGCTATCTGACACTCCTTAGACCATGTAAATTTAACATCTTTTTTTGTCAAATTATTTAGGGGATTAGCTATGGTAGCCAAATTCTTACAGAACTTCCCATAAAAGTTTACCAATCCCATAAAGCTTTTTACTTCTTGTACATCTTTAGGTATGCGAGCGTTGAGAATCGCGGAAACTTTTTCCTCAGTTTTATGTATCCCGTTTGCATCAATTTTATGCCCTAAAAAATTTATTTCCTTTTGGAAAAATGTACTTTTGTTCAAATTGAGCTTTAGTCCATGCTCTTTACATTTTTTGAAAAAGTCCTCCAGTGCCTTAAGATGTGACATTTCGTCCCGACCAGTTATCTGCGCATCATCCATAAAGACTTTAACCCCTTCCATGCCTTGGAATAATCCGTCAACATACCGTTGCCAAATTGCAGGTGCCCCGTTTAACCCGTACATGAGTCTTTTACAAACATATAATCCCTTATGGGTGTTTATTGTCAGCAGTTTCTGACTCTCTGGATGGACTTTCATCTGCAAATATGCATTCTTAAAGTCTAATTTTGACAATTGTTTTCCCTCGTTTAAACTTGAAAATATCTCCTCTAATTTTGGCAAAGGATGCTGCGGCACAATTACATTTGGATTTAAGGTTACTGAGTAATCGGCACATAATCGTATGCTGCCATCTGATTTCACGACAGGTACAACTGGAGTTGCCCATTCAGAACTTTCAACTTTTTCAATGATACCCCTCCTTTTCTAATCTGTCAATTTCGTTTTCTACTCTATCCTTTAACGCAAATGGTACTGATCTAACCCTACAGAATATTGGTTTCGTTTCGGGTTTTAGTTCCAGTTTAACTTCACAATTATTTATTTCTCCTAAAGTGTCATTGAAAATAACTTTATACTTTTCCAAAAGTTCATTTAAATTCGCTTTCGTAGTAGCTGTAACCGCTTTGATAGCAGGCCAATCTAAATTAATTTCATAGAGCCATTCACGGCCAAAAATGGTGTCTAAATTCTCTTTTACAATATACAAATTTAAATTCAAATTCTGGTTTTTATACTCAACCTTTACTGTGACGTATCCCAAAGGTATTAATGAATCACCATTGTATGTTTTAAAACCAATATCCGTTGGCTGAATGCTCTTATTAGAAATTTTTCTGAAATTCCTTACGCTCATAACGCTAACCGCTCCCCCCGTGTCCAATTCCATGGAACAAATTCTGTTCTCAATTTTTAGAGACATCATTATTGATGGATGTTTCCGCGTCTCTTCGCGTAATGTACCACCATTTGAGTTCAATTCGTACAACGGAACATCTATTTTGTTCTCATGTGTATTGTTGAAATTTAATTGTTTTTGCTTAAGGGGTTTTCCACCAGCTTTTTTAGCTGCAAAACAAGCCTTTTGGATGTGGCCAATCCGAGAGCAAAAGTTACACCTACTCGAAATAAATCGGCAATTATCTTTAGTGTGATCAGTACCAGTACACCGTGTACATTGTAAAGGTTTCTTCGGTTTTTCGCTGAAGTATGATTTTTTGTTCGCTTTTTTCTGTACAACATTAACAGCATTTATTCCCTTTCCCATAATGCCATTCGCCCCCTTAAATGCCTTTTCCATATCTAACGCTATTTGTACTGTTTGATCCAGATCGATATTTTCTTCTTCAAACAATTTATCCAAAATTGTTTTATCCCGTAGGCCACTTACAAAAACGTCGCATAACATAATATTCAACATTTTAGTATCATAATCACAATTTACGGCAAGCGACCTAAGCTCAGCTATATTTTTTTATAAATTCTCCCTCGTTCTGTTTTCGATTTAAAAACTTATGTCGGGAAGGAATAATTAGCGGTTTGGGGGTTAAATGTTGTTTCAGAACTCTTAGTAATTTAGTTAATGTTTGGTCAGGAGCCAGCAAATTTTTAAGTAACTGATACAATTTGGGACTGAGCGATGAAATAAGTACTTACGCTCTAGTCTCTTCAGGAACTTTTTGAACATCTAAATATGTCTGAAATCGCTCAAAGAAACTGTCAAAGTTCTCGAAATCTTCATTAAATTTTTCAAATTGAGCAATAATTTTTTTACCCGTTTCCTTTGCTTGGAGAGCATGAATCAGTTCCTGATTTTGCTTTAACAATTCTGCAATATGCTGCTTCATCACTCCTCTGACATGGAAAGAAAACTTTTACCTTTTGCAGTCTTCGGGCATTTGCCCTATCCTACTTGAATTCATACGATTTTGCTTGAATCCTCATCGCCAGCTGTGGTGTCCGAGTGGTTGAAGGCATACTTTATACTATCACACCAATATCAAAACACTTATTTAATGAAAAACACGACACATAATTACAACGAACAGAATACTACACACACTACATTCTATTACAGATACATAGTTTTTTATTCTGGTTTAGATTCTCGAGAGTTCTACGTACAGTCCGGTTAACAGTTAATGATCATTGAGTCAGTTTAGTTCAAACCATAGAGTTAAGACTCCACACCGCGGTCTACTGCCAATCGCTTCACCGACTAGGCCAGGCCATTCAAAACAAACGGCGTGGATTGTTGTCCAGCGACATTGCATTTCTTCATGATAATGCTTGTTCGAATGATGCTGTGTTGACAACGGAATTTCTTCAGCAATTTAACTCTGAAGTTTTTGGACATCTGGCGTATAGTTCGGACTTGGTCCCCAGTGATTAATTTCTTTTTCCCAAAGTGAAGGATTTTTTAGGTAGAAAATAATATGGAAATTGTAATGAGCTGAAAGAGGAATTTAGTAACTGGTTCAAAAATTTGGCGGCAAGTGAGTATGCAGAAGACATAGGAAAGCTAGCACAGCACTATGATAAATGTTTCAATTTCAACGACGCTTACGTAGAAAAATAGGTATGATATCAAAATGTGTTGTAAAATAAGTTTTCTCTCAATACCTTGTCTTTTCAAATGTCTAGAGAAACAAACTTTCTTATTTTTAGATGAACCTCGTATATTTTTAAATTCCGTTTTCACAATGAGAATATTCATTAAAGGTCATTGCTCTTATTATTGTAGAAGTCAGTCGTCATCTACCTTTAGTACACGTATTGCGATAAGAGAGTGAACTTTATGGTGTTCTCGACGGTGGTGATCTTGTGTGGTGATCCTTAACACGTGTCAAATGAGGATATTTTATTGTTCATGTTTTACTGCCCAAAACATTTAACATGGGAGTTACTGAAAGCAAACGTCGTGCAGCAAATCAGTTAAACTTTCTTGCGAGAGCTTTGAGACTTTACTCCACTCACCAACATTTTGAAAAAAAATTCACTGCATAATTTTTATTATTTGGGATGTTTTGATAAGAAAATGGCAAACAGGAAGCTGGAATATGTAAAAAATAAGAGAAATATTGCAAAAACAAAAAGAAACAGAAAGTGATTGTTTTTATTGATTTTCTTTTGTTTTCTGGGCACAAATCCCCTCAAATTTCCTCCTTACTACAAATGTTCCTGTTTTAGAACTTTCTACCTCTGTAGCTCCTCAGGTCAGAATACATTTAACGATTAAAATAATCATCGTTTCTCTCCAAATCAAACTGATGAGTAAAAATTACCAAACAATGATAAAAATGAGGGAGGGGTGTATCTTGAAAACTGTGGGTGATTGGGAAAAATGGTGGTCATATTCGGATTCAGGAAGTCATTTTACATAAGAATCTGCAAAAATGGTATCAGATCTCGAATTGTTTTTTTCAGAGCAGTGTTATTACTGCACTGGTTGCTTTTCACTTGTAACAGAATAATATTAAGTCAAACACTGATGGTATGACTAAGCATAAGCATTCAAATATTCATGAAGACCAAAAATATATACTATTTACTACTACTCTTGATTTGAAAACTTCTGTACGACTCCTACCTAACTGGCAAAGCCACGTCTACGAGTTTAATTACCTTCTAAAGTGGTGAATAATTGTCAGATTACCGCATAAAGACTCTCTATTTGGTCAGGCATTAGTAGTCCTTTGAAATGAACTGTGTCGTGGCGACTTCGAACAGAAATCTTTGGGAAATGATTTCTGATTTAATGGAACTTTTATGAGTTCTTAGACACATAATTTCGAGTGGCACACTCGCACCTCCAACGTATTTCACAGAAATTGGAGCGCACAGAGATTAAGGTAGGTTAGCCAAAGGTAGCCATAGTTAAGCATTGCGAATTTTTTTATAATTTTCTGGTTTGGTGTATGTGGCTGGACTTTTTTTCGTAACATGCTGCAGCTATTTCTTACACATATCAAGTATAATTTTCTTTGTGAAATGTGATTTAGATATTTTTATCATACAATTTCAAAATTGTAACTTATGGGCCAATTTTGGAGCATAGTGTTCCAAAGGTAGCCCATAAATAAAAAGTTCTTATAAAGTGTTCTTAAGACTCTTTTTTTTTATTTTTCAAGTTTTCTTCTTATTCATTTTTTGACACAAGAAGACTTTCAGCTATTTTTTGTGCAACATTGTTCAAGATTTTTATTCTGGGATTCATTGATTACTTTCGGGTGACCTTTGATATTCTCAACATTGTGTAAATTGTTTCAGATATTTAAGCATAAATTTTAAAAGTTTCCCTTATTACGTGAATTTGCTTATTTATTTGCTAACATGTTTCAAGTTTGTCCAACATATGGTCCCCCTTGAGAACATGCATATGGTCACCATTTGCACGTTATTAAGCTTTTAATCTGATAAATGTAATAAAAATGTCATCAATATGTTTAAAGAGAAAGAAAGAAATTTTCAGAAAACATATCACATGTTAAAGTTCTAAGAACTTAAGTATATAAAAGTTAAAATATCTTCTTACCTGGAAAATAAAACAATTACTCTCTAAAGTGAAATCAATGCATACAACGGTGGTCGATCAAAATAATCTCTTCAAATTCAATCACATTCCCTGGAGATATATGATTTACAATGCACTAGCATTATTTTGTGCTTAAGAATTAAATTAAACCTCTTTTAGTGGGATGGACTTCCATAGAAACACTGGCCACCTTTGGATCATCTACCTTACACCAGAATGGATTTTAAATTATATGCAAGTCCAACTGGGGAAATTTCTCGGGAGACAGAGAATAGACTGGGATTCCAACAACAGATGGACGTTCACAAAAAAAAAAAAAAATAATAATAAAAGAAATAATAATAGACAAATTTATGAAGGTCTGTAAGAGAAAGGAAAAGGAGAAGACATGATACCATTGCATAATAATTCTGCAAAGTACGTCTCAAAATTTTTGTCGTCCACAGGTAGGTATAAAACAGTATGATAAACCTTAAATTTTACTTATATGTGAAGTGACTATATATTGAATCCAATCCACACATGTTAGAAAACATCTAATACTTATAAAATCTGTATAAGTATTAGCTATTGTATGCAGATTAAATGTATAGAAAAAAAAAATTAGAGTTGATCGATATACCTAGCAATTAACACTGAATATTTTAACAATCACATATATAAAATTTTAAAATTATAACCATTTTTGAGTTATGCGAGATGCAACGTATATCTCGTTATTGTCGAAGAGAAACTTACTTAACTTTGTACTAGGAAGTAAAAGGAAGATGAGTTAAAAAATAAAAGAAATTTCATTGAATCTCTTATACGAGTAAAAAAAAATTAATTTCTGATGTATAGGGGAGAACCGTGTAATATGGACAATCGTGTAATATGGACCATGGGGGAATTTATATGTTCAACACTAGATGGTGAAACCATCTCATTGCCTTTAGTGAATATTATTGTTATCCAAAGCAAGAAGTGACTTGTACATGCGTACCTGTATTTGGGCGATTATAAAATTGAGTTTTGAGTTTATATGATCATTTATAAAACAAGTATGTTAAATGAAAGAATTGCTTTCTGCTGTTAGTTAATTCTAATATAATTTTCGCGTTTATAGTGGCAAATCTACTTATTTTCTGAACAATCTAGACATGTGTTTCATGGGTGCCAATTTGCATAGCAATATATGATTGGAAACAATGTTGCTGCGTTTATGCGTGTAATATGAACCATGCTCTGTTGTGTAATATGGACCATTGGTCCATGATAAAAACATAGACGTTTTGTTAATGCTCGGCGTACATTTGAAGCACATTCAAAATCTTGCGGCTATAGAATAGTCCAGAGAAGCAGAGATAATCAAGCTGTCCCTTCCTTCGCATACTACCCATTGAATATAATCTTTAGACCTCCCTTTTTTTCGTCCATTTCTACTATTCCCAAGAGATGGACAAGTGTATGAGGGAACATGCTGGACAGTTCGTTTCCCAATTCCAAGTGTGTCAACTGTTCGGGAAGGACCACTTGGTCCATATTACACGAACGTTTGTGTAATATGGATCACCGACACCTAAATAAAATAATTATTTCCTGAAATTATTAATGCATCCCAGAGTGCTTTACTAAGTTTGAACCATGCAACTATACAATTGTAATGAGCAGCCAACAAATTAAATATTTTTATTTTAATAATTTTAGTTTTATGAACATTCTTGCTTAGGGATTCCATATTACATGGATCTCCCCTAGATAAAAATTTGAGGTAAATATTATCCCAAAATAATAATAATCAAATTAAAAATAAAAAGAAAGAAAGAATGCAATGTGATAACAACATGAATTCTTATTACACACACACACACACACACACACACACACACACACACACACATATATATACTTATATATATAACTATAGAGAGAGAGAGAGAGAGAGAGAGAGAGATACAAATATACAGGGTGATCAATTTAAAAGAATACCCGTTGGATTTTCTTGTTACCCTTAAATATGACGGATGTGGCAACTATTCTAACACTGACGTATAATGTTTTGAACCTTGTTTAACTGTGGGAGACAATTTCTCTCACTGTTGGACTGTTACAGCTTTATTTGTGAGGTAAAACAGAAATGGAGACGCACAATGTTATTTAATTCTGTGAAAATGTTATTTATGACACACAAAAGCCAATTCAAAATTTTTTCATTATCGTTCCTACATTACATCTACATTATCATTATCATTTTTACAATATCATTTCTTAGGGTTTTCCAGACAAGTCTTGCAAACATTGATGAATTAAAATAGATCATAACTGAAGAAATCTCGTCAATAATACCAACAATACTGCAAAGTGTGTTAAAAAACTTGGTTCGACGTGTTCATGTTTGCATTCAAAATGGTGGCAAACATTTTCAACATTTTCTGCAAGGAGATAATGTAAAAAATGTGAATTAAATTATGTTTTTCAAAAATAAAATTATCATAGGGTTAAGTAACACTGTGTGTTTCCATTTCTGTTTTACCACACTTGTAACAGTCCAACAGTATTAGAAATTTTCTCCCACACTTAAACAAGGTTCAAACAAGTATGCCACAGTGTTAGAATGGTTGCCACATTCGTCAGGTTTAAGGGTAATAAGAAAAACCAACGGATAATCCTTTAAACTGATCACCCTGTACATAAAGCAGTTTTTAAGAGATACAAAAATATATTGTTTAATAATTTTCAACGGAGTTTTTGTAAAGGATATAGTAATAAATAAAAATAAATAATATTTCATTAGCGTACTTTATCAAAGATAATTTGAAAATAAGAAAAAACTCATAATTCTAAAAAAAAATTCTCGATTTAAGGTACATCAAATAATAACTTATTAACTATTTTATAGAATTAAAACATTTGAACTTTTTTTAATGCATATTTTTTAGTACTAATCTTAAATTATTAATGTTATTCTATTTTTGCAAGAAACCGCAATTAAAAATTTACAGGAGTAAGTATGTTTAAATATATCAAACTATTCAAAAATTAATGGGGTATGATCCTTTTGTTCGTGCCTGTTAAACTGAAAATGAAAGAAACAAATTAAAAAAAAAAAGAAAAAAAAAAAAAAGAAAAAAAGAAAAAGAAAAAAAAAAGGGGGAGGAAAAAAAAACTAGTGTATACTTCAATAGATTTGTAAAATCACTGAAGTCAAAGAGACTTTGCATTTTTAAAGTACGGTGGATTTTCTCTTTCCTACTAAGCACTTCTAAGTGGAGGAGACACATGGTGTAATGAAGCAGTAAAAAGAGTAAAGCAAAAAAGGTTTACAGATAAGAAAGGGGTGAATTGTTTGCTACTATAAAAGTTAGATTTTACATATGATATTTATGTATTTTTCAAAAGGTTTAATAGAATAATAAAGATAGTAATTTCAAAAATGTTGTATGAAAATAAATTGGGAAAAGAGTGAATAGAATGTGGGGCGAGAGAAATTGAAAAAAAAAAAAAATGAAAAAAGTCTGTTTGTAACATAAATATTATTTTTTTAGAAACAATAAATATAGTTTTTAAATACCATAAAAGAATAATAAGAAAAATAAAATCTAAGGGACTTAAATATTTATGCCACTATACCCGAGTGACATAATAACGAAACCACTTTGTGACGAGAAATCACTCTATGAGACTGATATAAGAATAAAAGTAAAAGCATTTTTATTAAAAAACATGAGAATTCTATTGTTGTATGAAATACTATTGAAAATACACATTTCCCCCCCCAAAAAAACAACCCTCTTATTTTTTTAAGTACTTCAGATTAGATGTGATGTTTATTAATATCAAAATTTCACATTATAAACATAATACATCTAGAGTTTTCTTAAACATTCAGTACTTTAAAAGTAATATAAAAAAGAGTTTTAATTAATCGTTTTAATTTTCTGTGTTATTTTCGAATAATAATAATAATAATAATAATAATAAATTAATTTGCCTGTCCTTTTTACGTAAAACAGAGGTCATAAAACGTTATAAGCACATTGTGTTAATTATAACGTATACGAATATTGTTTGACGTTTTAAATGAAATTTGGCGAACAATTTCTTTTTTGCGGAAAACTAATTAATTTATATGACAAACTATAAGATTCTGAAAGTTAAATATAGATTCATTTTTATACAAACAAGAATTAAATTCGGTTCAACGCAAAAATTACCAGTTTTATGAACTTTAAGAAAATAAATTAATGGTATAACGTATTATGAAATGTTTAATAATTAAATCCATTTGGTGGATCCATCTTTTAAAAGCGTAATATTTTAATTCAGATAAAAATATGATGATAATAATAATAATAATAATAATAGCACTTTAAAGTTTCAACATCTTTTAAATTTTCTTTTTACTTAAGGATCCGAAAGACGTATGAGAACTTTTGTCTGTTCTTAATAAAGGTATTTTTATTTTTAAAATACTGGAGGATTTATTTATAATTTTCATTTTCTATTAATTGTGTACCTTTTGCGCACGATTTATAAAGACTGGTTTTATTGCTTTAATTTACTGGAAAACTGTAATGCAAGAACATTTCTCTCATTTATACTAAATTTTGTAGATTTGAATGGTAATTTTCCAACTCGATCTTCTTACCTCTTCACCGTTTTTACTTCTCCATGTAATGCTATGAAATTTTCATTGCTTTCTATTTTAAGGATGTCTGATTGAAAAGTAGAGTTGTTAGAATTTTGCGTTTTGAATTCCAATTGTTGAATGCGTCGTCTTTTATATTAGGGAGGGACTTAAAATAAATGTATTTAAAAAATTTTAAATATTTCTTTTTTATACTGAAATTTAGAACTTTAAATTTATACAACAAAATAATAAATATAAACATATGTTATAAAGAAATACGGGTTTTGACCTCCCCCCCCCCCTTATAAAACATTAAGACGCTATCAGACAAAGAGTCATACGAATGTCATTAGCACACACTACCTAATAAACAGGTTTTTCCTCAGGGAAACGATCTAAATATGCCCATTTGATACAATTTGCCTACGTATATTCGTCAATCACGCATTTTCGATTGTGAGAATCACATACGGTAGTTTTTAGCATGAACTCCTCCAATCAGAGAATCGCGATTACAGAATGTCCTCTATTCTTTTCCCTTTTAAACATTCTTGAAGTGATTTATCGCTAAATGTTGGGTGCATTGTTTACATTTCTAGATTTCGTTTATGCTTAAAAGAAACCTTACCTACACCCCGAGAAAACTGTTTGGTAGCTTTTGAGTGGTAATATCTTATATTTTAGAATATAGGTTCTTCCGTCTTATACCAGCTTTAGAGATCCGAACTTGTGCAGACTCCGGAACGGCGAATGGAAACGGTTCTAACACGATCGAAAATTTTTCTTTTTCTCCCATGTAAGGAACAGAAGGATGTTCGATACGCCGGATAAAGTCGGAGGGTTGGAATGTTCGTACCGTCCGTTGACAGAGATAGAGGTGGGGAAATGGTACTGGATAGTAGGAGGCGGGAAGTTTCATACCCAGTTCATTGAGAAGATGTATTTGGACCTAGAGGAGTTCGGTCGAGTACCGCTGCAGGATCGTTTAACAAGGTGGTGACTGCTGAGATTTTGCATGAGTGGGGTGGGGGGAAGAGCAGCCTCGTGTACAAGGAGATGAAGAGCACAGGTAAGTCCAGTCGACGCATCTACTGCTGTAATTCATGGAGATGCCGTGAGGGTCCGGTCGAGAGTATCGCGGCCGCACGGTCGTGATATGGGCTAGCGCTGTGACGATCGCGCATCCAGTAGATTTAATGTGGTTTTATCCGGGATTCGCGTAAGAGCTTGACGGCGCTGCTCTCCAGCCAACGTATTATCGATCACCGGCTGCCTTAAAAAAATCAGCCCTTTAACTTCCTTTGGTGAACTTCCGGTCTCTAAAAGACACCGTTCCCGCCTTTTTATACACTTCTTCTACCGCGCGCGCAGCGTCAGAGCTGACGACTTCTTTACTAAATAAAGACACAAAAATGTTGCTATGCAAATTAGAACAGATGGAAGGAACAGACGACAAGGGTGATATGCATGAGTTTAAACTTAAATTGGAACGCTTGTTCCGAATTTCTGGCCGCATCTTTTGGATTATCTTTCTAACTCCACTTTAATAGTCCTAATCTGGAGTTCCTCCGTCAGAGATGCAAGCACTGAGGCTGGAAGGAGAACTTCCGCTCTGAACTAGTCAGACGTCCGATCTTTCTTCTCGAAATAAATGAGCTGTTAGTTTCCCTCTTTAGTCACTATGCATTGACAATAGGGGTTGCTTTAGAGAAGAAATAACCTGAACCAGTTAAGACGCCATGTTTTGTCACGCGATTTAATAATAAAGAGATGGTATCTAAGTTGTGTAACTGCTGCTATAGGGGATCTTAAAGATCGGATATGCCAGACAAATTATAATGTGTAAATACAGAAAGATGGTCATATGTTTAAACTAGTAAGAGGCACTTAAAGAATGCTATGGTCCGAAAAAGTAGTACTTACAGCTAAGATTTGTGAAAGCTGTCGGGAGTCTAAGCCTATTGGTGATTTTTATATTATACACATCGAGACATCTTTGATTTCTGGGCAAGCGGTTGGGGGTCCATCCCTACTAAACCCCGAGGAAAGCGTAGCTTTTGGTTCGGATCATCAATGAGATCATGAACACGACTTTGCCGCCGTTGGGCCCTCCTAGATCTCGGTGCAGCCGTGGTCAAGAACGAATCTTTCCAGATGAGGCTGAATACTTATCTCATTGAAAACCACCATAACTTGGTCCTGATAGCAAAGTTCCTAACGGACGTGTTGGTGCCTGCAAAGGATCTCTTTACCAAACACATGGGAGTTCCAATGTTTCTTAAGATAAGCTTTCCGCTGCTCTGAGACTTCCGCAAGGATGAGGAGGAGAGGGAGAGGAACTCTCCGGCGAATCTGAAGAACCTCTGAGCCATCAGCCTCTTCTATCGACCTGAGAAGCTTGCGCTGCTAACACGGAAGTTATATATATTGAATTAAGTATACTTAAAAATATCTCTCATTGGCATAATATATTGTAATTGTTTTCTGAGACCCTATCTATAAATAAATAGTTATATTTTTACCTCGTTAAATAAAAGTCTTGTCAAGTGAACCTGATTTGCATAATAACTTTTCAGGTATTCTAGCAATATTTAAGAAAACTAGAGAGCGGACTGACGGACAGCTAAAGAGATGTCGTTAACATTTTTCTGATTTCCTTGAAAAATTTCCAAAAATTCATTATCACTGAAATAATAAAACTATACAAAATAAAATATTGTTATCGCTGCCATTAAAAATTATCAAACATGCACTATAAAAATGGTTCTAGCTAAAAGAAATTTTAATATGGCCAAAAGTAAACAGAGATTGATTAAAAACAAAAATCATTTGGACTGTAACGAAATAACAATTCTGTCTTCATTGACATATCCTTAAAACTTTGTGATAAATATGCAAATTTTCAATCTGTGGTAACTCCGCGAGAATTGTTTACTTAAAAAGATAGAAATTCTTTTTTTTTTTTTACTTCTTAGACCGAGGACAATAATTTTAAATATAAGTGATAGATTGTACAAAAAATGCCAGAATTGAAAACTACTCTTAATTTGGACAAAGTTTGTAATTGGATGTATGTTTCTGGGACTCTTGGTTGGAAAAATCTTTGCAACATCTACATGGAATCACTCAGTGTACATTTCTGTAGTAAAATGTATGTAAATTCTAATAATGTTCATTTGGAATCAGAGGGGATTTTAGGTGGAGTGAAGAAAAACGTAAATGATATAATTCCAATTGGCACCAAATTGGTTCTATGCTGACCATTTTTTCCAGAAGTTATGAATTTGAACATTTTAATTATGTGTGTTAATTTAATAAGTCTTATTGCAGTATAAATACACCACATAAAAAAAAAATATATATCGTAAATATTATTTTTTGACCTGAATAGTCTAATCATTGGTTCTATGCGCATATGACGTTTTATAGAAATTACGTTTTTAAGTATCTCAGTAATTAATCCGATTTTAATATTAACACCCGAATAAACTACTACGTCAGAAATGCCAAAGAGAGATATTGGAAATGCATACAGCTGTTTCGGTAGCCTAAAGCGTACCGTATTCAGTGCAAAAAGGATTCTGAATCAGGAGAAGCGCTCGTATATATAGGAGAGGGGCCGGATTTAGTTCAACCAATAGAATTACGGGAAAGATGAGGAGAGTGGCCAATAGGAATTTAGGAATGTTAGCTGTGTAAACAGTAGAAAAATTAAGAAAATGTGGACTAAATATAAAATTTCCAACAGTCAGACAAATAGGGAATAGCGAAATCACAATTTACAAGGTTTTAAAATTTTTTATAAATATGAAAAGCTTCAAAGAAATCGAGTTCATGAATGGATTTAGGTCTGCAAATTATTTTAGCTGAATTAAATTTAAAATTATGATTTTTTTCCCAGCAATGTTTAGAAATAGCCAATTTATTGGTTTCTTTTTTGCGGACGTAATTTATATGTTCTTTTAGACGAAATTTAAGACTGTGTTTAGTTTGGCCAATATATGATAAACCACACTACTGACAGGAAATACTATAAATACCCCCAAAATTATGCATATCAATGGGATCTTTTAACTGAGAAAAGGTGAGTTTATTGGAAGGCGAAAATATTATTTTAAAATCATATTGTTTGAGAATTTTAGCTATGGTTTGACTGGATTTAGGAAAATAGGGTAAGACAATACTGATATTAGAAGAGACTGATTTAGTAGACGAAATACGAGGGAGTTGTAATTTTTGGATAGCTTTGTCTATAATGGAAGGGTCATAACCTCTGTCAATTGCAATGGCTTTCAGGTATTTAATTTCAGATTTTAATAAAATAGGATTTAAACAAATATTAAGTGCACGGTTTACAAAAGTATAGAAAGCAGCCATTTTTTGGTTAGGTGGGTGACATATACGCGCATGGGGAGTTAATTGCAATGTAATGATATTAAAATCCACGAAAAGTGAAATGTGCTTTAGACCGTAATAGAACGAAAGTTTTTGTGCGTCACTGCAGAAGGGTCGCGAACATTATACACTACCTACCAATAAGTATTTGGACACTTTTGAATTTAGACGTTTTGTCAAATATCTAGAAAAATTCTTTAGGATTCACCTTGAAAGTACACTGCAAATAAAGGGGTCTTAATGTAAGACATAAAAACAACTGAAAAATCACTTAAGATGCGTAAATGTCTTAATATACACCCTAGACATTGTAGATATCGTAATTTAAGACAGAAATGTGTCTGAAATACCAAGTCATGCACAAAATATGTCTAAAACACATAACTATGAGAAATTTAAGGCAGCAAACGCGTTTAACTTTTCAGATATTTTAGAAATTTTGACGCATTACTTAGCAAATTTTTGATATGGAATCTACATTAAGCAACATACTTATCCTATTTAAACTTCTTTCCACATTCAATAATTATAATACCATTTTACATAATAAGTTGTTAAGAGTTAGATATTTAAACAATATTAGTTAATGAAATTAAATTTTCAAAGAATAATATTCTAGGTATGTGTATACTCTAGTATACTCCAGTATATTTGCATGAAATTATATTTAATATAGAAAGATATTAAAACTTCTTCACACACCATAAATTTTACGTCAGTACAACCGGTTTCGAAAGGACGTAGTCTATCTTCATCAGGTGCAAAAAAACACGTGTTACTGCCTTGGAGGCAAAAGCAAGACTGAAAGCAGGGCAAAATCATAAAGGGGGGAGGAGCAACACAAACAACCAATAGGGAGCATCATGCAGGACCAATCACAGAGGAACACACGTACACACACAAGAAAAAAAGGGAGGGAGGGAAGAAGTAATCAATTAAATTTATTTTATTTATTTTTTGTTTTATTTATTTAATTAATATTATACTAATAAGTAAATTAAAAAAAAATATTTATTATCATTATTATTTAATTAGAAATATTTTATTATAACTATTATTGTGTTATAAACATAATGAAGGAAATTATTTAATTGAATAAAAAAAAAAAATTCCCGGCTGTAGACATCAAAGTGGAATCAGATTTTTCATTGACAAGTTTATCACGATTAAGGTAAATAGCTAAATTTTCCAAAAAATCCAGTTCGGAAACACGTTTAGCATGAAAGATAATTTTGGCACTCTTAAAATTAAAACTATGATCAAATTTCCAACTGTGCTTCGCAATAGAAGATTTAGAAATTTCCTGATTAATAACATACCGATAATGTTCACGTAAACGACATTCAAGATTTCTTTTCGTTTGACCAATATAAGATAAATCACAATTATTACAAGGGACATTATAGATACCCCTTTTATGAAGCTTAGGAACAAGGGATTTAGTTGAAGGGAATTGGAATTTGTCGACAGGTTTAAAAATAACGTGAAAATTGAAACACTTCAAAACTTTGGCTAATGTAAAACATAAGGGGGGATAAAAAGGCAAGACAACAAGATTATCAGGTTTAATTTTATCATCAATGGAAAGAGTAGAACTATAAGTTGGCCTACTGAACTTTTTGAGAGCTTTATCAATTATAGAGGGTCTAAAACCTCTTTTAATAGCAACGGACTTTGAGTTCTTCTTTAAGAGAAGAAGTATCAGAACAAATTTTAAGGGCACGATACACGTAAGTGTAAAAGGTGCCAATTTTTTGTTTAGCCGGATGATTAGAGAGAGCATGGGGAGGGTTAGAAACAGAGAAAGGTTTCCTGTACACAGAGATTTTAAAAGAGGAATCGCACCTAGTAACTAAAACATCAAGAAAGGGAAGTTGATTACAATTTTCTAACTCGAAGGTAAACTGAATATGGGGATCAATAGCATTAGCAAGATTAAGAATGGCAGAAACATCAAACGGATTTTCAACAAGAATGAAAGTGTCATCTACGTAACGTATCCATCATTTTAAATTTAACATCTTTAATAATCTTTCCTCAAAATAATGCATATAGATATCGGCAAGAATAGGAGATAAAGGATTACCCATACTTTAACCATCACACTGTTTATAAAATTTGTTATTAAATTCAAAAGTAGTTTGGGAAACACAGTTAGATTTAGTTAGATTCACAAATTCTTTGATTTCAATGTCAGAATAATGAAATTCGAGTAACCTTTTTTCTAAACAATTAAGCGCACCTTCAGTGGGGACATTAGTAAATAAAGACTTCACATCAAGAGATAACATTGAGCAATTTACAGGATTCAGATTATTTAACTTCATAACAAAATCATAGGAATTTTTTATAGTATGACTATTAGTGCTGTATAAAAGAGAAAACACAGAAGCTAAAAATTTAGAGAGGGGATAAGTAGCAGTACCAATATTCGAAACAATAGGTCTAAGGGGAACATTATTTTTATGAACTTAAGGTAAAGCATAAAAACGAGCATAAATTGCTGAAGAAGGGGAAACCGAGAATTTGGTATTGTCATGAAGAACGATGGAATTTTTAAAAGCTTTTTGAACAGAGCTTAGAAGAGATTTAGTTTGGTCTTTTTTTATTTCATTATAAGGTCCTTCATGTTTAGGTACTTATGTTTAATATAACTCATGCAACATAACATGTTTCAGTTAAGGTCCTTATGTTTAATATAACTTATAAAGCAACGTATTATAACGCGATAATTATTTGGTTTAAAAAAAAAAAAAATGTATTTAAAGCATTTTCACATTTAAAGAAAAAGTATTAAGATGAAAGTAGCAAGCAACTTATAGCGAAGAAAGTGATTCTTGAATACTGTGTGCATAACTGTTTTTTATTTATTATTATTAATTTCGATTTAAAAACTGTTTTCTTCCACATATTTGCTTGCACTTAAACGTAAGACAACAAATTTTCTGGTATTCATGTTCATAATTTGTTTTCTTTTAAATATAAGTTTAAAGAAAGATGTCGTTATCCAAAAATATTGAGGGCTGGATAAGGCTAGTTTTTCACGTATTTGATATGCATTTTTTCAAAATTCTAAACCTCTAGATAAGAAATTTAATATAATAATGCATATTAACTGTTAGATATTATGTTATCAATAGTTTTATAGCAAAAAATACGGATTATAACATGAAACTACCTACGTTTTGCTAATACATACATATAATTATAAAAAGGATATCTGTTGTGTTACTTGGTCGCGTGACTGGTTAGCTGCGCTCTCCGATGGATGGTTTTTTGTATTCCAAGGCTAATGTATGTTCGATTCTTGAGCCGGGTAAAAGACATTTTCTTTTCTTTTTTTTTTCTTTTTCTGTTTTAATGCTCTAGAAAATTCTAAAATCTATTTTTAACAGAAAAACAGATTCACACGCCACCTTTATTTATTTACTTATTTATTAAAAAGCTTTAAAAATAGCAGTGTTTTTAAGCCTAAGATGGCGACGTTTCTAAGCCTAAAAAAATTGGCGGTGTTTTAAGATATTTGCGATGTCTTAATTTCAGTTGCAAAAAGGTGCCTTAAAAAGTAAGACTTCTTTTTTCGCTTAAATAAATGACCATCCGTTTAACACACTTTTTAAATTGAATGTAAGACGTTTACGTTTACGGTGTAGTGCTAAGAACATGTTATACCTCATATAGTTTAGAAAAAAATTTGTCCTGAAGAGGAAGAGGTAGAATGAACAAAATTTCAGTTCTTCATTTAAAGAAGGAAGATGATAAGGGGTTTTATCAATATTTATTTACAATCAGCGAACACTGAATTATCATTAGTCATTGATTAAATTAAAAGAAAAATGTGAGTAAAACCCCTTTTAGTTTAGCTTTTATTTTGAAAGAACTGAAATTCTCTTTATTCTATCTATCCCTCATAACTTTTTGAATTTACATGATATTTGTTTGGTGTTTTCATATATGATGCTCAATGCTTTTGTCTATTAAATTATGCAAATAAAATTCTTTAAACGCGCAGTGGAAAATTATTTAGTAAAAATGCTCATATATCATAAGATATTTGACATTTTTGCATTCCGTTTGCAGTATGCTGTGTATAATATAGTACACCAAATTTTCTAAAAAATGTCTTTACAATGAATTTAATACCCTACTTGTTATAATTTAAAAAAGTTTTTTTTTCTTACAATTTAAAAACTAAAGCCTTATATCTCCATAAATATATGTGTTAGATTCATAAATCTTTATACAGATATTGAGAAGAATCCTCTTAATCACATGCTACATCCAAAACACATTTAAAATATTACTATTTACAGCGTGATGCAAAATATTTTGATTTTAGTTTAATTTTTTACTAGTTTCTTTTCCTCTTTAGGACTCAACTTTTGCTGAAATATATGATACAACGTATTCTTTATACTACCAAAGTTTCAAGAACCAAAAGAACTTTTCCAGATATTTTACAAAACTTTTAAATTCGAAAGTGTCCAAATACTTATAGGTAGATAGTGTATATACTAAAACTAAACAAGTAACTTCCTGTGATTCATAAATGTTTTTTTGCAGTTTTTAAGTCGATCAATATTTTTTATTGTCGATATCGCGGTATTGAGAAATAAATCCGCCCTCATCAGTAGCCGGAAGGTTTTAATCTTGAAGCTTGAAGACAAGAAGGGACGGGTACGATTGCAAATCACAATCGTTTACCTGACCATTTGAAGTTTTTCATGGTTTCTTTGAAAATCGCGTAAATACAAGATAAGATACCTTCAAAAAGACTCCTTGAAGAAACTCTTCATAACCAGGCCTAAGACACATGTACGATCTATAAGCCTTAACAACAACATCAACCCTAGACATAAATACATACATCTAAGTTTAAAAAATATGGCCTACACTCATGTTTCACCAATTTTTTTTTTTTTTTTTTTTTTAAATACGGTGATATCTTTTAGGTTAAAAACGTCCATTTTACATATTCATAATATTGACAATTTTAAAACTGTGTATTATTTTTTACAACCTTTGCTTAATATATATATATATATATATATATATATATATATATAAGATTAAAAAAATTTACAGTCTTATTTAACTTTTTCATTTCATTTCATTTCATTTTAATGTTTTCGGAAACATTTTCAAATTTCAAATTTATCATATTTCTATTTTCACAGAAATTTATTAGTTGTCAACTGTTCACTATATTCTCACCAAACTACGCGTTGCCCACGGTTTAACATATCACACATAATATTAATTAATATCCCTAATGCAAAATAAAATTAAGTTCACAAATTGCACAAAAGATATAAATAGAGATAGCGAATATTTTTCCAAAGAAATTTTGTGATGAATTAAGAAAATATACAATATCAAATGATAGCGTAAATGTTCCGTAAATAAGTAATAATGATTCAAGAATTTTACATAACAAAATTTGAGTAATATTGTAATTTAAAAGAAAAATGCTTATTAAAATTGCATCTTTCCTTCTACAATTTAAATGTATCTAGAAATTTTCCAGATGCGCGTTTTATTTATTTTTTCAATTTTTTTTTTCTTTCTAAGGAAGGGAGTATTCTTTTATCTTTGAATTAAATTCGCTGACATAGGTTCAAAAACTTTTTCCTTACGGTTTCAGAATTTTTTAAAACATTCAAAACTTTTATAATCTGTTTATAGAACTTCACCAGTCAGCTTTTCTTTAATAAAATTAATGCCAAGTGATGTACTAAGAATATTGTATAAGGATAAAAAAAGACTTAAATAATATTTTTGTTTATATATTTTGTATTTAGAAACATCGTTTTTTGTATTAAATCTCTTAAAATTATTGTATATTTTAAAAAGAGCTCTTTCAACTATTTCCAAATTAGCTCTTGCATAGACTCGAACCTATACTAAGACACATAATGATTTTACTATTGCAAAAACTTTGTAGCAGCTTAGTTGTATATTTAAAAAACACACATAAGGTGCAGGAAAAATCGATAATGAAAAATTGTATGATTGGCATAGATTATTTACACTTTCCAACTGCATGTTCGCATTGAGTCGATTAACTTTCAATGTATAGGATTACACTATATCATCTCACAACGGACAGGCAGAAGAACAAAAAAGCAGGCAGGTGGATTAATTGAATTTTTAATAACTCTTAAGCATTGTTGGAATGTGTTAAAACGCTTAGTAAAATCGGAAATGCAATTCTAGTAATTTCCGATTATAGCGCTTTTATGCTTAATAATATTTTTTCATGACTATGTAAATCTTAATTCTAATCATACTGTATTTCATAGAAAACATTATTTTTGTGTATATAAATAAAAATAGTCAATTTTATTATGATCTGTGCAATATAAAGGTATTAAATGTGATTTATAGAAATATCTCTCCTAGAACGCAATGTTTTGAAATTCTATCGAGTGTCCCTATACACAAACCCGTGTTGATATTTACTCTATTTGAACTATCCATTCATCCTATAGTGAACTTGAATGACAAATATTAGTTTCAAGGAATTCTGTGAATATTTACGAGACTTAGAGCATGGATTAACAGAGAGACAGACAGACAGAGAGAAAAATCGAAGTCTAAAAACTGTTTAATTTTGTTATAGAGTATTAAAAAAAAAATAATAATAAATAATAATAAAACTAGAGGACTTTATGAATAAATATAACAAAATGAGTCCGTTTGATTTTTTAGAAAAATTTAATGCTAAAAATATATTTTACATTTTTTAATAATATGATTTAGTAAATAACGAAACAAAAATTGAAAACAAGTTTAAAATAAATATTCTCTGTTTAAAATTAAAGAGAAATAAAAATAATCAAATTAGTTAAATATAAATCGAAAATAGAGAAGATTAATTTAATCTTAAAAGTTGTCAAGATGTCGATAAGCTATTGAGAAACATTTAAGGAGTTACTTAATATAGGCAGATAACAAATATAAATAAATACTTTTTTTTACTTAAGAATATATAATTTCATTAATCGTTAACCAGGTAGCCCGGTAGCCTGGTAGCCCGGGTCTCTAAAGAGCTACCGATTTGAACTGTAGGTCTCAAGTTCAAATCCTAGTTCAGGTATAGACGTTTGTGGTGTCCTTATATATGATGTATGAAATTTTGCGTTATTATTGTGATTATATATGTAGCATTGGATCATTCAGTACGAAAGTTACTGTAACTATAGGCTAAAAAGAAAAAAATAAAGGCGTCAAATAAATACTAAAGGCTAGATTTCATTAGGCTGTTTTGTACTTTAGCTTATATAAAAGTACTTATAAATGCGGAGACATTTTTATTGTCGCGCTAAATTTAAAATGAGATTGAATCAATAATATGAAAACTAGAAAAAACAGGGCTATATTTAAGTACATTTTGGCTGACGGTAATGACAAACATGCGTTAAAATTTTATTAAATACGTTTCTGCCACAGGCACATTTTCTTTGAAAGTGTATTCGTGCTATTTCACAAAAAAACTATTAGAAAAAGCATGTTTTTACGCTCAGCTCATGCGGCATATATTGCCGCCATACATATAGTAATTATTAAACAGAGTAGATGAAGTGCAGTGTAGCCTGAAATAGTTATTAGAAAAAAAAGGTTCAGCTGTCAAAATTTATAAAGTATTTATAAAGTGAAAATCGGTGGAAACGGATGAGCAGGTGACCGGCGAAAACGTGAAAGACAACACAAAATAACGCTTTCAAGTTCATATCTTCTAAATGATGACGATTACAGAATTAAACTAGTTTTATCTGTAGTATATTCTACTCACAAGAAAATTAACCCTTGCACATCCGATGACCATTTTGAGCAACAGTCTCGTCTTTTAGTGTTTTCTGTATCGTTACGTTTGTTAATAAAAGGACTACGCGTCCGTGCATTTAATCCTTTAAGTGCCGTCGGCATATGTTTAGGACACTGGCAAATAGTGTATCGATTGTTGAAGGTAAAATTTAACTGAGTTAAACACGAACACAATAAAATATATTTTGTTAAGTAATGTAAAGATAAGTAACACCAAAAGTCAAGTTGTTAAAAATAAGAAAGCATACGAATGGGAAAAATGGCAATTTCTTCAATAAATTTTACATTTTTATATGCATATTAAAAAAAAAATGGATTTTTGAAAATTTTTAATTTTCAATTTTCAATGAATTGACATATTTTAGATATTCTAAGCATTAATCCATTATTATTAGAAAATGTCAATCAGTGAGTGTGTAAGAAAATTTTGCGGACGATGTATCTCCTGAATTAACAGATAGAAATTACCCAAAACCTGATAGAAGAAGAAAAACACTAGAAGAAAAACGCAAAATAAAAAAGAAATCAAAGAGTCAAGCTCTCAAAAAATTTTCTGGCTTCCTAATATTGGGATAAGATACATCTCTTTGTAAGGGAGGTGTTCAGTATCCATCACCGCACCATTGTGGTAAAGGAAGTCGTTAAAGTACGTAGGCAGGCTTGATGGAATCCACCAAAAAACAACTACTATGTATTTCTTCCAGAAGATATCTCCATTATTGTATTACAGACATAGAACTATGAGCTTGGCAACAAATGACAATGGCCAAATTCTGTGCTGGCGAGTCTGAGAATATAATAGCCTGTTAAATAATCTGGTGTGTCACTCACATGACTTGCTCTTACTATGGATTTCAATGCTATAAAAATAGAACGCATATAAAGTAGTAAGAACCACAGCGTAACATAATAAATTTCAATGTACTTTTAAAATATTCTAAAATAGATCTAAGTAAAGTTTTACTTGACATATAATTCCGACTGAGGGGGGACACCTCGTTCAAATATGTAGCATAAAAGTATTAAAAAAAAAAAAAAAACCTCTGGTGTGAAACAACCACACGACTTCCATTACCAACTATTGCATGTATTATATGCACATTTGGAGATAATGTTATCAAAAGACACAGAATTGACCTTATGAAATAGACACCTAAAATTTTTCCGGTAAGAGAAGTTAATACATGTGTAAAGACATATAAAACAGAGTTTACGCAGCTTTTTTTTTTTTTTTTTTTTTTCTGAAACACAAATTTCCGAGATCTAAAACTGATCTATCTGAACAGGGTGGCTATTAATTTTCCTGTGATAACCAAGTAAAGCATGAGAAAGGATATCTAAAATGGGTTTTTGTAACAGTTTTAAAGAAAATCGTTAGAGCTGTTTTTGAGATACCAATTTTTACCAAAGCTTGGCATAATGAATTGTTGGCCAGAAAACAACAATTACACGCAAAAGGATATTTAAAAGAGGGTTAATATGGCAAGTTTGAAAAAAAAAATCATACAGCCGTTTTGAAAGGAACGCACTTTCAGGACCTGAAATTCAGTTATATATACAGAGCGCCTTTCAATTTTTCTGAACTAACCAACTATATCATTCGAAAGGACATCTAATAGAGTGTTTATACAGCAGTTTTGAAGAAAATCGTTGGAGCGGTTTTTGAGATATGGACTTACGGCTGCACTTTCGGTATCGGATGTCCCACTTCCAGTTTTCCAATTTTCATCAAAATTCGGAAACTTTATCTGTATACCAGACCTGTTTCATTTCTAAAGTTTCGTTCTTCAATATTTGTTAGTTTCCGAGATATAATATCCAGAAGATTTCCCACATACATATACATACACACAAACACAACACACACACAAATGCATACACACTGACCAATTGCCAAAAACCCTTTTTTTGGACTCAGGAGTCCTTAAAGCATGCAAATCAGGTGAAATCACCAAAACGAATTTTTGGACCGAATACAATACTTCCATTACCTACGGTAGTTGGGTAATGGAAATAAAAATTCAAAACTTTTATTAATTTGCCTTCAAACTTAAGAGGACACCTAATATGGACTTCAAAATAACAAATTTGAATTTCCTGCAACTATTTGCCTTTAAGTTATGCTGATAACAGATATACATACAGATCGACAACTTGAAATTAGATTTTCGTAAACAAGGACCTCAAAACGTGATTTTATATAAAAAATCAAATTTGAAGTTATAGTATATGCGTATGAAAAATAATTTTTGCTTCCTGAACAGTGTTTGTCGACATTATAAAATGTAACAAAGCACTTCCATCTATTATATTCAATGGAAGAGAAAGTTTAGTTGGGTAGCCCTGTATATTGCCAATAATCAATATGCATTATAAATAATATTGTGCAATTAAATTTAGTATTACTTGAAAAACATCTAACAAAAAAAAAGAAACTATAATTCCAGCAGTTTTCATGTATAGCCTCAATATATTTCAAATACTTTCGATAACCCTGTAAATAAATGATGAATGGTTTCCACACAACAGTCTACGTAAAATATGCTTTTATTCATATAATGTATTTTGTTGTTTCCGTTTTGTTTCAGTGAGCTCGTAGATGTTGCATTGTACTCATCAGCAATTTTCCCATAGACACAACCCAGCAAAACCTGGGATGATGGCCAACACGAGGCCAAGTGTTGGCTGCCAACAGTAACAGCTGCTGGCCCGTTGGTGGCAAAAGTTAAGGTGCCGAAGGGAATATGTTACGCCGGCCATCAGATGGCCGCATTCGGCCGATCCACTGCTGGCAGCCTGCAGTACGATCGGAATAAGTCAGTGGGCCACTAATGGGTCATTGCTGGCAGCGAGCTATAGGTTAAAAAAAGGTTGTGGGCCACTGATGGCAACCAACAATAGGTTAAAAATCGTCAGTGGGCCAGTGTCGGGCCACCTGATAGCAAACATAATTTTTTCGTATTGTTGCTGGAAGCCTTCAGTGGGCCAGTTGTGGCAAACATAAATAATTATATTACTCCGGGTGTTTTTGTTGGCCCTTTATATTTTCCCATTAACGGCCCTCTTCATTTACCGTCGCCGGAAGCCCGAGCCAATGTTATTCTATGGGGAAATTTTCTTTACAAATAACTCATTAACTAATACATATTTTTAAATTCTGTTTTCACATTCAAAAATTTCCCAACTGGTAAATTGACCGACCTTTTTTAAAAATGTATTTTTTAATTTTTAATATTTTATTTTGAAATTGCAAAATGAAAAAATTTCACATATCGAAAATTCGTATTTTGCAGCTTCAAAATAAAATATAAAAAATTAAATAATTTTTTAAAAAAGGTCCGTCAATTTAACAGCTTGAAATTTTCAGAATGTGAAAACAGAATTAAAAAATATGTATTAGTTAATAAGTTATTTGTAAAGAAAAAATTCCCCTAGAATAACATTAGCTTCGGTTTCCAGCGGCGGTGAGTGAAGAGGGCCCTTAATGGACCAATAGTGATTTGGTTATGACTATTATTTTATTTTATTTTATTTATTTATTTATTTATTTATTGTGATACCTTACATTTTATTAATGCTAATTTCTATGCATCCAATATTTAATTTGGTTTTGTAGCAACAGAGGGTGATCAAACTATTATTATTATTATTTTTTTTTTTTTTTACACTTTTTTTATCTTGATTAAAAAAAAAAAAAAAAAAATTGCTTGACTAAATGATTTTGAAATACAGACATGTAAAAACGTTTAAGAACTCACATTTTCTACTATCGATTTAGTCCAAAGTTCAATTAAGGGACCAGCTATAAATTAAAGACAAGCACAAATATTTTGGATCACCCTGTGTTATAAAAAGCTACAAATGACTTGTAACTTGAACACATTATTGCTCTTACTATATACAAAGTTTGTAAGTTTTTTGTATGGGAAATACACAATTTTTTAGGCATATATATATATATATATATATATATTATTATTATTATTATTATTACATTTTTGGCAATTTGTTTGCTTATAACAAGAAGGAATTTTCACAAAATTTTACAAAACTTGCAGAAAAATTGATAAAACATTAAAGAAACATTATTCTGAAGCATAAAATTCATATGTGTAATTTTCGAGGAGATTTGAGTATTTACATTATTTTTTATTTATTTATTTATTTTATTTATTTTATTTTTTCTGAGCGTGCGCGTAAGATAGAAATTTTTTTATTACGTAAGTCGAAATCTTGGGTAACTTATACAAAAGTTTATTTCAATGGAATAAAAATTAAGTAAATTATTGGTAAAAGAACGAGCCAGATTTTAGACATGTTAAACCATGTTACAAAAGGTCATTTTTGTGAAAATCTCCTTATGAGCTCACAGATCGTACTAAATAAATAAAAGTATGTTAGAGTTACAAGTCCAGAAGGATTTTTTCACAAAGAAGAAATTTTGAAACATGGTTGAAAAAATTTAATCTTCCAATTAAATGCTTGGCATGTGAAAAACCCCTTATGAATTTTCAAACCTGTATATGCCTAAAATCTGCCCCATTTTTTCGCAACAACTTGCTTAATTTTTCCTTTCGGCGCGGCCGTTTTGGCGCGGTCGTTTTGGCGCAGCCGTTTCGGCGCCGGCCGTTTTGGCGCCGGCCGTTTTGGCGCCGGCCGTTTCGGCGCCAGATGTTTACATTCCGAACTTTTTGAGCGTAAGAATTTTTTTTTTCCCCGTAAAAATAATAAATAGTCGGGAATATTCAAGAATTTACTAACTGTTTGTTATTATATGGATTAAAATAAACCTGCGAGTTAATCATTATTGACTTTGTTTAAGTGAAGGCAGTTTAAGAGTTGGTTAAGAATGCATACATTTTCTTTATCTTGTTTGTTTCTAAAGTTAACTTTTATTTTATCTTAGCAAGCTTAATTATATAAGAAATTTTAATACGCAAACTGTAAATAAAAATAAACAGAAATCTTTAATAATTAAATTTTGTATAACAAAAAAAAAAGAAGAAGAAGAAGAATAGCAGTGATAACTTTAAGATAATGAAAACTTTATAGAAAGTTTTTTTTATTTTTATCTTTTTTTTTTTTTTTAAATAACTGTTGGAGATTTAAAAGTACATGATATTTTCATCTGGCATTTCTAAACGTAAATTGCTCATTTTTCTTTTTGTACAGTTGATTTTTACTGATTTAGTGATTAATGAATCTAAGTCTACATTTTAACTGTGGAGAGTTACTAAGTTACAATAAATAAAGTAAATAGTAAGCTGAGGGGAAAAAAATGGTATTAAAAATTAACAAGATGTATGAAACTATTCTACTGTGTGTAATAAGTTTCAGAAATTTAGAGCAATGCGAGCTTTAAGTAAGTTATTAAAAAAAAATTAAAGAGGTTTGTATTTACCGTGTAATGGTTTTTGCCAGTTTTTACTATCTTGGCCAAAACATGTTTTTCCCATGGTTTTTACCACCTTCAGAGAAAATAAAATTCCTATTTCTTTATTTTTTTTTATTTTTTTTTGTTTTTTAATTTACCCCCAAAACCTTCGGGACATATTTTAAAATTTTTAGTTCTCATTTTTCCAATATTATTTACTATGAAATTTCCATTCTTTAATCCATTTCTAACAACAATATTTTGAAAAATAAATAAATAAATAAATAAATAAATAAAGCAATGTTGACAACATGAAAATTCTTTTAAATTACATGATCAGTTGAACCCTTTATCAGTTAAAAACATTTTTTTCTGTCACTCAATAGTTGAAATAAAAGGCTAATGTGACAATCTTAAAAAAAAAAAAAAATGGAAAATAAGATTACTAAATAACCCTAGAGTTAAAATATATACATATATATTTTTTAATTTATTATTATATTACTTAGTTTATATTATTTATTATTATTATTTTATTAAATTTAATTTTTTTTAATTCCTACCTTCACCTACTATTGTTTTTATCAGTTATTAAACAGATAAAATACTACACAGCTAAAGGATTAATGAACTAATGTTTTTAAAATACTTGCAATAGATATTGTTTCATACTAAGAAATGAAACCCAAAAATATTGCTTCAATAAAAAGTATTTAGTTTGGTAATAACGTAAATTAAGAAAACCTCGACAGCTTTTTCAAAAGAAAATATAGGTGCTTTCTTCTTCAGGAATCATATTTAAGCAACCTCACTAAAAACAAGGTCAACTTTTCTTTCGTTGATAAAATTAGATAAATATTTTTCTCATCAAGAAATAAACTAACTGTTAAATTGAGATTTTTTTTTTTTTTTTTTTTTTTTTAACAACAACCATACAACTTCTATAACTGACTGATATGTTATTAAATAAATTAACTAATTAATACTTCTTATTACTAATAATTAGCAAATAATTTAAAATAAATTTTTGTTCACGCATAATATATATATATATATATATATATATATATATATATATACATAAAGTCAGAAATTATATTGTTTATTTTATTACCCAAAGAACCGCACGACAATAGGTTTAATAAGTTTTCATCAACAAAAATCGAGTTCTTTTCTCAGATTATCACTGACTTCTTTAAATTACGAAAAATACTATTCATCATTAATGTCATTAATAAAAAATAAAAAATATGTTTTGGTTTAAGCATTAAAAAAAAAAAAAAAAAAAAAAATCAGAAATTACATTGTTTATTTTATTCCCCAAAGAACCTCCATCACCAAATAGGTTTGAATCTTTAGAATTGCTGCGTATGTGTTTCCACCTGATGACTAAGTTTAATAAGTTTTAATTGCAAAAAACAAGTTTCTAATCTTATCATTGGCTCCTTTAAATTAAGCAAAATTCTATTCATCATTAATATATTTAATAAATAATTTAAAATAGTTTTTTGTTCACGCATAAAAAATAAATAAATAAGAAATCATATCTATCATTAAATAAATTTTAACCGAAAAGGCTTAGGCGAAAGCCGCGGCCATTTCGTGAAGGACAGGCTGCGCAAAAACGGCCTCTCCGAAATGGATCTCGCGCCAAAACGGCCGCGCCAAAACAGCCGCGCCGAAATGGGTTTCGCGCCGGAACGGCTGCGCCAAAACGGCAGCGCCAAAACGGCCGCGCCGAAACGTCCCATTCCGATGCTCATATCTCACCGAATATTACACGTATAAATCTGTGCTTTAGAATAATATATTTCTTGTGTTTTGTGTTTTGTTAAAATTTTGTCAATTTTTCTGTAAGTTTTGTAAAATTTTATTGAATTCCATTCTTGCTATAAGAAAAAGAAAAAAAAAAAGAGAAAGAAAGAAACTTGCCCCCCCCCCTTGCCAAAAAAAAAATAATAATACACATATAGTTTATAATATATGCAGCGTGTTAAGGTTACAAGTCATCGGTAGCTTTTCATGATATAGGGTGATCCAAAGTATTTGTGCTTTTCTCCAATTTGTGGTTGCTTCTTTAATTGCACTCTTGACTAAATCGATAGTGGAAAATATGAGTTTTTAAATGTTCTTTGCATATTAGAAGTTCAAGACCATTTTATCCAGTATTTGTTTTAAAATAATAATAATAATAATAATAATTGATTACCCACTGTATTTATAGTTCAATTAAATTTTTACAAGCAAGATTCTTAGACTATGTTTATAAATTTAGGATTTCTAATACAGCGTGAGAAACACTCAGCCGATCCGTTTTCATTAAAAATAAATCTATGATAAGCTTTTTATTACTTTTGTTCTATGCAAATATAAGATTTTGATAAGATAAATATATATTTTGTTCTATGTAATATTATATTCTTTGTAAATTTTGTTTCAAAATGTTAAATTTCAAAACGTTTATTTAACTGTGTTAAGTTTTTTTTATATAAATAAATGTAACGTTGCAAGTGACTAGATAAAATATTGAAATAAAAAGTTTCTGATTTAAGTATACAATATAGAGAACATTCAATAAAAAAATATTTAAATCAGAGTTAAGGAGATGGTAAATATTGAAAATCGTTCTTTGAAATTTCTTCCTTAGTGTCGTGATTTAATACATAAGTATTGAAATGTATCAGTATTAAGTACATTAAAATTTCTCATAAACTATTGAAATAAAATAAATAAATAAATATTCCATGCAACATAATTTTTAAATTTTACACACGATTTTACATCATTGTAATTTATCAAAATTTCTAAACATATTTGGGAATAACTTTGTGGATTGATTGAGAAGTTACTTTTTGAAAAGTATTTTGTACTTGTGTGCTAAATTTTAGAGTCAAACATAAAAGTATTTTTAACAAAAAAACAAAAAAAAAAAACTCACCAACCAATGCACAAAGTATAAACCTAATTTATTTCGAATATATTGATACATTACAATACAATGAAATCAGGGTAAGGGGAGAATTTATTAAAAATATTAATCGCATAAAACACTTAAAATCTTTTGAAAATTTTTTATTTGATTTTTTTTTTTTTTTTAACATATTTAAATAGTTTTCCAGAAATTTTAATATGCTTAGTATTGATACATTTCAAAGCATATGTATGTAAACTTTAAGAAATCTAAGACGCTAATTTCAAAGTACAATTTTCAATTTCGTCATCCCCTTAAAAGGGATTTAAAAACTACTAAAGTACGGAGTTCTGACTCTGAAGAATAAAATAATAAGTTACCATAAATCGGAAAAAAAAAAAAAAAAAAGCAACAGTGACCCTTAGTCAGGCGAACAAAAGTGGACACGAGTGTAGCAAATGTACTTTACCGCACTCGTGCCTACTTTCTTCACCCAATGAAGAGCCATGGTATTATTTCCACTCGAAACAAATGTTGCTAGTATTTTTTTTTAATTATTGGGTTTCCTTCTAAAGATTTTTATTATTAATAACGGTTCTTTGAATCGTTTATTACTGTAAAAATAAATAAATAAATAATAAGATATTAAAATAAAATTAAAAGGCAACAGATGTCACCACTATTATCCTTAGTCAGGCGAACAAAAGTGGACACGAGTGTAACAGAAGTGTTTTGCTACACTCGTGCCTACTTTGTTCACCAAATGAAGAGCCGTGCATCACCAGAAACAAATGTTGCCAGTTTTTTTAAATTCAATTATTGCGTTTCTTTACAAAGATTTTTATTATTAATACCGGTTCTTTGGTGCATTTATGACTGTAATAAATATGTGCTTTAAAATTTATTTTTATTTATTTATTTTTTAATTTAATTTTAATTTTAATTATTTTTATTTTTTTACAATTAAATTATATAAGTACGCATTTCTTTTCTTTTTTTTTTTTTTTTTTTTTTTCATATATTTGCTGACATAAAAATTTAAATTAAACATGCATGCATGATCCTGGAAACCAATTGAAAACCATTTTTTTTTTTTTTTTCTTATTCATTTATTTAAATAACTAATTCATCTAAAGTTATGGATTACTTTTTTTAATCAGAAAACAAACTAACTGCCAAGTTTATTATTTAAAGCGCAGATTACAATTTGAGATTGAAATTCACATTTAAACTAGTATGTTGTGGCCACCACAAGACTTTCTTCTATATTTTCCTATACAAATTCACTCAGTAACAATATTAAAAAAAAGAAAAAAGAAAAAAAAAAAAATCCAAGTATTTTTTTCGTTAAAAGTAAAAAAAATTCGATATCTTTGTTTTAAATTATCACATATTTATAGTTCAACCATTCGTTTTAAAGGTATTGACGAGACCTTTCGAAAGATACCCATCTTCAAAATTTACACCACCCCGGGGGGTACTTCCCCCCGGGGGGGGGGAGATGCCCCCACATGCACAAAATTTTTTTCCTAATTGGCTACTACTATTAGCAATAATTCATATTAATTTTACAATCACAGATTAAGAATAACTCTCATTATGTACATTTATACGAAATTTTGTCCTATACTACCATGTTAAAAATTTAGACGAAATACGATCATAGCGCCTCCTGTTGTGCGATTGATCCCCAAATCTAATCAGCACCATTTTATGTCAGGAGCCAACTAAATACCAAGTTTGGTTAAATTTCGTTAAAAAAAAAATAATAATAATAAGATTTTTTTTGCGTTTTTTTTCGTAAAAAGTAAAAGAAATCGATAACTTTGTTTTAAATTATCACAGATTTATAGTTCAACCATTCGTTTTAAAGGTATTGACGAGACCTTTCGAAAGAAACCCATCTTGAAAATTTACTCCCTTCGAGGGGGGACTTCCCCCCCCAGGGGGGTTCACGAGGCTCCTACACATGCAAAAAATTTTTCCCAGTTGTCTATCTCTATTATAAATAATTCTTGTAAATTTCATAATGATTACTAAAAAAATAATTCTCCTTATGCACATTTATACAACATTTTGCCCTATGTCACCATGATAAAATTTAGAAAAAGCGGGATGGCAACGCAACCTGTGAGACGATTTTTACCAAAAGTTGATAGGCATTAATTTATGTCAAGGTGCAACTACATACCAATTTGTATGAATTTCTGTGCAGTAGTTCCGGAGATACAGTTGCCACAAAATTTTGTCACACACACACACACAGACAGACAGACATTTTCTAAAAATGGTCAAATCGTGTTCTACAGCTCTCAAAACGTGTAAATCCATCAAAAACCCGAGGTCGAAAATTTTTACGAATCCAATACTTTCTTCTATTGAATATAGAAAAAAGTAAAAATTACTTAATGCATTTCGACATTTTTTGAACTGATAAGCGCTGTTGCTAACCTTCAAAGATGCTTAGACAGGAAGCATTTGGGGCCATCTGGTTATAATTGCTGACTAAGAAAAATATTCCAATTCAAAACTAACACATTCGTACTGCACTGATTGATAGACGTTGGTTTGGTTTACTTTAAAATTAATTTATTAAATAAAGACGTAAGACGTTTTCAGTTGCTCTGAAAGATTTCATCATAACTATAGGGAATTACTTATTTCAAATCTTACATAGCGAAAATGAAACAGGATGATAAAAAATCTGTTTTATACACAGATTTAATGAGAATGACTATTATTTTAATTATTTAGTAGTGGGTGTACATCAATGATTTATATTTCCTTCTAAAGAAACCTTAATTTTCCTTAATTATTATTATTATTTGTTGAGAAATAAAACAATTTGAAAAAATAAAAATACGGGATGAAAGTAAAGAATTTCGATTATTTACTTTTTGAAAACCATTGTAGAATTACAGAGACACTGGATAAACATTTTTAAAAATTTATAGTCATAATCATTTAAAGTTTACTCAGTATGTCTTACTCACTTAAAGTTTAGCAGTCAAAAGTGATCATTTAAATTACAAATATAAACAGGATATATAATTTTATGATGCAGTATAGTGATAATAATAATGCAGTACAAAGATTAACGTCTGTGATAAGTATATAATATTTGAGAGAAAATTATTCTAATCTAAATAATTTTTTTTTATTTTATCTTTTTGTCTTTATTTATTTAACTGAATTTATTTTTATTTATTTGTTTTTTATTTATTTTGTCTCACATCTTTATGTGGCGAAAACTTTATTAGTTTGTGAGTGTTATCTGTGTTAATAATAATAATTTCGTAATTTAAAAGGTAATAATGCACTTGTTATTCATGAAATATGAATAAATTGATTCAGATTTAGGACCATCTTCACGATTCTTGACTTTTTGAATCATATTGGTGGTCAGGAATGAAAGAGTTCCGCTTTTTTGCCACCACTAATTTCCATAAAAAATTTCTGCTCTATAAAATCACAAAAATAATATAAGAAATATGATACAAATTTCTGTATTGAAACACTTTTGGCAGAAAAAGCAGAACTCTTTCTTTGCTTGGGCGACGACGTTTCTTTGGGATATAATAGAAAGTCTAATACTTATTTTAATTATACTTTTTGCTATTTCTCTTTTAATTAATTTATGGCAATACTTCATTTTCTATTTATATTTCTAACATATGGGAATTTTTAAATGCTGTTTACTATTTTACAAGTACATATTTTTAAATACTTTATATATATAAGGATCTAGTCAAATATATATAGAAGGGATAATTTTTAAGATTTATTTATTTGTTTATTTATTTATTTTTTTTCAAGCGATGCTCTCTGGATTAAAAAGAAAAAAAAATCTTGGCTGACTGTTATTAACATAAACATTTATTTATTTTATTTCACATCTAAAAATTAATTCTCATTATGTGTATTTATGCAAATTTCCCTCTCATACTGCCATGTTAAAAACTGGGGAAAAAATGGGATGAAAGTGGCATATTTTGAAGGATTGATCCTCAAATGTAATTAGCAGCAATTTAAGTCAAAGTCCAACTAAATATCTAGTTAAGTTAAATTGTATTCAATTGTTCATAGAATACAGCTTTAAAAAAATTACTGATACACACAAATATAGACAGATAGTTTTTTAATGAAGTCAAATCGTGTTCAGAACATATCAAAACGTGTAAAACAACCGAAAAACGGGAGTCGAAAATTTTTACGTATCAAATACTTCTTTTTTATACATGCAGAACAAAGTAAAAATAAAAATGTTACAAATTTATAATTCTCCTAATAACTTTCCCACAGTTATATTATACAAATATAAAGTTGGATCCATAAACTTATTAGCGCTATTAAAATAATAATAAGAAGAAATAATAAGAATATAATTAGAAAATTAATGACAATCATAGCTCATTTTAAACGGACCAACGAGATATTTGCTGTACTTTTCTAGAAATCCTGATATTTTAATAATAATTCTAAAATCAAAGGCTTCTAAAAATGATTAAATAAAAAACACAAAACCAAATTAAAAAATGAATCACTTACTCTTACACTTTTTATGAGATCATTTAACCTTTTAGTATCTTGTACGCCGCAGACTTGGCACGAAATGGCGAAGCGAAATGAGAGGGAATTTCAAATCAACAGCAGGTGAATCGCAGCGCCCTCTATGCATTCGAATTGCAAGTGATGATCCGGTACCGGCCTTATAAATTGTGGCCGCACTATGGCAGACATAATGTTGGCCGTGTGCTGGTATTCTGCAAAAGACCAGCTGTTATTATGCCGCTTCTGAGCCACCGGCCTTTTCACTGTAGGCTGGCTTCAATGCTGGCAGCCGTAAGCGGCCCACTGCTTCAGCTACATGTGGCAACCTGCAGCTCATGGCAAGTGCAAGATGCCAGCTGTAGGCCAGTACAAGCCCATCAGTATAAGTTTTGCTGGGAATGTATATGAATTCTCTTGGATGTCCCTGTACACTAACCATTTGATTGGTCACAACAAAAAATATAGTGCAGCATCCCTATATGATATACATTTAGAATACCAAGTTTAGAATTTCTGCTATTAATTGTTCTTGTTATAACGCTGATAACAGACAGACACACACACACACACACAGAGATAGACACACAAACTAACCGCTAAAAACATGATTTTTGGATTCAGGGTGACATCAAAACGTGTAAGTGTAACAAAAACTCAATTTCGAAAATATAAACCAAAAACAATACTTTTTGTACCACATATATGGGTAAGAGAAAGTAAAAAAGAGAAAGACAAGCAACTTCAATCGTCAAACGCGGTGTTGGCTGTTTCTAACGCAATGTAATGAAAGAAGTGTTCACAATAAATACCAGGCTATTGCCTCCCCATTCATCTCTGTCTTTGAGCCATATGTTTAGACGTAGAAGGTTTTTACAGAAAGTTTCACACATTTTTACTTACCCATAAGGTAGAGAAAATATTGCTTTTGGGTCAAATTTTCGAACGCGAGTTTTTGTTATATTTACATGTTCTGAGATGCCCTGAATATGAAAATCATGTTTTTAGCAAATGGTCTGTGTGTCTGTGTGTGTGTCTGTATGTGTGTGTGTCTGTATGTGTGTGTGTCTGTCTGTTATCAGCAAATCTCAAAAACAAATTATGGCAGAAAGTTCAAATTTGGTATTCTAAATGTATATCATAAAAGGATGCTACAGTAAACTTGTCGTTAAGATCAAGCAAATGGTTCGTGTACAGGGACACTCAAAAGTCTTCAAATACATTACATCTATGGGGAAAATTGCAGGTAAGTAGAGTTTAACATCTATAGACTGCACTAAAACAAATGAAACGAATATATATTTTTTGTAATAGAGATTGTCAACAGGGAAAAAAAAATTGTGTATATAGGGGCCTCGCCTCCCCCTTGAGAGGCAAGTCCCCCCTCGAGGGGAGTAAATATTCATGATGGGTATCTTTCAAAAAAGCTCGCCAATACCTTTAGAACGAATAGTTGAACGATCGATCTGCGATAATTTAAAACAAAGTTATCGATTTTTTTTACTTTTAATTGAAAATCCCTTTTTTTTTTAAATATTCAGAATAAAACTGATTTTTTGGGGGGGTATTTGGTGTTATACTACTTCTCTAATATGGAAATCGTCTGCATTATCATAAAAGATAAATTTTTTAAATAATAATTTTAATAAATTATTTTTTAATAACCGAATTAAATTCTATATAAATTTAGTATCGGCCCCTTGCCTTCCTACAACCGTTGATTCCAAAACTGCCCAGTTTCCCTTTGATGCTGACGGCGAGCGCAGAATCTTAGAGGAAGGACGTAGCTGTGACGTGAGACGGACGCCACTTCCGGAGCACACGTTTTCATCGACAGGAGCTGAGAGCGTTCAGAGAGAGAGCTCAGTTGACAGATGGATAGCGACGAGGGCATATAGACGATTGCACCTCGTTCTGTAGACGACGAAAGTTCGCTGAAATGACGTTCTGTACTAGGCTTAGAGATGTGAGCGGGGTAAAAACCCGGGTTTAAACCAGGGAATAAACTCGGTTTTTTTGGGAAGGGAATTTTGAAAGTTTCCAAAACATGGGAACTTTGAAAGTTTTCAAAAGTTACGAATTTAGCCTTTTTTTTTTTCTTTTCTTTTTTTCTGAGATTAAATATTTTTTAAGGCATTTCAAAATGTTATCTCACATTTAGATGTTTTTTATGATCTTTCAATTTTTAAATAGTGCTTTTAAAGTCTATAAATTTAAAAAGTACAAATTTCATTAATTAACAGACTTATTTTCTGTTATTGCAGTATATTTATATTTTAGTTCTGACTGTATACACACTAAGTTCAATATAACACTTCTTTTATTTATCTCAATCGGAGTATATCATGTTTCAGTTGTATATCTTTAACATTTTATTTCAAAAATAAAACAAAAAGGCTTCAAAATATTCTGCATTTACTAAAACAATCAACAATATTACAATGGAAAATGTTATTTCAATTAAAATTTCAGCAATATTAATACGCTAAAAAATTAATAAAGATAGAAAGAAATAACAGCCAAATTATTAATTATTAGCTATTGAATATTTTATGTATTGATTTGATCCATTAAAAAATTATTGCTCTAATTCTTAATAACCGAAGAACTCATGTTCGATTTTGTTGCCCGTGCTCTATAACTGATTATAACAAAATTTCATGAACTATTGTGAAATTTTCTTCAATGAATTATAATAAAATTTAATAATTTTAAAGTATTCTAACCATAATTAAATTTCATTGTATTATTTTTTATAACATATTTTATTATGGTATTCATAAAAAAAAAAAAAAAAAAAAAAAAAAAAAAAGTTCTAAAGTTATTTAAATAGGCAGACAAAACTTCATCATTTATTTTTGTCAATAACGTAAATATTTATTTTTTTTTTACAATTTTTTTTGTAAAATAATCACTTAATTTTTTATATCACTTTTATTTAAGCAAATAGAATAGAAATGATATTGAAACAAGTTGTTTGTACAGTTAAAAGAAGTGAAATTAAATCTAAACACTGAATATTAGTTTCTTCCAATCAAAGTTTCCAAAGTTTCCAAAATTCCCGGTTTAAACCCGAAAATTCCCATGTTTACTCCCTTGAAGCAAAATTCCCGGGTTTTTAACATCTCTAACTAGGCTTCGTAATATTAAATGATCTAATCGGAAGTTATGTGTAATCCTCTTTTGACAAAAACAGCGAACTTTGACTTTTTAAATATGACTGTTCTAGTCGGCCGTTCAATACTAATTTAAACTATAATCATTGTAAATATTTATATAAAGTACTTTAATCTTTTATTAAATTTTAAGTGATTAATATTTAAGTGAATTATTAGTTTTCTGCCCACACAAGTTGGCCATCCCACATAAATGTAGGTGCATTTATGAAACGGCGGGCTGAGGGGGGCAGTAGCCCCCCCCTCACACAGAACTAAATATCATATAAATCTCTCTCGAAGCCTAATTTGAATTGTTTAACATAGGTTTACTTAACATCGTTATCTTACCTCTTAATCTCCAACCTCTATTTATAGTATTAAATTTCAGGATAAGAGAAAGTCGTGTGAGTGACACACCAGATTATTTAAAAGGGATAAACGTATATTTTATTAAATCGATTTTTGACCATTTTCAAAACATTTTGTTCTGTGAAAAGAAAATATTTAATGTGATAATTTTGAATTAAATTAATGAAAAAAAAAAAAAAAAAAACACTATTTGAGAAACATTATTAAACCTTTTCCTCTTGATTTACATGCAACATTAAATTTATTTGAAATCTCATTATTATCATTTATTTAGCAGAAGGAAATCATACCACTCGAAGCATTACTAACCCTTTTCATCATTACGAGAAATGACCTCACACGAAAAATTTGAAGTAATGGTTCAGAACAGTTTTTTAGAACAACCTAAAATGCCTCTGGGAAATCATTACGCTCTTGAAATTTGCTCTAAAAAATTGCAGCTATTCAGAAAAAAAAAAATATGTATATATACAATTTCATTTTTTCAGTCACGATATTTCTGAGATACACCCGAGAAATGCATAAAGAGAACAAGGGATGATAAAAATTATCAACATCGATGCAATCAAAAAGATATTGTTGTAATTGTTATATATGCAAATTTTCTGCACGCTGTCATGACGTCAGGAGTTAACTAAAGCAGACGATAACCGACTTCACGCATTTACAAACATGCCAGGAGGTACAGAATTAAAAGAAAGTGAAATTCGCGAAATTTGGAGATTAAATGGAACTGGTGCTTCAATTAATAATATTTCATAAGTTATTAAACGCTCTAGATGTGCAATAAGAAATATTTTGAAAAGAGGAATTAATGGATCGGTGTTTAAAAGATCTGGACGTACTCCTTGCTTGTCCTCGAGAGACCGACGCCATGTGCTTTCGCTTGCTACACAGAATAAGATGACCACTACAGGCATTAAAATTGCTTTGAAACTGAATTGTTCAAGGAGAACCATTCACAGGGTGTTGCATAATGCTTCCTAAGTGAATATAAAAAATTGAAGAAAAAATCACCGCTTCTAAGCCGGCACAAAATGGAGCGTCTAAACCTCGCTAAACAAACTATGGCATGGACCTCCAAATGGTACTCTGTGTTATTTTCTGATGAAAAAAAGTTTAACCTGATCGTCTTGACGGGTTTCAATATTATTGGCATAATTTACGGAAGTCTACTTATGTACTAATGAGCCGCCAAATGGGTGGAGGTTCAGTAATGGTTTGGACTGGTTTTTCGGCTCAAGATAAAACGGATATTGTTTTTGTGCATTCAAGAATGAATTCCGAAAAGTACAAGAATCTTCTTAAAGATCAACTAGCCATATATGGTGAACTTCTTTGTGGCGAAAACTACACTTTCCAGCACGATAACGCTCCGATTCATGCATAACACGAAACAAAAAAGTAGCTTTCAGAGCAAAGTATCAATGTTCTCCCGTATCAATTTTCCCGCCATCCTCGGGCCTTCGGGCCGGCCATAAACCTTCGGGTTGGTCGGTGGTTGGGGAGTTTCAGTTTCAGTTCTCCCGTAGCCTTCTCACTCTCCAGACTTAAATCCCATCGAAAAGTTGTGGGGGATCTTAGCTCGTGCGGTTTACCGAAATGGGAGGTAGTTTATATGTGTCGAAGACCTAAAGAATGCTATAAAATGTGCTTGGGCAGAACTGTCTCGCGATATTTTGTTAGAATTGATAGATTCGATTCCGAATCGCATCTTTCATGTTATTAAAAACAATGACAACTCCACCAAATATTGAATAACCGTGTTAGAGGATTTTCTTTTAGACCATTAGTGTCTGCTAATTATGTTGACCACTGTATTTGGAAAAAACGGTTGGTGTCTTATAATTTTGTCCATTATGTTTTTAAGTTTTTTCATTAAGTTGTATGAAAATATAACTATTGTAAAATAATTATACATGATAACAGAATAAATATATGTTTTTGACGTATTTGATAAAACATTTTTAAGCTCTGAATCTTTTCTTTCACTATTTGTCAAATTAGATAGGTGTCTTATAATTATGTCCACCACTGTAGCTGAAATTGCATTTTCTTTCATAGGATCGATTTAAAACAATTGTATTGTAGAGAAAATCATTTTATTGCTCACATGCTTCTGCATTCATTTGGAAAATAAGAATTTATTTGTTTTTATTATAAACTCTCAAACTCAATAGCATGAGAAAAAATCATGAAAATTTGCAAATTTTGCTTACTTTTTAGATTATAGTAATGTGAAAATAGTGATAAAATAATTACAAGTTAAAAAGAACTTTTTATATACCATATTTTTAAATTTTCTTTTGAATCATATAAACGCTACCGGAGGCAGCGGAAACCCGGAACAATTGGCTGAAAGTATTAAAAAAAAATTATTGTTAGCGTGTTTTGAGTTATTATAAAAGTTTCAAATGGCTAGCCAGCTAGCTAGCCGGGAAGTTAGTTAAAAATCGATTGCAAGCTTTGCACCAGTAACGCTGCCAAAAACAGCAGGGTCCCGAAACAGTTGGTTAAAAGTATTTAAAAAATGCATTTTCGTCGTATTCTGAACTATTCTAAAAGTTTCAAATGTCTAGCTAGTTGGGAAATTAGTTAAATAAATTTTCTGTTGAATCATGTAAACGCTGCTGAAGGCAGTAGAGACCTGAAATAGTTGACTAAAAGTATTAAAAAAATGTATTGTCACCATGTTTTGGGCTATCCTGAAATTTTAAAACGTCTAGCTAGTCGGGAAGTTAGTTAAAAATCGATCGCAAGATTGGTACTGGTAACTCTGCCGAAGGCAGTAGGAACCTTAAACAGTTGACTAAAAGTATTAAAAATAGTTTTTCCACCGTGTTCTGAACAATTCTGAAAGTTTCAAATGGCTAGGTAGTCGGGAAGTTCGCTAAATAAATTTTCTCTCGAATCACATAAACGTTGTCGAAGGCAGTAGGAACATAAAACAGTGTACTAAAAGTGCTAAAAAAATGCATTGTCACCGTGTTCTGAGCTATCCTGAAAATTTCAAATGTCTAGCTAGTCGGGAAGTTAGTTAAAAATCAATTATAAGATTTGTACTAGACAAACAAACAAAGAAGAATCGAAGTTAATAAAAACATGATAATAAAACAATGCGTATTGATAAGTTATATTACTCACACAAAACTAAACGACTTATTAATAAAAAACAAAGTTTCCCAAACTAATACTACAAACTGATGGTATTGCTAAAATATTATTGAAATCTATAATAATAAAACGAAAGGTTTGTCTGTCTGTCTGTCTGTTCTTCTATACTTTCAGCCGTTATTGAACGCAGAAATACAAAAATTTACATACGAATGCTCAGAAGCCTGCCCGAGGTGCTCCTGAAAACAGAATTTAAAAATTATAAGTAGTTGCGGAGATATTAATTAAAACGTCGACCTATGTCGATCGAAAAATGACTGAGAATCCACGGCTAATTGCTTAAAAAGAGACATTCTATCAGCAGGCGATTTTCTCCGCTGTCTGCTCTCCCGCACACAAAACTTAATATACAACCCATACTGCACAAGACCAACCTGCAGTTCAATTTCATCAATTTTATTTAATAAACAAAGAAGTTACATTTTAATTACAAATTAAATTTTAAAAGAAGATGATGTGAGTTTGCACTTGAAGATAAAATTATTTCTTTTTCTTTTTACTTCCATTACCCGACTACCGTAGATAATGGAAGTATTGCACTCAGTCCAAAAATTCGATATCGAGATTTCACATGATTTTACATGATTTACATGTTTTAAAGACTCCTGAATCAAAAAGAAAAAAAAAGTGGGGGGGGGGACGTAGGGGGGAAAAATTATAAATTGAGTTAGACCGTTCAAAATTGGTGTATATAGGTTTATGGGGCCTACATGCCGAATGAGGATATTTTCAAAAGTGTAAAATTATTAGGGGAGCAAGGGGGGGACAAATATCAGAAACTGAGTTAGAATGTTCAAAATTTGTATGTATAGGTTTATGGAGCCTACAAGTCGAATGAGGATATTTTCGAAAGTGTAAAATTATTAGGGGGCAGGGGGGCGAAAAATCAGAAACTGAGTTACAAGTTTCAAAATTGGTAGATATTGGTTTTTGGGGCCTACAAGTCGAATGAGGATATTTTCGAAAGTGTAAAATTATTGAGGGGGGGGGGGAGGCAAGAAGAGGGCAGGGGGGATAAAAATTAAAAATTGAGTTGGACCGTTCAAAATTGGTAAATATAGGTTTATGGGACGTACAATTCGAATGAGGAGTTTTTCGAAAGTGCAAAATTATTAGGAGGCAGAAAGGGGGGCAGGAAGGACAAAAAATAAAAAATTGAGTAAGACCGTTCAAAACTGGTATATATAGGTGTATGGGACCTACAAGTCGAATGAGGATATTTTCGAAAATGTAAAATTATCAGGGGGACGTGAAGGGGGGCAAGGAGGGGGGGGCAAAGATTAAAAATTGAGTTAGACCGTTCAAAATTGCTGTATATAAGTTTATGGGGCCTACAAGTCGAATGAGGATATTTTCGAAAGCGTAAAACTATTAAGGGGGCAAGGGGGGTATTAGAAATTCAGTTAGATCGTTCAAAATTGGTATATATAGGTTTTTGCGGCCTAGAAGTTGAATGAGGATATTTTCGAAAGTGTAAAATTAGTAGGGTTTTTTAAATTTTCAGTACTTCCAATTCTAATTATGATACTTATAATAAGTCATTCGAAAGATATTTTCAAAATTTCTTTTTTTTTACTTCCATTACCAGACTGCCGTAGGTAATGGAAGTATTGCATTCGGTACAAAAATTCGGTATCGAGATTTAACATGATTTACATGTTTTAACGTCTTCTGGCATAAAAAAAATGAGGGGAGGGCGAAGGGGTAAAACATTAGAAATTGAGTTAGACCGTACAAAATTGGCATGTATAGGTTTATGGAGCCTACAAGTTGAATGATGATATTTTCGAAAGTGTAACTTTATTAGGGTGGGCAGGAAGGGGGGCAAAAAATTAGAAATTGAGTTAGACCGTTTAAAATTGTTATAAAAAGGTTTCTGGGGTCTAGAAGTCGAATGAGGATATTTTAGAAAGTGTAAAATTCATAGGGGATGGGAAAGTTGGAAAAGGGGGTCAAAAAATTAGAAAATGAGTTAGTTCGTTCAAAATTGATATATATATATATATATATATATATAGTTTTTTGGGGACTACAATGATGATATTTTCGAAAGTGTAAAATTATTAAGAGGGCGGAAGGGGGGCAAAAAATTAGAAATTAAGTGAGACTGTTCAAAGTTGGTATATATAGGTTCATGGGGCCTACAAGTCAAATGAGGATATTTTCGAAAAGGTAAAATTATCAAGGGGTGCAAAAAAGTAGAAATTAGAAATCGATTGCGGATATTTTGGAATGTGTAGAATTATTACGATGAGCGGAAAGGGGGGAGGGCGCCGGGGCAAAAATATAGAAATTGAAAAAGAACGTCGGAAATTAGTATTGTTAAGTTTAAAAGCCGGTGATAACGATTGTGGATATTTTTAAAAGTGTAAAATAATTAAGAAGAGCGGGAACGGTGGGCGACGGAACACGCACGCCCATAAAGTTGTGATGTCCTACGCAACGGAAATAATAAAAAGAACTAGTAATACAGAATTTTTAAATAATGAATTAGAGAAACATAGAAAATATTGTATTCAAGCTGAAAATCAACATTTATTGGAAGCTCAATTTGCTTACGCGCGTCTTTTTGTTTTTTTACACGGTAAATCTAAACTGAAACTTATGTTTGAATATATTTTTAATAGTTTTCAAGTTGGGAAACCAAAAAAAACGGTGGGTGTGTTTACAAGGAAATTATGATTCAGGAAAATCTACATTGGCAAACGCGTTTAAAGAATTGTTTGGGGGGGTGGGGAGTTGCACACCGTGCGCGCGTGTATACGCTGCCGCAGGCAGTGTGGCCCCTAACCGATTATTACACCGATGAGAGAAGATTATTTTATTTTCGTTTTATATTCATGCTTTTCTGTTATGATAATATAGTGAATCCTTAAATTGTCGAACATAAATGCGCGCGCGCAGCGCACCATGGCCTGCGCTGCCGAAGGCAGTGGGGACCCGGAGCGACATTTTTTCCGATCAGAACTTTTATATATATATATATATATATATATATATATATTTTTTTTTTTTTCATATGATAAAAATTAATGCAATTTTGAGAATTCATTAATTTTAGTGATTCATTTTAAAATAGTGACCAGCGAAGCGGGCGTAGCTTGCTAGTAAAGAAAATAAATTTTTATCCTTGAATTGGAGGGGGAAAAAAATAGAAGAAGATGATTTAACAGAAAAAGTAGCGTCATAATTCCTATTGGTTCTCTTCTTTATCAATATTTTGTTGTTGCTGTTGCACGACCCCAAAAACCAGGAGGGCTAAATCAGGTCCATGATATTGTGAACGCTAAAGAAATCGAGAACCGATAAAGAATTTTCAGTAAAATCCTGCCTAATAAGCCCCAGGTAAGCAAGAATAGGACCAATGGAAGCCTGCTCATTAGGATACTTCGCAGAGACTTCAGAATGCTTAGAACCACCTAAAAATGTCAACTATCTAAGGTGACCAATGAGGAAGCAAGTGAGGGTGGTTGGACCTTGCCTGTTACAATCAAATGAAAGAGAGTGACCGGGCCGATCATTTTTAAAAAAATATCTTTATAAAAATTTTATTTTCAATGATATGAAAATAACATTATATAACATCTTTACTTATTTGAAAGAATTTGCTATTGCAAGAATTAATGTTACACTTAAGTTGTGCAATGGGCTTTTGGTGACTTTGAAGAGGATTCCAGAGTCATCTCATCACCACACATTAAAACTCTTATATACAGGATAGTTACGGTTATTTCGTTTAGGCAACTCGACGACGTGAACGCGAAATCGAAGGTTCTTAATGTGACAAAGATTAACGAGGGCTTAAATGCCGCCACATCTTATGCTCCTACGCAAACTAGTCGAGAGAGGTATAACCGTCGAGCTGATTGATGAGTCCCAGTTCTAACCGCAATCAGCGCTCCTTGACTGTCGATATTCTAATGGAAACTAAGTGGTGTGAATTAATTTCTCTGTGCAGTATTGTTTAAAAGAATTTAGTACTGTTTTGTATTAAATTGTCTCTTGATAACAACTTGGTAACTTCTGTATTCTAAGCTCGTTTCTATGAAGCCGTTATATTTTATATTCATTCGAGAACATTATTACAAAACGTTTTTATGGAAAAAAATGGGTCTGGATCAGCCGATCTTCTCGTAGCAATTCTGACATACATATATTACATAATAAGAGCTTAAAAGAGTAAGTTAATGGATATATTAAAGTACATAATACCAAATAAACAGTAAAAAGGTTAATCTTGTGTGTGAATGTTAGTGAAAAAAAAAATAATAAACAGAAATGCGGATTATGTATAGGCCCTATTTCTTAACATTAACATTATTATTAATATAATTATTATTATCATTATCATTATTATTATTTTTATTACTAGTAGTGGTAGTAGTAATGGTATGATTAATAATATCATTCTATCACAAAGTTTAATCATAATACATAACTTAACAAACAATTTAAATTAACATCATTAAATTAAAAGAGTATTATTTACATAATTTTTGGCTCTAAGCTGAAATTTTACATAACAAATTCATAGATAACTTTACAGCAATACAAAGGAATCTTGTTGAATTTTTAATAAAAATATTTTTAGTGTAAAAACATTGTAGAGTACGATTTTCAAAAATTAGAATCTATACTTCATAAATTGAAAAAATATTAACAATGGAATCATCCTAAAAGAAATCTTTCAGTACTTAAAAAAATATTATTTTACTTTATAATTCCTCTAATTGTTACAGAATTGCATGCGCACTTATGTCGATATTAACTTTAAATTTTTCAATACCTAATTTTTTTTCTTTTTTTTTTTTTTTTTACTCTTTAATGAAACATTTTATTTAGAACAAAAATACAAAAATGAGCAACAAATTCGAAAATCTCGTATAAGACAAGAACAAATAAATATATTAGGGTCTCATCCGTAAACTATGTAAAATTTAAATAGTTTAGTAAAAAAAAATCGAAACTATCGATTCTGACGTACCTTATCGATCTTCTAATTTTTTTCCTTATGATAGCATATGGTAGCAGAAAACTAGTAATAAATCTTTTTTTCTTCGAATAACAATTTTTTAACTTGAGTTATTTCACTATTTCTAATAAAGAAAAGAATAATTTAAACTGGAAATTATTTATGAAACATTTTATTTGAAATCTGCCAAAGGTTCAATACTGATATCAATAAATGTGTATATTTTAAAACCACACAAATAAATAAAAAGATAAAATGAAATAAAAACTTTTATACTATAGAATTTTCAGAAATGATTCATGTTTATGAAAGCCAAATTACGTCTGAAGATATTTTTGAATGAAGCATTTTTCAAAATGTATTCTTCATGATGAAAACAATATAAAACAATTTTTTTTTTCATTATGTGCAATAACATAAATTGTTCTTAATTGAAACTTTTTCAAATGTGCGGAAGCAATTTTATCAGAATGTCTTTATATTCGTTTACCTCAAAATTCTGCATATAAAATTTCCTTATTTGACACATTATTAAAAACATTCATATAGTATTTTATTTACTAATTAAAAAATAATTTAATTTTCTTTCTGTGAAATATAATGGATACTTAAGTGTCGTCTTAAAAAGTAGATTTTTTTCGTTTTTATTTACTGCACATTAAAAATATTTTTATCTTTAGAAACTTAGTTTTATGTAATAACATATTGAAGCAACGGAACATAGTAAATACAAATTATGCTTCAAAAAGTTTTTTTTTTCCATTGCAGTAACATGTTTTGTTACAAAACTTTTTTCATTAAAACATTTCATGAAATGTTTTTAATATTCATTAAAGAAAAATTATAGGTAAAGGAAGTCATTAAACTTGTGAAATGCATTCCGTCAGCGTCTTTTTAAAAAGACGCTGAATAAATATCATTTTCATATCAGCAAATTGCAAATTCATTTTTAATTGTAAATCCATTTAAATATACCCAAGTAAACATTCATTTCTGTAATTTGTTGTGTTTTTATAGTAATAACGTGATATGCACTTTATTTCATTATTTTTATTATTTTTATAAATGTGCTATATTGCAAAAATAATTCTATGAAGTCCCATTGTGGCATTTGTTTATATTTCAATGCATTTTATAACTATTTTCTCAAATTAAAAATTTGTTCATGTGTTTTTTTCATATTATATAAATTCAACTTGTTTTAATTTTCTTTATAAATCTGTATATATATATAAATTACGTGTCACGATGTTTTGTGCCGCGATAAAGTCCTAAACTAAGGAACCGATTTTAATGAAATTTTGCACACTGTGTGCAGTTTGGTCCAACTTGAGAGATAGGATAGTTTTTATCTCAATTTATTGTCACAATATTGTTTTATTGCAATTATTTGTTAATTATAGATCTTTGTTACAGTTGCTCCAAAATATCTGTGAGTTCCATAAGTTTAATTGTTGCCAAAAAGAAAAAATACGACTTCATTTTATTTCGACATAAAAGTAAATACATTTAATCAAACGCGAACATTAAAAAATTATAAAAAGTTAAATTATACATCTCACGAAAATTGACTTCATAATCAATTTAAAGATTTTATTCGCATTGATAAAGCATGTAGTTATACACAAGCGAAGTGTGACGTCACTGACCGTTTGTGAAATCAAGAAAAAGATTTCTTATGTTAATCGCCCATTGTATTTTTTGTAAAAAATTATTAAAAAACGAGAAAAATTATTTCCGGATTTTAATCCCCATATTTTTGTATAGCTATGTATTATTTATCATGTGCATACGTTAGATTGAGTTATTTTGCTGTCAAATTGACAAAATTTTAATTTTAAATTTCAAAGATCTGTCGTCCTTGGAGTTTTTCGTATTTGGCGATCAAAAACGTAACACGAAAATATACAAGCTAGATTATATTTTCGTAATATGTATTGTGCGAAATATTGTTTCATATTATTCATTAGTCTCTTAAAATAAGTTGTTAAAATAACCATGATTTTTGGAAGGAATTAAATGTGTGCGCCAGATAATTTGGCGATCTTATTTTTTTTCCGCCAAGGATGATAGATATGAAATTTATTCCGCTGCAACATGTTAATATCTTATATCAGATACATTATGTATATGCTACAATTTATTTCACGTGACACGTGTGTTAAAAATTTATTTACGACATAACCTTGCTTTTTCAATTTTTGTTGCATTATTCTAATCTGTATCACTTCGTTTTCTTTAAGAAATTTGTGATCTATACATAACGTTCTAAATAAAAAGTAACCATTTCAATATTTTAAAACTTATTTAAAAGTCTGTTTTATTTAAAATTAAATTTTAAAACTTAATTTAAAACTTATTTAAAAGTCTGGAAGAGTTTAAGTCTGTTTATTTGTTTTGTAACGATAATCTATATGATCGATGTTCGAAACTTTAATTAATTATTTCTCTTATTTTTCTTTACTTTTTCTTTAATAACTTACCAATTTAACGTTCCTGATTAAATTTGTGATTTATATATGTATTTTGCATTAAATTTTGACTCATATTTATTGATGAAAATGCGATCTTAAAATCTTGCAATTTTCTTATCTTAATCCTCAATGCTTTCCTTCTTGATTAACTTGAATTTACTATTAAAATTTTAACATACTCAAAATCTTCTCATCACTTCATTAAAATATATAATCTTTTCCAAAGCCTTTTTCTGCAAGTAAACAGTATTAACAGATAATAATAATTAATCATTATAGAGGTTGCTAGCTTCGTCACAATGGTTGATACATCCTAACAATTACAATTTCCTGTGAGGAAGATCAGGTTGGTATGTCTCCGGACAACTTCTATGGGTAAATCCCAGAACGTTGAATATTTCTTAATACGTTGCTTTAGTACGATGTTAAACCCACTTTAAAAAAAAAAAAAGAGAGAGAGAGAGAGAGAGAGAGAGAGAGAGTAATATTTTATAATGGGCGTACTGTCATTTCAGTTATATAGAATGGCTTTTTGTCATTTTTATGCAGAAAATTCTTTTTCCAATTGATACCATTCGTACAACACCAAGATCGCATCATCCGTTTTCATCATATCAATCACTTTATTACCGCTTTCAAATTGAAAACGTCTGAAAGATCGTAAAAGGTCAGGGGGCATATTCTGATGTGTATGTACCCAGCAAAACCTCAGATGACGGCCAGCATGAGGCCAAGTGCTGGTTGCCAGCAGTAGCTGCAGCTGGCCCGTCGGTGGCAAAAGTTAACGTTGCCGCAGGGAATATGTTACGCCGGCCGTCAGTAGGCCATATTCAATCGATCCACTGTTGGCAGCCTGCAGTAAGTTAAAAATAAGTTAGTGGGCCAGTGAATGGATCGCTGCTGGCAGCGAGCAGTATAATGAAAATAGGTAATGGGCCACTGTTGGTAACCGACATTAGGTTGGAAATTGTTAGTGGGCCAGTGTTGGGCTACCTGATGGCAAACATAATTTTTCTACGTTATTGCTGGAAGCCTGCAGTGGGCCAGTTGTGGCAAACATAAAAAATTATATTACTGCCGGCAGTCTTCATTGGTCCTTTATATTTCCCATTAAAGGCCCGCTTCACTCATCGTCGCCGGAAGCCGAAGCCAATGTTATTCTATGGGAAATTTTCTTTACAAATAACTTATTAACTAATACATATTTTTAAATTCTGTTTTCATATTCTGAAAATTCCCAACTGTTAAATTGACGGACCTTTTTTTAAAAAAATATTTTTTTATTTTTTTATATTTTATTTTGAAGCTGCAAAATACGAATTTTCAATGTGTGAAATTTTTCATTTTGCAAATTCAAAATAAAATATTAAAAATTAAAAAAATACATTTTAAAAAGGTCCGTCAATTTAACAGTTGGAAATTTTCTGAATGTGAAAGCAGAATTTAAAAATATGTATTAGTTAATAAGTTGTTTGTAAAGAAAATTTCCCATAGAATAACATTGCCTCGGACTTCCGGAGACGGTAAGTGAAGAGGGCCGTTAATAGGCCACCAGTGATTTAGTTATAGCTAATATATTTATTTTATTGGTGATAACCTTAATTTTATTCGTGCTTTTTTTTCTTTTTCTTTCTTTTGTTTTCCTCTCTCTTTCTTCTGATGAAGTAGCAGCCAGTTTTTTCTATGCATCCAATATTTAATTTGATTTTGTACATATTCATTTTTAAATACTATTTACAAGTATTTTATTCATACACTATGGTTGTAAATTCAGGATTTCTAGTGCAGCATATAGGAAATAGTCAGTTGATCCATTTTCCTTATGATAAAAGTTTAATTTTTTGTTTTCAGTGCAAATGTTTCTCTATATTACATTTTTTGGAATAAAGGAGATTATGTTTTTTTTTTTTTTTTTAAAGTGTTCAAATTTCAATATGTTTAACTTTGTTACGCTATTTGATATAAATAAATGTAACTTTACATGTGAAAATTATAAATTATTGAAACAAAAACTGTTATAAAGTGAGCATTGTAAAAAATACCATAAACTAAAAAAAAATAATAATAAATAAATAATAAAAAATTGCAGCAATTGTTTCCGGTTGAAATAGCACGAAGACCCTTCATCAGGCGAAACAAAGTGGGCACTAGTGCAGCAAAAGTAATTTGCTGCAATTGTGCTTTTTGTTAAACTCACGAAGGGATGTGTTATTATTTCAACCTAAAAGATCTGATGCATCTTTCTTTTTTTTTTTTTTTTTTTTTTTTCGGGGGGGGGGGGGGCAATGATTATGTTTATTTACAAATTTTTCTATTTATTACTACAGTACAAAATCTCAAATCCGGAATCGTCCGGACCGTGGCCTTTCCGGATTTCGGACTTTTCCGGATTTTAGGTCACTTTCTGATTTACGGCAATAAGAAAACGGACATCTCCATTCCGAACGTCCTTTTAGTTAATAACTAGGTTACGCCGCCCGAGGGTGCGATTTCTTAAGAAATTGGAGTATACTCTCAAGTAACATGTACAATACTTTGAATAAACACCATAAAATTTTGCAAACAAAACGGAGGCAGTAACGCTTGCGCTTTGTTTGCCGCACTCGTGCCTACTTCGTTTGCCTGATGAAGGATCATGTTTTCTTTCCATCCGAAACGATTGTTGCGAGCTCTTACATTTTATTGTGGTTACTCTTATTACTTTTAAACACCAATTCTGTGGTGCTTTTTTATTATAACTCTCAAGTATCCAGAAAATCTTGAATATTTTTATTTTCTCCTACATCAAATGGTTCCCAGTTGATAATTTTTTTCCCTTCTTTTTAAAACAGCAGGGCAGATGAATCAGCTTCCTTTTTTTCTCTCTGTGTTTATCTTCATTTAGAATTAATTATCACAGCTGTCACTCTTAACCAGGCCGCCACAAAGAACTTTTTCGCGTTGTTGATAGTCCAGTGGGATTTTTACTCTCTCTCCAACTTCTTCAAAGTCCTTGAGTGAATAATTTTCCGACACGTGCCATACCGAAAGATGATTTTGCAGTTTTATACAGATGACGTTATTTGAACTTTAAGCGAATATTCAGCATTTGACCTGTGCCATTTAATTTTCATTAGGTTTGGAAAGCAGATTCTTCAGCTGAAAAAAAAATATATATATTGTTCGGTTGAGTAAAGAGACAACGGAATTAGGCAGAAGAACGAGAGTGCGTTTGTCTTTGTAGCTGTAAATATTTGATAAATTTATCCGCGATTACCTATTTGAAAAATATTTTTAGAATTCCATAAAACTCATATATGTTATACAGGTTTTCGAGATTTACTATAGGATGCTTGTCATAAAAAGTTGTACAGGTAACCCAAATGGTTTCAGTATAAAAATTCATAAAATAATTTGGATACATTACAGTCAAAGAGACATTTCTTATCAGCGCACGTAAAAATCTTTATACAACGCTAAAATACAGATCAACATAAATTTTATAGATGCAATAAGAAATGGTTCCGATCAAAAATGATAAAATAAATATTTGTGGTTCATTTAATAATGATGCTCAAAAATATTCTTATACGTTACGGGAAATTGAGGGGGGAAGTATTTCAGTTTCGTAAAAGTGAAATTATTTTTCTCACTTGCATTTAAAAAATAATAATTAATAAATAAATAAAATAAAACAGTTTGTTATGGCTACCACTTTTTTTTTTTTTTTTTCGTTTCCTATAATAGTTTATAGAAATTACATTTGAAAATTATTATTTATGAAAATTATTTTCTGTGATGGAGGGTTTTGAGATTCCTGAACTCGATTTGACCATTTTTAGAAAATTTCCCTCTGTAAGTGTGTATAAAAAAAATTGTGGACGCTGTATCTCACGAACCAATGGACGAAATTTAACCAAATTTGTTATTTAACCAAACTTGATTAAAATCGTTCCCGATTACATTTGTGGATCATTCACTCAACACATGGCTCTATATTTCTACTTCTTCGTAATTTTCAATATGACACAGTATAAATGATTTCAAATAAATGATAATTATTTTTTTAATTTGTATTATGAATTAAAAAATAAATATTTAAATAACTAACAACAAACTAGGAAAATTTTTTTGTATAAGTTGAAGAATCGCTCGCCCTTCCCCATGAGGGGATAAATTTTCAATGCTGGTATTTTTCAAAAGAAACTCATCAATAACTTTCAAGTAAATGACTGAATTAAATTTGTGGAAAATTAAAGCAAAGTTATAAATTATAAAAAAAAAGAAAAAAAAAAAAAAAAAAAAACAAGAAGAAGAAGAAAGCATTTTTTCAGAAGTTGGCACAAAATTGATTTTATTATTTTTATTATTATTATTATTGAGAAACACTGTTCTAAAATGAAAATCGTTTGTATGCATTCAGGAAAATGATTTTAACAAATTATTTGCACTACGCGAATTTGCATAATAAAAAATATAGAAGAAAGTTTTGTGGTGCCACATCATACTAGTTTTTTGGTCAAAAAATAAAAAATCAATAAATAATAATAATAAATAATAATAACAATAATAAAATACTAGAAAGTTAGCGGCTATCATAATTTACTAAAACGGGTCAACTGGATATTTGTTATATATTTCTAGAAATCCTTTTGTTACAACAATAGCTTTAGAGTCAAACATTTAAAAAAAATAGTATTTAAAAAATAATACAAAAACAAATTAATAATTGAATTACTTACTCATATATTATTTTTACGAGATTTTCAATCTCGCACCCGCAGACAACAACAACGAACAAGAACTTCGTATGAAATGGCGGACAGCGAGGGAATTTCAAATCAACAGAAAAAGAATCACAGCGCCCTCTATGCATACAAATTGGTTATGGCCTAATAATTTGCGGCCACAACATGAAAAACATGATGTTGGCCGTGTGGTGATAGCCTGCATAAGGCCAACTGTGTTTATGCCACTTCTGGGCCACCGACCATTTTTCTTTAGTCTTCCATCACAGCTGGCAGCCACAAACGGCCCGCTACTGGAGTTATATGGGGCAACCGGCAACTGATGGCAAGTGCAGGATGCCAGCAGTAGGCCAAAACGAGCCCACCAGTATAAGTTTTGCTGGGTAGGATGTAGCAAGACTTCGATGCTGTGCCAGTGTCACATATTCGTCTGAAACGAAATGGCAAAATCTTCTAGAATATTTTTATGGTACAAGAGTGAACATTTCGGCAGGGCCTGACTATAATGAGGACACTCGAGCCTATGCTCTGAGAGTAAAATGCTTAAAAATTTTATTTTAATGAACATTGACACAAAAATATGTAAAAATATTTCAAATATAGTCTAACATCCACATCTTTGTAAAAGATTGAATTCTTATTTGAATATGTATTTAAGTGCTTGTTTATATTCTTAATATAATTAAAGATATGCTGCAATCAGTTATGATGAATAAAGAACACGAATTTTTTTAACTTCTTTCTTATAAAACAGTATTTGTAGATTGAAAAGATTACTTATCAAGTTATCTATATATATATATATATATTGCTTTTGCGATTTTGCTTGTGTCATAAATAACATGCATGACCTACCAATAAGAATTTTGACACTTTTGCATTTAGACATTTTGACAAATATCTAGAAAAATTCTTTAGGAATTGTCTTGATACTTTGGGAGTACAAAAAACTTGTCATATTTCATATATTTCAGCAAAAGTCTTGTTCTGAAGCCGAAAAGGGGACCAGTAAAAAATTAAGCAAAAATCAAAATGTTTTAGACCACCTGCAAAAAGTAATACTTTACATGCGTTTCGGCTGCAGTATATGATTATGAAGATTCTTCTAATTATCTGTATGAATTTGTATGAGGCTACCTCCTATATTCCTGGAGATATAACTTTTTTTTTAATAATAATAATTTAAAAAAAAAAATCCATTTACAACACATACGATATTAGACCCAGTGCAAAGGTATTTTTTGGAAACTTGAGATTTTATGTTAGATACAGAATACTGGAATCAAAATGTAAAAATAAAATTAAATGTCTTGCAAAATATGAGCCATTTTACTAAATAATTTTTAACTACACATGCACGAGCTTTTAAAAAAATTCATTTGCATAATTTAATAGCCAAAAATATTCAGCTATATATATGAAAACTCCAAACAAATCGTTTAAATTAAAAAAGTTATGAGAGATAGAATGAACAAAATTTCAGTTCTTCTTAAAAAAGGGAAGATGATAAGGGATTTTACTCACATTTTTACTTTGATTCAATCAATGCCCAATGATAATACAGTTTTCGTTGATAGTAAGTAGATATCGATAAAGCCCCCTATCCTCCTCCTTTTTTTCGAAAGGGAAGTCTGTTTATTCTATCTCTCACATTTTTTTGAATTTACGTAATATTTGTTTGAGATTTTTACGTAAGTAGCTCAATACTTTTGGCTATTAAATTATGTAAGTGAAATATTTTAAAGTTTGCACATGTGTAGTTAAAATTATTTAATAAAAATGCTCATATTTCGTAATATATCTAACATTTAACGCTCTGATTGCCATATCACGCTTAATTTCAAAGAATGAATTAATCACTCCATATAGGAACGTAATATTTCAGAATGACATTCATCCTTTCTGAGTAACTGTTTTATCCGAAACTGACAATTTGCGAAAAAAAACTGGTTCCAAATATTCTCTCTGTCGGGGTGAAAGAGCAAAGCACTACATTTCGAAGTGCAACAGGAAAAATCTTTAAAGGGGGTGAATTGAGAGCCTTTTCATTGGACCGATTAAGTCATGTGATATTTTGGAGCGAGATCCACAAGTTCAAAATGGCTGCCCGCGATCTCGTGCTCGTGCTGACGTGCTTATAAGATTTGAAAATAACTAAAGATAACAAAATGCTTTAAAAATAACTGAAAACAGATGATGCTTAAAAAATTAAGGGTAAGTACTGTTTTATTTTTCGATCTCAATAAGTTTTTTGAAATTACCTACCTAATAACTCGCTTATCTATGTTATTGTAAATGTTTTTCATGTACTGTACTAAAAACGATCGGTACTTACGTATTCACTGCATGTCATTTTACGAAGTGAAGTATAATCTGCACAAGTTTATCATACTTTTTTATCGTTTAACACTATTTATGTAATCTTTATCATATAAGTTTGTAACAATAACAGGTTTATCATAGTGCATGGGCATGCGGTGGCATGCCCATGCACCCTTCTGGCCCGTCATGCCCCCTTCTGGCATGCGGTTAATACGAAAATGCCATGTTTTAATTTTTTTTTTTTTTTTTTTTCAATTATAATATTACTAAATGTATATACATACAATTGAATTTTTTTAATGCATGCAAATTTTCTAAATTTTATTATGATAAATTTCTAAATTTTGCATCTGTACCTTACCTTAACAATAATTTTTAGATTTCTGGTAAAATATAATAAAAAATAAATAAAAAAGTATATGATAAATCAATACAAATGTTAATTTTTTTAAAGCATACATGTAGTATGCACAGACATCCTTTAAAAATCAGGATTGTATTTTCGGCATGACAGGAAATAATAAAAAAAACTTACTGTTATTGTTTACATAAGAACAATCCACAATTTGCTAATTAATATTTCAAATTAGTAAAAATTGTAATTTAAATCTGTGTATTGAAATTTCATTATTATGCTATGACTGATTAAGAAAGCTGTTTTATATTTAATTAGTGAAAATTAATTAAAAACTTTATTGTTTTCAAATTTTAGAGATGTACCATATTCTGATTTTTACATATATATATACACTATATATTAAGTTTCACTTCTATATTACATTTTATTTGGGCATATATCGAAAAGGCATTCATTCAATATTTTAAGACTATATTTGGTATTACAATAAATCTCATGTTTTTTAAAAAAAAAAAAAAGAAAAAAAAAGCTGTTACATTTTAAATTCTTAAAAAATATATATTGGTGTTTCAGTGATCTAGTATCTGTTGCTTGGCTTCTACTATGCTTAATAGATCTTCTTTATTATATATATATATATATATATATATATATATATATATATAGAAATGTTTTTTTATTCTATCTCACTCCCCCCCTCTTTATTTTTTTCTTTTTTTCCTAGCTTTAAAAAAGGTAAAAAATATGTTCAAATTTCATTAAAATACATTGTTATTGTTCATTTCGTTGTAGATCAGTTAAAAAAAAATGTCTGCATAATAAATAAAACTATCATCTTTTTATTATTATTATTTTGTTTGTTTGTTTTTTCAATTATGGCGCCATCAGTGGCCGAGAAGTTCTACTTATGAAGCTGGTAGTTGGGAGGCACCAGGTTCAATACCAGGTCATAGTTGCTGGGCTAGTTTTACGAAGTTTTCTGTGGTTTTCTTCAAAATTTGTGTGAATTGCAATGTTTTCGTTGAACACCTAATTTAAAGATGTGATTTTATTCATAGAAAACACTCTTATATGAAGCATCCTAAAATCAATAAGCAGAGTTTTTGCGAAATAAATATAGTTTTCTCCTGTTTTTTTTTTTTTTTTTTTTTTTTAAATAATAATTTAAGCTTGATTAAATACATTTAATATCTTGTATTGGAAAACTCCAATTTCAGAAAAAATAATTACAGCAATTCATCAATAAATAATAAAAACAAAAATTTCGTGTCCCAGACCCCCTTAAAACAAACTTTCAAAATTGCTAGATCAGATTATTTTATTTATTTATTTTAACCGAACTATTTATTTTAACCAAAGTATTTAAACAAAACTGAAACACTGGAGCAACACTAGAGGTTTATTATTATTATTTTTTTTTTTTTTTTTTCATTGAATATATATATATATCTTGTTTGTAATGCCAAGTAATTCCAATTTTTTAATAGAATATCTATCAACGAGAATAATGCAGAATAAATACAAGATATTAAATATATTTAATCAAGCTTAAATTATTATTTAAAAAAAAAAGACACAGGAGAAAACTATATTTATTTCGCAAAAACTCTGCTTATTGATTTTAGGATGCTTCCTATAAGAGTGTTTTCTGTGAATAAAATCACATCTTTAAATTAGGTGTTCAACGAAAACATTGCAATTCACACAAAGTTTGAAGAAAACCACAGAAAACTTCGTAAAACTAGCTCAGCAACTATGACCTGGTATTGAACCTGGTGCCTCCCAACTACCAGCTTCATAAGCAGAACTTCTCGGCCACTGATGGCGCCACAATTGAAAAAACAAATAAAATAATAATAATAATAATAATAATAATGATAGTTTTATTTATTATGCAGACTTTTTTTTTTTTTTTAACTGATCTACAACGAAATGAACAATAACAGTGTATTTTAATGAAATTTGAATATATTTTTTACCTTTTTTAAAGCTAGGAAAAAAATAAAAAAAATAAAGAGGGGGGAGTGAGAGAAAAAAAAACATTTCTAAATATATATATATATATATATATATATATATATATATTTAAGAATTTAAACGAATTTAAAAATTATTTAAGAATTTAAAATGTAACAGCTTTTTTTTTTTTTTTTTTTTCAAAAAACATGAGATTCATTTTATTTTATTTTTATTTTTTACAGGATTATTTTTAAATTTATTGTAATACCAAATATAGTCTTAAAAAATTGAATGAATGCCTCTTCTATACATGCCCAAATAAAATGTAATATAGAAGTGAAACTTAATATATAGTGTATATATATATGTAAAAATCAGAATATGGTACATCTCTAAAATTTGAAAACAATAAAGTTTTTAATTAATTTTCACTAATTAAATATAAAACAGCTTTCTTAATCAGTCATAGCATAATAATGAAATTTCAATACACAGATTTAAATTACAATTTTTACTCGTTTGAAATATTAATTAGCAAATTGTGGATTGTTCTTATGTAAACAATAACAGTAAGTTTTTTTTTTTATTATTTCCTGTCATGCCGAAAATACAATCCTGATTTTTAAAGGATGTCTGTGCATACTACATGTATGCTTTAAAAAAATTAACATTTGTATTGATTTATCGTATACTTTACTTTTTTTTTTCTTTTATTATATTTTACCAGAAATCTAAAAATTATTGTTAAGGTAAGGTACAGATGCAAAATTTAGAAATTTATCATAATAAAATTTAGAAAATTTGCAAGCATTAAAAATTCAATTGTATGTATATACATTTAGTAATATTATAATTTAAAAAATTGTTTTTATTTAAAACATGGCATTTTTGTATTAACCGCATGCCAGCAGTTTTTCGGCACTATGATAAACCTGTTATTATTACAAACTTATATGATAAAAAATTACATAAACAGTGTTAAACGATAAAAAAGTATGATAAACTTGTGCAGATTATACTTCACTTCGTAAAATGACATGCAGTGAATACGTAAGTACCGATCGTTTTTAGTACAGTACACGAAAAACATTTACAATAACATAGATAAGCGAGTTATTAGGTAGGTAATTTCTAAAAACTTATTGAGATCGAAAAATAAAACAGTACTTACCCTTAATTTTTTAAGCATCATCTGTTTTCAGTTATTTTCAAAGCATTTAGTTATCTTTAGTTAATTCAAATTAAAATTAATATTTAAAAAATTTATTATTATAATCAGAAATCCTGGCATCAAATTGAAGATAATTCCTTTCTGTATATAAAGGTGAAAAAAGTTTGTAAATTGAACCATTAGTTCATGAGATATAACAAATTTTTATTCATCAAAAATTTTTAATTAAAAAAAAAAAAAAAAAAAAAAAAAAAAAAAATCTTTCTTGTTCAACTTCATCGTCAAAAAAGCTACAATTTCAGAAAAATAATTATAGCAATTCATGAATAAATAATAAAAACAAAAATTTAGTGTCCCGGACCCCCTTAAAGGTTATAAGCATCTTTTATAATTATTAAAAGAAACATTGAGGTTAATAATCTTAACACGAATTTCACTTTTTTTTTTTTTTGTGTGTGTGGGGGGGGGGGGGGGATAGAGGTAGGGTGTTTTAGTAGGTATTTATTTATAAGATATATTAAAATCAGAATTAGATTTTTAAGGGAAAATATCTGTCAATAGTACATAATTTTTTCTTCTTACTCAAAAAAGGAGTTAAAAACGACTTATCAAAGTGGAGTGGAGTCACTCATTTAACATAATGATTCAGTTCAAATAAGGAGTGCTTATTGTTTATCAAAAAGGAGTGAAAATGAATTATCAAAAAGGAGTGAAAAAAATTACTCCGCAAGATAGATGAAATTCACTTCTATAGGAAAAGTGCATTTTCATTACTGGAAAGGAGTGAAAATTAACTCAGTCTGAGCTAAAATCACTGGATTTTTTTAAGAGAGTATGCTGAGTCTAATGTAGTACGCCAAGCTACCTAAAAGCAGCTTTAACAAAACTTTTTGCTGATATTTTATAAAGTTGCGCTTTGATTACGCAAAAGAGTGCATTTAATTTATATACTTAAATGAACTTAATTTCCATTAGAGATCATTTAGATTTCTTTCTTTTAAATATATACATAAACCTTTAATAAATCAATAGTGAAGATAAGAATTGGATGTACCTTTTCAACATCGATTTCAGATCAGGCATTTTCAGGTACATCATCGCTATACCGTTAGTAACCCATACATCTTCTTTTACTGTGAATCTATATCTGTAAAAAGAGACTACTTTTCGTGTGGATTTATATATAATTGTTTGCAGGTGCTGCTGATGAATACTCATTTTGTAGTTTTATATTATTTAATGTTGAATTCTTGATTATATAAGAGTATTTCAAATTTAAGAAAATTAAATTACAATTGTATGGAAGACATATTTAGAAGGAGCAGATAACAAGTTGCTCCTTTCCTTACAGATTTCGTTACACAATTGCTCTGACTACTATTACTACATGAAGACGCGTTACATATGCAGAAAAGCTGATAACGCGGTTTAAAAGTTCACTTTTGGAAGCGAAGCATAACTCAAATACATTGAATTTTTGCAATACAGAATTAAAAGTCTAGATTATAAGACGAATGCTCTTTCGAAGAGATCAATACTAAGCACAAATTAATCACAGATTTTACAAGAAGCTTTGTAGGGGGGGGGGTCTAATACCTTACCAGTTATAATTAATAATTGTGGAAATTTTTTTGACAATAAAAAAAAAAAAAAAAAAACCTCCATGAATACATGTGGTAGTCTAATAAAAATATGTACCGATAATTAGAAGAATCTCATGATCATAAGCTGCAGACAAAATGCATTTGAAGCATAACTTTTTCAGTGTGATCTAAAACATTTTGATATTTTTTTTTGTAGTATTTTATCGGTCCCATTTTTCTCTTCAGAACAAAATATTTGCTTCAATATATGAGGTATTACATGTTTACTTCAAAATTTGAAGATAATTCCTAAAGATATTCTATATATTTGATAAGACGTCTAAATTCGAAAGTATCAAAATACTGATTGATAAATAGCGTATTTTTATCAATATATATATATATATATATATATAAAAAAAAAAAAAAGTTTTATTTCTTTAGATTTTTTTTTTGGCTATTTTAATACTAAAATTTAATGAAGTTTCATTTTCAGACATTCTAGCTAAACTAAATGAAGTTATTTGGCAGCGTTAAAAAGTAAATGATAATCCTTCAAACTGTTAAGTTTTATTATTCCTCTGTAGTTTCAGGCAAAAAAAAAAAAAAAAAAAAAAAAAAAAAAAAAAAGCTTTAATGTTCTTAATAATACTATATACTGTTCTTAATAATACTAATCACATATAGTTTAATTTTTTCTCAAATTTGTTCAATCTAAAAAGCACGAATAATTAAAAGCTTTCTAAACACAAAAATGTATTAGACGGGTCTGTTGATTACGGCTATACCTTGCCCTCAGGCATCACACATTCTTTGCAGTTGTTGATTATAGATGTTGCCGTTCATAACACGAACATTTGTAACAAGCTCAAAGTGAAAATTCTATCAAAAATCCACCAAGCGTAGAACTGACCTTGTGTTTAGTGCGTTTGCATCTGAACACGAATTGTACAACTCGCGGGTCACACGATTCGATAACCAAAATATGATCATTTTTCATTTCTTGTTGCGATTGTACGCCAAAATCGGAGATTTCGCTTACGAATATATTTGTACATTAAACGTTAGCAAGCAATTAATTGAAAACCTCTACAAGCTGCGTTGTTTCCGCTTGCTGATAATATTATCAGTTCTTGAGTTATTTCTGGACAGAGCCTTTTCACAAAGGTGTGTTCGAGGCAGCTGTCTATACGACAGAATTTTGCGAAAAACAAAGTTCAGTGGATAAGTGCACGAGTATTGGAGCTTGACTGAAGTTCGATAGTTTCGAACAGAATTTCTTAAGTGAAAGCAGATGGCCGTTCTTGTCAGATCTTGCATAATCTTACTTGACACTTAAATCAGCTACGCCCTGTACATTAACTCACAGAACCGGACCCTTTGATATTTACTTATAAATTTCCAATGCGTAAATGCATTGTTTCCGGAGAAAGAACAAATTGTTACTTTACCGTTAACTATTTTAGCCAGTTATAATAGCTACGTTCGAGAAGTTATTCGAATTGATAACAAATAACACTTCTAACTTCTGCAAGTGACAAATTAGTTTTTCTATGCAGGAACTGGTTTATTCACTTATTTTTATACGTCTTCAAATGAAAAACAACAAAAATAGATAAATGCTTTTGACTCAAATAGATATAAATTAATCCGCAAAATAAATAAATAAATAAATAAAAGGTAATAATAATAATTAAAAAGTAATTAAATAAACTCATAAATAACACAAGCAAAAGGAAGAAGATAATTTAAAAAACACTGAAATTAATTTTTTGGAAGTTTTCAAAATTCATTTAAAATATATTTTACTTATCTAAAATCCCTAATTTGAAAATGAAGTAACATTTTTAATTTAATTGAGTTTGCTAAAGTTTAAGTTAATCGGGCAGAATAAACATAACAGTACTAGTGCAAAAGTTATTTGATACTAAGGAAAATAACGGAACTCTTTTGAAAGGAGAATGTAAATAATTTCCATAAAAATTCAGAGTGAATTGCGCATAAAGAAAAAAAAAAGTTAACAAATATTTTGACTCGCGTTCTTTGATCTTTTCCGGGCTTCAAAGAAAATGTGGAAAATATTTGATGTAAAATAGAATGAAAGCACTAATTAGGTAATCACATGACGTGGATTTTTCTTTGGATGTCCCTTTTGGAGTTTTTATGAAATTAAATTTGCTAAATTGATTTCTGTTAATAAATCCTTAGGGCACTTTACGAAGTTAAATATGCAAATAAATATTGATATTTGTGTAATGTTTGAAACAACATAATAGTTTCAAAAACACATCACGCATATTTACAGCTTTAAAAATATTATATTAAGCCTTTTTATGTCAGATTTTTTGGTTCTTACAACTATATTAATTTCAGAAAAAATTCTAGAAATGAAATATATATATATAACCTCTTAAAAAGGATTTTTTAATTATAAAGTAGTGATATTTATTTTTAAATACCTATTTTATCAATTATTTTCTTTGATGTTTTAAACAGTTATACAAAAATATAATAATAATAAACGAATAAATAAATAAATAAATAAATAAATAAATAACCCATATAGCAAATATTCTTCCGTAGGAGCTCTAACTGTAAGTCCCAGATTTCCCACATTCATCCCAGCATATTCCCTAAGAATGCAAGATGTCCGTAGTAGCGGCCTCCGTAGGACTTCCGAGTTTCGTAGTTCCCGAGAATCACCTCTGTAAGATCATTCGTAGAAATATCAAATTAGATTTTTCCTGAGATTTCCCAAACATGCCCGTTCTTCCTCCGGGAAGAATCCGCGATGTTCCGGATATCCCAGGGGATATAGGAAGATCATTATTATAAGGAAAATAAATAAAATAATAATAATTTATAAATCTCCAACAGAAAGTGAAACCTTTGTTATATAAAAGGTTATAAAAATCCTATATCTATTACACCACAAAAAAATTTCCAATAACTTTACTTTTAATATAGCTTTCCATTATCTATATATATAAAAGAACACTTCCTGAGTGAGTGAGTGAGGGGGTGATCTATCAACGCCCAGACCAAACCCCTGGACCTAGCAGCATGAAATTTTGTGACAATGTTCTTTCCATGACGTAGGCATCCACTAAGAAGCGATTTTACAAAATTCGCCCCCCAAGGGGGGGGAGGGGGGGCAAAACGTGATTTCACAAAATCTTTCATATCTCAAACAAAAAAACAGATATCCGTAAAATTTTTGCTTTAAAATATAGCTAATACAAATGTCAAAAAACCAATTTCTGGAATTTTCAAAATTCGGTCCCCAAGGGAGGCGGGGGGGCAAAACGTGATTTCACATGCGTAAAAACGTGATTTCGCATAATCCTATATATCTCAAACAAAAAAATAGATATGCGTGAAATTTTTGCTCTAAAATATAGCTAATGCAAATATCTAAAAACCAATTTCAGGAATTTTAGAAATTCAGCCCCGAGGTGGGGCAGCAGGGGGGGGAGGGGGGGGGGCAAAAAATAAAAAGAGAGTTAGATCGTTCAAAATTGGTATATAGAGGTTTTCGATACCTACAAATCGATTTCGGATATTTTCGAATTTATAAAATTATTAGGAGGTGCGGGAAGGGGGGGCGGCAAGGGGGGGCTATGGGGCAAAAACAAATAGAAATACAGTTAGGCCGTTCAAAATTGGTACAGTTAGGTTTTAGATGCCTGCAAGTCGAATGGGGATATTTTCGAAAGTGTAAAGTTATTAGGAGGGCCGGGAAAGGGGGAGGGGAGAGGGGGGGAGGGGGGCAAAAAAATAAAAATAGAGTTAGATCGTTCAAAATTGGTATATAGATGTTTTCGATACTTACAAATCGATTGCGGATACTTTCGAATTTTTAAAATTATTAGGTGGGGCGGGAAGGGGGGGGGCTATGGTCAAAAACAAATAGAAATACAGTTAGGCCGTTCAAAATTGGTACAGTTAAGTTTTAGATGCCTGCAAGTCGAATGGGGATATTTTCGAAAGTGTAAAGTTATTAGGAGGGCCGGGAAAGGGGGAGGGGAGAGGGGGGGGAGGGGGGCAAAAAAATAAAAATAGAGTTAGATCGCTCAAAATTGGTATATAGATGTTTTCGATACTTACAAATCGATTGCGGATACTTTCGAATTTTTAAAATTATTAGATGGGGCGGGAAGGGGGGGGCGGTAAGGGGGGGCTATGGTAAAAAACAAATAGAAATACAGTTAGGCCGTTCAAAATCGGTACAGATAGGTTTTAGAGGCCTGCAAGTCGAATGGGGATTTTTTTGAAAGTATAAAGTTATTAGGAGGGTCGGGAAGGGGGGGCAGAGGGGCAAAAAAAAAAAAAAGAAAATATAGTTAGATCATTCAAAATTGGTACATAGAGGTTTCCAATACCTACAATTCGATTGCGGATATTTTCGAATTTTTAAAATTATTGGGAGGGCGGGAAGGGGGGGGAGTAGAGCGGTAAAAAAATAAAAATAGAGATATATCGTTCAAAACTGGTGCATAGAGGTTTTTGATACTTACAAATCGATTGCGGATATTTCAAATTTGTAAAATTATTAGGATAGACAGGAGAGGGGGGGGCGAAGTGGGAAAATAATAGAAATAAGAGTTAGAGCATTTTGGGAATTTTTTCCGAAGGCAGTGAGAACCCGGTGCGACATTTTTCCTACTCAGATTTTGTTTCTCTTTTTTTTCATGTGATAAAAATTAATGCAATTTTGAGAATTCATTATAGTGATTCATTTAAAAATAGGGACCAGCGAAGCGGGCGTTGCCTGCTAGTCAAACTATAAATCAAAAGATAACAATATGAAAGTAGTTCATTTTAATGTTATATTTTTTGTACAGAAGAAAAATAAACTTTTCAACAGTAAAATTTGGTAGATTTTATCTTCTGAAGTAAAATTAAAGTTTCCTTACGAAGTTATTTCGAAAAATATTTTTAATACCATCCCTTATTTAATATTTATTCCTACCTACCTCCACTTTAATACCGTAATCTCCTTAACCACATAGAGCTCCATATGATTACAACTATCGTTCCATAATCTACAATGACACTTATACATTTTAGAAAATTGTATTATTTATTAACTAGTATTTCTTTAGTAGGAAATCTTGCAAAGTATATACAATTTATAAATATGGCCATGTCTTGGACCATGCTTGTCTGGCTAGGTTCGGGATTTTACTTTTCCTTTCTCTATTCTTTTTACTTTTTATCATGTCTTAACTTTTTGTCATTAGTACTGAGAATGAAACATAATAATTTTGGAAACGGCGGTATAGTTTACAATTTTACCCTTCATTTGGGCTTTTTAACACTGTTATACTGTTTTTACTTTTTCTTTTAATATTGCAGCACAAAATGTCTCCACTTATATTTAGATTTTCCTTTTAATGTCTTTCGACAAATTGCTGGTTTAATTTTTACATTTAAAAATTCTTGTTTTAAATATTCAAATGATTTTTCTTTTAAATCAAAATATACTTTTTAATGTTTGATAGACTACATATGAATGTTTTCGTAGTAATACATGAACTTAGTAAAATATGAAACAAGTGTATATTGTAAACAAGACGGGAATATATATATATATATATATATATATATATATTAGACAAATTCCAAAACCCGTTATAAAGACAACAAGTTGCCACCTATCTAGAAAAAACTTTGTACTTTTAAAACAACAACAAAAGATATATATATATATATATATATATATAACTTTCGACTTCTGTTTTCAAAATTTTTTAGACTTTATTAGATTTTTTTTTCTGGGAATTTCTTTCGAATAAACAAACGCCAACGCCACTTTCTTTGAATTGTTTTGCTTGTGCCAAATTCAATTGTTTGCGTTTTGAATTAGAGTATATTGTTTTGAAATTTTATCTTTTAGCTTTCTTACGAGCATAGAATAACTATTTCTTTCAATAGGGAAAAAAATCAATTTGAAAAACTGTCCTGTCTCAATGAATTTTCTCAACAAGGGATTCACTTTTAAAATTAGACTCGAGAATACTAAAAATAAAAGATAGAATTATTTAAGAAAAAAAAATGTATCAGATATATTAATATTCTAATAAATAAATAAATAAATAAATAAATAAATGCATCTTGCCTAGATTATGAACCATAGTATATTTCAAAATAATAACCTTATGTTAGTAGATGCTTGCTATTTTAAATAAACAGATGGGGTACTCACATTACTTTTAGTTTTTTTAGTTTTAGAAACAGCTTTATTTGTTACATATTTCTGTGTGAGAAACGATATCACATCACTCAAGCACAGAAAAAAAAAAATAATAATACGGTAAATTTTAAATTTGCGATAACTTTGGTCTTATTTCACTAAGCATACCATCTTCTCTTCTCTGATTAAGAGCCATCTTTTTTTTTTTTTTTTTTTTTTTTTTTTTTTAAATAAGTGATGTGAAAGGTGGAACTGAATAAAAATAAAAATTTCTATCTTTCATATACAAGGTGATTAAGGATAAACACTTTAATTGCTAAACATCGTAAACCAAGTCTATAAAAAACTGAAGTAAACGATATGTTTGCTGTGATATTTATAAAACTTCCAGGGGTCTGTCGAAAGGAAAACCTGGGTCCGTCAGAAGACCCTTCACAAAATATTATATTTTATAAAAAGACCTATCACAAAATTATTTATCCTGAAATAGGACCCTTCACAAAATTTTCCCTCTTAGAAACAGACGTTTGATAAATCTGTTTCATTTTAAAAAATAATATTTAATGGAATGAACAGGCTGTTTCAATGATCGTACATGCTTTGCTGTATTTCCATGAAAAGCTGATATTTAATTTTTAATTTGTAAAATGTTTTTATGCATATATGGGAATACAGTGCATAATAAGAGTAAAAAAGTCTCTATAAAAGTTGAAAAATCATTGTTTAAAATGAAATCTTAATTGAAATTTTATTTTACAAAATTTTATTCTACATTTTTTACAATTTCACAAAAAGAGGACCCTAGCCGAAAAGTTTCGAAGAGTTTTTGTTTTCACACTAAATTTAGATTCGTAAAATTACGTGTAAATTTTTCACAACTTCACAAAAACAGGTGCCTCTCTGAAAAATCTGGACAGACCCTTTGATTTCATACAAAAGTTTCGAAATTATTATATTTTGTATGCTGGAGCAAGATGAGGGAATTTTTAATATCTATCGAAATAATCTGCGAAAGTTTTAAAACTTCAAACAGAAGTTTCGAAATTATTAAATTTTGTATGGTAGAGTAAAAATCCGTTTTAAACTAGGTTCGGCTTCAGTTTTCTAATATATTTTTACGGATTTTGCTGAATAATTTCCGAAAGTTTTCAGACATATATATTTTTTTTTTTTAGTAGAAACTACAAATTGTTTGAAACAAATATTCCTCAGTAGCATATTAGCCTTGCTGTCTGTACGACGTAACTTGGCGAAGACCTACAAATGATTTTCGAACGAGGACAATTCTGGAACATTACATCATCTATAAAAATCGCCTCAGGACTGTGGTTTAACCCGTAATGTCCTAGAACAAGTGAAATACGTTGTTCAATAGAATGAATGATGCCATAATTGTCTCTCGAAACGCTTAACTCTCCTCATGTTTCACCGCAAGAACTAAGACTCCTATATAGGGAGCTGACGCATCCGCCATTCTTACGCTCAAAGGTTAACATAAGTACATCCTTCTGTTCAGTGTGGATTGCGCGTGATTGCTTTTAAACGTATTTTCAGATAATTGTTTATGTGAAATATGGGTGATTGTGTAGCCGTCATTTGTACAAATTACTCTAGTGACAATTTCGATTGCATAAGTTTTCAGTTGATAGAGCAGAATGGAGAAAATGTATTAAAAAGTTGTAGACGTGGTTCAAAATTCAAGAGCTGAATTTTGCGAAATATTGTTACCTGTTTGATATTAAGGAGCTTTATTTTTAAGATTTAAGTTCTACATTAACATTCTGAAAGGCATTTAAATGACTCATTTACAGATTTAATTTTAAAAAATTGTATTTTTGTAACGATGAAAATAATTATTTGGTTATGAAATTTACTAGGGTTGTTGGCGAATTTTTTGACAGTGTTCGCCAAACGCGAACTGATTTTTTTCTCCTTTTAAATTCTAACAGAATTTTGAATTAAAAAAAAAAAAATACAAGTGTAAAATTATGTATTTAAAATCTTAATACTTAATTTACTTAATTGCGATTTTCATTAACAATGATTTGAAAAAAAAAAAAAAAGAGAGAGAATATTGTTTGTTACTAGTCTTTGCATCAATGATAGCTGAATTTTGCGATTATTTTATGATTTCAGTAATCTATATTTTTAGAAAATGAAAATAAATAAATTAATAAAGTTTTTGACTCTTTAAATAGTAGTCTGTTTGCAATCTAATTTATATACAGATATGTATCGATATATATCTGGATTCAACATTTTGAAAAATGCTAGGTAGCCAGTAAAAATTTTTAGCAGCGGTATAGATATAATCTCTTAACCATATGACTTAAAAAACTTAACCATATGACTTAATCTCTTAACCATATGACTTAAAAAATTTGTTTTTAAAATACTTAAAATGTTCAATGTCCAAACTAAAAGAATAATGTATAATATAGTAATAATAAACAGCATAACGTTAAATATTTTAAGTTATCGACCTACCAGCTGCGGACAGGTTCTATCCTCTAAACTGGTAGATGTGAGGTGCCGGGTTCAATTCCAGGCCGCGCTCGCCGGCCTAGCCATTCGGTGTTTTCCGGGGTTTTATCCAAAACTTGCGTAAATACGGGCATCAAATTCCAAAATATTTATTTCAAGAAGCTATGATTGACTTTTGTGTGTAGTGCTATTATATGGAATGATATAGACGAAAGTTTTATGATGGCCACAATGTGCTAGCTTTTAATTAAGGACGTTTTTTTTTTAAGTTGTATTATGTGAGGGTAAAATATGTGATACTATAAGTGATTAAAAGAAAATAATGACATTTTAAATACCAGCCAGTGACAGAAATGTTAAATATTTCAAAAAGTGTAATTTCTTACTATAATAATTTAAGTATTATTTATTTATAATGATCACATGTAATAAGAATAAATGACAGAAATTTGTTTTATTAATAGAAAATGAGATTAATTATGTAAAGTAATTGTTGTTTCAAAGACACTGAGATATATTAAAATTTTGACATTTTCTCTAATAACATAAAAAAAAAAAAAAAAAAAAAAAAAAAAGTGATATGAATATGTAATATTTTACTGGGCCTGCTTATTCTTCATAAATTACTTTTAAACTGTTTAAATTATATCAATGGGGGATGTCTTCATCCCTTCTTTAGTAGTATTATGATTTTTTTTTTTTTTTTTCATTACTTCTTTTACAAACATTTCAAATTTTGTTGAATAAAAGAATAAATAATGTAATTTTCCATTAATCACCGATTAGCATTCTTGTGATTCTTGAACTCTGTTAGAAAAGTTGCTCTAAATACAGGAATGTTACATTTCACTTTCTTAAAGTAATCTCGAAAATTGACCGGCATTATTTAAACCAGTCAAATATTTGCTCCGTAAAAGCAATATTGACGCCAAGCGAGTAACACGTTTTAATTCTGGTTTCGCTGAAGCGTAAAAATGGCCGCCGATGCGTCAGCCTGTATTATAGGAGCTCTAGCAAGAACTGTTCATTTTAAGGTACGTTTCAGTGTTACAGTATGTATATACAGTCAAATCTGTCTAAAACGGAACAGAATGGGACTATTAAAACTTTCCGTTTTAGACAGATTTCCGTTTTATGCAGATTTTCCATGTAACTGCCGTAAATTTGCCGTGTCTAACAGAAAATCGACTTTCTGAAGAAATTCTTAACTTTTAAATCATCAAATTACTACTAAATTAAATTCTAATCATACAAAAAATAAAATTGATGAAAGTCTTTATCTCGTATACTATTTTATCATTTATTATAAGGTTCCCATAGACTTTTGAAGGGACTGAAAAATTTTTCCGTTTTACGCAGGTTTCCGTTTTACACAGATTCCGGTTTAGGCAGATTTGACTATATATTAATGATATATAGATTGGAGCGCAGAAACAAATAATCTTAGAACCCAAAGAATTTGCCTGTGATTGAAATTTTCGTAAAGAAGCTTTGCATACATCGTACTTATTCGCTTACTTCGCCGCATCGTAGTGAAATTTCGCATTATTGTTGTTTAAATAAGTGATACTTTATTGTATTTGCATGCCTATTTAGAATAAAATTTGTAGCTCAAGAAAAGTATCGGATGCACTCGAAGAATTTCTTAGATGAAGAGTGCGTTTCTAGTTTCTAGTTTTATTACAGTCGTTTTTATGAACTTAAAATAAGCTTAATAGAACCTAGTGAAGGAGCTCACGTAATAGTAATGCTGCAAAAGATAAAACTCCTTTCTTTATTATTGTTATTAATGCAACAAAAAAATAGCAATCTATTACTGCTGTTGAGTTATTTAGCGAGTAAATTTAATGAAGTATTACAGTTTTGGGTACCTAATTTTTGAAGATCTATCTCAATTTGAAACAAAATTAAGTAGGCTTTAAAAATTATTTACCGTTTCGTTGTCAATAATCTTTGCCAAAAAATTTGAAAAGAACAATAGCCGACGAAGAAATTTCATTGAACTCACACCTGTGATGTGTGTCTTTATCTCTAAAGTATCGTGCGACCAGGAGTTAATGACTGTTCTTTAAAAAGTGTATTCTTGTTTTGCGGGTATATAACGCAGTTTTCATGAATTTTATCGTTTGAACAGTAGTTTTATTTGACTGCTTTGTGAATATTCATCGAATAAAGATTATACATCAAGCAGAACTTGCCTGTATTTTTAAAAACCTCTTTCCACGCAGAAAAAAATATGAAAGATTTCATTGTGTTGAATATGTATAATTTAATTAGTATACAAGTAAGCCATCTGTTATCCATATCGAGTATTTTTAGTCTTAGTTTTACAAGGTCTTATATAGCGGTTGTTACTGATTTTGTTTACTGAGAAGCTTGGGCTACTGAGTTAATCAATCAAAAAAGCATACCGACTGCTATAAATTTTATCCAACGTTTAATAGATTATTTAGTTTTCACTTGTTAAGATCTGTCAGTATTAGAAATTATCTTTGAGTGTATTCGGATTTATATCTGTTTCAGTTTTTATAGCTTAATGTTCTTAAATATTCTCAAATTTTATTTAGCATTTTAATTACTAATTTTCATTCTTTTATTTATATTTTTATTATTCTAAATAAAAACATAACACAATTTGCCAACAGACATAAATGTAAATAATAAAAAAGCACCACAAAAACTGGCGTTGTAAAAATTATTACTTACAAACTTTGAATAAACACCATAAAATGCAATAAACTCGCAACAATTGTTTCGCGTCGAAAAAACACATGACCCTTCATCAGGCGAATAAAGTAAGCACGAGTGCTACAGTCAGTGCGTTGTCGCTTTGACTGTAGCACTCGCGCTTACTTTATCTTCTCAACAATAATGTAAAGAATTTACAGAAATAATTGCTAAACGCAGGCTTAAGGCGACTGAGACGGTTCAGTTATAATCTTTTGTCAGTGATTTTGCACAAAACTAAGGGTAATCCAACTCTAACGAGTTTCTTTTTGCAATAATATTCGGTAAGGAGATCGCACCTAATTTTTAGACATTATTAGGATAACTTTTCAAATATTGGTCCTACAAACATTGGTTATTTCATAAAATATAAACTTTTTGCAAGTAATATCAACAATAACAAGAAAATTGTCATGTTATTAAAGATTTTTGTTAAATGCGTTATTAAGGTCCTGAAATATTTTTATTTAGCTTAAATACAAAGTAAATTAAAATAAGATAGCCTGAAAGTAGAGAAATAAATTTGGAGTCTGAAAATATATTTTATTATTTCTATTCCAATATATATATATATTTCTTGAATTTTAGTTTAAAAATGCTTTTAAACAGCTTTCCTTAATTTATTAAAAATCGTATCTCAATCGCGAAATTAACATTTTTAAAATGCACATGAAGGATTTTTTCATTTGCTTTAAATAAATCATACTTCAAAATAAGATAGTATGAAAACGGTAAAATATATTTCAAATTTTCAATTCCTTAAATCATTCTTAATAATTTAAAGTTAAATAATATGTTTAATCAGATTTCATTAATTACTTCTAAATCTCAAAATTAATAAGCACAGATTTAGACATCAAAATGCGGACAAATAACAAAAGATTGAAATATATTTAATAAAACTTACGCCGAAAAGTTATTTAAATGTAAGTTAGATTTAAGTCAATTAATTGTTAATTAGTTAGATTATGTAAAGTTAAATTCTACAAATATCTTTTTAAAAGCATATAATTAAAATGTACTTTTAAAAAGTAGGTATTTTTTTTAAACAAAATAAAGTATTAAGATTGTAGTTTATGCTTTTTGGGAACACCAGGCTTAGTTCCTTTGTAGTTTGACTCTTTTTTAGAACATTGTAAAACATTTTAAGTAGACATAAGAGGACAATTATCATTGTGTTACTTTCTTTTATTTCGACATCGAAACCATTTAACAAAAGTAGTTTTGAACTTTTATTAGGAAAGGAAACCATTTTATGGTATACTTAACTGTTCTATTTTAGAAGGAAATGGACTAGGATTTTCCACAATTCTGTAAATGGTAACATATAGAGGAATTTACTCGTGGCATGAATTATCAAACGTACTGAATGTGTATTTGAAAATCTTTGTTTCATTCAGATATTTTTAAATTTAAAATTTCATAAATGTTCTCTTTGAAAGTATAACGGAACAAATTTTGAAACATTTTTGTTTTTAATAATGAAAATGAAAATGAAAATGAAAATGAAACTGAAATAATATATTTGTTTCTTACATCTTAAAAATTCAATTTTTCAAAATTGTATTAAAAACGATTCTTAAAATTAGCAGATTTACTTAATAAAAGCGAAATAAGTAAGGCTGCTTCTACAATAATTTCACTTTTAGGTTAGAATATTGCTATCATGTTAATAATGCAGCATTTAAATATAATAATATCTTTAAAAAAAAATTATTTTATATAAATTAATTATTTTATGAGGTTGTATTTTAAACCTCTAAAATCAAAACATTTTATTTTTTCGACTGTATATACAGGGTGCCTGCTGAAGTTCGTTTCCCTCTTTTAACTGATGAATGGCTGTAGCAATAGACATAAAAGTGGTGTCTAGCTATAATAAAGTGTAAATGCGTTACTAGATAAAGACTCATACAGTGCCATCTGCTAGAAAATAACAAAGTTAGCGATCCTATTTCGAAAATTATACAAGATAGATAGAAAAAAAGTGAATTATAAAATCGCAGAACCTCTTCGATTTAGTACGAAAAGATACCTTGTAAACAAGACTAATTAAGATACAATCCTTCAAACGTGCATTTGCTTTTTCACGATTTTCTGCACAAACACATGTCGGAACGATCTTATAAGGATAGAAACAACCTGTCATCGCAAGCTACATTTATTTCGATGTTCAAAATTCTCTTCATCAGGTGCAATGCACATTTGGACACTTGTTTCAAATTCAGGTTGCATACGTTGTAGCGTATCGATTGATGCATGTGTTACGTAAAGTTCAAACAAGTGTCCAAGAGTGTACTGCAGCTGATGGAGAGAAGCATATATATATATATGCAAGATTAGTCACACCCTATAGTATTTGAAATGAAATGACTACTATAGTATGAAATCTTATATTTTCATGTTGTCTAATGAGTTGGGCGACTATGATGATGAAATTCTTTAGCTTTTGAGAGATTTTCAGCTGTTTTCAACTTTATTAAATTTATCATTGTTCTTAAAAGTCTGCTATGGACAAACGTTTTTATTTCTGGTCAATTTGTGATTATTTACTCTATTTTTTAAATCAGTTCCTTATTTGTTATTCAGCATATTAGAAATAATTAACTAAATATTTGGTGTTTTTTTAATCTCTTTAATAAAACTAATACTGCTTATACCTATATTTTTTATACTTGTGGATATGAATATATCTTGGATATGAATATGAACATGATATGATTATGCGGATATGGATATTTTAAAATATCTTATAATTGAAATATATGTAAAATGAAATCCAATTAATTTATATGTTATAGATAGCTAAAACAATGTAAGTAATACTAAATATTTTTTTTTATTGTTCTGTCCATATGCTACACAATGTATCTAAGGGTTGACTTAATATTTTTTTGATCACTTATTTTAAGATAGAAAATTACATAGAATTCGGAAAATTCTATAAAAGTTCTGCAAATTTGCTTAAATGATTTTCCAGAAATTTCAGCTGCTGTATTACCACTGTAATAATTATAGCTGCTGTTAAATAACCCAGATTCTCAATATTTATCTTGCAGATATCTTTTTTTTTTTTCCCCTGATTAAACGAACTAATTATATGACTTGTTATACACACGCACACGCATATATATACGTAGATATATATCTTGGTTTCCTGAAAAAAGCTATAACGACTTTAATAAAAGTTTGAATTTTTGGGGTTTAAGGGGAACGTTAGGGTAGAGGGGGTTCTAGGGGGAAAAAACCATCTCAGTTATTCCTATTTTCAGAAAAATTCGCGTTCATTGTTAACGCTTTATTCCGCCGGTTGCAAAATATGGCAGAAATTTGATTTACACGAAAATGGATCTGAAGATTTTAAAACAAAATTAGAGTTAAGGATTTCTTGGGAAACAAATCTATCCGGCTTCCCTTCATCTTCAGAAAAATCAGCATTTATTGATAAAACTCACTCCAGATGTTGTAAAATATCGTAGAATTTTTTTTTTCTTGGAAATGGTTAGAATAACTGACAACCCATCTGAATGAACCTCATTTTTTCCAAATAATTAACGTTTATCGTTAATCCTTACATTCAAAACCCTATTAACCTGTCAAACTAGAGGAAGCTTGGTATTATTTCGGAGCTTTTTTTTTTATTTATGAGAAGTTTTCCAATATACAGTCGCCAATATAAAGCGCACTTTGGAATCTGAAGGTTTTTGACGAATATCTAAAAAAATATTTCATGGATTCTCTTGAAACTTTAGGGTTATAAAAAAAACATGCTATACCACATACAGACGGCAGCAAAAATATTGAAGTTCTAGCAATAATGCCTATAGATAATATGTACACCTAATATTGTTTTGTTAAATAAATATTTATCGTATCATGATCTTAATCTTATACTGTTTATAAAAACGTAAATTGATGATAAAAATTAGCGATCAAACTAATATATATATATATATATATATATATATATATATATGAAAAAATTGGATGTGCGCTTCAATGTTATTGGTGCCGACTGTATATTCCGGTTAAAGTTTTGTCTCGAAGAGCAAAAGGGGATTAGTCACAAATTAACTAAAAACATATTCTTTGGGATCGCACTGTAAAAGGTATTGCTTGAAATGAGTTGTATCGATAATACATCTTTATGAGACTTCTTTTAATTGTATGTATAAATTTATATAAGAAAGGCACGTATATTAGCGGAGATATAAAGGGCACGATTCATATCTGACAAGTACTCTCCACCTCATGTTACATTTTCTTTATTTCAGATGGGAAAATAGGGCCTTTCTGATGTCAACCACGTAACTGATAAAGTGTTAGAATGATTTTCCAAGTAAACTTGTTCAATACCTGGCATGGGGAATTTTCCCTCTTGTAAACTTTAATTCAGTGTATATGTTTTGGATCCAATCGGAGATTTCCAACACTTTGCGGAATAATAATAATAATGGTAATTTGTGAGATAGTGCCGCATGTGCATCACGTTAAAATACTGGGGAAAATAACAAAATAATTACAGAAATATGTATATATATATATATATATACTAGCAGACCCGGACACGCATTGCTGTGGCTAAGTTATACGTTGATAATTTGATAAAGTACTGTAAAAGAATTTATTTTCGCGAGACTCTAATTTTCGAGATTTTCGCGTGTCCATCGTAATCGCAAAAATTTAAGCCTCGGGAAATACTTTTTTTTTTTTTTTTGCCTCAATTAATAATAAAATATCAGGAATTTTTCACTTACCGAAGCTCGCAGGCATGGACGCTCTGAATCCGAGAAAAGCGGAGGGGGTGGGGAGATTAAATTTTCGGTGCAAAATGGGGGTTCAGAAGTCCCTAGTTTGATAAAGAGCGGGGAAAATATATTGAGAAAAGAAACTTGTTTGAGTTAGAATGCGCGCGTTGAGCCAAGGCCAAAGTTGATGTACAAGCCCTGTTGTAAGCATGAATTGTTTTCAGAGCGATGAGGAGGGGAGACGAACTTTTCGGACAAAAAGATGTTTCTTAAAATGACTTATGCAAAAGGGGTTCTATATTTAGGTACTTTTTAACTTTAGGATTTTTCAACTTTCGGTTCTGTTCATATAAAATTCGCGAAATTTTCAGCTCGCGAAATCACTGATGTATTTATTTTCGCGAAATTTACGGCTCTCGAAAATAAGTGCTTTTACATATATAGTATTTCCCCACAACTGGATTTGGCGATATCTTTTGGCAACCTGCATGCTTTTATTTTAGATTTATGATTTAGCTTATGGGATGTTTGGGTTTTACGTCGCACTTGTGCTGTGCAGATGGGTAATTGACGACGGTCTGGGACACACCCCTACAGGTGGTCCGGAGAAATGCCATCACAATTTTGATCCTCCTCGGCTGGAATCCTCTCCCGCTTCGGTAACCCCAACAGGTATAATTTTTGATGGAAACATGGAGGACATTGCGGCCACTGCAGATTTTACGTGCACCAGACACCATTAGTGTACACGACGGTCTTTGGCCGACTCGTTTACCGAACCCGCAATCTTCAAATTACGAGGCCGGAGCGATTTAGCTTATGGTTTTATCAGCTGTGATTTTTAGATTTATGATTTTGCAATAATCGCCAAATCCAGTTGTTGGGAAATACTATTAGTTGCTCCTTTGATAAATATTTTTAAACTTTAAAATAGGATATCTCATGAAATATTGGACATTTAAAGTAAATACAGGTATCATTTTCAATAGAAACAGGTTTTGGAAAAGATTATATATTTTAACGAAGTGATAAGAAGATTCTGAGTATGTTAAAATTTTAATAGTAAAAACAAGTTAATCAAGAGGGAAAGTATTGAGGATTAAGATAAGAAAATTGCAAGATTTTAAGATCGTTTTTTTAAGCAATAAATATGAGTCAAAATTTAATGTAAAATACATGTATAAATCCCAAATTTAATCAGGAACGGTAAACTGATAAGTTATTGAAAAAAAATATATAAGAGAAATAATTATTTAAAGTTTCGAACATCGATCATATAGATTAGCGTTACAAAACAGATAAACACACTTAAAATCTTTCAGACTTTTAAATAAATTTTAAATTAAGTTTTAAAATTTAATGCTAAATAAAACAGACTTATAAATAAGTTTTGAAATATTGAAATGGTTACTTTTTATTTAGAACATTATTATGTATAGATCACGAACTTCTTAAAAAAAAAAAACGAAGTGATACAGATTATAGTAATGCAACAAAAATTGAAAAAGCAAGGTTATGCCGTAAGTAAATTTTTAACACGCGTGTCACGTGAAATAAATTGTAGCACGTACACAATGTATCTGATATAAGATATTAACATGTTGCAGCGGAATAAATTTCTTGGCGAAAAAAAAAAAAATATCACCAAATTATCTGGCAAACATATTTAATTCCTTTCAAAATTCATGGTTATTTTAACAACTTATATTGAGAGAGTAATGAATAATACGTAACAATATTTCGCACAATACATATTACGAAAATATACATGTGGCTTGTATATTTTCGTGTTACGTTTTGTTTGTTCCCCAAATACAAAAAAATTCCAAGGACGACAGAGTTTTGAAATTTAAAAATAAATTTTTGTCAATTTGACAGCAAAATACGCAAGCGAAGTGATGACGTCACTGACCATCCCTGGATGCAAGAAAAATATTTCTTATGTTAATCACCCATTGGATTTTTGTAAAAAATTATTAAAAATCGAAGAAAATTATTTCCCGATTTTAAACCCTATATTTCGGTATAAATATATATTAGTTATCGTGTGCATGCGTTAAATTAAGTTGTTTTTGCTGTAAAATTGATAAAATTTGAATTTTAAATTTCAAAACTCTAGGGAAAAAATGGCAAACTTCCATATTCGATTGAAAACAGAAACATTTTATTTCAGAGTATGATCTTTAAATAATAAATATCCAACTGATATACTAATTAAAAGGAAATTAATAAATATTCTATCATAATTTGAAGTTAAATTTGTTTTCAAATGTCTAAATAAAGTATCTGATATAACATTCTCATATGTTGCAGCGGAATAGATTTAATATCTGTCGTTCTTGGCAGAAAAAAATATCGCCAACCTATCTGGCGAACATATTTAATATCTTTCAAAAATCATGGTTATTTTAACAACTTATATTAAGAGAATAATGAATAATATGAAAAAATATTTCGTACAATCCATATTATGAAAATATACATCTGGTATGTATATTTTCGTATTACGTGTTTGATCGCCAAATAAAAATAATAAACGCCAAAAGACGACAGAGTTTTGAAATTTAAATTTAAAATTTTGTCAATTTGACAGCAAAATAACTCAATCTAACACATGCACACGATAATTAATGTATATCTATGCGAAAATATGGGAATTAAAATCGGGAAATAATTTTCCTCGATTTTTAATATTTTTTATACAAAAAATCCAAAAGGTGATTAACATAGGAAATCTTTTTTTTTTTTTTTTTTTTTTTTTTTCTTTTGACTTCCCAGACTGTCAGTGTCGTCACACTTGTGTATAACTACATTAGCACTTTATCAATGTGTATAAAATCTTTGAAGTGATTGCGATGTAAATTTTCGTGAGATGCATAATTTAACTTTTTAAAATTTTTTAACGTTTACGTTTGATTAAACGTATTTATTTTTATGTTGAAAGAAAATCCACTCGTATTTTTTTTTTTTTTTTTGTTTTTTTTCGCAAGAATTAAACTTATGGAACTCACAGATATTTTGGAGCAACTGTAACAAAGGGCTATAATAAACAAATAATTGCAATAAAAAAATATTGTGACTATAAATTGAGATAAAAACTATCCAATCTCTCAAGTTGGACCAAACTGCACACAGTGTGAAAAATTTTGTTTAAATCGAATCATAAGTTTAGGAGTTTGTCGCGGAAAAACGTCGTGACACGTAATTTATATATATATATATATATGTATATATATTTAACTTAATACTTCCATATTTCATTTTAAGTTGTTATAAAAAAATGGTCTTGATTTTCAGCATGTTAGGATGCATGTTGATTGCTTATATTCGAGCTTAAAGGAATCGTTTAAGATTAGATGAAAAAAAATTCTCATATCTTTTTAAAAATAATCTTTCAGAAGATGGCTAAAGAAAGTTTTAATTATTCCAAATAAAAAGTATCAAGTAATAAGTAAAAAGTATCCCTAAAAAGTGTCATAAAAATCATTAGTATAAATTTTATGAAATTAGTGCCATTTTTTTCTGAACGATGTGAACAGAATATTTCTGCAATTAAAATTTTTAAAAAGATAACTTGAATAGTTTTTATTGTAGTTTGCTTTTATAACTTATTCGAATATTTTTTAAATAATTAAAATGCATATTCACTGCATACTTCTTTTTATGTATGATAATGATTTAGAAAATGCCCCTAGGGCAATACGAGTTTTTACGTTTAAGCATACATTTGTCTGGGTCTATCATACATTATTCTAAATTTACCGTTAATTGATAACACGTATAAAGTCATTTCGCTGAAAATAACTATAAGTTATCTAATGAATTACTATTTTTTAAATATTCTGAATATTCTTTAAAATATTCATAATAATCTAAGTATTGTTAATAAAATGAGATCTAGAAAATTTATTGCATTCAATTTTGTTAATAATAATAAAAAGTGTAATTATAAATATGATGAAATTCTTAAGCAATTTTCTTGCGCATCATCTAGAAATATACTTTAATTTACGATTCAGTTTTTTCCCCTTTTATAAAGTATAATAATCTATTTCTCGTTCTTTCACACAAGCTGAACTTAATTAAAAATTGAAAGAATTAAGATATTTTTCTTATAATACTCAGTTTCCCCACTGAAACTTTAATGAGATTGTTTAAAATAAATATCTTAACTTAATCCTTTCCTCTAAGACAACGCTATGAAAATTCGCAAAGTTTAATAAAAAAATAAAAATAAATAAATAAAATAAAACACGTTCAAGATTAAATTAAATGAGTTCCAATATTTTTTTAGACAATTACACTGTAGCGAGCATGAAATCTTCGCCATAGTTTTTATGCATGAAATATGATGCGTTAGAAAAAAGAATAATAAAAGCGCTTGCAAATTGTTAAGAGTATTACTTATTCATTTAAATTCGAATAAAGTCATTTAAATAGAGTCTATTTTAAAGAAAAAGTTTATCTTTTGAAATAATATATAATTGTATATATATATATATAAAAAAAAAAAAAAAAAAAAAAAAAAAAAAAGAGAGAGAATATTTTACAGAAATAGTAAATTTTAATTTTATTTTAACTCTAAATGATATTTTTTTTAAAAACAAATTATCAATAGCTAAGTTTTTGCAATATTTACACATATTTTAGCTGAATCTAAAAATCCGGTTTGTAGCAGTTTCTTTCCGTGCGTGTTTGTGTGCCTGTGTTTGTGCGTGAACCTCTCTCTCTCTTTGTGTATAAGTCAATTACAATCAAAACTTAAAAAAATAAAAATAAATAAATAGATAAACAGAAAGATTTAGTATTCTAACTTTCTATCATGTAGAGATGTTACTTGAAAACCTCATTGAGATCGGATAAACGGTTCTTGTATCAAGAAGTACAGAAGCATTTGAAAACAATGTGTCTATGGTCGAAATTTTCCGTCAGTACATTTTATTACCTTTAGACTCCATTAAAAATGGTAAAATTAACATATATTTTTATATGCATAAAAACATGTTTTAAATGTAATATGTACCGAAAAACATGCAACATTAGTTAACAGAGCCACACAAAAGCATTTGGATGTATTCGGGCTCATATTTACAAATTTCTGGAAGTACATTTCAAGTTGCAACATAAGATTCTCGGCCCTGTAATACTTGTATAAAATATATCATTCGTACAATTTATAGTTAACATCCACGGAAACCTAAAATTAATTCAATTAATTTCAAAAGATATGGAGGGGATCGGGGAAGGAATTTTGAATAACTTGATATAATTTTTTTAATTTATTAATATATGTAAATGTTTTATGACTATAACTATAATAATTAAATGAAGGGTACGATACCCCTCCCCCTCCACACACACACTCACATATATACAGACAGGTTGATTAAAACTGATTCTGAAAATATTTTGAACTTTTATTAAAGTACACTAGAAATCTTGAAATTTAGTATATCATATCTTGCATCATAAACATCAGTCATATGTCTACAGCAATAATATGTCTTAATGTCTGTAGCAGTAATATACGTATAGCGATGTCTATAGCAGTAATACGTATATAGCAATGTCTATAATTATGTCTATAGCAGTAATATGTCTATAGCGAATAGCAGTAATATGTCAAAAATAATGTAACGGTAAGAGAAAGTAGTGTAAGTGCCACACATGATTATTTTAATTGCATACTCAATCTTTATTTCTTTTTCTTCATCAATTTATTTATTTACTTATTTTAAGTCTGCAGGTGAATAGATAGAATTGTTTCATTTTTAAATATAACTTGAATAGTTTGTCGCATAGGAAATAAATTATCCTCTTTCGAGAATGACTGCTTTACCTAATTCAGATTAATTATACTGTTATGAGGAACAATAATACGCTATAAGCTTTGAAGTTTATGGCAGTATGAAAAATATTTTATATTATTACGAGTATATTATTAAATTATTTTAAATGTTCATTTGATATGCTTAGTTATAATAATAATTCTAAGCACAAATACAATCTAAAGTGTCCATTGAAAAGTACTTATAATCCATTATAAATGTTTATTTTATAATTTTTTCACAATAAAGACTATTGTTTAGTAAGTATATTTTAACAAACTATAAAAAATGAAATGTTACTATTTCCAGATTCAATCCTTATTCGGATAATTAATGTTTTTAACGTGATATAAAAGTTAAAAAAAAAAAAAAAATCTGCTACACGTTAAACACAAATTGTATGCACAAATTACTGAACCTAAAATATTTTTATTTGTTCTTCCCTCATTTTTCTGTCGAATAAATTAACTTGTCGATTTCTATTTCAAATTTTAATATATTACTTTCTTCTATATTCAATAGAAGAAAGTATTGGATTCATAAAAATTTTCGACCTCGGGTTTTTGATGGATTTACACGTTTTGAGAGTTGTAGAACACGATTTGACAATTTTTAGAAAATGTCTGTCTGTCTGTCTGTGTGTGTGACAAAATTTTGTGGCAACAGTATCTCAGGAACTACTGCACAGAATTTCATACAATTTGGTATGTAGTTTCACCTTGACATAAATTAGTGCCTATCAACTTTTGGTAAAAACTGTTTTGCAGGTTGCGTTGCCATCCCGCTTTTTCTAAATTTTTAACATGGTGATATAGGGCAAAATTTTGTATAAATGTGCATAAAGAGAATTATTTTTTAGTAATCATTATGAAATTTACAAGAATTATTTATAATAGAGATAGTCAACTTGGAAAAAATGTTTGTATGTGTAGGAGCCTCGCCCCCCCTGGGGGGGGGAAAGTCCCACCTCGAGGGTAGTAAATTTTCGAGATGGGTATCTTTCGAAAGGTCTCGTCAATGCCTTTAAAACGAATGGTTGAACTATAAATCTGTAATAATTTAAAACAAAGTTATCGATTTTTTTTAATTTAACAACAACAACAACAAAAAAAAAAATCGTATTTTTTTTTTAACGAAATTTAACCAAACTTTGTATTTAGTTGGCCCCTGACATAAACTGGTGCTGATTAGATTTGGGGATCAATCGCTCAACAGGTGGCGCTGTGATCGTATTTTTCTAAATTTTTAACATGGCAGTATAGGACAAAATTTCGTATAAATGTACATAATGAAAGTTATACTTAACCTGTGATTATAAAACTACTATGAATTATTGATAATAGTAGTAGTTAATTAGGAAAAAAAAATTGTGCATGTGGGGGCATCGTTTGCCCCCCTGGGTGAAAGTACCCCTGTGGGGGGGGGGGTAAATTTTCAAGATGGGTTTCTTTCGAAAGGTCTCGTCAATACCTTTAAAACGAATGGCTGAACTATAAATATGTGATAATTTAAAACAAAGTTATCGATTTTTTTTTTACTTTTAACGAAAAAAAAACCTGAAAAACATTGTTTATTTTTTTATTTTTTTTTTATTGTTACTGAGTGAATTTGTATAGTAAAATACAGAAGAAAGTCTTGTGGTGGCCACAACATACTAGTTTTTTGGTTGTATTTGATACAGTTTTTTTTTCAATTTCACCAATTAAAAAAAACTGAATTCGAAATCCAGGTATTTAAAATCAAACGATACCGCAGATTATATTAATCCCTAAACTTTGCGTGCTCATGTCAAGAACGTGACTCGAGTACAGAGCAAAATGTGTCTGCACTGATAGTGCGACATTTGAAAAACCACGGATTGTCAGCATGATGATTATTGTTGCCATTTTCTTTGAAGATGTATCAGAAAGAGGCATATGGATGCGAACATGCTTTACAACAAATTATAAACTCCTGCACCTTTAATATTGATTCCAGACGGTATACCACTCTGATCTCATTTGACATACAGGGGGCTTTCGACAACATTGAATGGATCGATATCCTTAACTCTCTGAAAGCAATTAATTGTCCGAGTAACATAGCGGGATTCACCAGCTCCCTTCTTTCCAAAAGAATAATTGCAATAAATTGGGGTCCGGAAATGAAAGACCTCCCACAGTCTAAGAAATGCCCACAGGGATCCTGTTTGGGTCCGATCCTGTGGAACGTGATCGCCAATAACATCTTGGAAAGTATGAACATCGCAGGCTTTCAAACTTTTGCTTATGCGGATGACTTTTCGCTTGTTGTCTCGGGTCGCACGAGGGATGAGCTGCAGAGTCAGGCCAGGATGGCCCTCTCTCTCTTCAGTAACCTGTTACATAAATATAACCTTAAACTTTCCCTTTCCAAGTCCCAAGCTCTTACCTTCGCTAAACCAAAAATTCTTCGTAGGACTCCGGTGATGAGGATATATGGCGTCAGTGTTAGACATGTACCCCATCTTAAGATACTAGGTCTTACAATAGACAAGAACATTAGTTGGACTCAACATTTAAATGATCTAAAAATAAAATGTCTCAAAATTTATCATAACTCAGCTAAAATGGTAGGGAAAAGATGGGGTATCTCTACAAATTTACTAAAAATCTGGTACAATACTACTATAGACAAGATTATTACATACGGTGCAGGCATCTGGGGCGCGGGTTTAACACATTTGGGAGACGCTAAAATTAACTCAATTCAAAGAATGTTTCTTCTACAGATCTCGCGAGGCTATAGAACTATTTCTACAGACGCGCTCTCAGTATCACTGGGGTCCCACTTGCTCATCTTCAACTTTAATATTGTTATCGTAAAGTAAATATTCTTCAACTTAATAACTCAGCAATCGCTAATAAATACTTTGAAAATATGTTAATACAATCCCATTCTCCTAACTGGAACATTCACCCTGCTCAGGATGTAGCCTCGTTATTGGTTAATAGTTCTAAGAATAGTTTTTCCCCGTCTGCTCCTGTTGCAATCTATACTGACGGCTCTAAAATTGAGCATGGAGTCGCATCAGCATTCGCTGTCCTCCGGGGCAATATTTTTATCCATGAGTGAGCCTGCAGGCTTGAGGACTATAATACTTCCAGGGAACTTTCAGGCGGAACTCTCCGCTATTGGAAAAATCTAGAATGGGCTCACAACAACAAAGACCAATTTACTTCTCTTCCCATTTTTAGTGATAGTCTCTCGGGTCTGCAGGCTATAATTAGTTACAGGAGCAGACACCCTCAGGTAATTAAAATAAAACAACTGCTAATTTCACTTAATTCCTTAGTTTCCTTGGCACACGTTTCTGCCCATAGGGGTGTCGTGGGCAACGAACCTGCAGATGACTTGGCCAAGGCTGCTACAGAGGAACACACTCCTCTTTACTCTCTCCCAGTCCCACCTTCCTATGTCAAAAGAAAACTAAAATCTTTCCTTTTCCGGGAATGGCAGTCTTGGTGGGAAGATTCCCTCAACGGCAGAATTACTTTCTCTCTAATACCAAATGTTTCTCTCAATGATTGGGTACTTACCCCAGAAATTACAGCGTTTTTAACTGGGCATGGCCCTTTTCCGGCTTATCTGCACAGATTTCGTCGTCGACGTTCGCCCCTATGTTCTTGTGGAGAGGAGGGTTCTTCCTTTCATTTCTATTTCCATTGTCCGCTTACAATAACCTATCACTTAAGAAATCCGAATAATAGACCAGCCAACTGGCTGACAAATATTTTAACAAGACCTTCACTTGCCATAAAACTAAAAAGAATTTTTGAATTACTCTTAGATATTTCAAATAGAACAAATTAAATTCTTCTTAAGTCATTTAAAATTATCTAATTCCTAAACAGTTAAATAAATTAAAAGTATTTAATAATCTCATAAGTTAAATAATCCTTTTCACTTACCCACTAGCCCTAAGATATCTATTCTTTTTTCATGTGTTTGTAAATGTCGTAAAACAACCAACTTCGCCCTATGTCGCGTGGGAACCTTGTTCTGGCGAACTGATTTATTTGTAAACAATTCTCCCTAAATTCCTGTTCAATTCTAGCTCATTGTGCTTTTGAGTTTTCAAGATTTATTTTATCTCGCCCCCCTGTCGCGTGAGTACTCTGTACTGGCGAATCTTACTTTAGTGTATTTATTTTTTATTTATTTTTATTTTTAAGTTTGCTAATAATTAATACATATTTGTAATACTTCGACCTATGTCGCGCGGGAATATTGTTCGGGCGAACCTTGTAATTTTTTTTTCTTTTTTTTTTCTTTTTCTTTTTCTTTTTTCTTTTCTTTTTTTTTTTTTTTTTGTGTGTGTTTTTAAACAAACGTTGTGGAGTAGAAGGCCTAGCATAGCTAGAAGCACTCGACACCACTCTTTGAGCGGCGAACGGCACCTCCTCCTTGTTAAATCCTGTTAAATAGTATCGATAAGGACAAAAATAAACACAGCAATGGCTCTATTACGTCTTTTCGTCTTACAACTGTTCTGCTTACATCATTTTATGCGCGTATACGTGTGTCTAGATGATTCCTCTGAGTAGCCAAGTCCTCGAATTCAACCAAATGCATAATAAAGTTATTGTTTATGAAAACCTAAAAGAACGAGCATTGTAATTTTGTGCTCATTATCATTATAAAGGTTCAGTACCTGGTATTATGTGTTCTGAATACATATTTGAGCCATCTTCTGTACAAGCATCGTTATATTTCCAACGTGTAAAATGCCATTTATTTATTTATTTTAATCTTCAAAGCTCTCGTAATGTTGCATTTCAAACAGATTATGAACTGCGGCACGCTGTCCGTCTTTTCTGGCTACCAGCAACTACGGATAATCGTTTATAGGCACTAAATTTACTTGCGTACGTCTATAATTCTTTCATTTGAAATGCCAGCACATACGTGTACCCGTTTTCATATAAGTTCAGAATGCTTTCCAGAATAAATTATCTGTTCTTCTGATAATTTATTTTTTTCGTCGTTAACTGCTGCTGTGACTGTTTTTTTTTTTTTTTTTTTTTTTTTTTTTTTAATCCAATTCTTTAAAGTAATAATTATTTTTGCACAATAAAGCAATTTTGTTTTCCTTTTTGTACCCCATATACTCCTAGATTAATTCTGTGGACATTTTTGTCTTTTATTATAAAATGATTAGAATTAAAACTAGACACACCTTGTTATGACATATTCTTAAAATATTGGAGATCAATCATTATATCCTAATTTTATCATCATCCTTATGTATTATTCTTTCCTTGTATATAAAGAAGGAAATATATTTTAATTACGAATGTTTTCGAGTACCTATAGAAGAATCACTCGTTTCACACATATGGCTTTTCCGTAGTACGAATATGTAGATAAAAAAATTCCATTCATTCAGTTATCAAATTATTATTATTATTTATTTATTTATTTATTTTTTGAAAGATGGATAATCATTAAATCAGAAAAAAATCCAGAGAACACAATCTATATAATAGCACTTCTCTCGTGCAGCCGAAGATAAAAAAAATAATTCTGGAGCAATACATGAAAACCCACTCATATACTTTGCTTGACACGAAACATAGAGACACCTTACAATAAAACACAACATAACATATTTTTTCATTGTATAGATGCTCTTTATCTATTCAGACGTTCATTAACTTACAAGTAATCGATAATAAACATTTTCTGTAATTAAAGCACATTCGTAGACACTAGCTGAATGCTTGAAACTTGAAACCTGATGCAAATATGTCTTTTCCCAGGAACGTATCATATTTTACAGTGCCAATTTGATATGACATGTCCTTAAAATAGGCTATTAGAATAGTCAGGACCACAGAGGCCCATATTCTTTGAAGTCTGAATATATAATGAAATAACACATGGCAAAAAAAAAAAAAAAAAAAAAAAAGAAGCAATGAAAGCTATTATGAAGCATCCAACTTGTTTATTTATTTTTGCCGAAATGTATCCAGTTTAAAATGGTTACTTATCACAAAGCACTGATTCTAGATAATAAGAAAAATAAGAAAAAAATAAATGGTAAATGGATGTTTCATCTCGATATAATAAAGTTTTTGAAGAACATATTGAAAAACGCATTTTTTTTTTTTTTAAGTCCATTATAAAAGAATAGAGCTTTCAACTTTCCCAAGACTTGCTAAAATCATAAAATATTTTTACATAGCGAAAATTAATTATTAGAAGTATAAAAGAAAACATAGAGATGCAACTTCCTTACCATCTCCAAAACAATGAAGCCACTGGTACTTTTTTTGCATAAAAAAATAAAAATGAAAAAAAAAAAAAAAAAGCATTGGGATGTTTTTTGTGTGTCAAGCATACTAGAAAAGCCAGAAATAGCTCACACTGACGATCTGAAAATAATATTACAATTGAAATCTTAAAGTTTATTTATAATAAAAAAATTGGCGAAATTAATTTTATTGGCAGAGATTTTCAAATATATTTGAGAGGGGATGTACAGTTGATATCTAAAATACAACCGTTTGAACATGTTGAAATGCACTGTTTGATTGCATCATCCACGACCGTTGGAAAATAAATAAAAAAAGAATTAAAATGTAATGATTTTTTTTTTTTTTACTGAATAGATAAGCATAGGAAAAATTAAATTACTTTTTGATTACAGGAAATGGGTTAGATTTAATATAATGAATCAGAATTAAATGATATATTGGTATTAATAATCATATTATACATATTTTTTCATCAAAATATAAAATTAAATATTAATACTTGTTATGGAATGGAGAATTTTGCCTATATTTTAATTCTGCATTACACAGCAACTATTTGTTTATTTGAATACTCATTTCTGTACTTTTCACTCATATAAAAATTCACCTAATAGCATTACATATTTATAACTAAATTATTCATACACAATTTAAAAAGTGATGAAAACTACTCTTCATGAAATTTCAGATATCTTGTAATAAAAATTCGATTAAATATGTTTCTTAAGGAGACTATCAGTAATAGATTTATTGCTCTGTAGAATATGATTCTGACATATCCAAGATTAGTGCGAGATGATGCTTAGCCGGATTAAAGTCGTTGTTTGTTGCCGTAGGTAATAACTATTGTTCAGCATCCTCATTTATGTGTGCCAAGAAGCATGCGCAGTTTTATTCAAAACGCTCTCCCATTACTTTTAAAAGTGCACTTAATAAAATGTTCCTATTTCCCTTTTTTCCTGATTTATTAGTTTTGATGACAAGAAGTACGTATATAGTTTTTTGGAAGAGCACTGACTTCAGCTTTAATTTCATAAACATTAATCATAAACTTAAATTGAAAACTGAAAATTCGCCTAAAATTAAGATATCGGGCTTAATTTTATTTATGTATATCCAAATTGGAAGAGGAGACAAGAGATAAAATCATGTTAGTTTTAGAAAAATCAAAACGATGACCATGAGCCCAGCAATGGGAAGCAAGAGAAGGTTTGGCAATCTCTTCATTACGAACACTTTGACGGTGCTCAATTATTCTTTATTTCAAACGCCTCCTAGTTTGACCAATATAACCTATATTGCATGACAAGCACGGGATTAAATAAATGCCAGATCGATTTTCAATAGTAATGGGATCTTTAAGAGGAGATAATTTAATTTTGTTGACGGGTTTGTAAATGATTTTAAAACCAAATGGTAAAAGAATTATAGAAGTTTTAGAAGAAAGTGGTGAATAAAAGGGTAAAACAACTGGGATGAGACTGTGATCGTTCGATTTGGGAGCAGTACGTTTAGGATACTTGAATTTACACAGAGCTTTATCGATAATAGAAGGATTATAACCTCGAGAAAGAGCACATGATTTTAAATAATTAATTTCTTTGGGGAGACTAGACGTATCAGAACAAATGTGTAAAGCCTGAAAAACATAAGTATAGAAAGCAGACATTTTCTTTTGAGAAGTGTGGTTAAAGAGAGCATGCGGCGAAAGATAGACAGCGAATGTTTTTCCAAAGACAGTGATTGAGAACTGATACTTGTCTTTAGACACAAAAATGTCAATAAAAGGTAAAGGGCAACCCTTTTCAATCTAAAAAGTGAACTGAATGCATGGGTCAATCGAAATTATCAAAGAAAGTAAGCTGGAGAAAACGACATCAGAGGGGACAAGAACGAAAGTGTCATCAACATGTCTAAACTAGTGAGGAAAGTTATACACACCAAAGAGTACGACGAAGACCTGACAAGGGTCGTGTGTTCTTTTAAACCGAGACAATTGTTGCGAATTTATTGCATTTTATGGTGTTTATTCAAAGTTTTGTACTTATTACTTTAAAACGCCAGTTCTGTGGTGGTTTCTTATTTTGGAGCAAAGATGTCTGGAAATTACAATTTGGAATTGGAAATGCTCAAAAATAGAAGGATACCTTCATCAAGAAGCAATTCCATAATAGAGCAGCGAGATCGCAAGATTTCGGAAAACTGTACAGCTATACCAAGCAAAGGATCAGCTATGCCAAGCAAAGCTATACCAAGTTTATGATCCTATCTTGCGACAAAACCCAAAGTTAAAAAAGAAACAACTATATTTAAACAATTCGTTTACTCATACCAACGTTGAATGAAGAAAGAAATATAGCAATTAATGATATGTTTGTTTGTTTATTGATAACATATACATCAGATTTGTATGCTTGACTTGTAGTCCGCTTGTAAATCTTCGTCAGATAATTACAGATAGCACATGACAGAATTACAATACGAAGAAATGGAAAAACATCCAGGGCCAGCGCGGGAATCGAACCCGCTCTCTTACGCTCGAAGGCGATTAGCAGTGTGGTGACATAACCACTCTGCCACGGTGGGTCCTTAACGATATGTCAGTTAGACAACAAACTCACACTCAACAAATTGCTAACAAGACTTTTCTAATTAGAAAAATTATCTTCGAGACCATCCTCTATTAATCAATTAAAATTCTTCAATTGAGCCATTTCAAAGTTAATAGAATTCACTATTTTATTGTATTTTTGTTGTACATAAAACTTTAAAACTTACCATGATGTGGATTTTACTTACTTCAATGAATTTCGCTTTATTTTTGTTTTCTTTAATTTTAAATTATAACGTTTGAAATGGGAGATTACGCCATCTATCCAGAGAAATGATAAGCATTGTAAAACAAATCAAATGAATTTTTTCAACAGGTGTATTTATCTGTTTATTTATTTATTTTATTTTATTTATTTGTTTTTTGAGAGAGGTAAGAAAATATTTTTAATTATCATTTTTTAAATTACTATAATTAAATTCTGAGAAATTAAATAAAATTTTAAATTTAAATTTAATCTTTTTTTTCTTAATCTTTTCAATTTAAAAATGGTTAGCAACTTTAATTTGATTTCTTTATCTGTTTATAAAAAAAAATTTCTAATTGTAGTAAATTCTTGGATTTTTTATTACTATGTTTCTTTTCAAAATCTTAAAAGTCTCATATGTTTTCTTTCTTCCTTTTTTTTTTTTTTTTTTTAAAAAAAGTTAAACTTTCGTAAAATCAACAGAAAAATAAATTATATGTCCTATAATAGCAACATTGCGTGTGTGTTGTATGTATCGTATAAAGATCTAAATTTCACAATTTTTGAATTGTTTGTATCGTATAAAGATTTTTGAAATTAAATCATCTGAAACTTTTGATTAATTTATTTTTAATTTTTTACTCTTTTCTACGTAACATATAATTTTATAGTATACGTCGAAAATAAATAGGGATACTGAGGAATTTAAGGATAAATTAAAGATTTCAAACAATGATTTTTGGAACACTTGTGGTGGCATATTATTTCGCTTAAAATATAAAATTAGTTCATTCCTTTCAGAAATGAATGAATTTTTATGCATCCGCGTCTTTTTTCTTCTTTTGCCGCAGGCTTTCCGGTTGAATGCGTTCTTTTTGTCAAACACATTAGCCGTACTTCCGTAATGATACTTTTGATTCTAGCTATCCATGAATACATTTGATCGATCACAATGGATTAATCCTGCCTTATAAACTAAAACATTAAGATAAATAAAGATTTATCTTAGTAAAAATTTACATTAAAGTTTATTTTAAAAATATTTTTGTGTAGAATAAAAGATAAATTTTTATACATTTATACATGATAAATAACACTTCAGAAGTAAAAAAAAAAGAAAATGTTGAAAAAGAAAAGAACATTTAGTGTATGGTCAAAAGGTCCATATTTAATGTGATTTTTTAAAGAAAAATTTCAATTTTAAGACTTACGCATACTTTAATATCTGATAATCTTTCTTTAGAAGGCATTATTCAATAACTTTTTATTATTACTTTAAGTAATAAATAAATAATGTTGCATAGTATTCACACTACTATCTCTTATAATGCATTTGTATAAAAGTGCATCATTACAGTTTAAAGTGTATGGAAGGTATTTATGTTTATGTATGTGTTTCCAAAGTATATTAAAAACAAATGAAATGTATATTAGAAGCAGTTTTAATTATCATGCATTACAATGCGATGGGAAAGGGAGGAGGAAATCTACTCGAATTACAATAAACTGTGTCTTTAAATTTTAGGAAAACCATATTTGAATAAAAATAAAATGATGAACAGTGTATGTGAATTATTAAAGAAATGAAAAATGAAAATTTTTTCAACTTGTTATTAATCTATATTATCCAAAATCAATTATACATATATATATATATATACATACATACATACATATATATATATATATATATATGTATATATATATATACATACATATATATATATACATATACATATATATTAATATATATATATATATATATATATATATATATATATATATATATATATATATATATATATATATATATATATATATATATATATATATATATATATATATATATATATATATATATATATATATATATATATATATATATATATATATACATATATATTAATATATATATATATATATATATATATATATATATATACAAAACATTAGAAGTATTTTATTTAAATAAAAATAAATAATAATAATTAAGATAATTAAAGTTTGTAGAAAATTTATAACTAAATAAAAAATTAATTATTATTATAACAACATTAATAATAGTAGTATAATAAAAAAAAATTAAAAATAAATGCGCATATCTAGACGTAGATTTAAATGCCTAAATGTGCAATATGAATCTAAAAATGTTAAATTTCAAATTATTGCAATTTGCATTCATAACACTGAACTTATCTAAAACAAATAAGTTTTATAACAACTATGAGTTTTGTGGATTCAGAATGATATATTGCTTAATTTCACATCCGGAATCACGATGCATTTAACATGCGATTAATCATAGAACTGTAGGTTTCGTATTTTATAAAACTCGCGTTTGTAACTGCATATCTCAGAAATTCCAATGGAATTAAATGAACATATTTATTATACACAATTTTATAAAATAATTTACCTTGTATATCCTTGCAATGAAAAAATTTACAGATAAATAAATTGAATTTTACTTTATTGAACTTTGCAAAGGAATTTTCAGTAAAATTTTAATTTATAAATAATATTTTACTGCTTTCGTTATCTGTTTTTTACATCAAGAAAAACTAATTATCGAAAAACAAAACAAAACAAACAGACAAAAAATCTATTATACAGTACCTATGAAACAAATTGAATACATGTTTGACGAGTTATTCGTATTTTATTTTTGTCATACGGCAAAAATAATTAAATTTAGAAAAATGAGACATTTTTATTTAAATCTTTTATACGTTATATTTTACAAGCATTTAACATAATTATATAAAAAAAAATTCTTGAAAAATAGTGAAAGGAATTTTTAAACAGAGGATTTTGAATACGAATATTTTAAAAATTTTAATTACTTTTCAAAACATTTGGTTTTGATAATATGTGATTATGTATGCAAATAATTTTTGCTAAATTAAGATTCGTTATACATAATACATAAAAGTTAAACTAAATACTAATATATCAGTGATACTGGAATTTAATTTCATGAATTACATTATAAATTAATCATTTATTTAAATGGTTCTGCTGAAGTATATTTTTAAGTGAGGATTTTTTTGCACAAATATTGGGTGATTCGTTTTCTTCAGTTCCTGTTAATTAAAATCTGCAGAAAATATTTACAAGAAGTTGATAGCTCCTGAAATAGGTTATTTAAAAGTAATTTAAAACTTATTTTAAGTGATTTTAACTTAAATAAAGATATTCCTCATAACATATGATTTTGTATAAAAGTACTTTTTGTGAAAATAGTGGTGGTTCCATGTGGTTTAACGCTGACTGATTAATGTTTTAATTCTTTGAGTCAGGTTAATCATTTTCCTTACTATGCTAAATTGCTGTACACTGGGTATACAAATTAAAATTGTTATACAGTGATGACTCAAATTAGTTATTATATATCAAATTGTGTTATATACAAAAACTGTCTGAATATTTAAAGTAAATTTTTAATTTTAATATTAATCTTAAATGTTTCATGAATATATCTACAATAAATTAATATAGCGGGTGTAAGTGTGTGTGTGTGTGTGAGGTAGTTAGCATTACTCAACACTTAGTAAATCCCTTATAATATATTATAAGAAACTTTTTTATATTTTCTTTAAATTATTTTGGAAATGTTCAGTACCTGTTTTCTTGTACCTTTAACTGTTTAATTTCTTTAGATAGGAATGCAGAATGACAGAAAGTATTATACCGCCATATCAAATTATTTTCTGTTGTTACCCTTGACAGTGATTGAATTTTATGTATTCCTTGACTATCATGTTTTGATTAAGTTTTATGACTTTGTGCTTTTTCATATACGAACAAAGACATATGCAAAAATTATTACTTAAAATATTCAAATTTGTAATTTTTTTTTCTATAAAACAGCTTATGGGTAATATCATGATTAGTAAAAAAATTACCATTATTTTTTCAAATATATGTATAAACTTCCTTCAAATCTTCCTTCTTTATAATCATACATTCAAATAATAAGGAACAAAGAGTTTTTTAAGCTAACTTTTGCTACATTATGCATACATTCAAGAAAAGTAATAGGTATAACATAAGTAATAAATCAATAAAAGTTATGTTTTTCGCAAAATTTATGTTGTAATATTATAACAATTTTAGGACGATTTAGAATTTAACTAAAATTTTGTTATCCCTTCGTCCTTAAGCATTATCGGCATCTGTTTTCTATGGAGAAGTTTAAGTTGTCAGGCACAAAATCTGGTTCAAAAGACCTTACTTGATTTTAACCATTATTGTAGATTATGAAGACTTAAGGGGGAAATATATTGTGCTACAACACTTCAAAGATTGCACTAAAGTTGCTCTGGGTTTAAGTCATGTTAATAAAATACCTACTTTTTTCTAAAAAAAGAAAAAAAAGATTAAGAAGGCGTCTGCACATGCATAGATTGATGTCACTGTGTCATTGTCCATTATAAGGTTATTAGTACCAATAGTAGCAGAATATTTTCTCCCAATAGATCAAGGATTTAGTTAAAATATTCTTTGAAAATTTACAGTGCCCCTATTGAACACACGTAAGTCTATGTTGTAAAAATAATGGATTCCGATTTACCAAGATTCTCTTTCTGATGTAAACGAATCTTTCAACCATGTAGGAGTCATTATAATTATTGCCTCTCTTTTATAATATCCGAATTCGACAAAAATTACTTTCTAAGATGAACTTGTACTCTAGGCATATATGTAAAACGTGCCATTCTTCCCTTGTTCGCTCGACATACTCCCGGACCCAATTTTATTAGGTCCGTCTTTGTATTTAGTTGAATGGAGCATCTTGAAATGTAGCACATACAAATGCATATATATACTAATAGTATAAAGTTTCATTGTGAAAAAACGACCATCGAGAGTTATTCACTTAGTTGTTAGAATCAATCTAATTCCAAAGTAGATGCCTCAAAATGTGAAAGACAGTAAGCCATCTAGTAGTCTTGTTTAGTGATAGGCCCATTTTCCATTACTTTTTGGATCTTCACCTTCATAAATCAAGTAAAAGAACTATACTTGACTCAAAAGCAGTTTTTTAAAGCAAAATGTTTAGGGTTAAAAAGCAGCGAAAGTTTAGACCAGAAACAGATTTTCATGAAACTGAATTTTGGATTCGACTTGGTTTCAAGCCCTCCTGTGTTCTAGACTGTTATACGCCCATTTTTCTCCACACAATCAATCTACATCTTAATAAATCACATAAACGTACTATATCTTATTTAAAACGAAATAGTTTTAAGTAAAATTTTTCATAAAAAAAAATAAATAAATAAAATAAATATATGTTTTTTATTTATAAGAAAAAATTAAAAAAGAGATTAGCAACAACAAAGCTTTTAGATTTTAATGTTGATATGACTCATTACTTAAAATAAATTCATTTTTTTAAATTTATCAAGGATTTTTAAGAAGTGCTTTATTACATTTTGCACCTGAACTTTTAGTGGGCTATGGCTGTTGACCTTATATGTTTTTCCCTTTAATGGTAAATATGCAGCATTTCTGAACGTAAAATGTAATTTAAAAAAAATTAACTAGTTTAAACGCTTGCATGTAAATAAAATTTCATTAATCATCTACACATTTGCATGAAATTTTACGCCGTTTACATATCAGAATGTCATACTGAACACGCGTAGATATGTTTGATTAAAAAAGAATAAAAAAATATTTTTTCGTAGAATGTACATTTTTTCTTCCAGAATTCCATTTCAAATTCATATTTTTAAATTTCTTCTTGTCAATCTTAATATATGTGGTTGTCGCTTTTTATTTTACTGGCATGCGTTAACATAACGTTTCAAATGATGAATATTCGTGTTTCCATGAATTCTGGTTTTGATTCTAGTTGACAAATATTTAGAATCAAATTTTACGCAATACTTAAAAAATATAAAAAATATCCCAAAACTTAAAAAATTATAAATTTGTACTTAAAAAAAGTTAAAGTGTAATTATGTATAACGATTGAAAATGAATAACATGTGTTTGCATTTTACATTTAGGTCTAAAATATTCATCGTAAAATAATTATGAGAAGATTTATCTTATTGTGACTGAAAAAATATTTACTTTCGAAATAGACATACAATAATAATAATAATAATAATAACTTATGATATTCTACATGCCATACTGTCATCAATATTGGTTAATACCATTCAAATAGTTTTATACATTGTGTAATTTTCTTTTGATTTGTGTTTCATTTAAATGTTATCCAAGACTAAATTTATGAAAGGCCACTATTTATAATATATTTTACAAATAGATATAAATATACATTTAAATATATTTTCTGCTTATAATATTAAACAAAAGGAAACTAGGTAACTTTTATAAAATGACACATTCATTAACTGTATAATATACTTAAATGCCTAGTTATATATTTTTTTTTATATATGTATATGTATATATATATATATAACATTTATTGCCGAAACGTCAGCGGATATTTTCGAAAATTCTAAATGCTTTTGTCTATTTGTATCTATGTACGTATGTACGCATGTTTCGCGATAGCGGCTCCGAAATTCGCTCTGTTGATTTGCAATTACATGCTCATTGACACATGCGCATAAGCCACAAAGAATTGCCTGTGTAATTTTGAGTGTGTATTCTATTTGTAATTCGTGTACAGAGACACACCTAAGTTTTTCTTATCATTACGGCCTATGGACAGAATTTGTATGTACCTCAATAGCGGTAATGTTATCCCCGATTGACTTGTAGACTGGTATGCATGTTCAGGCGCTATACAGAAACAGCTGTACCAATTTTGGTATCTGTATTGTTTATGGATCGTGTACAGGGATACATCAAAATTTTCCTTATCATTACGGTCTATGGGCAGAATTTCGTTTAAACACATTTTAACATGGTTACACTTCATTCAACAAAATGAAATCAACCTACATTATTGAGATATTTAAAATTATATTTTCTGTAGAAATCAGAAACAGTTTAGACATAATAATTAATGTACAGGACCTTACAAAAGGGTTCCGAAAATGTCACATAATCATCCAAATTATGCCAAATTTCAGACAATTTTGTTTATGAGCTACATAGAATAAGTTGAGTAGTTTTTACTACTGTATATGATGTTTATTGCTCGTTTACAGGGTCAAACAAATAAATTTCTTGACATTAGAGCACATGGACAGATTTCTGTTTAATAGAATTATCATACATTATTAAGATACTTAAAGCATGTTTTCCCTAGAAAAAGTATGTATAGACTAAATAATTTATTTAGAGGACCACGCAAAAGAATTCTGATGATATATTTATCCAAATTATGCCAAATTTTGTTCAAATATTAATAAGTTACAATGAATTAGTTGCATACTTTTTATCAGAGTACATAATCAGTGTGGATCGTGTGCAGGGATATACAAATGAATTTCGTATCATTATGGTCTATAGACGATATTTCTTCTAAGTGTATTTTAGCATGGTTACGCGCCATTAAACACAAATAAATAAATGTATGTTATTAAAATGTTTAAAAGTGTTAGTTTTTGGGTAAAATGATAGTCATTGAATTGGTAACTAGTTTACGGGGTCACACAAATTAATTCCGATACGTTATTTAATCACTTTGAATTAATAATAATAATAATAATAATGATAAATATGTAAATATATATACGTAAATTATTTAAATAATGTGGAATAAATAAAATTGAATTGCTGAGTAACGACTGACTCTAATAGGTCGTTGAGGATCCTGATCTGTTGATCCACTTATTAAAATGACTGCTGATGTTGACTGTAAATTTTATGCCATTTAAATTTGTGATGTATTCTGTATATCTCTACTGGTAATTTGCACTATTTTGAAGTATTAATTATGAAGTAAACTATCAAAAGACTCGGCAGAGTCTCAAGTGACGCAAGCGCAAAAACAAACGAACGCCACGACACTCAGCGGAAACGGAAAAACGAACGAAACTGCGACACTTATATATACACCAATTTAAAGATCAAAGAAACCGCTGAAAGCCGACACTTAATATCTCAGGAAATATGGGAGGTTATGTTCTGATAATTTCAAAATAGTCTTTCACCTTCTGTCTGATCCTACCCTGAAATCGCTACATTTCTGCGTGCAATATATTTCGAGATATGAATTGGCTCATTTAAGCTATAAATGGGCGGCCTAATGTGTAAGAATTTTTTCTCGAATATGGCTCGAGCGAATTTAGTTTAATTTATATATGATATTAATCGCTTTTATCTGATGTGCCTGACATCTCCCTTTTCCCTAGGAAAACTCTTGTTTTTTTTTATAACTCAGTTTAAAAATCGAACTATTTTTACGACGCGATGCAAAGATTTCTATTGATAATTCTCAGAATTCTGAACAGGTGTTATTCGGTTTGGTCTTGTAGTTGGTTGGTTGGTTCAATCTGAATGCAGTCAATAAAAAATTAAGATTTTTTTTTTTTAATGCAAGAAAGAAACTTATTGTTTCTTTTAAATATTTATTGTATAGATACGAAATAAAATTTCACTTAAATATATATTTTTTTGTTATAAAGGAAATATTTAAGATTTTAAAATTTAGCATTTCGTGAAAAAATTATTTCGATAATATTTTAAATAAGGAAGTATTTTGTAATTTTAGATATTCCATTTTATCATAATAATGATGAATTTACAATTTTTTAAAGCAAAAAATTTTTAATCATTCATAAACATAGATTTTATAGTAGCTCAATGATTTGCGATTCCTATTCATGTATCATTCCGCGCAGAGATGGGAAAAAACAGTAAATGGTGTTTTGGCGCCATCGTTTGTCTTTAATTTAAATTAAAACATACACTTTTGCAAATATATATATATATATATTTCTTTTTAAAAATTAAAAATCTCTTTTTAAAATACAGTTAGTTTGTTCATATATTTACTTTTCTGACTTTAAAATGATACATATTTTAAATATTAGCATAATAAAACTAATATTTTTATTATTATTTAAAGCTATAATGACTAGGAAATGAAAGAAGGGATATTCATGACACTGTATATTAAAAAAAAAAAAAAAAAAAAAAAACATGAAAATAGAATTAAAATTCATGAAAAATGTGTCAAATAGCAATTATTGAAAAACACGTCAAAATAAATAAATAACATCTTTACTTTGAAACCCATAATTTATTTTAAAAATATAATTCTCTCTTTCTTTTCGTTTTTTTTTTTTTTTTTTTTTTTTTTTTTTTTAATTAATTTCTGCATGAAAAATACCATTTCATAACTATATTTAAAACTACAATAAACACCCTCCTTTAATTTTAAATATCCATTTCTACATGTTTCTAAGCAATTAAAAGTGTTTTTTTTTTTTTTTTTTTTTTTTTTTTTTAAAGAAAAATAGCTTAAATATCGGAAAGTATATGGTTTTATCATAAAGGTAATAATTTGGCCATCTAGTGGCGCCGTCTCGTAGCTAGTATTGAAACCATATACATTCCTATATTAAATTTATTTTTCTTTAAAAAAAAGACACTTTTAATTGCTTAGAAAAAATGTAGAAATAATTATTTACAATTAAAGGAGGGTTTTTTTTGCTTATTGTAGTTGTAAACATATTTATGAAATGGAATTTTTCACGCATAAATTAATTAATTTAAAAAAAAGAAAGAGAGAATTATACTTTTGAAATAAATTATTATGGGTTTCAAAGTAAAGATGTTATTTATTTATTTTGACGTGTTTTTCAATAATTGCTATTTGACACATTTTTCATGAATTTTAATTCTATTTTCATATATATATAGCGTGTTTATCCCCTCTTTCATCCCCTAGCCATTGTTGCTTTAAATACTAATAAAAAAATTAGTTTATGTTAATATTTAAAATATGTATCATTTTAAAGGCTGAAAAGTAAATATATGAATAAACTCTAACTGTATTTTAAAAAGAGATTTTTAATTTTTAAAAAGAAATATATATATAACTTGTATTTTCCATAAAACTTAAGCTTAACTTGTATTTTAATTAACTTGTATTAACTTTAGCTTAACTTGTATTTTCCATAATTTTTTCTCCAAATGATTTTATCTTATTTTTAAAATTATAGAAATGTAGAGCTTAATTTATATTTTGTCTATTTTTTTTCCACCAAATATTTTTATGAAATAATTTTTACCTGCATTTTTTAAGAAAATTAAAATTGTGAATATTGGAGCTTAGCCTCAAAAGGGAAAAGAAAATAAATAATTTTCCATTTTTAACATTAACTTCATTTTTTTAAATTGTTTAATTTGCATTTGTAATTCTCTAAAAAGAAACTTGCAAAATGTAAATTACGTAATTCTAAAACTTAAATTTGAAATTTCCCACTTATTACTATTATTATTATTATTTTAAAGAGTTTGAGAATTCCACTCAATATTTTCTTCTAGTGTGAAGCTTCTCCATTTTGTTTCCAAGTGGCAGGCTACTTGAAAATTTGTCGGCATGATAACGTTTGAAATATTGAATTAATTCAAACTAAATTTGTAGTTTGGATTTATCTCAGAAATGTATTTGTTATGTCCATTTGCCAACTTAATCTACCCTCTTGTTTCCCTGTGCCAGCCCACTGAAAATTTCAAATTTACATTAGAAAGGTTCTATGTTAAAACTCCATATATACAAGACTTCATTAATAAATCCACCAAGTCCATTAATAAATTGTAGAATTGAAAAATTGTAGAATTTTGAAAAAAAAAAAAAAAAAAAAAATGGTGGCAACTTCATAATAAAAGATAAATCAGCTTACCCTTTCTAGGAGCCAGAAGGACTTGTTTTAATTTTTTGATCAATAACCCCTAAAAAGTAATGATATCAGTGCAAAAAACCCTTAACGGGTTAAAAGTTTGTGACGCCGCTACTTTATGGCTATAAGAATTAGAAATATGAGTCTTAAAAATAATGATATCAAATTTTAAGTGACGCTTTGCAATTAGTTAAAATATACATAGATTTTCTTATTTGATCATTTACTTTCTACTTTTATTTATATTTATAATGCAAACGTAATATTTTTAGCTTCAAGATCCGACAGATATATAAAATACACTCACTGATGCTTTTTCATTCACATTTCAAATTTAAAGAACAGTTTTAAAAGGAATGATATAAAAATTCCAGTGGCGCCTCGGTGTTATTTTAAAAGATTTGTTTTTAGATTCCATTAAAATTACTTTTGTTTTATCTAATAAAGTATATTTACATATTGAAACAGTGCTTTTAATTTTCAAATATACTGTCAAATAATTATACTTTCACTCAGTTTGCATTATAAATTAAAATTATTTATTTCAATAAATTGATTTATCTTTTGCGTCACGCTATCCAAAACTGCAAGTAAAATCTGTGTAAATATTTTCTTTACGTTACACTACCTCTTTGCGCAAATTTTCACTCAGCTGGATACTATGATAATGATACTATGTTTTGGATAGCGTGATGCAAAAGATAAATCAATTTATTGAAATAAATAATTTTAATTTATAATGCAAACTCAATGAAAGTATAATTATTTGACAGTATATTTGAAAATTAAAAGCACTGTTTCAATATGTAAATATACTTTATTAGACAAAACAAAAGTAATTTTAATGGAATCTAAAAACAAATCTTTTAAAATAACACCGAGGCGCCACTGGAATTTTTATATCATTCCTTTTAAAACTGTTCTTTAAATTTGGAATGTGAATGAAAAAGCATCAGTGAGTGTATTTTATATATCTGTCTGATCTTGAAGCTAAAAATATTACGTTTGCATTATAAATATAAATAAAAGTAGAAAGTAAATGATCAAATAAGAAAATCTATGTATATTTTAACTAATTGCAAAGCGTCACTTAAAATTTGATATCATTATTTTTAAGACTCATATTTCTAATTCTTATAGCCATAAAGTAGCGGCGTCACAAACTTTTAACCCGTTAAGGGTTTTTTGTACTGATAGTTTATACCTGTGTTTGTAATTCTTTATTGTGAATTTTTATAACTATTTAATTAATTAGAATTATGAATTCTGTATTTTGATTCCTGAAAAAATAATTTTATTTCATTTGTTTCTTGAAATCATGCTTAAGTTTATTCTTTTAAATTGTTTAAAAACTTAAAATTCGACAAACTTGAAACAGTTAAAAATTTTATGTAGAATAGAAATGCGAATACTTCTATTAAGTTTGAAATTTAATTATCTGATATGAGTGTATGTTAAGTCATATTTTTGCACGGTGGACCAGAAGCACCTAACATATATTAAAACTCAATGTAAAATCAAATAAGTGGCGAACAAGAGTGCGCTTAGTTCTACAATGCTTCATATATTGAAAAGTTTGAATTAAACAGATTAATATATATATATATATATATTTCTAGATTTACTGACAGATGATGCTGTACTACATGTTCTGTTTATAAAGTATTTCTTGTAGTTTTGCTATAGCTATCTTTATTCCCAGATAATACTTCTTGATATTTATTTCTAATACTCAAATGGCCCAAATGAAAGTATTGTATTCGGTCAAAAGTTTCGATATTGCGTTTTTACGAGATTTAGATGTTTTAATGTCGCCTGAGCCCAAAACAAGTGGTTTTTCGCAAATATCCAGTGCGTATATGTGTGTGTATGCGTGTGGGAAATCTTTGGGTACAATACCTCAAAAATGAATAAAGATATTAACAACGAAACTTAAGAATCAAGCTAGTTCTAATGAACTGATGATTTTTCAAACTTTTGGTTAAATTGGAAAATCGAAAGTGGGACCGTAATTCCGCATTTCAAAAACGATTCTAACGATTGTCTTCAAAGTTGCTACATAAACTTCTTTTTAGACATTGTTTTATATGTATAGGAAAATTGAGAGTCGTTCTGTGTATGTAGGTCATTTTCAGTTTTCTTAAGTGCGTTTTTTATGAAACTGCTCCATGGATTTTTTTTTTTTTTTTTTTTTTTTTTTTTTTTTGTTGTTTTTTGCAACTTGCCCTATCAGCTCTCATTTAGATTTGCATGTAATTGCTGGTTTCTGATGAACAGAGGAATTTTGCTAGATTCCGATGAAAATTGGTTCGCATGTATTACTTGACAGGGATCCTGGAGAAGTAGGTCAGTTTCAGATCTTGGAAATGGGTATTTTAAAATCAGCTTTAATGAATTTTTTTTTTTTTAACTTGCTATGTAAGCTCTGTTTTATATGTCTTTACGACTTATGTATTCCAATGATCTTTCAAGAGAATTATTAAGTGTTTGTTGTGGTGAATTTTATGGCTTTTGACTGCCTATTTTCAAAAATAAAAAGTCATATGTGTAATAGTTGGGTAATGGAAGCTGTAGGGTTGTTTCACGCCAGATTTTTTTAACATGGACATTTTGTAAAGCACAAAGTGTATGTTTTCCTTTATGTTATTAAAGATCAGAAAAAATACATATAATACTGTTTCTTCTACAATAAGTACCAGAGATTATTGAACAAGAATGAATTAGACTAGCTTTTCAATTAAATTACGTATTATAAAGTGTACACATATTGAAATATTATTGTGAATTTCTCAAAACGAAGTATCTTTCTTGTTTTGAATTTTTGATGCTTTTTCATGGTATTTTTAATTTACTGCGCCATGTATGAGCATAATTTGGGGCTAAATTATATATATTTTTTAAACAAAACATTTTATCATAAAACGCCTTGTTATACAAACCGCACTCTCGTTAGATAAATACTTGATTTTGTATTAAAGATTAAAATATGCCAGGGACTTTTGAGCAACCTAGCATTTATATTTAAAATTTAGCATTAATCCAATTTTTTATAAATTATTTAAACAATTTTATTTATTCCACATGAACTAAAATATTCATTTGAAAGTATCGCATAAAAAATAAAGGAAAAAGTGCATGGATTTATCTAAGCTACATTCTTAAAGCAGATAATGAAACCGAAATGCCCTAATGTTATTATCGATTGCATATCAAATAAAAATCTAATTAATGAGAGAAGATTCAAGCAATCGATTTTATTGAAACCAATTCCTTCTTCTCTTTGGATTTGTTTTAGAAAAATTCATATCGATGGTATCAAGAAAAACAAAACTTTAGTTAACTAATTTTTTCTCAACAGTAAAAAGTTGTTTATTGTGATATTTTTTTTTTTTTTGCTTTCTTCTATATTCAAAAGAAGAAAATATTGAATTGTAAAAAATTTCAAATTCCGGTATTCGATTGATTTATACGTTTTGAGAAGTCCAAAATGCGATTTGACCAGTTTTAGAAATTATCACTCTGTGCGTGACAAATATTTTGTGGCAACTGTATCTCAGGAACTATTTCACAGAATTCATATAAGTTTATATGTAGTTGCACCTTGGAATAACTTAGTGCTTAACAGTTTTTGGTACAAATCGCTCAGCAGGTGGCGTTGCTATTCTGTGATTTTTCCCATTTAAGAGAAGGCCATACCTCAGTTTCTGTTTTGCATTATAGAATAAAACTTTGTATGTTAAAGGGTCATTCTCATTATCAAACATTACTCTGCTGTAATTGGGGGTGCATATGGGGTTATAGATGGCCCGACTACATTGCAATTTTGCTCGTGAATGGGAAAGATCTATTTCTAATTCTATTGCATAGATTTGGATAAAACTTTACATGTGAAAGGACTAATAAAAACTAATATGCTGATTAAATTTGGGAGCATATCGGCTGACAGGTAGTGCTGCTGTGATGCAAATTACTCCGTGAATTGGAAGACTAATTTCTCACTTCTATGGCATATAGTGTGTTTGGGGGAAGGCGTCGTAGTTTTTGTTTAATACTTCTGTAAAATTGGCTGCCGGTTATACTTGTTATTTGTTGATCACTTGTGAAAATTTTTTCTTTTGAGTAGATAGTAAAATAATATTTAATTACAAAACTATTTTAAAATCTTTGCAATAAAAGTTTTATTAATGCTTTCGTTTCAGCATCTTACAAAAATCTTAGAGTAAGACGGCCATCCATTTAGAGGTAAGATGAATCACGCGATTTCAATGCATACACTTTTATGAAACATAATATACATGTTTTAAAACACATGATTGTCATAAGAAAAAGTAATACAAAACTTTTACAGGGTCAACAGTAAAATAAGCATTAAGCTATAATCTTAAAACAACAAAGAATACAACAAAGCATTTTTCCTCAGAATAAAACTTCAGGTATTTTACCCCAAAGAATTTTGCCATCCTGCGATTGAATAAGAAGTAAATCAGATTATTTACTTATGAAAAAGAATATTAGTCTCTTTTATACGTTTAGTAGAAAAGTCAGACTCTGTACTTTTAAAAGTTATCAGAATTATTACTTCCATTACACGACTTCCAAAGGTAATGGGAGTACTGAATTCGGTCGAAAAATTCGATATTCATTTTTCATCAGGTGTACATGTTTTAAAACCTTCTGATTCCAAAAAAAAGTTTTTGGTTATTTAGTATATGTGCATGTGTGTGTGGAATCTTCTGACTAGCATATTTCTAAAACTAAAGAAGTTAGAACTACGAAACGTCAGAATTGAAACTGGTTTGGTGTACAGCTGATTTTTCAGACTTTTGGTGAAAATTAGAAAACCGGAAGTGGGGCATCAGGAACCGGAAGTTCAACCGGAAGTCCGATCTCGAAAACTGCTTAAACGATTTTTTTCAAAGTTGCTATTTAAACACACTATTAGATGCCCTTTCGTATGAATTAATTAGTTAGCTCAGGAAAATTGATAAGTGTCCTGTATAAATAGCTCTATTTCAAATCTCGCAATTGCGTTCCCTTAAAAACGGTTGTACAGGTTTTTTCCAACTTGCTATATTAACCCCCTTTTAAATATCTTTTTGTATGTAATTGTTGTTTTCCGGTCTACAATTGAGTATGCAGTTCTTGATAAAAGTCAGTGTCTCAAAAATGTCTCTAACGATTTTCTGGAAAATTGTTGCATAAACCCATTTTAAATATCCTTTTTCATGTATTACGAGGTTATAACAGGAAAATTAACACTCCTCCTGATTAGTTAGGTTAGTTTCAGATCTCGGAAATTGGTGTTTCAAAAAATAACTCTACCGATTTTTTTTAACTCCCTATTTAACTCGCTATGTTTTATGTGTTTTTGCACGTGTATCAGCTTTCTCTTACCGGAAAACTTTTAGATGTCTACTTTCTTATGTCAATTTTATGTCTTCTGATCACATTATCCCCCCAAAAGTCATATAATACGTGTAATAGTGGATAATGGAACTTGTGTGGTTGTTTCACACTACATCCCCCCCCCTTGTTTAAACTACGGTTTACATAATTATTGAACAAGAGACAAGTAAAAATTTTTAGCACCTATTAGATTACGCAATTATATATGTAATTTTTTATATTAATTTGGACTCATAATTCAAACTGATCTAAAAAATTCCTAAAAATTCTGAAAAAAGCAACATGCATCCCGTCACTGATGTAACTCTCCTACGTTTAGTGGTCAGTGTCTCCCCGCCCCCACGCCTGCATGTAAGAGAACGAATGATATTCATCTTACCCAACTCACCTTAAATTCACCAAACTTGATATGTGTGATAACTATTAACGGATGCTGACTTAATTTGGATGTACATTCCCTCATAGCACGTCTATCCGTAGAAATCTCTCAGATTGTTATCCGGATGTCTCGTGCTCATAGCCAAGTTGTCCTGAAGAAATGATGTGTTATATGGGTTGGTCGACAGGGCGCGTTGCTATTACTGAGTTTCTGTATTTTTCCACATGGTTACATATCAGTATATGTTCATGAAAATCGCATCCAACTGTATATGTAAAATCTTATATGTGAGAAAAGGAAGTAAAACTTTTTTCCATGCTAAACAGTGAATGGCAATGTTATATACACTGAGAAAAAAAATATACCGCCTTTCTCTAGAATGAATAAGTGGCCATTTTCTAAATCACTTAACTAGAAATATAGATTTGTGAGCTATGCGCATAAGGCACGTTAATAAACTGAATAGACAAAATTATCGAGAATTTCTAGTGTAGACATTTCTAGATGGTGAAACAGTATTCTGAATACTCTAAATATTCTGAATCATTTATATTGCGAGAAATTCTCGCTTGATTTTCTAGAATTTGGTAATGAACCAAGATTATAGTTGTAGAAACCCGCCTCTTGTAGTCTTATTTATTTGCAGAGATTTTTAAATACCTTTGCCCTCGAGAATATAAGCAAATGCTCTAGAATTCCAATAGGGGCTTCTAGAACTCGCTTTCTATGGGGACTAGAATTTATCAGGATGACATGGAACTATTTTTTCTAGAGCCACAATTTAGATTCTAGATGTCAGTTACAGAATTTTTTCTCAGTGTAGAGAGATATAAAAGAATTTTCTGTGATTGCCATAGTATACTAGTTTTCTAATGGAAAATAAAATATGTAATTATCGCATTCAATTTCCTTAAATTAACTTTATTTTTGGTCTGTCACTCAATCATCTACTTGAAGACTATCAAGAGATCTATTTTTATGATAACATCCTGAAGCATTTCGATAGTTATTAGATATCTCTCGTAAAAGACTGCTTTAATTTAGATCACAAAACTTGATTTTTATAAATTACACTAAATGATATTGATGTAACAAGTTTGTTAAAATATTTCAATGTAGAAGCATAGTATGAATTTGATTCAAACATACTCTTGAATTGCTCACTAAATGCATGATGGAAAAAAAAAATATTATCACTTTATTAGGATTCGATCATTCCCTACTCCTCTTAAAACGTAACATACTTGAAGAAAACGTAACAAGCTGAAATGTAATATTAGAAAGCAACAAACTGCCTATTTCTTTCACTCCTTTAAGTACAAAATCTAAACATTTTTGGTAACATCCCCCTTAAATAGACCAATATTTTCTGGTTTTTATAAGTTTACAGGAAGCGCCTGAGGATAACAGATTTTTTCCCATGAGATGTTCTTTAATTAACCCACTGAGGGGCAAGAAAATGTTTTCATAATAAAAAAGTAACTAGAATTCACCACCAATTTTAGAAGAGAAGAAATAAATGAAGTTAGTTCGTTCTTTGAGTTATAAAAGAAAAAAAATTATAAAAAAATTCCGTGGGCAGTTTTTGCATTTGGGAATTAAAATTTGCATTTGCAGTATGTAAACGGTGCCCCTGAAAGGGTGACGGGAAAGCACTTAAGTCGTATTTTCAATGATATGTTAGTTCATTTCATATGTATTACAGGAATATAACTGGAAAATATAAGTAAACAAATTGCTCTGATTTTCCCAGGAACTTTCTAGAATTTTATTATAACAAACAAAGTACATACTATATACATATATATATATATATATATATATATATTTACTCTACTGAAACTTTGTAACTACATGGAGAACTTTTGTTATTTTAAATATTTTCATGGCTGGTACTGTATTTAACAGGTTCATTTTTGTGTACAGATATCTTAATTCAATTTACTTTTAAAAAATCAAATTAATTTAATTAAAATAATGAGTTACAAATAATTTTATTAAAAGCAACCTCTTTATTTTTGACGATCACTTAAAATGGATGGATGTTTTTCTTTCTAACAAAAACTATTCTACACATTCTTAGGTCTCAAGTGCAAATAATCGGCCTTAATCTGTACTTTGTGCACTTCTTGTAACAATAACAAAATTTATTAAAGGATTTTCAGTAAAATAACATCCCTCCTTTATTTTTTTTTAATCTAAGAATAGATTAAAAAAAAAAAAAATCTTTTATTTTGAATTTATCAGAAGTTTTAGTTAAAAATTTATAATCCTAATTGAACTATTTTTTACATTTAAAAAAATCTGGAGTGACTCCACTCGACTTTCCGAACATTGAGTAACTAACAGTTTTGTAGATAAAATAAAGAAAGAGGAATTGCTAAACAAACAAAAGAGAGAAAACCATAATAGAGTGTTTTTTTCTCCATATATCACACGAGGTTTTATTTAACGCTACTGAACTTTGAGCCCTTAGATCATAATGATAAAGAATTTTTCGTTTTGTCCCTGTAAAAATCTATAGATGCTAGATTCACCAAAATGCTTATAGTTAGTGCAACAGTGATTTATAATATTCATACAAATTTTCAGCTCAATTGAATAAGGCGTTTAGATGCTATCGCACTTTTAAAAATTTGGTCTCATAGGCCATAATGATAAAGAATTTTTCTTTGTGTCCCTGTAAAAAAACTGTAGTGCTAGATTCACCAAAATCTATACAGTTGGTGCAAATGCGACCTATAACATGTGTACAATTTTTTTGCTCAGATTAATAAGGCGTTTAGACGCTATCACACTTTTAAAAATTTGGCCCCATTGGCCTTAATGATAAAGAATTTTTCTTTGTGTCCCTGTAAAAAAACTATAAGTGCTAGATTCTCCAAAATCTATACAGATTGAGTATCTGTGACCTATAATATGGGTATAAAATTTTTGCTCAATTGAATAAGGCGTTTAGATGCTATCGCACTTTTAAGATTTTGGTCCCATAGGCCATAATGATAAAGAATTTTTCTTTGTGTCCCTGTAAAAAAACTATAAGTGCTAGATTCACCAAAATCTATAGGGTTCGTACTATGGTGACTTACAATATACGTACCAACTTTCAGGTTAATCGAACAAAGCCTTTAGACGCTAGCGTGTTCACAAACATACACACATACACATACACACATACACACGTACACACACACATACATACATCATCGTAAAAATAGTGAAAACGGACTCAGGGGACCTCAAAACGTATAGAAACATCAAAATCTCGAATTTGGATTTTTGACATGATTACAATACTTTCCTCACTATAGTGTTCGGAAAGTAAAAAGAAAGAAATGTTAGTTGAAAAAATTCGAGTGGTGCGAATGATGCTACTATTCAAAATATGCTATAAAAATTTCTTAATTGTAATTAAAGTTATTTTTGTGTAATTATCAATTTATTATCAATGCTCTTATCAGCCCCAGAGTGCAAAAATTACTGTAGATGGACAAACCATAGGAAACCTAGTTTATTTATTTCTTAATTAAGATACATTTCGTAATCAAATAAAAGTCATGAAACTTCATGTTTAGCATCCATTTATGAAGCACGAAACCACAGATGCATCTAACCCTAATTCATTTTGGGTTAAATGTGAATTTTTCTGTTATCTTCTGTTAAATTTCAGATTCAAATACTTATGAAATTTAGATAAATACATTTTTATATTAAACTTTTTAAAATGCCTATGAGAAATGTTTGTCATATACGATGTCAGTAAAATTAAATAGAACAGATTTTCTAAACAGCGGACCTAATATTTAATAAATATAATACGTAAATTATTAACTATTTCAAACAGGATGATTTATTTGCAGAATCGCTTAGGGTAGGTGCCCCAGTGATTGACATGCTCCAGTATTTGACATCTTTCCCGAAAGAATTAATAAATAAGAAAAAAAAAAAGCACATGTTTTACATATAAGAATTTTAATATTGCATGTCAAACACTGAAGCATAGGATGCCAATAATTGGTAAAACGAAAAACTAGCAGAGTGAAACACTGGAGCATAGGATTCTTATTACTGGAAAAATGAAAAACTGGCAGTGTCAATTACTGGAGCATTGAGTGGGTGTAAAATAAACATCCATAAAAAAAAAAATATATATATATATATGATTAAATGCATATATTTTAACATATATGTGGTTCTGAAAGTCTTTCATGCCATATATATTAACTTAAGATTTCTAAAAATAGTTTCTGATGACTAAAACATTAAAAACATCAGAAATTGCTCTAGATTACTTTTTGAACTACATAATTAAAAGTAAGAAAAAAAAAATAATGAAAAATAGAGTTCATTTATTTTTATTTATTTTTATTTTTTCGCACAAAAATTCTTTTGCTTGAAAGAGTTAGATTCTGATTTATTTTACTGAATCAACTACATTATGTCTATGCGTATCTGTTTTATTTTTCTTTAATTTAGGCATCCATAAAATATTTTCAAAGTATTGCTATGCAGTTTGCTACTTATATTAAAATTTTTAATGCGTAATGATGCACTATTTAAATTACTCAATTTACAAAGAACTATGTAATTGGAATACATAGTAAATCACAGTATAAATATTTGCACTATAAAAAAATAACAAAAAGATATTTTGCCAAATTTTTGTCCAAATTTCATCAAACCTGAAAGACTTAAATTATCGTTTGTTTTGTGAAACGGCTACATGTGTTTGGACGTGCATATGCTTTACTTTCCTTTAATTTTAGGTAACAAAATACATTTTCAGAATTTTGCTATGGGTATATACGCGAGGTATCGCAAAGTAATTATTAATATAAATAATCGAGGTAAAAACTTATTTTTTATTTTTTATTCTGAAAAATTCACGATAAGTTTATTAACATTTTGTTGACCGTCTCCGACAATGTGATTTGCTTCAACTTATGGCTTCCTGAGATGAAAGAATCACAATTAATCGCCTTAAATTACAGCAATATGCATAAAAGGATTTATAATTAGCCTAATATATTTTATCCAAATACCTCAGCCATTTCTTAAAAAGTTTTTCAGATCTATCTAAGTATTTTTATTTTTATTATTATTATTATTAATATTATTTATTTTTAATTTATTTTTATAATTTTTTTTCATTTCAAATCCGCTGTCAGCTCTACTCTTGGGAAGAGAAAAACTTTACATATTTAAGTAAAATATCAAAATATTATTATTATTATTATTATTATTATTGCACATTTTTTCGATTATCTAAAAGATCTATTGTATCTTTTAGATAATCGAAATATAGATAATCGAAGATAATCGAAATATATCTTTTAGATAATCGAAATATATCTTTTAGATAATCGATTATCTATTGTACATTTTTTCGATTATCTAAAATAGTTTGAAACATTAATCATTTTCTAGAGTTGAAATTTCATAAGTAGTTTTACACATGCCGCGTATTTAATTTGAAAATTCAATTATTTTAATCACGCTCCAAACGTTCTTTTTTTGTAAAAACTCCTTATGAACTCACAAATCTTAGTAAATAAATAAAAATATGTTAAATTTACAAGCCTATAAGAATTTTTTTTTTTTCTTTTTACAAAAAAGAATGTTTGCAAAGTGATTGAAATAATTTGACCTTCAAATTAAATACGTCTCATGCGAAAAATCCCTTATGAAATTTCAGCCCTGGAAGTTACCTAAAATCTAGCTCGGTATTTTGCCGATAATTTACTTAATTTTTATTCTATTTTGACAAAAGTTGCTCAATATATTTAGCATTCAACCTGCGCAATAAAAGTTTCCCTATATTTTGCACATGCGCAGTAAAATAATATTTACTATAAATGCTCATATCTCAACAAGTATTACACGTGTGAATTTTATGTTTCAAAATAAGGTTTCTCGAATGTTTTGTCAATTTTTCTGCAAGTTTTCGAAAATTTTATGGAAATCCGTTTTAGTTATAAGCAAAAAACTTGTCAAAAAAAAAAAATATATATATATATAAAGTTTAAAAAATAAATAAATAATAAAAATAAATAATAGAAAAATAGAAAAATAGATAAATAAATAAACAAAATAATATATATATATATACATATAAAAGTGCAATTCCGCACCAAACACATATTGTAAATAGTATATGCAATAATGTATTAAAGTTGCATGTTATTTGTAGCTTTTTATGATACAGAGTAATCCGAAGTATTTTCGCTCATCTTCAATTCGTGGTTGGTCCCCTAATCGCACTCTAGAATAAATCGAATGTCGAAACAATGATTTTTTATACGTTTCTTGCACGTGTGAAGTTTCAGATAATTTCATCTAGTATTTTTTTAGAAAATCGATGAAATGTCAAAAAAAAAAAAAAAAAAAAAAAATCTAATAATTTGATGATCATTCACAGTATTTATCTAAATCGTTGGTGAATACTTTAAGATTAACCATTAAAACTAATTTAGTTATCGATTCGAAAGGAAAGTAGCAATTATAAATAGTCATTTAACAGTTGAGATAAATAGAGCTATTAGACATAACTTGAAGCAATAACCTTAATGGGAAATAACGGTCTCTGTAATTATTTTACATAATTTACACAGAAATAAGGAATTTAAAGGCTGATTTTTTAAAACTTTATCTATTACTTATTTTCTTGAATCAGGTTACATTATTCCAAATGAGTTTAATGTTTATCTGCCTAATATATCGAAAGGATTTTGCATATTTACACTGGATTAACTGATGTTACCTGATTAAAATGTTTTCGTTAATACTTGCAAATAACATCGCTGAATGATAGGATCAAGTAAGAACGACCTAAAAATTATCTTTTTGTTTTATTACTACATTCTTTTAAAGTTTAAAACAATTGTAACTTGTTATCTCGGGTTTCAATTTACAATTATGAAAGCTTTAAAATAATGCTTAAATTGTTACCTTTTTGAGCTGTATGCTTGTCAGTAAAGAGTAGTATATCTATGGCACAGAAAGGTGTTTAAACACCCTCTTCCTCAGTTATATACTCTATTTCCTTTACGCAGTCGCCTCAAGGCCACGCTCAGATGAACTGTGATTTCACTTTCCCCGTCCATTGCTACGTTACTGAAGAAACAACAATATCTCACTGGATGGAATTGAGCACGTGATCTCATTCACGTGATCTCCCTGTCTGAATTCAGTGGCCTTGAAGTGCCTCTGAGGAGGAAATGGAATTTTTTTTTTATAGTGGGGTCATCACGTATAATCGGCACTAGCAGGCTTTGCCCGCTTCGCTGGCCACTAAATTTAAAGAAAACTCTTTTCTATATAGCTTTATAAAAATAAAATAAAATAAATTACTGAAATTGTTCAAAAGCTCGCTCCAGGTCCCTGCTGCATTCGGTAGCGAATTGGTCATCCACTGCAACTCGGGCGCTTGTCCCTATTACCTGCGACAATAGTTTACCAATGAGCTTCCATTTAGGTGCTTATTATATAACACTTTCGAAATAGATAGTATCGAAAAAATTGGAGTTTCCCTTTTATATTTGAATCCCAGTTACATGTGTGTCGGACTGGACTCAAATGTAACTGGGTTTAGACAACATAATATTTGCTTTTACGTTATTTCATATATTTATTTTGTTTATCCAATCAACCATTAAATGGCAGCAATTTCACGCCAAATATTACAATATGCTGTGACCGGCTACGTCTGTCGCATGAGACAATTAATTTTTTGTGTTTATATATAATTCATGGGTTGTAAACCTGATAGTACAGCCTTAATATAGTTCTCTTTGGCGGCTTTTGAATTTTTGTCACCATTTTAGACTTAATCCATTGTAACAATAAGACTTAATCCCTTGTAACAATATGCTATGAGCGCTATTTCTGCCGTATTTCAGACAACTAATCTTTTTATGGTTATATATATTTCCCATTAAACATATTTTTTAGTTATTTATTTAAATATTTATTTGAATTTTTCAAATATTTCTGTTCGACAACGTGCAAGTGCAGTAACACACAGAGGCTCATTTGTTTCTATGATAAATTAGCATAGTGATTATTATATAAAAAAATAAATAAATAAGTAAACATTATCGTGTTACACAACTTTATTATGTCGCTGCACTGGTGGCTTTTAAATTTTTGTCGCCATATTAGCGATGGATTTTTTTTTTTTTTTTTTTTTTTTTTTTTTTTTTATGAAAAGGGGAAGACTATTTTGCTAATAATTTTATCAGACTCTTTTTTGTTTATACATAAGAATCCTTTATATTCTGCTTATATTTTTAATGGTTTTTAGGTTTAAAATAGTGCTTGTTGAAATAAATTTCCTATCTTTAAAACTGCATTTGTTCTGTAAATTTTGTGTAAAAATAAATCATTTATGTTTTTATATATTTGATGCGCTACTTAGATTAAAATGGCTGTTGCTATATTAAACTTCTTGTCGAAAAACGTTCGGTGTACTTCAACACCAAAATTTAAAAAATCGCCCAGCAGGATCTGTTAATGAAACTGATAAAATAAAAATATGGTTCATAGAGTTTAAATAATCTATTTAAAAATAACTTTTAAAACCCAAATTATTAATGCATCGTATCACATACATAGATATAGATTGATCATTGGGGAGAAAAAAGTGATTCCTTTTCACTCGGGAAAAGACGGCGATTTTACCAAAATATGGCAGTCTTTCCCCGAGTGAATACACACGGGAATACACACGAATGTTTTAGCAAATAAAATTCATGAATAATTTATTTACTAAAGGTGAATGAAAAGCTCCAGATATAGTTTCAAATTCATTCTTCTTTTTTTCCTTTTTTCCTTCAATACCACTTAATGGCTGACTCCAAAGCTTTTTTTTCGGCATCAAAAATCTTTGCACGATAATATGGGGATGATAGATCTATATATATTATTATATCTATGATCACATAAATCTTTTCGAAGTTAGAATAAAACTTAATTTGAAAAAAAAAAAAAAAAAAAAAAAAAAAAAAAAAAAAATGTAACTTTTTTGTTTATTAACCAAAAAAAATTGATGAAATTTGACATGCAAGTTGGTCTTGTGGGGTACAGGCTGTATATTGTATTTTTGTGTTCATGAGAGAAAATTTAAAAGAATTTGAAAACTGCAATTTTTAATCCCACTTAAAAATCATGTTACTTAATGTGAAGCAGATTTTTCATTTTTTTTTCTCCTAACGGTTTCCATACAATCTCCTGCTGTTGCCACCTAAAATTCATACTTTAGTTAATTTTAAAAAATCTAATTGTCCGATTGATAAGTTGTTTAATGCATCGGATTTACAGAAATTTTCCCTTTCATTTGCTATCTTATTTGTAGCGATGTGACTGGTATTTCTAATTTATTTTCTAATCTTTCTGATTTATTTTCCTCATTTTAAATAAATGTACGTTTTATTATTATTATTATTATTATTATTATTTTGTCGAAAAAAAAATTGGCAACAATTAAATTATGGATAAAATTTTAAAATTTAAATGTCTTATTTATGAGAAATTAGAAAGTTATTATTTTCACATTATAATTAATTAAGAAAAAACTAATCATCCGATTGATAAGCTGTTTAATGCATCGTATTTACAAAAGTTTTCCCTTTTATTTGGTATCTTATTTGTAACGATGCGACTGACATTTCTAATTTATTTTCTAATCTTTCTGATTTATTTTCCTCATTTTAAATAAATGTACGTTTTTTTTTTTTTTTCATAATTATTATTTTGTCGAAAAAAAAAATTGGCAACAATTAAATTATGGATAAAATGTTAAAATTTAAATTTATCAGAAATTAGAAGGTTATTATTTTCACATTTTAATTAATTAAGAAAAAACTAATCAAAAATTCGAAAATCTGACTTCGATGTGCACAATGACCCTTCGCTGGGCACTTTTGTGTTAAATCTCGTGACTGTCCGAACTACCGTTTTCGAGAACAGTGAAATATACAAATATTGCTCACTTAATAGTATAAGATAAGTGAGCTTGATACGTTGTAAATACCTGCAATTAAAAATGTTAGACTTTTCTGAAAAGTAATCAAAATAGTTCATAATTATCTAAAATATTACCAGAAAACATACTTTAGTTTAGATATAATGGTTTAATTAGGTGATATATCGGTGAAGTGAATAACTTGTAGTCGATATTGGTTTCGACGGTTTCTAAGATTTTCCAAGCAATAATTCAATGAGTTTATAATTTAACCTTTTGTTAACAGAATCATATAAGAGTAATCGCAGACAGTGCAAACATAAACTTAAACATGCTGAAGTAGTATTTTACCTTTCTTTAATAAATTTTTTATTAGTTGTTCTACAAAGAATTCCGAATATCTGCTCAGTGTAATCTTAAGGGGAAAAAAAATAGTTAAAATACCGATCATTTATTAAAAGCCTTTTCGGAAATTAAAACGTAGAATTTTCAGCAATGCAAACGAAGGGCATCACCCATCTAATCTAAACGCCTTTATGATTTCCTTTACAGTGGTGAAACCAGTTGTTCAATATTAGCCCTCAAACATATAGACGAGCTTTTATCTCAAATGACCTTTGTTTCAATTTAGTTATAAATGCTGTGAAAACTGACCACATGGCTGATTTTGATAATAGTAAAATTTTAGACCCCGATTATAATAATTATCATTTTTTTTTTTTTTTTTTTTTTTTTTTAACGAAAATTGGTTTATGGATATGCATAACTTTATTCTCAATCAGAGAGATTTAGTTCCTGCTGAATATGCTGTCCATACTATGAAATAGATATTTTTTGGCTTATAAAATCCTCAGTTAATTTTTTTTTATGCATGGTGATTAAGGTGTTTATTGAGAACCCGAAACTTGTAGTAGTTATTATTATTATTATTATTATTACTAGAAAACCCGTGCGAAATATTCGCATTTTATTTCTTTTCTTATTTACCTTTAAAATTTGAAACTCATAAATGTTATACCAATTTCATTAAAGTTTTAATTTAGCAGAAGCCAAATTATTAATAAAACCAAATTAATATTGTACAATAGTGAAACTAAAATCAATCAAGGAAAGGTTTACAAATAAAATTCATGGTTCATGACCCAATTTTCATACTTCCACAATTTTGATACAGGACTCCCAAGATGCCATTAAAATTTTTGTCGTCCCGTTGGCGATGACTTTTTATTAATATTTTTTTTAAATAAAATAAAATAAAATAAAATAAAATAAAATAATTCTTATTTTGATTATACTTTTTATGATTGTGTTTTTTAGTCAATTTGTGACACAAAAGTTCATATTCTGTATATATCTTTAAAATATTGCTAAGTTTAAAATGATGCTTGCAAAGATGAAACTATTAAAAATGCATTTTTTCCATAAAATAATCTCATGAGACAAATGTCGTCATTTTTTCTTATTAGTCAATGGAGCTAAGTCCGCATGCTTAAATATTGATCATGTATAAATATTATTTTTTTTATCCTCGCGTATCCTATCGTTTCGGCAAAAAATAATTGAAACTGGTCCACGTTAGAGAAATATTATATAGACGATTAATATTATTGTTGTTGTAATGTCTTTGATAAATTATTAGTATTGTATTGCATATATACATACATACATATATATATATATATATATATATATATATATATATATATATATATATATGAATATAAATATATATATATATATATATATATAGATATAGATATATATGCAATACAATACTAATAGATACTGAATGATATATAGATAGATAGATAATCAGAACGAATAGTAGAAATAAATTATTATCAGCACGTACATTTGGAATTTAAAGAGGATTTAATATCAGTATTCAAACAATTAAGATGATCAAAATCCAAAGACCACCCAAATCAAACCAAAAATGAAATAAAGTAATATCTAAATGAATTAAAGCAAATTGGAATTAGATAGCAGCAATATTTGCATTCTAACGTTATCAAGAGCTTGGTAAAAGGTAAACATGATATAGGAATGAATGTTTTTCTTTCACAAAGATAACAAAAGCTAAGTATTTCTTAGTGCACAGGCCCGAAACATCCATTGGAAATAAAATAAGAAATATACGTATATCAAAATAAACTCACTACAACATGTGAGAAACCAATAAATTAAAAAATTATGAGTGAAAAAATACCAATAAAATTTTTAATTATGCATCAATAATCACAAATGAAATAATCAAGAAATAAGAACATAAAAATATAAGAAAAATGTGTCACATGTAAAATTTAAAAACCAGGTAGCCGTTAAAAGTGCAGTTAATGTCAGTACCGAAAAGGCAAGGAACCATCGAGTAAATATAGAGATATCACAAACAGATTCAGATCAAATCCTCAATTTAGGATTGAGTGTATCAGTGTTGTAACTTGAATAGTGCTGCCATCTGCAGTTGTAATAGAAAATAATGTAAAAAATAAAATAAAAATACAGTTAATTTCAGTACATTAATAGCAAGGAATCATGGAGTAAATATTGAAATGCCACAAACCCATTAAAATTAGGATTCGGATTTTCAGAATAGATACTTGAATAGTGCTGCCATCTGCGGTTGTAATTTGAAAGACCATGGGGATAATCATGCTAAATCAACAATATATCAACACTATAGCACAGACACACACACACACACACACACTCAGACTCATATATATATATATTCATAAAACGTACAAAAACTTTTCAAATGATATTTAAAAAATAATTATTGTTAGGAAATTCTCTAGAAAAATAGTCTAAAGAATTGGTTCAAATAGATTTAGATGTTGTGCAAATTTATTCCACCAAGAAATCTTTAGCTTACTTCTTATGGGGAAAATATAAGAAGGAATAAATTTTTTTGCAATTACTATAATGTATATATATATATTATTTATTCATAAAAAAAAAAAAAAAAGAATAGATGAGTAATTGATATATTGTATAGAGTTATACGAAAATGCATTGTATATATGTACATGTATTGCAAAGAGTATTTTTTAAACCTTATTTAGAATGCAAGAATTTATTTCGGAAATGTTTAACTCTAGATAAAATATTCTCTTTGTTTTAAAAAGAAAAAAAATAAGAAAAGTTAAATTGAATTTAAAATATTAGATGGAGAAATAATCTTAACTATATAATTTGTTCTATTTTTTACAAAAACTTTAGGCACACATTTTAAAAGTGAACTAAGAATTTTTCTCATTAAACAATTTATATATTTATATATAAACAGCATTTACTCTGAATAATACTATAACAAGGAATTTTACATGTTTATTTTTAGTTCGTTTTTATGTTTTGTTAAATAAGATTTATTATCTTGAAATAATTTATTTTATTTTATTTTATTTTATTTTATTTTTTTTTTTCGAAAAGTTATTTTTATCTTCAAATACTTTAATATGATAATTAAATAACAGCAAGCTATTTTTAAATTTATTCGAATGCATCACTTATTTCAATAAAAACTGAATGTGAATTTGTTGAATAATTTTTTTTCTTATTGTTAATATATTTTGCTTAATAATTTTAATTATTATAAAAAAAAAAAAAAAAACAATAATAATAATTTTAAATCGAAATTTATTTTATTATAAGTTTTGTTAGAGTATGTAAATGTGAAAGAATTATTATTACTTTTTATGCTTTTTATTTAAATTACAGTAAACGAATTAAAAACTTTCGGAAACTACTCATGCTCAATTTCAAAAATGCATTCATGTTTTGGTTGTGATAAAACTAAATATAAAATTTCACATTTGTGTTTTATTACTTCTATTCTTAAAAAGAAAAAAAAAAAAAACTTTGATAATAATCATTTTTATAATTAAGAGTTCATTATTTATTTAAAAAAAATGAACATGTATTTTTTTCTCCCCTGAAGCATTTACTTACATTTAAAATAAAAACAATATTTGCTTTAATGATGTTAAGAATATTTTATATTAGATCTAGAAAATATTATAAACACTTTACTTTGTGTTTTATTATTTCTGTTATTCTTATCAAAACACTGAGTTATATATAAAATATAAAATGTGCCTTGAAGTTTAACAATGTAAACTAAATTCTGCTATGAATTGTGACAACTATCAACTATTATTTTACTTATACAATTAAAGCGAATTATTTTTAGTTTTGTGCTGCATGGTTACTATTTTAAGTCTTTCTTTTTTGAAATATAACTAATGAGAAGTGTTTTCAACCACTTTTCTTTTTAATGTAAAATTTTAAACATTTTGAGCAACATAAAATAAGTATAACAAAATAGTGACACAACAAAGTATTTGGAGACTTTTGTTTAATGTTGCGATGTTTTAACATGTATGCTGTCATTATTCTTATTGAACTTTTTCTTCGATAAGCAAGTTGTACCATTAACGCTTCAAGTTATGCATAATGTTACGCTATAAGATCAATAAGTTAAATCATTTACTCTCGAATGTTTCTTTACTTAGAAAAAAAAAAAAAAAAAGAAAAAAAAAAAGAAAGAAAGAAACATTGCAAACAAATATGATTTGTACTTTCTTTGATGTTAAATGATATTTACAAATTATTTCTTGCTGTGAAATATAGAGATTGTGCAAATTTGTAATGTTATAACTAAAATTGTAAATCCAACAAAAACTTTATTGGTGATAACAAGTGTTTTTAAAGATTTTTTAACCTTGTGCGGTTTCCTTTTCGGGAGATATATAGTACATCATTAACAGCGTTAACAGAAATAAAATAAAATAAAATAAAAAATAAAGGAATCGCAGACTGGAAAATTGTATCACATTAAAATATAATAATAATAATAATAATGCTACTTTTAAAATGATTGTTGTTACTGAATTGAAACAATCAAAAGCGTAATAAATCATCTCTTTTAATGTTTAAAACGAAACTGCTTAAAAACTAGTATTTAGTAAGAATGTTTATTAAAGTTTCAGAAAGAGAAGCATTGACCTCTGTGTCTCTGTAATGTTTTATAACTCATTTAAGGGGGTCCGGGACACCAAATTTTTGTTTCTATTATTTATTGATGAATTGCTGTAATTATTTTTCTCTGAAATTGAAGCTTTTTTGACGATGAAGTTGAGTACGAAAGAATCTTAAAAATAAATAAATAAATAAATAAATAAAATTTTAATAATTAAAATAAAAATTTAAAAATTTTTGATAAATTTATAATTTGTTATGTCTCATGAACTAATGGTTCAATTTACAATTTTTTTCATCTTTATATACAGAAAGTATTTATCTTCAATTGGTCTTCTGATTATAATAATGTTACGAAATTGTAAATAATTGTGTTTATTTTTGTATAAATTCTTTCAAAGAGGCTTAGTAAGTTGATAAAGTGCTAATTTTGTGGATTTCTAGTCGTTTTAGCGTTGAAATAGCCTTATTTTCCCTTAAAAACGCATTTAAAAGCCCCAGTAATGCACGTAATGGATTTGGCGCCAAATTTGGCGACTTTTTCCCACCTTGGCGATTTTTTTGGCGACCTTGGCGAGAAAATCCTTATATGGGATATACCAAATATGGAAGCTGTAAGTGGATTGGTTGACCACTTTCTAGAGTTTTCTCGAAAAATCTGGGCTCCATGGAACAGCATATAAGGAGCGCTTCCTCGCCAAGGGCAGTCAGTTCAGTTCAGATCTCAGCCAGCTTCGCTAGTGCTTGCATTGCTCTCAAGCCTCTTTGAGAGAGACTTGCTTCAAGTGTTATTGGTATACAGTTTGTACTGTGGATTTGCTATTGACAGCTGTTGTTTAAGCTGTGTTTACTGTTTGAATTGAAGCTGATACTTGGTTTATAGACCTGCATTTTTCTGGAATTTTCTGTGAATAAATTACTGAATTTTTGTACGTTTGGCCTTTCATTCTCAGACAACTCACGAACCCCCAAGTACGCAACAATAATAATTTTCTTAAATATTAATTTTAATTTGAAAAAAGTTCTTATTTCATGCATAACTTTTGGACTACCAAAACGTTTTGCTCCCAATTAAAAATCCCGAAGACAATTTGAAAATAAATCTTTTCTATATATATGAGTGAAAAAAGTTTGTAAATTGAACCATTAGTTCATGAGATATAACAAATTTTAAATTTATCAAAAAATTTAAATTTAAAATTTTTAAAATTTTATTTAAATTTTTAAAATTTTATTAAATTTTTTTTTAAGATTCTTTCTTTTTCAACTTCATCGTCAAAAAAGCTCCAATTTCAGAAAAAATAATTACAGCAATTCATCAATAAATAGTAAAAACAAAAATTTGGTGTCCCAAACCCATTAATCTTTTCCTTATATTTTTACATAATATCCTGTGTTGTGGAGTTTGTACTGTTATATTCATTAAAACCTTATGTGAATATTCGCACCCTGAGACCTCAGTTATTCCTTTATGTTTTGGACAATACAACAATATTAAAATTATTCATTAATATTAAATTAATGTATTAAAAAATAAGCAAATACATAAATTCACAATTGTTTAAATAATTTTGACACGTCTGTAGCTTTCTCATATATAAATTTATTTTACATTTACCATTTTATAAAATATCTCTAGTGACTAAATAATGATACTCTTACCTTCTCTGAAATATTTAATCTTTTTTTTTTTCTAAACTCTTGTATGAGTCCCTAACACATTTTCTTTTATAAATCTATAATAATTTTTCAGAAAATATAGAATATAGGTTAACAGTATACTCCAGATTATCCACAGATTTTAGTGACGTTGAATCCGCGGACAAGATAAATCGTTAATAAACTGCAAAAAAGGCTAAAAATGAGGGACAAATAAGGTAAAAATATTCTATCTCAAAAATTTGAATGTATTTTGTATAAAAATAATGAAATCAGTGGAAATATTTAAAGTTCCGTATAAATATTTGTATTTTATGTACAAAAGAATGTAAAAAAGAAATTTAAAAAATGTACGCTTGTGATGAAGCGAAGGTACAATCTGCAAGCTAATTTATGAACCAAATTAAACAGTACCATAATGTACTCCACGAAAAATAAAACAAATGTAACTTTGTTTTATATATATATATATATTTTTTAAATCAGTCATTTAATTTCTTATTAAAAAACAACTTTCTTGATATTGTGTTCCCCCCCCCCTCTCCCAAGCACCCGCAAATAATTCGTGATGGGCATAAACCGCTCATTTATAATCTTGAATTTACTGTGTTTTATGGGCTGCCATAATCGAGGAATTTCAAATATAGTGTGAAAAATGGGTGTTAATACTTTTAAAATCAATGATAGGGAATTTTTTAGTATATCGACGGCTTGTAATCTAAAAATTATTTTTATATTCTTAAACACTGATTAATGCTTACTAGAACGCAGAGCATCTAACATATACCTTTCTGCGTCAACTTGGGACTGGAAAAACACCAGTCAAGCACTTATTTTCCACATCACCTGTATAATAATTAACAGAAATGTAATATAAAGATATTTAAAAGTATCAAATTTATTATTATTTCGAATTACTCTTAATTATTGTGTTTCGTTTGGTAATGAATTACACAACGTATATAAAAAAAATGTGTGTGATTGTTATTCTATATTCAAAATATGCAAATTAATCTTCTTTAAATATTCACAAATTAAAGCTTTATATAACTTCTGTTTTATTACGCAAGTTCAAAGAAAACTACATTAAAAAATACTCATTTAAATTTATGTATTTATATTTAAAAAATAAACTATTTCAAGATTTAATGTAAAGCCTGTCACCTTTTATTTAAATTCGTAAGATAATTTTTATGTATATTTCCTTTTAAAATGACACGATTTATTTGACAATAAAAACGAAATGCATTTAGTGAAATAAAAAAGCAAATCATGTTCATTAAATACAAGAAGTAAACTAAACATAAAAAAAATAAAAAAATCATTAAATTAAGGAAAACTTGTAATTAGTTTTAGAATACTCATTTTTACAGTCTTTAAAATGAATTGGTTTTCTGTTATTGTCATGCCTTATGCAAGTTTTTAATAAAAAAACAAATTAAATAAATCATAACTTGCAAATTTATTATGGTAGAAAAACTTTTCCAACAAAACTGTTTCTATTACAGAGTATTTTCTAATTTTTAATGATATAAATGATTTTATTGGTATGTTTTTATTTAAAGTTTTGTAAAATTTTTATATATACCGTGTGTCCTATAAACCTGTAGACATTTTAAATGTTCATAAAAACTGAATATATATATATATATAGAATTGAACGTGGTTTGCGAAAAATTTATTCTCATGGAAGGGGATATTTTTTTGTTAAAAAAAAAAAAAAAAAAAAAAAAAGTTATATTTTTGTAAATAGAGAGCGCTGCACGGACGCGTGACAAAAAATGTACAAATCAGAGTCCTATAAATTAAACAGCAGCATAGGACTAAACTTTAAAAAAAAGAAAAAAAAAAAAAACATTGAGGAAGACTCGCAATTAGTTTTACAATGCTCATTTTTACAGTCTTTAAAATGAATTGGTTTCCTGTTATTGTCATGCCTTATGTAATTTTTTAATAAAAAGATGATAACTCAGTGACAAAAAAACAAATTAAATAAATCATAACTTGCAAATTTGTTATGGTAGGAAAAGTTTTCCATACAAATCTGCTTCTATTACAGAATATTTTCTAATTTTTAATGATATAAATAATTTTATTGGTATGTTTTCATTTAAAGTTTTATAAAAATTTTATATATACCGGGTGTCCAATAAACCTGTAGCCATTTTAAATTTTCATCAAAATTGAAAAAAATTATAGAATTGAACGTTGTTTGCAAAAAATTTATTCTCGTGAAGGGGATATTTTTTGGTAAAAAAGAAAAGTTATATTTTTGTAAATAGAGAGCGCTGCACGGACGCGTGACAAAAAATGTACAAATGAGAGTCCTATAAATTGCACAGTTTACGAGTAAAGAAGCTTATTTTTATTATTTTATTTTATTTATTTATTTATTTATTTATTTATTTTACTTCCTACTAGATATGAGAACTGTTAAAATTTAATCAAGAAAGCTGGCTGCCACTTGAAACATGAAGCTTAAAGTTTTGCTTCCGACTTCTGCATACATGAAGTTTTAATTACGATGCTGACTTGGTGGATAAAGCGTTATTGTTAAAGATGTTTTTCCTCAGCTAAGAACCATCAACTGAAGCTGCATTTAGTGGTGTTGCAACTCATTTGCAAACTGCAATTTGTGGTGACGGTGGACAGTAAAGGATCAGTCATTAATTATGTAAGGCAAGTTACGTGTTTTTATATGTCTGAATGACTTTATAAAATGTTAAATTAACAAACTTTATAACCAACAGAAACTCCAAATTGCTTTTCTTATGTAATTGATCTCTTTTCTGATTGCAAATCAAACATTTTTAAGAAATATATAAAAGCGGAAAAAAAAATCCTAAAACAATATTTTTAATTATTTACTGTTTTATATTTTTAAGTATATCTACATAAGAGTCAGTATAAATTTATGTGCATTTTAACAATTAATATTAAATTTATTGGTTTTGTTTATATTTCACCATTTTTAGTTAGTAATTACAGAAATATGTAATGTTAGTCTTTTATAACTTAGATAGATATTTATACTAATTAAAATTTACTTATTGAATTGAATAGTTAAATACAGATAAAACTATTTATTTATGTCTAATTAATTACTATTTGTAATTTGATTATTATTTACTATTATTTTTATTTTGACAATCTATTAAATGTTCTTGGTATACAAATGACCTAATGTTCTGGCCACAATTTTTTTTTTTTTTTTTTTTTTTTTTTTGGGGGGGGGGGTCATAGGCGATAGCGAATGTCATAGGCGATAGCGAAGGCCAGTCGAATGTAAATAGTTTTAAAGGCATCATTTGTTTTATAGGAATTACAATATCATATATCGTTTTACAAATGCAGAGATTGCAGATAATCACGCGATGTCTTACGTTGTATAAAGAATGAATTTAGAATTGACAACTGAAGAATTGACTAAAATTTGAGCGTGTCGACTGCCAGCTTTGCTGCATAAAGGGATTTTTGATAGCTAGTAGATGTGGTGTGGGCAGAGAAGAGCTGCAAGAATTATTGCGGTGGAAGATATTACTTTATGGTCACTTAAACAGAATCATTTTAGATACGTGAAAGGTAATTCATGTGATCTGGATCTCCGGCTGATCACGATGAAACCATTCACTCGTTCTTACGCAGTATACAAGAATCAAATGTGGAACAAAATTCCCTACATAGAGTTTGCTAGGTGGCAATTTCGCATGCATGCTATTAGTCGACATTTTCTCGAGAAGGATTGTTTGATATCCAAAATTCACTTGTATGATCGCGTAAAATACCTCATTTAACAATAAATATGCATTTCAACAGATATATTCAATTCATGTTTGGCTGATATGGTGCGTGATATTTCAATCAACAGCATAGGGCTTCCGGTGAATTGTAGAGATTATGGTAAGATTGGACCACACATACTTTCTATTCATCACTTGGTTTAGTATATATGCTCCATATTCCTGCAAGATACATTGTCAGAATTATTGTACGGAGTATCTGCGTCTATTCGAAGCAGATTCTGTTTCCAAAACGATGTCTCTTTTTCATATTTTAGCACTGATATGTATCATTAGCTACACGGGAAGTATGCAAATCGCTGGACTGGAAGAGTTGATCCTTACAATAAAGAGTTTATTTATTATTTTATTTTTGCTTTTTTTAGGAGACAATGAAAAAACACCATTTACGATACTCTCAATGGTTTGTAAGAAGATATCTTCAGCAAACTGTCTGCTGCTGCTGAAGTTATTAGAGGTACGCCTGTCATGTTTGAAAGTGCACGATTGCGCCGTGCACTTTCAAAGAGTATCTATGCATCGATGGTGTACATAATATGTTCGTGTTGGTGGTCGCTCGTTTGAGCCGCTACTGTAAAAATTAAACAGTTTGTTGTGAAATTTCAATTGACACATGCCTTTCTTTTTCCTTTTTTATTATCTTGTAAATTATCGCTTTAATGAGTTTTTTACGGACAGACATTCCTCGGCAAAGAATGCTACATTTGGTCTCCTCTATTACTTATTGAATCTTTGCTTTATATTGCTTTATTAATCTTAGCTTTTTGAGCTCCATATACTGAAATAAAATAAGCCAAACATTACATAGAATAATACATACTATTTTCTGAATGGGAGATATCAAATACGCTGAATGTATGTACCAAATATGATGTTTATGCTAGGAAATTGGTTAAAGGAATCAAATATAGTTGTATATTGATATTTTCAATATATATTGTAAATAAAACAACAAGTAGTCTTTTTTGAAAAATAATTTTTTATAGATAGATTACTAGTCTATAGGAGAACATGAGAAATGTGAAAGGTAAGAATATTAACTTAGTGTTCCTTAAATTGACAATTCGAAGATATAAAAGCTGTCATATTTTCCAAAAATGTTTTACAACCACTGAGAAATAACTGTTAAACCGCAAAAGAAAGTAAAAGAAAGTGTAAACCTAAAGTTCTTATCGCTAAGCTGTCGTTCAGATTTATTTAATAGCCCATTTAAGGTACAATAGAAACGGTTTTTTTCCTCAGGAAGGAAAAGTTTATTTTTTAAACTTTTGTTTTGACGTCATTCTAAAGATATCTCAGCAAGTCGTATAAGAAAGAAATATACTGGACTGAAACGTTTTCTTTTTTTTTATTCTTCCAAAATTTCCTTTTTTGTAATGCAAGAAGGAAAGCTCCATTTTATTTTTTTGTCCAGAAGCTTATAGTAATAAAACGTTATCACTTCACTCCGTAAATTTAGTGTAAAACGAGAATGCATTAAGATAAATATCGTCAAACTGTAGCCTGTAGAATATTTTAGCAAAACGTTTTGATTTTAAAAAAGCAAAAAGTAGACAAATTTTGTTTTTCATAAAACTTTTCATAAAAATTTAAGTGTAAATAAAATAATTACGTAGAAAAAAAATTGAAGTGGATACGTAAGATAAAAAATTTAAACTAAAATTGCAAATATCTCTACAACATAAACTTTAAAACTGAAATTTTAACCTGTTCACCCGTCGTTAAGTTATTTTATCTTAAATGCCTACATTCCCATTTTTTTTTAGACATGATTGTGATATTTTAAAAAGAATCTTCTAAAAAAAAAATTTGCAAGATTTTATAATTCTGATATTGTCATTTTCTTCTAATCAGTTGGTAAGATGTGAGCTCTAGCTGGTTGAAAATTAAGAGACAATAATACAGCGGTCGATTTCCAAAATATGGATGTAATGTGCTGCTGGTAAAATAAATTACTAATCGCACGTATTTGTTGAAGTACGTAATTACATTTTTCGCCGTCCGTAACTTAATTAGATATTTGTTTTACTGCCAATCTACAAACCTGTTGCATTTTGAAAAGCTAATTCCCGAAATACCTGATAATCCTCGATAATTAAAAACAAGACATTATTTAAGGTGTCGTCAAGCAGGACATAATCTCCAAAATTCATATCTGAATTTAAAAATAGACGAAATTATTCTTTCTTTCTTATTTTTCTTTTTCTTTTATATATATATATATATTCATTTGCCAAAATGTGCAATATTTTTGTAGTCGTAAAGATGGATTGACGAAATCGTAAAGAATTTTCTACGATGACAGATTTTTTTTTTTTTTTTTTTTTTTTTTTTCTTGGAGCATTAAGAACCATTTTCAACAACTTTTTTAGTAGCATAAAAGAGGCTTAAATTTTGGTTACACACATTATGAACCATTTTTGGAGATTGTGAGATAAGAAGATTTAAAATTAACCTAATTAATCCTGTCTTTAACAAATTAACCTTTTCTGAAACTAATACGAACGTCATGAAAACATCTAAAAGAGACTATGTAGTAAATTTAAAAAAAAAAAAAAAAAAAAAGGTTCCACCTTTTTATTTTTTAGACACCCATTACCGAGATTTTAAACTGAATTTGCCCATCAATATGATGCACAAACTAACTGATGTACAAAAAATTAAATTTGATTCATGTAAAAAATTTGAAAAAAAAAAAAAAAAAAGCTAGATCTTTATTTGAGGTACCGACATTTAATCCTACTTCTTATTTCCACCAAAATTTTACTGATCTATACATTGGAAATCTGTTAATACATACTGACGTTCGTTTAAAAGAGAGTTAATATATCAAGTTTGAAAACAATTCGGAGACTGTTTTTCAGACACCCACCTTCGAGACTTAAAATTGGACTATCAAATGAGGACGCTTATGGATTTCCCTGTAGTAATTAATACATATGAAGGAACAACTAAAAAAATGTTTGCATAGAAAATTTGAAGAAAATTGCTTAAGATGTTTTTAAGGCACAGATTGAAATTAAAATATGTTTCTACTTCCGGGTTCCACTTCTCATTTTTTTAGTTTCTCCAAAAATTGGCAAATTCATTTAAATACAGACACAGTTTTAATCATAAAGTTATGTTGATCTATCTCTTTCCGTTTTGGTTATTTAGTAGTCAGAATATCCCCCCCCCCCTCCACACACACACATTAACCTCTTGAACTGAAATAACGAGTCCAGCTTGTCATGAATTTCCCGACACTAATTATGTTCTCATATGTATATATAACAATAAACATTCATTTAAATGTGCGAAACAAATATTATTTTTAATAATAACAAATTATTTGAGCAACAAAACCGTAAGTTTCTATATCAATCCTTCTTCTTAAAACTAAGAAAATTAATTGTCTGCATGAGCAGTGCTGATTGAAAGTAAATTGCAGTTCAAGGGCTTAAGAAACGCACAGAGTTCCACTCAAGAGACCTTAAAAGGGGAAAATGAAGCAAAAACTTTATACTGAAAACTTTGACGGAATACAATACTTCCATCACCCAAGGTTGTTCGGTAATGAAATTAAAAATGATCAAAGATAATTTATTTTTGCTACAATTTGGAACAAATATATGTATTCAATAAATATTTTTTTTTCTTTTCTTTTCTTTTTTTTTTTTTCTCTTTTCTTTTTAATTTTTTAACAGTATATGCTACTGATTTTTCTATACCAGCAGCTTGGAAAGTGAAATGTAGTGATACTACTTACTGATGAATAAAATATATCCGCTATAAATATTACAAATATATTTGTTGAAAAGGCAAACATTTACAGGATATTCATTTAAATTGTACAGCGAGGCATGATGCAATATTTTCTCTTATCTTTGTGCATTGATAATTTAATTTTTCAGCTTGGAAGATTTTAATTAAATAAATTCATCTTTTACATTTTTTTTTTTTTTTCTGTTTTCAAAGTTTTACTTTTTCTGAACAGATTACATTTTAGTATCGAATAATTATTTGTGATTCGTGATATTCATTTTAAATTCTATTCTTATTATTATAATTATTACAGATTTAGCGCATCACTTTTAGATTTAATTAAAAGAATATATACATTACCAGTATATATATAGCATAAGAGTAGATGCTTGAGTTGTTCGAAGATTTTTAATACATTAAAAATGAATGCTATTACAGAAATATACAAATAAATGAATTCTTTCTCTTTCAAAAAAAAAAAAAAAAAAAAAAAACATTTTTAACTGAGCCCAACAAACTTCGACTTGTCTTATTGTCCTGCTTGTTCATTCGAAAACTTTTTAATTTTTGTTACTATTTACAGAAAGTCTTGGGAATGACATATATGCTATTCAGGTTCACCATAGCATGTTTTCCAATGAAAGTTGTAGATATTGTACAATTGGCTTGTGTACAGCATAGATATAGTAATAAGACATAGATTGATCAGCGAGACCGAAAAAGTGATGCCTTTTTTTTTCGGGAAAAGACGGCCATTTTACTCTCTAGTGGATGTCTTTCCCCGACTGAATATACACGGGAATACACACAGATAATTTAGCAAATACAAATTTATGAATAATTTATGTACTAAAGATGAATGAAAAAACTCCAGATACTTGTTATCCTTTCTCTCTTTTCTTCTTTTCTTTTTCTTTTCTTCTTCTTCCTTTTTTTTTTTTTTTTTTGTATGGAATAACGACATTTAAAGAAATTTATCGTTTCTGTCTACCATTTCTGTCTGGTTAGAAGTTTTTATGGTCGAAAAAACTATTGGACTTATCCTCGTCTTTTGAGATAGTAGAGTTAACCGTTTAATTGCCAATCGCAATGCAGTCAGACACTTTTGTTACCGACTGTATAGAGTAGAAATATATGTTTACTCGGAAATGGTTATAAAGATATTAATAAAAGTTTGGGATAAGTGCTTTTTAGAGACCTAAAACAATTGGAACATCCTTAGCATCAAGAAAATTAGTGTTAACCCTTTAACTGCCAATCGCAACATGTAGTAGAAATTGAGTTTTATCAGAAATGGATATAACGATTTTGTTTAAAGTTTGGAGTTAAGTGTCTTTCTTTTTTAATTTTTTTTTTTAAGAACTAAAACGTTTGGACATATCTTCATCTTCAGAAAAATTTGCGTTAACCCTTTAACGGCCAGTCGCAACATATAATAGAAATTAGGTTTACTCGGAAATGGATATAACGATTTTTATAAAAGTTTGGGATAAAGTTACTTTTACCCGAATTAAAAAAATATCTTTAATCTTTGATAATTTTAAAATAACTTCAAAATTTCATCTGATGAATATAAATGTTTGTATTTTAACTAAAATATGTGATGTCACACTTTTTGTTACCCCCCCCCTCCCTTGTCACAAACTGTCACAATTTCATGAACCCCCTCCCCCCCTCCAAGCGTGACATCATTTATGGACGGCCCCTATACATATATAGTACTATAGACATATATATATATACAGTCGAACCTCGTTAACGTGAATTACTTTTAACATGAACTATTACCACAATCCCCGTTAAAATGAAGATTACTTTAGTTATATGACGATCAGTTACTGATAGCATGAACTACTGATAACATGAACAGATTTTTGATCCCCCTTGAGATTCACGTTAACAAGATTCCGACTGTATATCTTTTCATGTCTGCACAAAAATGACTTTTTTCAGCATTTATTATTATACTACTTTAAGAAAAAAATCGTCTGCATTCATCATGGAAAATATCTTTAATAAATTATAACTTAATAAATAATTTGTATTGCGTAAATTTGTATAGGATTATATAGAGAAGAAAGTCTTGTGGTAATACTAGTTATAATATATTAAAACAGGCGGGTTTTACCTCTGCCACTGCTAACTACATTTAAAAGAATTTTGAAAATTCGATATTACTTACTAATATAAAAACTTAAAAAATATTAAAATAAAAAAAAAGTATTTCATTAAAAATCAAAACAGTATTTAAACCATAATAACAAAGCAACTGAAAGAATCATATTTTTCATAAATTAGTTAAATTTAACTTACTTATGAAAACTTATTCTACTTCCTTTCATAAATTTATTTCTACAATTAAAAGCCGCGCAGTACTTTGGCATTTTCAATACATATCAACCATGTCTTATTACTATATCTATGATATCAACATTCTATTCCATTATTGTTTTCGAGTTTTATACTCTCTCATCATGGCTGATGCCAAAAACTTTTTCGGCATCAAAAATCTTTGCACGTTAACAATGGGATGATAGATCTATCTATATATTAATAGGCAAGCATAAAATTTGTTGTCCCTTTTTAACATATTAATCATGGGAGTAGAGGGTTGAAAATGGTATCATTCGAAAGGTATGGTTAGCCGGAAGGTGCGAATACAAATATTATTTTCTTACGATGTCAAGAAGGTATTTAAAAATACATTTATTTTTTATGCATTTTCCCCCATTTTTCCCTTTTATACACGTATTCCTTCACATTAAAAAATACCTAAAAGTAGAAAGTTGTTAAATCTGGCAATTTCATAAAGCTCAAATAAAACCATAGACACAGTAATTTGTATAATGTAGCATCACTATACGCAAGCGATGTGATGACGTCACTGTCTGTCCATGGAGCCATGTAAAAGATTTTCTATGTTAATTGTCCATTGAGTTTTTTGTAAAAAATTATTAAAAAATAACGGAAATTATCTGCCGATTTTAATTCCGATATTTGGGTATAGTTATATATAAGTTACTGTCTACATGTGTTTGATTGAGTTATTTTTTCTGTAAAATTGATAAATTTTTAATTTAAAATCACAAAACTCCAGAAAAAAAGGCAAACTTCCAGTTTCGAATGTAAACATAAACATTTCATTTCAAAGGGTGATATTTAAACAATAAATATTGAACTAATATACTAAATAAAAGGAAAATGGATTTGTTACTAACTGCTGCATGCATAAGTAGACGATACGGAAAAAAATCCGATTTCCGTTTTCTGCTGTATTTACATATTTTGAGCTTTCTTTACGTTTCAATTAACTGAAATTGGTCTTTATTGCTAGCTTTTATGGGTAGAAGAAGCAAGTAGAAGATACATACAAAACTTTTGATTTCCGGTTTTCGAGGAATTTACAAGTTTTGAGATTTCCTAGCATTTTAATTAAGTGAAATTAGTGAAATTGACTACTTATTTTTATTTTTTTAAAAGTGGATTTATTATTCTTTCCTCTGCATATATAAGTAGAAAATATAAGATTTAGAAATGTTTTAGATTTTCGGTTTTCGATAAAGTTACACGTTTTGAAATTTCCCGAACTCAATTCGACCATTTTTGAAAAATATCTTTTTTTTTTTTTTTTTTTTTTGTTCAAACACTGTACTTTATCAACCAATCGAATTAATTTAACAGAATTTGATACTTGGTTGGACCTTGGTCTGACATGGTACCTATTAGTTTCTGGGCTGTATCACACAACAAGGGGCGTTTTCACGTTGCGATTTTCTCTCATTTCAGGAAAGGCTAACATCTACAGAGAGAAATAGTTATATTAAGTAAAACTCTGCTGATTCAGTTAGAGTGAATATTGGCAAACAAATGATGCAGCTGTGTTGCAATTGCATTCCGTTTAGGACAAGGCAATAACTTTGCTTTGCCTCGCTTTGCAAAAAAAAAAAAAAAAAAAAATGGTCGAGTTTCGACCCATGGGCGATACTAGTATATATTACTATATCTATGGTGTACAGTAGCCAATGGCTTATAATGCCAATCCGATACATTATAATCTAAAAGAGATGTATTACTGCAACCAGATTTCATACCTTTATACAATGTAAAACATAACGAATTACCATCGGTTATATAGACGTGCGTAAGTACACTCCTTATATAGAACTGGGTAGGACTAACGTAAATGATTATTGTGGGAAGCCATACAAAATATTAAGGTACATTATGCGGATTAAATGGAAATGCTTTCGCAGATATCTTTAGTTCTGATGTTTCTTTCTAAACTTTTGTACGCAATATCTGTCACATTCTTTTTTTTTAGGCAGAATATAGGGCTACACAGAACCAATTTAGTCTACACTCATGTTTGCAAAAATTGCTATGAAGTAATCGTCAGAAATTAATAAAATTAGTACAAAAGTGACTAGATTGAAGAAATAAATGATTTAATTTTCAAAGAAAAAGAAACTTAAGTGCTTGAAATTTGTATTTTTTGTAGCCACCGCGCGTTGTAATTAGTGTAATAGGACTTAGTGTAGAGTTAAACAGATTTTGAATGCCTGGTTGGGAAAGAGCATTCTATTCGTCATACTGCACTCATGATGGTACGCTTTACGCTACCGAAACTGCAGTCTGCACTTAATAATTTTTTTTACACTGACGTTTTTCACTTTGTGTAAATATTGATATTACCGTTTTGCGTCAAGTCTAGTTATTAATTCAATATTGTTTGTATGCATACCGAAAATTCATCTGTAGAAGCTGAAAATGAGGATCACGAGCGAGACGCTGATCAACGAAATCGCACACGTGTTTAATAGGAGGCATGTCCGGCGAATAAGCAAGCCAAGGTAGAAGCTGTGTGTTTTCTGATGCAAAGAAGTCTTGAATATTCCTTGAAATATTAGGGCATGTATTATTCTGTTCAAAGGTTGCTCCAGGAATACCTTGAAGGAAAGGGACAGCTTCGGGCTTCAGCATTTCACTGATGTACCTGTTGCTGTTAAGATTACACACAATTCGAAGAATCCGAGATCGCCAATTATACACATTCGCACTTCAGACCATGACACAAGATGTTCGTCCACAATGACATTTTCTAATGCATTCCGGAAGGAACAGCGGTCATCGGCATAGCATCTAAAACGTATACAGCCGTCATTGTGCCACCACTTGTTATTCTGCACGCAAGTTTCTATGTTAATGAGAGCAGCACTGCAGCAGCAGACGTAGTTGGTTTTGCGTGAAAGGAATCCTAAATAAAGGTATTATAGCACGCAGTCCACGGTGCAGCAAACGTCGACGAATTGATGACGCAGACATTGATACACCTGTAGCTGTTAAGGCTCCTACATATATGAGCTGACGCATCAGGCATTTTGTTGCCTTAAGGTTGCCACATGTACCCAGTGCGTTTCTCTGAAAAACAAAAGACAAAAAAATTTTTTTATCGTCTTACGTTACTATAGAGAAACTTATTTTATTATATTTCATAATTTTAGCTAAGTAAACTATGATATGGGATTTTATATAGCGATAAACTGCTATAATCATTCAAGAAGAGAATATAATGTGTTCACAGACCTTCTATTACTGTGTATTTGCGTTTTGGCAACATTTTCTAAAAGAAACAGAAACCGCCCTAAAATCACATCTTGCCCCAGTACATCCATAGGATAACCTGAGAATAAAAGGACATCCTGAGAATGTACTGTGAAAAACATGTGTTTTTAGGAATATTATTGTTGCTTATTGCTCTTATCTTGACCGGATTAGCTTCATATCAAAATTTCTTAAAATCATTGATGAAGTGATAAGGACGCCAAGCGGGAATACTGTCCTCTTCCGAGGCAAAAAAAATGGCGGCGATGCGCCGGCCTATATATTTTATTTAAGGGGCTCTAGTAGCTGTGAACCAAAGTCCGGCCAACTATTTAGATGAAACTCTACAGTCCGTCAGCCCTATACGGAGCAGTTGCCTATCACCGCGCGTTAACTCCATCTTTCGGATATCCGAGTTGTCTGATTTTCGTCGGCTCACTGCTTCCAAACTTGCATCACTGTGCTTATATTACGTTGCACACAAGCTACTATTGCACGATAGAGAAATCCTCTTTAAGATTCTCACTGTTTAAATACCGTAAATTCTTGCACTGTCTTCCTCTTTTCGTCGAAGAAGCGTTTATGCCTCACCTCCATCAACAGATAAACATAGACTGTTTTCAATGTCCCGCTACATCTCTCTATTTATGCGGTTTCAGCACAGGTTCAAAGGTCGTTTCTTCGCCCAGGCATGCGTGGTGACTCTGAAATGTCAGTCTTTTACTTAACTTAGTATAGTTTGCATTTGCTGAAAATTTCAGTTCAATCGCATCATTCGTTCTTGGTGTTGCAATTTTCACAAACATGAGTGTGTATATATATATATATATATATATATATTATTTAAGGGGCTCTAGTAGCTGTGAACTAAAGTCCGGCATATATACTTAAATAAGCATTAAATATATAATTTTGGTGTTAAATTCTTCATAATTGAAATTAATGTTATAAATATCGTTACTAATTCGTGTAACGGAAGTTAAAAATAAATTCAGATTTCCCGTTTCTGATAGATATCTCTTTTTGTTGAGAAAAAGGTAAAATTATTTCAGAAAGTCCACAATAGAGGGCGCTTTTGCTTCTGAAAAAAGAAAATGTAAGATGTAAAAAATGGGTAGTGAAGTGAGTTTTTTTTATTTGAATGTCACTTGTGAAATTTTATGATGTAGTTTTTCAGAAGAAATAACGGGCCAAAAAATAGGTCATAAACCAATTTATGTTAAAATTATGTAGAAAGTGTAAATAGTTTTTGTGTGTCTGAACGGATTAAAAAATGTGAAATGTCAAGATAGTGAATTTCTTTGTGTCTGAAAAGTGATATTTTCTCAGCTGCCGGCCACATATCTGGTCAAGGTAAGAAACTTTTGTATGGATATTTTGGTTTACTGGAATAATTTCTCCACTAGAAAAATAAAAGTAAAATGAAATGTATATATTCTTTGAAATATAAATTAGTTTCAAGTTTTCAAAGAGCCTGCTATAGTCGTCTGATAGGCGACCGAGTTTTACTTGTTGGAATAATAAAATTCTGATTTTTAATGCGGGTAAAAATTAAATTAATATTAAAGTTTTCTTTTAGTTCCAACAAGTTCTGGCGTCCGCTATCAGGATCTTTGAAAATTAACAGTAATGATTATTTTTGTTTTTGTTCTGTTTTAAAAGTTTCGTTTTCGTTTTTAAGAACATTATGAAATAGTAATATAATTTGATGATTAATATAAATAATTAGAGTGTTCATAATATTATTAAAGGTTAAAATTAATGGTTAAACTATTTAATTTTTATTGAATATGCGAATGAATAAGCAGAGATGGGAATGGTGGCTGTTTCAGTTCTTTCCTTGTGACATTTTATATTCTTATTTACTGAGTCAGTTGAGTTATATAATTAAAGGTTATGCTTTTAATACTTTTTGTTTTGATATTTTTAAAGGTTATATCATTTTATTTATTTATTAAATTGAGTTAATGTTTTTGTGATTATTTGAGAACAAAAAGGTTATTGCATTAGAATGATTTGAGTAATGTTATTTTAAGAATATTTAAATTGTGACTGAATTTAATTTGAGTTTTGGTTTTACATTATTTCAGTTATGATTTAATATTGAGTTTTAATTTTAAATCATTCAATTGCTGTTTGAGTTTTGGTTTAAAAATCAGTTTCGGTTTTGCATTAATTGAATTCTGGTTTAAATCAATTTGTTATGGTTTTAAAATTTGAGTTTTATTCTTAAATAATTTAGTTATGCTTTTAAAATTTGAGTTTTGTTCTCAAATAATTTAGTTATGGTTTTAAAATTTGAGTTTTGTTCTTGGATAATTTAGTTATGGTTTTAAAATTTGAGTTTTGTTCTCAAATAATTTAGTTATGGTTTTAAAATTTGAGTTTGGTTTTGAATTAAATTGAGTTTTGTTCTTGGATAATTTAGTTATGGTTTTAAAATTTGAGTTTTGTTTTAAATTAAACTGAGTTTTGTTCTTAAATAATTTAGTTAGGGTTTAAATTTGAATTACAGTTTAAACTATTTGAAGTTTGAGTTAAAAATATTAGAGTTTTAAGAACATTTTAGTTTAAATTTAAAATTTGTTAGGCATTTTAGGACATTCAGTAAATAAAAAATGAGTGTTGAGTTATTGAAGAAGAAACGTGCCATTGCACGTACTGCTTTTACTAGAACGGCTAATGTGATAAAAGAAGAGTTAGAGAGGGAACAACCCGACAGGTCCATTTTAGAAGATAAATTTGTAAAGTTACAAACATCAGTAAGCGAATTAAAGGTTCACGATTCGGAATTACTGGATTTGTTGATAAAAGGGAAAACTTCCGATGAGGATCTGGAAACGGAAGTTATAGCTTGTGAGGAATATTCTGATGAATTTATTTCGCTTAGCCGACGAGTAAAGGGAAAAATTAATCTTATGGATTCAAAAGTTAATGTTTTTGCTGTAACACCAGATAGTAGTATTAATCTCAATGAAAAGAGGTATAAGTTACCAAAAATCGAGATCAAAAAATTTGATGGTCAGTTAATAAATTATCTTTCGTTTTGGGGTCAGTTCAAAAAAATTCACGAAGATAAGGATCTTGATGCCGTAGATAAATTCCATTATTTAACGCAATCTATGTTACCCGGAACTAGGGCGTGTGAGTTAATTGAAAGTTACCCATTAACAGAGGAAAATTATCCGAAAGCTATTGCGGCATTTGAGGAGCGTTTCGGAAATAAGGAAATTTTAACTGAAATTTATGTGAGAGAGTTACTGAAATTAATTATTCAAAATGTACGCTCACAGGGCAAAGATAAGCTATCTCTGGTGTCACTGTTTGACAAAATTGAGTCCCACCTCCGAGCTCTCGAATCTTTGGGCATAAGCCCAGACTCCAATGGTGCTTGGCTATATCCCATGGTTGAGTCTTGTTTATCCGCTGAGATGATTAGGGTATGGCAGAGGAGCATTCTATTTAGTAATGAGGGATCCCGTCTCTCAAATCTCTTGCAGTTTTTGCGTAAAGAAGTCGAGGGGGAACAAAGAGTTAAACTCGCGCGTTCTGGGTTCGAGGTTACGACACCTTCGCGTGAAGAGCGGCCTAAAGAGATTAAATTCAAAAATAAAAAACCTATTGCGAGTGCTGCTGGTTTGGTAGCTAGTAAGGAGTTATCATGTGTCTTTTGCGGAAAAAATCATGAAAGTAAAGAATGTTTCAAAGCTCGGTCTTTATCTTTAAAAGAGAAATTTAATAAATTAAAAGAGTTAAAATGCTGCCTACGTTGCCTTAAATCTGGTCATTTTGCGAAGCAATGTAAACAATTTATTCAGTGTCGTCTTTGTAAGCGTTCTCATCCCATAATTTTATGCCCGGAGGCTCCAGAGAATAAGGACGAGACAATAGTTAGTGAAAAAGGGTCAATTGCTGTACAGAGTACTGTGTCTACTCCTTCATGTATGAAAGAGGTCATTCTCATGACATTAATAGTTGAAGTAGTCTCAGGTGGTCTGAGAAAAAAGGTTAGGTGTCTCTTGGATTGTGGATCGCAGAGATCTTATGTTTTAAGATCCACCGCCGAAGCCTTAAATTTGAAAATTATTTCCACTGAGAATTTAACTCATACGCTGTTTGGGGGAGCTAGAACTGAATCAAAATGTCATAATAGATATAGTATGAGACTTAGACCCGTTGGGAAGAGCAATGAACATCGGTTCAATTTTCTCGAACAAGATACTATTTGCGGGACAATACCACGCATATCTAAAGGTCCGTTATTGGGGGAATTAAAAAGGCATAAAATTTGGATTTCAGATATAGGCGATGATTATCCTGAAATTGAGATTCTAATAGGAAGTGATATTTATGGACAAATTCTCACTGGTGAAGTAGTTCAATTAAAGGGAGGTCTGACAGCTATTAATACCAAATTGGGGTGGACCTTGTGTGGGGAACAGAATAATTTTCGTGTCCAAAGTTTTGAGGGTACACAGTCCATGCTAGTGACCAACCTCCTTGTTCAAAATATGAAAGTTTCTGATATGTGGGATTTAGAATCCATCGGTATTAGGGATGAGGCGCAGACATTTTCTAAGGATATAGAAGATCAGTTGGCACAGGAACAATTTTTGAAGAATCTTTACCGAGCCGAAGATGGTAGATATTGCGTGAGTTTACCTTGGGTCCAAAATTTCCCAGTTGACCTTCCCTCTAACAGGCATATTGCAGAAAAGAGATTATTTTCCACCACGCGAAAATTGAGAAAATTAAATAGTTTTAATGAGTATGATAAGGTATTTAGTGAGTGGCTTTCTGAAGATGTTGTGGAGATAATTCCAGAATCTGAAAATAGTAAAGTAGGACATTTTCTGCCACATCATCCAGTTATCAAAGTAGATAGTCTAACCACCAAAATTAGACCAGTTTTCGATGCCTCATGTAAATCGGGTAGTTCATTTTCTCTAAATGATTATTTGATGAAAGGTCCTAACCTAGTAGAAGAAATCCCAGCTATTTTAATGCGTTTTAGAGAAAAATCGATTGGCGTAACTTCCGATATAAGACGAGCATTTTTGCAGATTGGCATACAGAGGGAAGATCAAAATTATTTGAAATTTCTTTGGTGGGTAAATGACAAAATTAAAGAATTTCGGCATAAAAGAGTGGTTTTTGGGGTAACTAGTAGCCCATACTTATTGGCATCAGTCATTTCACATCATTTGTCAAACGTCGCACCAAAATATGAAAGTGTGGCGAAAAAGTTAGCTGATTCATTTTATGTCGACAACTGTGTGACCTCAGTTGATAATAAAGAAGAATTAGAATTATTTATGAGTCAATCAACTGAGATTATGGCAGAGGCCAAAATGGAACTGCATCTTTGGACATTTGGTCCAACAAGTGGAAATAAGTTATTAGATAACCCTTGCGATACGGTCTCACCGGTTTTAGGTCTACAATGGGACCGCAGAGAAGACAAACTTTTCATTCCAGTCAAAAATGATATTAGCGTAGAAGATTTGTCAAAAAGAAAATTACTTTCTTTAATTCACTCTGTTTTTGATCCGCTAGGTTTTATTGCACCAGTAATGTTACCTGGAAAATTAATACTTCAAGAGGCCTGGGCAACTAAAACAAATTGGGATTTACCTCTACCAGATGACCTGAAAAATCGATTCTTAAAATGGTATAGAGAACTCTCTGGTATTTCTCAGCTTAAATTGCCTCGTAGAATAGGATATGGAAACAAAGATTCGTGGTCAATGCACGTTTTTTGCGATGCCAGCCAAAGGGCATATGCCACGGTTATTTATTTGAGAAGTAAAAGTGACAAAAATGTATCTGTGAAATTTGTTGCAGCAAAAACACGCGTGTCGCCATTGAAAAGGATAACAATACCACGATTAGAATTATTAGCTTGTGTTTTGGGTGCACGTTTGGCAAAATATGTAAGTGCAGCCCTGTTCTTAACTGACGTTCCAACCTTTTACTGGACAGATGCCACTGTGGCACTTTGTTGGATACAACGAGATGAGAGTTGGGGTGTATTCGTGAATAACAGAGTAAAAGAGATCTTAAGTTTGTCGAAAGGAGAATGCTGGCGACATATACCGGGCAAATTGAATCCCGCTGACTTGGCCTCCCGTGGCTGTATGCCTAAACATTTGTTGCAATGTGATTGGTGGGAGGGACCCGAATTTCTGAGACTTCCTCCTGAATCATGGCCTGACTCTGAAGTTTTGCCAGACGAGGAGTCAGTTGCAGCAGAAATTAAAAGAAAGAGAGTTATTGACTTAAGTGTAAATACTAATGTCACAACAGAGGTCGGTGATAAATGGTATAAGAAATTTTCTAAATTCTCTAAAATGGTGCGAGTTTTAGGTTGGGTAATGAGATTTATTCAGAGTTGTCGAGGGGGAGCACTGAATGTCCAGCCATTCCTATCAGCTTCAGAGTTCCAAAAATCAAAATTGAAACTTTTTTCTATTATTCAAGTGGAGAGTTTTCCAGTGACTGGAGAGTCCATTAGGGGTCTTATCACAGTCATGGATGAAAATAAACTTGTTAGAGTCAAAACCAAAGTAATTGAAAGAAAAGACACTTATGCATTCAGGTTTCCGATTTTACTACCACCTAAGCACCATGTCGTAGAGTGCCTGATATGGGAATTACATACCCACAATTCACATGCTGGTGTTCAGACATTGTTGAGTATGCTCAGAGAGGAGTTCTGGATAATATCTGCACGAAGAACTGTAAAATCAGTAATAAGAAAATGCGCTGTGTGCAGACGCTTTATGAGTAAAGCCACAGCAACAGCCCCTACCCATCTGCCAGAAGACAGAGTTAAAGATGCATCCGTATTTGAAGTTACGGGAATTGATGTCTGTGGACCCCTGTTTTTAAGAAATAGGACAAAATCGTGGGTAATACTTTTTACCTGCGCCGTATATCGTGCAGTGCACCTGGAACTGTTGTCATCCATGAGTTCGCAATCTTTTATACAAGCATTACGGCGGTTCATCGCCCGTAGAGGTCGTCCTTCCGTAATATACTCGGATAACGGTACTAACTTTACTGGTACTGCTGCAGCTTTAAGAACAATTGAATGGGAAAAAATATGTCACGATCCACTACATCCAATAGAGTGGAAATTCATTCCGCCCACCGCTGCGTGGTGGGGCGGTTGGTGGGAGCGCTTAATTCGCTCCACTAAAGATTTGCTTCTTCGTGTAATGGGAAGGTCTGTATTGACATATGAAGAGTTACTTACTGTTCTGTGTGATGTCGAGGCTGTTTTAAACAATCGCCCACTTACTTATATATCCAATGACTTGGGTGATTTCAAACCTTTAAAGCCATCCGATTTTCTTTCTGACTTGAAGGAATCGGGTACTCCAGATTTGGACTATTTGGACCGAAAAAAGCTGCTCTCAAGACATGCCTATTGTCAAGAAGTGAGACAGCAATTCAGGAATAGATTCCGTAAAGAATACCTAAGCCAGTTGATCCAGAAAGCTGGTAAAGATAATAAAGACTTGAAAGTGGGTGATGTGGTGATCATCCAAAGTGACAATCAGAAACGACTAAATTGGCCACTAGCCGTAATACAAGAAGTCTATCCTGGAAAAGATGGCCGTATAAGAGTTGTCAAGCTGAGAGTCAAGAGTGGAACCTTAGTACGGCCAGTACAAAAGGTGTTCCCATTGGAAGTGTGCTCAAAAGGTGATCCTATCATGAAAATTAAATCACAGGACACTGAAGTTGTACCTAATGATCCAGAGACATTGAATAAAGATTTGCCCAAGACACAACAACATCTTGAGAGTGTGTCAAAAATGACCAGGAGTGGTCGAATAATTAGAACTCCTATCCGATAGGACTAAAAAACTTTGAACATTCACTTCTGTCAAACTTTTTATATTTTAATTAATTGCATTTGTGTTCTTTTTTCCATATATCTATATGTTTTCATGTATAACTATTTTTTTCATTTTAGTTGATTCACCTGCCGATGAATCAAGGTGGGAGTGTTGAGAAAAAGGTAAAATTATTTCAGAAAGTCCACAATAGAGGGCGCTTTTGCTTCTGAAAAAAGAAAATGTAAGATGTAAAAAATGGGTAGTGAAGTGAGTTTTTTTGATTTGAATGTCACTTGTGAAATTTTATGATGTAGTTTTTCAGAAGAAATAACGGGCCAAAAAATAGGTCATAAACCAATTTATGTTAAAATTATGTAGAAAGTGTAAATAGTTTTTGTGTGTCTGAACGGATTAAAAAATGTGAAATGTCAAGATAGTGAATTTCTTTGTGTCTGAAAAGTGATATTTTCTCAGCTGCCGGCCACATATCTGGTCAAGGTAAGAACCTTTTGTATGGATATTTTGGTTTACTCGAATAATTTCTCCACTAGAAAAATAAAAGTAAAATGAAATGTATATTTTCTTTGAAATATAAATTAGTTTCAAGTTTTCAAAGAGCCTGCTATAGTCGTCTGATAGGCGACCGAGTTTTACTTGTTGGAATAATAAAATTCTGATTTTTAATGCGGGTAAAAATTAAATTAATATTAAAGTTTTCTTTTAGTTCCAACACTTTTAATCATTTCTATTATCTTTAAATTGCAAATATATAACGAAGTAATTATATGTCATCCAGGTGCAGCAAAGCTCGTTTTCTAAGGAATAAGGTGTAATTAGCATTAATGATTGTTTACGGAGCTATACAAGATATTTAGTTGCATTATAAGAGTTATCTAAAAATTTCAGTTGTAGTATAAGGATTTTGTTTTTTAAACATTTTATATTTTTAGTACAGTCGGGGAGAAAAAAAAAATCATAATTACAATAAATAAAATTATACAGACACGACATTATTTCATTATTTAAAACATGAAAATCTGACATTGACAGATTTTAATTTAGTGCCAGAGGCCTACAGCTAAACTTGTTAATACCGACAAATTCTTCTTTAGTTAATTCGTGACGATCTAAATTCCATGATTAAGTTTTTATTAAATCAAACCAATGTGTTTCAGCTGCAGGTACTGTAACAAATAACGTTGGAAGTCCAAACTGTCTTATACCCGCAAAACAACGTTTTTTCTCTTTTTCCCAATGATGGGGAGGTGTGCCTTGGGGGGAATCATGTCAAAGGTGTGCCTTGGGGGGGACTCATGTCAAAGTTGTACCTTGGGGGGACTCATGTCAAAGTTGGGCCTGGGGGGGACTCATGTCAAAGTTGGGTTTTGGGGGGACTCATGTCAAAGTTGTACCTTGGGGGGGGGACTCATGTCAAAGTTGGGCCTGGGGGGGGGGACTCATGTCAAAGTTGGGCCTTGGGGGGACTCATGTCAAAGTTGTACCTTGGGGGGGGACTCATGTCAAAGTTGGGCCTGGGGGGGACTTCATTCAATAAATCCCCATTCAATAAACCGACTGAAATAGGCCCTTAGAACTATTAAGAGTGACGTATAAAAATTCGACAACGCTGGGCCTTGGGGGGACTCATGTCAAAGTTGTGCCTTAGGGGGACTTCATTCAATAAATCCCCATTCAATAAACCGACTGAAATAGGCCCTTAGCACTATTAAGAGTGACGTATAAAAATTCGACAACGCTGGGCGTCGGGGGGACTCATGTCAAAGTTGTACCTTGGGGGGGGACTTATGTCAAAGTTGTGCCATGGGGGGACTTCATTCAATAAATCCCCATTCAATAAACCGACTGAAATAGGCCCTTAGCACTATTAAGAGTGACGTATAAAAATTCGACAACGCTGGGCCTTGGGGGGACTCATGTCAAAGTTGTACCTTGGGGCAGACTCATGTCAAAGTTGGGCCTAGGGGGGACTCATGTCCAAGTTGTGCCTTGGGGGGACTTCATTCAATAAATCCCCATTCAATAAACCAACTGAAATAGGCACTTAGCACTATTAAGAGTGACGTATAAAAATTCGACAACGCTGGGCATTGGGGGGACTCATGTCAAAGTTGTACCTTGGGGGGGACTCATGTCAAAGTTGTGCCTTGGGGGGACTTCATTCAATAAATCCCCATTCAATAAACCAACTGAAATAGGCACTTAGCACTATTAAGAGTGACGTATAAAAATTCGACAACGCTGGGCCTTGGGGGGACTCATGTCAAAGTTGTACCTTGGGGGGGACTCATGTCAAAGTTGTGCCTTGGGGGGACTTCATTCAATAAATCCCCATTCAATAAACCGACTGAAATAGGCCCTTAGCACTATTAAGAGTGACGTATAAAAATTCGACACCGCTGGGCCTTGGGGGGGTTCATGTCAAAGTTGTACCTTGGGGGGGACTCATGTCAAAGTTGGGCCTGGGGGGAACTTCATTCAATAGATCCCCATTCAATAAACCGACTGAAATAGGCACTTAGCACTATTAAGAGTGACGTATAAAAATTCGACAACGCTGGGCCTTGGGGGACTCATGTCAAAGTTGTACCTTGGGGGGGACTCATGTCAAAGTTGTGCCTTGGGGGGACTTTATTCAATAAATCCCCATTCAATAAACCGACTGAAATAGGCCCTTAGCACTATTAAGAGTGACGTATAAAAATTCGACAACGCTGGGCCTTGGGGGAATTCATGTCAAAGTTGTACCTTGGGGTGGACTCATGTCAAAGTTGGGCCTGGGGGGGGACTCATGTCAAAGTTGTGCCTTGGGGGGACTTCATTCAATAAATTCGCATTCAATAAACCGACTGAAATAGGCCCCTATCACTAATTAAGAGTGTATTATAAAAATTCGACAACTGTACCAAATGAAATAGGCCTCTAGCACAAAAAAAAAAAAAAAAAAAAAAACGCAACACCTACTGTAATTTTGTTATTAACTGACGCAGGAACATCTAATAGACATAATTGAACAGGAAATTAAATGAACTTTCTGAAAAATTTGTCGAAGTTTGAATTAGGGGTTATCTACACATTGAAATGAGCGCTAACTTAGACTTCATATTCGAATTTCTGAGAGTCTGGCAGTGCGGAAAAGTATATAGTTTGTATACTTTATCTTTAGTATTCACAGAGTTATAATCGAAAATGTGTCAGGGGGTTATTTGTCAATCTAGAAAATTAAAATTATGATCCTACAAGAATTAGATAAAATTTTACTGCTTCAGACCGGAAATGTTTAAAGAAAAAAACCATTATAAAAATTAAGTAACTTTACCTTAATTATCCTGAATTCCGTTTACTAGATACGTATATACTTCAATACATTTTTAGATAATTTTAAGTATATTTAAATACATTACACTTACGATTGGTCAGATAATTCTCTTTGTTAAAAGTGCGATATTTTTCAATTAAAAAGTGTCTATCATGGCTATACTGATCACCAATAAAGCTTAAATTTTCTTTTGCAGGTGTAACATATTTTACGTAGTGAAATAATATAGCTATGCATATACAACAACGCATAAACTAAATATTTTCGGATAAATTATTGTAAGGTTTCATGAAGTAAACATTAAACAATTTTAATCGCACTTACCAGTTTTGGGTCAGTTTAACTCTTTAGAACTGTACGATTTGTTTTATAATTTCTATGAAAATATAATTTCTTAATTAAACGCTTTCACGACTGCTAACGTAGATTAATGTCATTTGAAAATTTGTAACTCTGCCACAGGGCGTTTCTTTCGTAATTTGTATGTTACTTATTTCTTAAGTATGTAGCTAGTTTTCATATTTTTGCAATAAGGTATACTATGGATAGAAATATATTGATTAAAAAGAATACAATCAGAATGTGTATCCATTTCTAACGTAATTGTGAATACAGAAAGCAGGCGGACCTTACTGTCAAAAAGACAAAAAATCCTGCGGTCGCCAAAGTGTTTATATATATTTATAACAGTTAAAATATATTTATAATTTTTTAAAGACTAAAGTATCCTCAAAATAACATTTCTACTCTCCACAATAAATAAAATAAATAAATAAAATAAATTAATTAATTAAAACATAGAGCAATATATGAATTAAGTGATTAAGCCTTTAACTATGACGGTAGTTAAGAAACGATTTTACAAGTCTGTCTTGAATTCCAATTTCATCTTTTTTTTTTTTTTTTTTTTTTAAATAATTGACAATTTTTACATTTAACCTATTTTTCTATTTTAAACAGTAAGCCCCGCCTATTTAATTTTTTTTTTCTTCTAGTGTTCGTTTAAAGGCTTAAAATTTCATCACCAGTAATCGATGGAGTAAATACGGCTTGTGTATATTTTGCGAACGCAAAGTATAGGGTTTAACACTAATACTCAAAGTCACATTTACTTTTATTTTCTGTATTGTTTTGTTTCGAAGAACGATAAAAAGCGGGGCTTGTCTTTATTACAAAACAAGAATTCTTGATGCTAACACTAATGTCTAAAAATCATCATTTTTGTTTCATTTCATTACGTTTGACATTGTTGTTATATAATTTGACCCGTAAATAAAAAATAAAAATATTTTGTTTAGTTTTCTCTGTTATTTTTAAAGATTTACTTTGTTATCTCATGCAAAACTTTATAAGAGATGACCCCTTAAACCACTCCAAAAGAAAGATTTAATTATATCTCGAAAACTAACTAGAATGAGCTACAAATTTGCACACCCATATTTTTCAGCAATAGGATTGATATTATGTAAAAATTAATATATGTCATAGTTAATAATTTTTATAAATGTGAATTTATTAATAATTTTCATAATTAAAAGTATTTTTCAGAATCAAAATTAATGATGGATTATGTTTGGGTTTCTTCACTGTATTTCGTAATTAATTAATATATATATATATATATCGATCAAGCTATTTTTTGTGAAGATATTAATAAAAGTTTGAAATGTGAATTTAACATTAGCACCTTCAAACTTTGAATGCTCATAACTCTGTGAAAAAATAAGTAAAATATACCAACAATATACTTTTTCGCGTTCTCGTGATCTCAGAAATACAAATATAAAATAAAAATGGTGCAGGCAGAGAAAAAAAAAACGCAACACTCAACGTAACTTCGTTGCTAATCAATGTAGAAAAAGTAATAGGTATCATTCGACAGGGAATTGTGAGTAGTTTCAAAAAATGAAGTGAAATTTTGAAATGGGGGTCGTCTACATATTAAAACGCGAACCAACTTTGATTTTTTTCAATGATAATGCCCCATTTTTATTTTATATTTGAATTCCTGGGATCGCTACAACGCGAAAAAGTATATTGGTTGTGTATTTTACTTGTTTTTTCACAGAGTTATAAGCGTTCAAAGTTTGAAGATGCTAATGTTAAATTCATATTTCAAACTTTTATTAATATCTTCACAAAAAATAACTTGATCGATAATTTTTTTTTTTTTTTTTTTTTTTTTTTTTTTTACGCGATACAGGGAAGAAACCCAAACATAATCCATCATTTCTTTTGATTCTGAAAAAATATTTTTAATTTTGTAAAATATTAATAAATTCATATTCATAAAAATTATGAATTATGACCTATATTAATTTTTACATAAAATGAATCCCAATGCTGAAAAATATGGGTATGCAAATTTGCAGCTCATTCCAGTTATTAGTTTTCGAGATATAAATAAATCTTTCTTTTTGAGTGGTTTAGGGGGCCGTCTCTTATAAAGTTTTGCATGAGATAACGAATTAAATCTTAAAAAATAACAAAGAAAATTAAACAAAATATTTTTATTTTCTATTTACGGGTCAAATTATATAACAACAATGATAAACGCAAAGAAATAAAATAAAAATGATGATTTTTAGACATTAGTGTTAGCATCAAGAATTCCTGTTTTCTAAAGAAGACAAGCCCCGTTTTTCATCGTTCTTCAAAACGAAACAATACAGAAAAGAAATGTTAATGTGACATTGAGTATTCGTGTTAAACCCTTTATTTTATGTTGACAAAAATATGCACAAGTGGTATTTACTTCATCGATTAATTGGTGATAAATTTTGAAACTTTTAAACGAACGTTAGAAGAAAAAAATTAACTAAATAGGCGGGGTTTACTGTTTTAAATAGAAAAATAGGTTTAACGTGAAATTGTCAAATATAAAAAACGAATGGAATTGGAATGCAAGACAGACTTGTAATATCGTTTCTTAACTATCGTCATAGTTAAAAAAGACTTAATCATTTGCTTCATATATTGCTTTATTTTATTTTATTTATTTACTTATTTATTTGTTTTGTAGGGGGGAGGATTATTATTTTCAGGACACTTTAGTCTTTAAAATTTTATTAATATATTTTAACTTTATACATTTTTAAAAACATACTTTAACTTTTATAAATATATTTTATTACATTTTGCGACCGCAAGATTTTGTCTTTTTGTCAGTAAGACACGCCTAAGGGTGTTATATTTTCAAAATAAAATATTTCAGAACAAATTTTCTGTTTTCGTATTCACAATTATATTGCAATTGGATATACATTATAATTATATTCTTTCTAATCAATATATTTCTATCCATAGTATATTTTATGACAAAAATATGAACACTGGGTACACACTTAAGAAATATGTAACACACAAATTACGAAAGAAACGCCCACAGACAGAGTTACTGATTTTCAAAGGGCGTGAATCTACGTCAGCAGTCGTGAAAGGGTTAATTAAGGAATTATATTTACATAGAAATCATAAAACGAATCGTACAGTTCCAAAGAGTTCAACTGACCCAAAACCGGTAAGTGCGATTAAAATTGTTTAATATTTACTTCATGAACCCTTACAATAATTTATCCTAAAAAATTTAGTTTATGAGTTGTTGTATATATATATATTATTTCAATTCGTATATTATGTTACACCTAAGAAAGAAACTTCACTTTATTGGTGATCAGTACAGCTATAATAGACAATTTTACTTAAAAAAATATTGCACTTTTTTCACAGAGTACTGTATGGCAAGTGTAATGTATTTAAATGGACCTAAAATTATCTAAAAAGGTACTGAAGTATATACAAATCTAAAAAATTGAACTCAAGATAATTAAAAAACTGGAAAAACAGGCAACGTTTTATTAATTTTTATAATTATTCTTCTTCTGAAAGATTTCTAGTGTATTTTGTCTATATCTTATACGATCTTAATTTTATTTTTCTACATTTATAGATAACACCCTAACACATTTTTGATTATAACTCTATAAATACTAAAGATAAAGTATACAAATTGTATACTTTTCCGCACTGCTACACTCTCAGAAATTCGAAAATGAAGTCAAAATTGGGTGTTGCTATTGAGAAAATCAAAGTTGGTGCTCATTTCAATATGTAGATGACCCCTAATTCAAACTTTGACGACATATTCAGAAAGTGCTATTAATTTCCTGTTGAATTACGTCTATTATATGTTCCTGCGTCAATTAATAACGAAATTACAGCGGGTGTTGCGTTTTTTTTCTCCCGACTGTACATTGCCATAGAAAAAAAATCAAAGTTGGTGCGTGTTTTAATATGTAGACGACCACCAATTTAAAATTTAGCTTCATTTTCTGAAAGTACTCACAATGACACTTATTACATTTTTGTGCATCGATTAGCAAAAAAGTTACGTCGAGTGTTGCGTTTTTTTTTTTTTTTTTTTTTTTCGACTGTACATTATATGGGACGCATTCTATTTTTAGGCAATATAAAAAGTTTAACAGCAGCAATTTAGATTAATCTTAATCTGTAAATTTAAAGTTATAAGTAAGGCTTTTGGGGTATGTCTTCTTTCCCAACTAAAGTGAATAGTAACGTTTTTGGTTTGCATATGGTGACAAATGAATTTAGATATTTTTTAAAGGATTTTCTTTAAATTTGGTTTGATATCTTTATACTGAACAAAATATAACTACTTTAACATCATTATCTAAATGTTTAAAAATATTTTTCTACAGATTAAAGTATGACTGACATTGTATTGGTTTCCAGGGCTACAAAAGTTTATTTAGATACATTTGACTATATAAGTGGAAATTTCTTAAAATGCATTTCTAATATTGAATTTTGTTGTACTTTGAAACAAAACTGAAATTTTATCGACTAAACAGTTAAACAGCTATGTTCAGTAGGAAACAGTTGTATGACCAATGGAAATTGCATGACTTTTCTTTCTTTTTTTTCAACAAGAAAGTGTATTAAAAAATTATACTACAATATTGAAACGTGCTACTATATAACCTGCTTTTTACTAGATTACTGTTAATTCTTAAATCTCCAAATCATTCTTAGAAAGATTTTTTTCCACGAAAAATTTTCGCAAGTCAGGTAAAGTCACGAATTCAATTTTCTTATTAGTGAAGGAACACATTAGTTCTGACTTAGCCTTTTGAGCGGAGAGGATTACTGAAAGCTAGGATCGAGTGGGACAGGTATATTGAAAAGGATATGAGTATATTAAAAAAGTTTAATAGTCTAATGTTTCATTTAAAGCAATCTATATATATCTTTTCACATCGAAATGTATATTTGTAATTTATAAAAAGATTTTGTATAATTCTATATTAAATGTTAAGTTTAAACTACCATACAAGATGTAAAAGTATATTTTGTATCATATATCTCTTTTTATCATAATGAAATTTGTAGTAAAACGTGCTTTATCAAGATATAGCTATGAATCATATAAAAAGTGCATGAAAACAAAATCAAAACTAAAAGAAAATATCAACAAAAATGTCGCTTCTTGTGTCAGAAAAAAGACTCCTATAATAGCATAAAACATACTATTTCACTACTGTAGGATGATATTCTGAAAAATATTCGAACTCAAATATGTATTTGAATACGATATATAATGTATACATTATATATTTTTTTATGTAATTCTCAAAATTCTGTTGCGATAATAAAGTTTAATTCATTGTAAAAATAATCTAAGATAGGTTTAGGAACAGATTTATTTGAAATATAAGTTTGTGTGAGGGGGCTGCCTCTCCCTTTAACTCCCCTTTCAATTATAGTACATACATTTATTAATAAAACAAAATTAAAGCTGTTAATAATTCGCATTAAAACTTCCAAATCTTCATATAATTTTTCAAATAAAAAATTAATATAAATTATAAAATACCAAATTTGAATTTCCTGTAGTTATTTGTTTTTAAGTTATGCGGATAATAAATATACATGCAAATCAGTTAGAAATGGGACTTTTGTGCGCAGGCATCTCAAAACGTGATATTATACAAAAAAACCAGAGTTGAAAAGAGAACTTTAAAAAGTACTTCGTGTAAAGTATGGGTCTATATTCATAGCCAAAAGAGTCCGCGACATAGTTTCTTAGCCAAAGTAGCTGAACAATTAAATTAGAATTATCATAAAAGTGTAAATAAAATAAAGATTAAAAACATAAAAATCATATAATAAAAATTAAAGTTGTACTATAGTTTATTAAATTTATAGAATATTGAATTTAGAAAATAACTAGTATGCTGTGGCCACCACAAGACTTTCTTCTATATTTTCCTATAGAAATTCACTCAGTAATAATATATATATATATATATATAATTTTTTTTTTCGTTAAAAGTAAAAAAAAAAAAAAGGATTACTTTGTTTTAAATTATCACAGATTTATAGTTCAACCATTCGTTTTAAAGGTATTGACGAGACCTTTCGAAAGATACCCATCATGAAAATTTACTCCACTCAATGCCCCACACATGCCCCCCCCCCATGCCAATTCCCCCACAGGCACACAATTTTTTTCCTAGTTAACTACTACTATTATCAATAATTCATATTAATTTTAAAATCAAAAGTTTAAAATAACTCTCATTATGCACGTTTACACGAAATTTTGTCCTATACTGCCATGTTAAAAGTTTACAAAAAAATGCGATCACAGTGCCACCTGTCTAGTGATTGATCCCCAAATCAATCAGCACCAGTTAATGTCAGGGTACAACTAAATACCAAGTTTGGTTAAATTTCATTCACTGGTTCGTGAGATGCAGCGTCCAAAAAAAAAAAAAACGTGATACACACAGAGAGACAGACATACAGACATTTTTTAAAAAATATCAATTCGTGTTCAAGACATCCCAAAACATGGATATCCATCAAAAAATGGATGTCAAAAATTATCACGAATCCAATACTTTCTCTATATTACATAGAAGAAAATAAAAAGCAAGCGCACGTGCAGGATGTTTTTTTTTTTTTTTTCTTTGGAATAAAGTTAACGGAAAAACGCGTAGTATCTCTTGGAGCTCTTTTAAAAGTGAAATCGGAACTGATGTGGTTATTAGAAGAATAAACTGGAAATAGAAAAATCGGCATAAGTGATTTTCAATTAATGTTAAGTCTGAAACATTTATAAATAAAATCTTAGAAGTAGGATTTCTCTTACCTATAGTATGTATTGAAATTTTGGTTGAATTTATGAAAAAGTAAATTAAGCTGAGGGAAAAAAAAAAATATGTATTATCAATGTTTTACAATTATATATTCACTTGCTCCAATATAAATGTTATACAACTGAATGAATACTACTTGATATTGAAAAATGAATTTAAATTTAAATACGAAGATTATGAAACAAGGATTATAATATTTATTGTGATAAATGTGCTTTAAAATATATAACAGCGTATACCAATTTAATTATAATCATTCAAAAATTGAAAGAAAAGAAAAGAAAATAATAAAAATAATTGTATGAAATGAAAACTAAAAGGTTACCGTAGCATAGGTGCCACACTTAATGAAAGGAAATGACAAAGATTCGGCGTTTGTAATCGATAATCTTGGCGGAAAATTAATAAAGCTTAGGAAAATTATCTTGAATAGCGAGTATGATGAAGAAACTGTTAAACAGATGCTTTAGACTATCACCGACGATAGGAAGGAGAGAGGAGAAAGGGAAAGACAGTAACAGAAAGAAGAGAAAGAAAGACAGAAAGAAAGAGAGAAAGTAGAGAGAGAGATAATAGAGAAAGAGAAATGGAAGAAAATAAATTAGGGATAGAAGGAGAAATGGAAGAAATAAATTACGGATAGAGGCAGAAAAAAGAAAATTACGTTTAGAATCTCAAGAAGAATAGAATTAGAAAAAATAAGACTACAACGGTTGAACTCTATTGAGAATCAAAGCATCGATGATGATAATGTTGCATCTACACTATCTAGCAATAAGTATTTGGACACTTTCGAATTTAGACATTTTGTTAAATATCTAGAAAAGTTCTTAAGGAATCTTCTTGAAACTTTGGTAGTGTAAAGAACTTCTTATCCCTCATATGTTTCAGCAAAAGATGTGCTCATGAAAAGGAAAAGGGGAGCAGTAAAAAATTACTGTATGGCAAGTGTAATGTATTTAAATGGACCTAAAATTATCTAAAAAGGTACTGAAGTATATACAAATCTAAAAAATTGAACTCAAGATAATTAAAAAACTGGAAAAACAGACAACGTTTTATTAATTTTTATAATTATTCTTCTTCTGAAAGATTTCTAGTGTATTTTGTCTATATCTTATGCGATCTTAATTTTATTTTTCTACATTTATAGATAACACCCTAACACATTTTTGATTATAACTCTATAAATACTAAAGATAAAGTATACAAATTGTATACTTTTCCGCACTGCTACACTCTCAGAAATTCGAAAATGAAGTCAAAATTGGGTGTTGCTATTGAGAAAATCAAAGTTGGTGCTCATTTCAATATGTAGATGACCCCTAATTTAAACTTTGACGACATATTCAGAAAGTGCTATTAATTTCCTGTTGAATTACGTCTATTATATGTTCCTGCGTCAATTAATAACGAAATTACAGCGGGTGTTGCGTTTTTTTTCTACCGACTGTACATTGCCATAGAAAAAAAATCAAAGTTTACGCGTGTTTTAATATGTAGACGACCACCAATTTAAAATTTAGCTTCATTTTCTGAAAGTACTGACAATGACACTTATTACATTTTTGTGCATCGATTAGCAAAAAAGTTACGTCGAGTGTTGCGTTTTTTTTTTTTTTTTTTTTTTTTTTTTTTTTCGACTGTACATTATATGGGACGCATTCTATTTTTAGGCAATATACAAAGTTTAACAGCAGCAATTTAGATTAATCTTAATCTGTAAATTTAAAGTTATAAGTAAGGCTTTTGGGGTATGTCTTCTTTCCCAACTAAAGTGAATAGTGACGTTTTTGGTTTGCATATGGTGACAAATGAATTTAGATATTTTTTAAAGGATTTTCTTTAAATTTGGTTTGATATCTTTATACTGAACAAAATATAACTACTTTAACATCATTATCTAAATGTTTAAAAATATTTTTCTACAGATTAAAGTATGACTGACATTGTATTGGTTTCCAGGGCTACAAAAGTTTATTTAGATACTTTTGACTATATAAGTGGAAATTTCTTAAAATGCATTTCTAATATTGAATTTTGTTGTACTTTGAAACAAAACTGAAATTTTATCGACTAAACAGTTAAACAGCTATGTTCAGTAGGAAACAGTTGTATGACCAATGGAAATTGCATGACTTTTCTTTCTTTTTTTTCAACAAGAAAGTGTATTAAAAAATTGTACTACAATATTGAAACGTGCTACTATATAACCTGCTTTTTACTAGATTACTGTTAATTCTTAAATCTCCAAATCATTCTTAGAAAGATTTTTTTCCACGAAAAATTTTCGCAAGTCAGGTAAAGTCACGAATTCAATTTTCTTATTAGTGAAGGAACACATTAGTTCTGACTTAGCCTTTTGAGCGGAGAGGATTACTGAAAGCTAGGATCGAGTGGGACAGGTATATTGAAAGGGATATGAGTATATTAAAAAAGTTTAATAGTCTAATGTTTCATTTAAAGCAATCTATATATATCTTTTCACATCGAAATGTATATTTGTAATTTATAAAAAGATTTTGTATAATTCTATATTAAATGTTAAGTTTAAACTACCATACAAGATGTAAAAGTATATTTTGTATCATATATCTCTTTTTATCATAATGAAATTTGTAGAAAAACGTGCTTTTTCAAGATATAGCTATGAATCATATAAAAAGTGCATGAAAACAAAATCAAAACTAAAAGAAAATATCAACAAAAATGTCGCTTCTTGAGTATATGTGTCAGAAAAAAGACTCCTATAATAGCATAAAACATACTATTTCACTACTGTAGGATGATATTCTGAAAAATATTCGAACTCAAATATGTATTTGAATACGATATATAATGTATACATTATATATTTTTTTATGTAATTCTCAAAATTCTGTTGCGATAATAAAGTTTAATTCATTGTAAAAATAATCTAAGATAGGTTTAAGAACAGATTTATTTGAAATATAAGTTTGTGTGAGGGGGCTGCCTCTCCCTTTAACTCCCCTTTCAATTATAGTACATACATTTATTAATAAAACAAAATTAAAGCTGTTAATAATTCGCATTAAAACTTCTAAATCTTCATTTAATTTTTCAAATAAAAAATTAATATAAATTATAAAATACCAAATTTGAATTTCCTGTAGTTATTTGTTTTTAAGTTATGCGGATAATAAATATACATGCAAATCAGTTAGAAATGGGACTTTTGTGCGCAGGCATCTCAAAACGTGATATTATACATAAAACCAGAGTTGAAAAGAGAACTTTAAAAAGTACTTCGTGTAAAGTATGGGTCTATATTCATAGCCAAAAGAGTCCGCGACATAGTTTCTTAGCCAAAGTAGCTGAACAATTAAATTAGAATTATCATAAAAGTGTAAATAAAATAAAGATTAAAAACATAAAAATCATATAATAAAAATTAAAGTTGTACTATGGTTTATTAAATTTATAGAATATTGAATTTAGAAAATAACTAGTATGCTGTGGCCACCACAAGACTTTCTTCTATATTTTCCTATAGAAATTCACTTAGTAATAAAAAATATATATATATATATAATTTTTTTTTTTCGTTAAAAGTAAAAAAAAAAAAAAAGATTACTTTGTTTTAAATTATCACAGATTTATAGTTCAACCATTCGTTTTAAAGGTATTGACGAGACCTTTCGAAAGATACCCATCATGAAAATTTACTCCACTCAATGCCCCACACATGCCCCCCCCATGCCAATTCCCCCACAGGCACACAATTTTTTTCCTAGTTAACTACTACTATTATCAATAATTCATATTAATTTTAAAATCAAAAGTTTAAAATAACTCTCATTATGCACGTTTACACGAAATTTTGTCCTATACTGCCATGTTAAAAGTTTACAAAAAAATGCGATCACAGTGCCACCTGTTGAGTGATTGATACCCAAATCAATCAGCACCAGTTAATGTCAGGGTACAACTAAATACCAAATTTGGTTAAATTTCATTCATTGGTTCGTCAGATGCAGTGTCAAAAAAAAAAAAAAAAAAAAAAAAAAAAACGTGATACACACAGAGAGACAGACATACAGACATTTTTAAAAAACTATCAATTCATGTTCAGTACATCCCAAAACATGGATATCCATCAAAAAACGGATGTCGAAAATTATCACGAATCCAATACTTTCTCTATATTACATATAGAAGAAAATAAAAAGCAAGCGCACGTGCAGGATGTTTTTTTTTTTTTTCTTTGGAATAAAGTTAACGGAAAAACGCGTAGTATCTCTTGGAGCTCTTTTAAAAGTGAAATCGGAACAGATGTGGTTATTAGAAGAATAAACTGGAAATAGAAAAATCGGCATAAGTCATTTTCATTTAATGTTAAGTCTGAAACATTTATAAATAAAATCTCAGAAGTAGGATTTCTCTTACCTATAGTATGTATTGAAATTTTGGTTGAATTTATGAAAAAGTAAATTAAGCTGAGGGAAAAAAATATGTATTATCAATGTTTTACAATTATATATTCACTTGCTCCAATATAAATGTTATACAACTGAATGAATACTACTTGATATTGAAAAATGAATTTAAATTTAAATACGAAGATTATGAAACAAGGATTATAATATTTATTGTGATAAATGTGCTTTAAAATATATAACAGCGTATACCAATTTAATTAAAATCATTCAAAAATTGAAAGAAAAGAAAAGAAAATAATAAAAATAATTGTATAAAATCAAAACTAAAAGGTTACCGTAGCAAAGGTGCCACACTTAATGAAAGGAAATGACAAAGATTCGGCGTTTGTAATCGATAATCTTGGCGGAAAATTAATAAAGCTTAGGAAAATTATCTTGAATAGCGAGTATGATGAAGAAACTGTTAAACAGATGCTTTAGACTATCACCGACGATAGGAAGGAGAGAGGAGAAAGGGAAAGACAGGTAACAGAAAGAAGAGAGAGAAAGACAGAAAGAAAGAGAGAAAGAAGAGAGAGATAATAGAGAAAGAGAAATGGAAGAAAATAAATTAGGGATAGAAGGAGAAATAGAAGAAATAAATTACGGATAGAGGCAGAAAAAAGAAAATTACGTTTAGAAGAAGTTTAGTTTTTTCTCAAGAAGAATAGAATTAGAAAAAATAAGACTACAACGGTTGAACTCTATTGAGAATCAAAGCATCGATGATGATAATGTTGCATCTACACTATCTAGCAATAAGTATTTGTACACTTTCGAATTTAGACATTTTGTTAAATATCTAGAAAAGTTCTTAAGGAATCTTCTTGAAACTTTGGTAGTGTAAAGAACCTCTTATCCCTCATATGTTTCAGCAAAAGATGTGCTCATGAAAAGGAAAAGGGGAGCAGTAAAAAATTAAACAAAAATCAAAATGTTTTGGATCGCTTTAAAAATTAATGCTTTAAATGCATTTTGGCTGTAACCTGCGATTATGAAGTATTTTTCTCCTTATCTGTGTAAAATTTTGTGATTCTACCACATATATTCATGTAAATGTAAAGGTTTCTTTAAAAAATTTCGAAAAGAATTTCCACATTTTTTTAATTATAACACATGGGGTATTAGACCTAGTGCAAAGCCCTTTTTAGGAAATATGGAATGCTATAGTAGACAGAGCATACATCAATCAGAACGCAAAAATTTTAAATATCTTACGATACTCGAGCACTTTTACTCAATATTTAATTGCGCATGCGCAAGATTTATAAAAACTTTATTTGCATAATTTAATAGCCAAAGGTATTGGACAACTTATATGAAAACCCCCCAAAATATTATGTAAGTTCAAAACGCTGCGAGACATAGAATAAACAGAATATAAATTCTTCTCAAAAAAAAAAAAAAAGAAATAAAAAAGAAAAAAGAAAAAGAAAGAAAGAAGATGTTAGGGGTTTTTATCAATATTTATTTACAATCAACGAAAACACTGTAATATCATTGGCATTGAATGAATCAAAATAAAACTAAGAGTAAAACCTCTTATAATTTAGCTTTTGTTTTGAGAAAACTGAAATTCTGTTCATTCTATCTCTCGTAAAGTTTTGAATTTACATGACATTTGTCTGGGGTTTTCATTAAGTTGCTCAATACATTTGACTATTAAATTATGCAAATGAAATTTTTATAAAGCTTGCGCATGCGTTGTTAGAAATTATTTAGTAAAAGTTCTCGTATTTCGTAAGATATTTTACATTCTTGAATTCTGATTGCTGTATGCTGTGTCTAATTTAGTAGTCCATATTTCCTAAAAATAACTTTACAGTGGGTCTAATAACCTACGTGTTATAATTAAAAAAGTGGAAATTCTTTTTGAAATTCTTGACGAAACGTCAGTGGAGGCCTCTGTTGAAACTCAAAAAGATTTTTGGTTCCGTCTGTGTGCCTTGTTGTTTGTCTGTTGTCTGTCTGTCGCGCGATAGCGGACGTAAAAAACCCGCTTTTGACTTGCAGTTTGGTTCACATGTTCATGAGTCACACGGAATTGACTGTATAGATTTGGGTGTGTGTTCCATTTGTAGTTCGTGTACAGGGACGCTCCAAAGTTTTTCTTATCATTACGGCCTATCGACAGAATTTGTATATACGATATAGCGGCCAAAAAATCCGCTGATTTACTTGCAAATTGCTGCACACGTTCAGACTTTCTATAGAAATAGCTGTATAATCTTTTATGTCTATATTGATTATGAATTGTGTACTGGGACGTGACAAAGTTTTTCTTATAATTACGGCCTATGGGTGAATTTCGCTTAAACGCATTTTAACATCTTTACTCTGCATCCAGCGAAATGAAATTAGCTATATTACTGAGATACTTACACTCATGCTTTCTGCAGAAAATATGTGTTCTCAGGCTTCATTATTAATGTACAGGAACTTGAAAAAGTGTTCCGACAATGACACGTAATCAACCACATTATGTCAAATTTTGAACAATTATTAGTAAAAACGTGTAGGATAGGTTAAAGGGTTTTTACTGGTACATACAATGTTTATGGTTCGTTTTCAGAAACACAGAAAATAATTCCGTGACATCAGAAACCATGGGCAATTTTTTTATCAAAGTTCATTTTTACGCGTTTATGCTGCATTCGACAAAATGGAATTAAAATACATTTCAAAGATGCTTTAAATAATGTTCTCTCTCTCTCTCTCTCAAAAAAAAAAAAAAAAAAAAAAAAAGGTTATGTATATACTAATTTATTTACAGAACCACCCAAAATAATTTTTGCCATTAAGGTTTCAATACCATTCATACAGCATAGATGATATTCTGAATACGTTTAAACTATTTAAAATTGCTTTCCACTTACGCGCACTTTTCTAATATGATAAGTTAAAATTTTTTCAACTTTTAGGCCACGGGAAAGGCAACAATACAGACGTTTCTTTCTTTAAACTACTATTGCTCTAGAAGTAGAGCAAAAATGTAAGTCCTGTTGAAACAATAATTATTACAACCCCTCTCTAAAATCTAACAAAAATCTGAGAATTCCACGTTTAAAATTTGCGGATATTTTCTTGATGTTCATAATAAAAGAAAAAATTACTAAATTCATTCTGCCTTAAAAAAATTTGCTATGTCTTTCGCTATCTTCATATCGTGCCAGTAACTGTTAAAACCATTTGGTTAATCAGGAACAAAATGTTTTTCATCCGAAAATGCAATATTTTACCATTTTATATTGTCTTTATTCAACTTTAACACAGACGTTCTTTCCTCCATTAAATACTTATTGATTATTACAGGTTTTTAATTCATTTTAACATATTATTAATTATTTTTAACATGCATGAATGTGGACCCAAACCTTTCGTTAAAAATTACGAGCAAATTCAGCAGCAGACATTTTGAGTAGGACAGTAAGAAAAATTATGAGTCTTCGATCTCTGTAAAACAACTCTGATTTTGCATCAGATCTCTCTCCTATCGAACCAGCAGTTCAACGTTTGATCACATTTCCTTCAGCAATTTTAGATCTTCGAATTTCATTAGAAATACGACGGATTGAAATTATCTCTCCACTTAAAAACGCATTAACATATTTCACTACATGAACATTTGTTTTCGAGGAATAATAAGCAATGTCCGTCCAAGAAAAATTGAAGGTTTATATATGAATTAATCTAGCCCATTAGTTAACAAATTCGCATGTCAACTGTATTTTATCCGCTAGTAAGTTAAATAAAACGAAAAAATCTTGATTATCCCTATAATTATGAACATCTAAAAACGTGCAGAAAAAAATATTTTGCACTATTTTTTATTATTTTTTTTTTCATATTCAAAAATTATAACATTTTTTTGTGTTTAGAATACTAGATATATTAAGTGCACTTAGTATAAACTTGTTCACAATTATTTTTAAATTAGTATTTTAAAACATTAAGTGTCCTTATAAATATGAGAAGGAGTGTGTATATATAGGCGTATATATATATATAGGCGGGGACGTGTCACGTCCATGCGATAAATTCATAGCCAAGAGAGTCCGCGAGATCCGCGTTTGTAATGATCTATAGATGGCGCTTTTTCAGCTCTTGTTGCTAGTAAATATTACAGCCACGTGTATCTATTTTTGTTCTTTTTGTTATTCTACTTAATATTCGTACTTTAATTTCTCCGCCATTACATCATGGAAAATTGATTGCTTTTGGAAAAAAAATATTTCAGTTTATTCAAAGTTCGATCGGAAGTAGATATTTAACTGAAGCTGAACAAATATTAGTTTCAAATCATCTGATTAATTCTTTACTTCCATTAGCCGAAGCAACTGAAATTTTAAATTTGCCATTTGGAAATAAATGGAAGCTTAATTCTGGATTTCTTGGTCCTTTGGAGTTACACTGGAGCTTACAACAGTTTGTGTTATCTTTTTTATCGGTTTTATTCATTTTTATTCAATAAATATATCTGAAACTAAACATCGGCATGCAATGGCGACTTGATGGAAGCCGAATTAAAGCATGTTAATTGTAATTTCACCTTAGTCTACCAGAGGGCGAGCATTTCATTACAATCGCGGATAATGATAGGAACGGAAAAACACGTTTACTAGAGCTCTTTTGAAAGCGAAATCGGAATTGATGTGAGTATTAGAAGAATAAATTGGAAATAGAAAAATCGGAATCAGTAATTTTCAAAAAGTTAAGTATACGACAGGTTTAAAAAATTGTTTTTCCTACCTGAGCAGTCATCGACGACATAATAAAATATACCACAGCACATTCAATAGAAAAGAACGTTTATCTGAATTTTTTTAGCCCTGTATATGCTCTATAAAATATATGTACTTCACATTATGTAAATAAATTTAATCTTATAGTTAAAAATCACTAACACAAAATGAAATACACTTCCAGCAATTTCCAAGTATAGCACCAATACATCCAAATACTTTGTGTAGTCCTGTAAACAAATGATGAATGATATCAATACTACAATCTTCCCAAAATATTCTTTTATGTATATGATAAAAAATGTTAATTTCATATCGCTTAAGGTAGCCTATAGATGTTACATTGTACTCACTAGAAATTTCCCCCACAGACGTAATGTCTTTGAGCTCTCTTGTATGGCCTTGTACACGAGCCATTTGCTTAAATTCAACGAAAAATACTGTATAACATCACTATATTATGCATACTCACACACACATATATATATATATATATACATATAATACCAATTTTGAATTGCTGCTGCCATTTGTTCTTGATGTACACAAAGCGACAAAAAAAAAAAAAAAAAAAAAAATCCGCTCTGCAGAAAAAATGACGTATACCTTTTTTATTTGTAATAACTTTAAAATTAATGCTTGTAACAAATAAAACTGTTTTGTTTGCATAATACCAAAGGTATGAAATGATATCTACGAACATTTTCGATTTATTAATTCTCGTTATTGCACTCTGCGAAGTACTTTTCAAAAGCCTGCATAAAATTTTCTTTTTGAACATAATGCAACTACACACACTTTGTATTCTACTATGATTTCTTATATGAAATAAACAGGTTACATTTTAATATATAACATAAAACTATTTATTTGTTAGATCTAAGTAAATTTTTATTAAAAATATGTATTCTGCAATGAGTTAATTCCACCTTTATATGGAATTACTGCTTTAATGCGCAATGGCATAGTTTTATACAGTGTTTTAATATAAATTTCAGAAATTTCAGTGTGCCAAATATCATAAATATTTTTTTATTGTTCTGGCAGAGTTACAGGCTGCAAATTTCGTATCCACTCCCCTCTCCACCGTCTTTTTATAGACGAAACATTTTCGAACGGATCGCGATTAGGACTATTTCCATGTCTTGTAAAGAAGAAATTCTACTATATCCTTTGTGGGATTTAACTTGAAGTGAAAAAAAAAAAAATGATTACTTACAGAATTATAGGTTCTCATGGGAATGGATAGGAAATTTTGTTGAAGTGAATAAACTTACCACAAACGCCGTGTAGTAAGGTCATCTTGAAATGCGGTTTGCGGAAATATCTAATAGGGGCCGTGCCTTTAGCGACCGTGCCCTTAGCGGAAATCTATACCCGTGTCCTTAGCGGAAATGTTATCTCCCCTCGGTGGCGTGCTTTTAGCATACGCGCCTTTAGCGGAAATGTATAATAAATTAAACTAGTATGTTGTGGCCAACACAAAACTTTCTTCTATATTTTCCTATACAAATTCACTCAATAACAATATTAAAAAAAAAAAAAAAAAAAAAAAGATGTTTTAAAAGTTTTTTTTTTTTTTTTTTTGTTAAAAGTAAAAAAAAAAAAAAAAATCGATAACTTTGTTTTAAATTATCACTTATTTATAGTTCAACCATTCGTTTTAAAGTTATTGACGTAACCTTTCGAAAGATACCCATCTTGAAAATTTACCCCCCCCCCCCCCCCAACATGCACAATTTTTTTTCCTAATTAACTACTACTATTATAAAAAATTCATATTATTTTTACAATCTCAGGTTAAGAATAACTGTAATTATGTACATTTATACGAAATTTTGTCCTATACTGCCATGTTAAAAATTTAGAAAAAATACGATCACAGCGCTTGATCAGCACCAGTTTATGTCAGGGGCCAACTAAATACCAAATTTGGTTAAATTTCGTAAAAAAAAAAAAAAAAAAAAAAAAAAAAAAAAAAATTTTTTTTGTTAGAAGTAAAAAAAATCGATAACTTTGTTTTAAATTATCACAGATTTATAGTTCAACCATTCGTTTTAAAGGTATCGACGAGACCTTTCGAAAGTTACCCATCTTGACAATTTACTCCCCTCGAGGGGGGAATTCCCTCCCAGGAGGGTTGGCGAGGCTCCTACACATACAAAAAAATTTTCCCAGTTGACTTGCTCTATTATAAATAATTCTTGTAAATTTCATAATGATTACTAAAAAGTAATTCTCTTTCTGCACATCTATACAAAATTTTGTCTTATATCACCATGTTAAAAATTTAGATAAAGCGGGATGGCAACGCAACCTGTAAAACAATTTTTACCAAAAGTTGATGGGCACGAGTTTATGTCAAGGTGCAACTACATACCAATTTGTATGAAATTCTGTGCAGTAGTTCCGGAGATACAGTTGCCACAAAATTTCGTCATACGCACACACACACACACACACACACACACACACACAGACTTTTTCTGAAAATGGTCAAATCGTATTCTATAGCTCTCAAAACGTGTAAATCCATCAAAAACCCGAGGTCGAAAATTTTTACGATTCCAATACTTTCTTCTATTGAATATAGAAGAAAGTAAAAATAAATTAATAAATAAAAAATGAGCTCTTCAATTTTCCTCTACGCTTTATCCACATTTAGCACTGGCTATATTTTGTTTCAGAAGTAACCTGTCGGAAAAATAGGTATGCGTACTGTAGAATATCCGTTATTTGAGGGAACGGTGATCTGTAACCATATATAGTTTAATGAATCACAGTACACCATACGAAAACGTACATTATTGCCATTTTATGATTTTATTTAAGTTTTTGAAAATATAATTAAGCATTACGCCTTTTAAAACTAAAACAAAAATGAAAAATCATGATATACACATTGATTATCAACACTTTCCAACTGTACGTATTCGTTGTATCGTATAACATTCTATGTTCTTTGTCTATATTATAACACAATGGACAGACAGAAAGACTTACATATAGAGTAAATGAATTCCTAATCACTCTGAAACATTGTTGGAAAGTGTTAAAAATGCTTAACAGAAACAGATATGCTGCTCTTTATTTCTTATTTGCATCCTTTAATGTATCGAAACATTTTTACGTAGCCCTGTAAATCTGGAGGTTAAGGATATTATAGTTTATACAAAACATTTTCTTAGCATATAAACAATAAATGCGAAATTCTTTATGATTTTTTGATGAAGTTATTTAAATGTGATTTATAAAAATGTCTCCCCTAAAGCGCAAAGCATTGGCATTTTTTGGATGTCCCTGTACACAAACCAGTGGCGTAGGTTCTATTAGAGCCGCTTTAAGTAGGGAATAATCAATAATGAATTTGAATGACACATATAAAAAATAAATAAATAAATAAAATAAAATAAAAATAAAATAAATAAATAAAAATAAAATAAAAACTAGTATGTTGTAGCCACCAAAAGACTTTCTCCTATATTTTCCTATACAAATTCACTAAGTGCAAATAATCAATTTTTATCTTAGAGAAAAGTAACACTAAATATCCAAAGAAAGACAGATTTATTGTCTATAAAAGACATCTTAAAAAATGCATTTTTATAATAGTTATCTCACATATCAAGTTTCGTACAGTTACATGCCATTGAAGTTGACATATAACTTTCTCGTTATCGAGGAAATTTGCAGTATAGAAGAGCCACCTATTGGCCGATAAGCATCCAAATTGAATCAGCATAATATCTCATAATGTCCTTTACATATATCACGTTTTGTTTGATTATACGCAATAGAACCTGAGGTATAGCCTCCCCTTAAATTGCGGAAATCGCTGCATAGCAGCGCCACCTGTTTAGAGGTTGACACTAAATGTTTGTAGACACTCATTTAGGTTAGAGTGCATCAGTATATAAATTTATATGCAATTCTCTGCAGCAGTTCCTGAGATATAGCTTACCCTTAAATTGCAGAAAAATCTGTGTAGTAGTGCCACCTGTCAGTCCATAAGCAATCAAATTGAATCAGCATAATGTCTCACAATGGCCTTCTCTTATATCAAGTTTTTATTGATTATACACTATAGAACCTGAGATGTAGCTTTCCCTTAAATTGTGGAAATCGCTGTAAATCAGAGCCACCAGTTGAGCGATTGGCATCAAAAGTTGACAGGCACTAATATAGCTCAAAGTGCATTTACATGTAAATTTTTATGTAATTCTGAACAGTAGTTCCAGAGATACAATTGCCACACAATTCCCCCCCCCCCCCCCACACACACACAAGTGCTAAGTTATTAAAATTTGGTTTGTAGAAATATCCCTCTTAGAACGAAATGCTTTGGAATACTTTCGGTTGTTCCTGTACATAAACAAATAACAATATTTACTCCATTTTCCATAGAGAACACTCGATAATGAACATATATCAGTTTGAGAATGAACATAACTTTTTATTGCCGCTAAGGGCACGGCATCTTCTATTCCTTCTTCTTCCAGTTGACCCCATTCCGCTAAGGGCACGTTCCGCTAATCGCACTGTCGCTAAGGGCACGACACCGTCTAGAATACCTCCGAAATAGTCTGTCAGGTACCACTTTTATGAAGATTGTATTTTATTTCGAGTTAATTGATCCCTTGAGCATAAAAATTCGCCCGACTATTTGAAAAGTTATGCACCTCCGTACCATAATGTACGGAGAATGTGTCACTGATTTAAAGTACGATTTTCATTAAGTCGGTCATATTTTCGTTGTCAGATCCGATTGTTTTTTTAGCTCGAAATAAGTTAAACTTGATTCATCAAAGAGAACCAGTTCAGCCCAATAATTAACTATTAATTTTTAAATTTTTTTAGCCATCTGAGGTCTTGCTTTCCTAATTCTCTTCACTAAGAAAGGAATTTTTTCAAAATTTATGTCATGTAAGCCTGCTTTGTTTAATAGTTGCTGTACTGTAGTTAAAGAAATTATGCTGCTAAACACTTTTTCTGAATATCTTTTATGTTCTAAATGTAATACAAACCGATTTTATAATCAATGGCTTTTTAACTTACGGTCATCTCGATTGGATAAGCAATATGGCCGACTAAAATCAAATTTCCAGTTTAAACGGCTCAAAAATTTTATATCTTTCTAAGTACCCTTTTACCAATATTTCGTTAACATTCAATTATTTTGCCATCTCACGTATTAAAATATTTTTTGATTTTCATTCGAAAATTAATACTTTTTGTGGAATCGTTACCTGCCTTATTCTTACCATTTTTGAAATAATTTCTAGAATTACAATTTTCCTGACAATTGTTTTTAACACTGGACTCAAAGCTAAAGTGTATGTGGAGAATAACATAGTAAAATCTGTTAGAAAATTTGCTTTTTAAACGATGAAATTGACGGTTATAAAAGTCGAAAAGGAAAATATCCAAGTGCGGCTTTTTTTTTTTGTCACTTAGTGTATATATATGCTGATAACAGACACAAAGACAGACACTCAGACCAACCGATAAAATATGATTTTTGGTTTCGGGAGACTTCAAAACGTGTAACGATAACAAAAACTCAATTTCGAAAATTTGAGGGTAAGAGAAAGTAAAAAAAATGTTTTGTGAATAATTATGAACTTGAAAGTTATAAATTGAATTATGTGAAATTATAATAGAATCACATTAGAATTATGTGAAATATTTTTAAAGGCCAAAAGAAGACTGTAGTCTTAAAAAGGACGAATACTTTTTTAACGTAACTTTACATCATAACTCCAATAAAATGTACTGTCGATTTTATAAATCCTAATATTCTACAATACTTGAGTTAGAATGGTATACTTTTTTCTTTCAAATTTTTATTCCATCTCAAATACATTACACAGAATTCTTTTTTCATTAAAACAACAAAAATTTTGTTAAACCAATTAACTTTTTTGTTTAACAACGATTATCTTTTTTGTTCAACAAAATTTTGTTACCATAATTCAGATTATTTTGTTGTTTTAACTAAACACTTTTGTTGATTCAACCAAACATTTTGTTGAGTCTACGAATATTTGTTTAAATCAACAAAATTATTTTGATGATTCAGCACATCTTTCGCGTAGTGGCTGATTACAGAGAGATCTCTGTTATAGCTTATCGAATTTATCCATAAGTTAACCTAATAGGTAGGGCATTTCTGCCCTACCTATTAGGTTACACAGTCTGCCACCATGTTGAGCAATCGACCAAATTCATTCCTCATAACATGAGTATAGTAGACCCTTAAGCAGAAATTTATCCTACCAAATATATGAAAAGGAATTAAGCAAAATATATCTATGCCATCCAGTTGATGCGTTTAAAGGATAGATGTTAGGAAAAATATGTTATGTATAATACAAAACTATTAAAATATGTTTCAAAAATACACTGTAAAAAAAAAAAAATCCCTTAAGATTACGAGGAAAGCCCGACAGTAGAGATTCCAGACAAGGCCGTTAAAAGAAACGTCTAGACCGTAAATTAAGTATAAGGTAATTCCGGGAGAGATGCCCGACTTAAGGAAAGGAAGCTATAAAATAAATTAGGTAGTAACAATGACAACGAAAATTTGTGGTAAATACATAATAGATATTGTTTATTACTACTAAGTAGTTTTTTTGTACCATATTGTAAATTTTCTTTAAAAAAAAAATAAAATTGCGGCAGCACTATATTTTGCCATCTCTCCCGAAGTTGCGGATGAGATGCCCCACGCACATGGGAGAGATGTGCCCTACCTGTTAGAAACATAATAAAAGGTTTTAACATTGGTCAATAGTGATCAATAGTGGTCAATAGGGGTCAATGGTCCCCAAAGAGCTTGTTTTGGTATTATTATATGTTTTTCTTCGACGACGAACTGTCCGAGAAGAAATTCCATAGTACCTAGCAGCTTCAATGACACCAATTTCCCCTGCTTCTAGTCTCAAGAGCCTCTTTTAAATGGTGTTCTGTCCTGGTCCCACCAGCTGTTCCAGTATTTTTTCTTTTGTACATACTGTAGTCATCTTTCTTTTTTATATACTGTTTTCTTTTTATATACTGTAGTCATCTTTCCTGAAACAAACAAGTAGCATTGAACAACTGCATTAACAAATACAATAATATTCACTTACCGGCACAATTAACCGCCCACCTACAGTTTCGTTAGCGCCCAAGATTGTTTACGTTATAGTTTAAATGTCAAAGGTCAGTCTGACATACCTGAGCGTTTTTTGCTTTCATATCTGAATTCAATTTGTTTTTTGTGATTTCGTTTTGAGTTGCTACTTCTAGAGATCACGCGAATTTGAATGTTATTTGATGAATTTTAATCTAAATTTATAATTTCAAAAAATATTTTTAAGTTACAAATTTTAACGATTTACAAATATTACGCATTTTATAAAAACAATATTAGTTTAAATTTTAAACAATTAAATGACTTTTCTTCCTGTAAATGTATGTGGGGCATCTCACCCGAATATAAACTGGGACAACTATCCTTTTGGTATGGGAGAGATTCCCCGGCAACTATCCAAAGTAAAAGACAGCAAAAATGGCGGCACAATGGCTGAAGTCGACTGATCAATTTCTTACTACAGATTTTTAAACTTATATAAAAAAAATCTATTTTTATTAACTAGTGCCAGCCTTACAATGCAACTTCACTCTTATAACAGAGTAGAAAAAACATGGTACTTACTTGAAATATTGTTGAGACAGCAGAACACAAAGAAATAAGTTCACGTAACTTCCACAGCACACCATTCAACATCTATCTGAAATAATAATCGGACTTGCTGAGCCATCTATCATTGCGTTTCGAAATTATATTAAGTGGGGCATCTCTACCGGTGGGGCAACTCTCCCGAAATTACCTTATAGTAACCTTAAATTACGTTACATGCCTGTAAAAAAACATTTTGCCCGTAAAACCAATGTTTTTTTTTTTTTTTTTTTTTTTTTTTTACGGGCTTTGTCTGGAATCTCTGCTGCCGGGCTTTCCTCGTAATCTTACGGGATTTTTTTTTACTGTGTACCTCTGACAGATTGTAATGTATTCGAATACTTTTATGAGCATCTGATATTTAATGAGTGATGCAATAATAACCATTTACATTAGAAAACCTGCTTTAATAAATCCAAATAACGTAAAAAATAGGGAAATAGAGCGTGGACAGACAGGTAGAAGAATTTTTGTCAAAAAATTTTTGTTACAAAATGTAGAAAAGACACAAAAAACAATTTAATATACATAATGACTGCCTAATGCTAAAATCTACAGTTTCACAAAAACGAGCGTCAATTCATTTATCTATATATGTAACGGTCTATAAATATTTAATATAGTCTATATAGAGAGAATATTTCTATATTTTTATCCTTATGTTTATTCATGTGAACATATTGTTATACAAATCATGAAAAACTCATTTTTAAAAGAATGAAGTGAAAATTTTCGAAAGGTTTTAGAATAAATGCGTAAAATATGTTTTGTTCTCTATAACAAAATGTTATTTCCATAAAAATTGGATTAATGCTACAAATGTTGAAACTCTGAGCTATTTCAAGAATAAATCATTCATGTCACCCAAATATTTCCGTAGTTACATCTTTTTGGGGATTCAGAACATTTTGTTACTAAGAGAACTTTGTCACATTTATGATATATTCTGTTAATATTTGATATCTTAGATATAAGAAAATATGTGTATTGATTTGAAAGCTTGTTAATATTAGAAAAGTCATCATCTTTATCTTAACAGAAAAGTTTTTAGAAAGTATTAGATAAAAAGATTAATATAAAAATAAGTGAATAGCTGTAATTAATTCATAACTGAAAAATAAAAATAGAATAATACTCTCTCAAGATACAATTACATATGCAGATTAGAATGAGTTTAAGAGCAAACTACAACCTTAATTCAAAAGATGCTGAAAATTATTAATTGTAGAAATGAAGCTTGGTATATATATTTTTATTTATTATTATTATTTTTTTAACATAAATTTAATGGACAGAAATCTATCCGTGTACTTGTTTATAAATATCAAGAATCATAATGGAAAATCTTCTATTTATACTTTTATTTGACCCCTGTAATTGTTTATAAAATTTAAAAATGTTTATGGAAAATCTGTTTATACTTTCATTTGTTTTGAATCTGTGAAAGAAAAAAACACATGAATGCATACATTTACACAAACATTATTTATATATTTTTTAAACTAAGACTATTCATTTACCTGATCACAGAGGGATAATTCCTGATTCTCTGTTAGGGCTTTATGGGCTGCAAAGCAATCACTCGATTGGCAGAGACGATCACAGTCCTGGCATCGTTGAGGTTCGCCCGGACGGCAGTCTGTTTTCATACACACATAACATGCTTCGGCACAACGATGTTCATATTGTTTCTCATAAGGCACGTCGCATCGATCGCAGTAAAATTTACTACCGAAGAAGGCTTTCAGTGACTTCACGACGTCATAATGTTCATCGTGAAGCCACAAATTGATCCGCTGGGGTCTATCCACACCTTTGTACGTAACCTACAAAATAAAAGAAAAATGTTAAATATTTCAAATGCAAATAAAGTAAAATATTATAATTATGTATAGCTAATAAAAATAAAACTTACTCGATTGCGATTATCTGACGACAATATGGCAATCTGAATGTTGAGATGCTCTTCGAACTGAGCGACTTCCCGAAACGTGCAAGGACCTAGGGGAACTTGGGCTGCAGCATGCAGAGCTCGGGCACGTTTCATCAGAGCGGGACGGTCACGTTGTCTCATGGCTTCAATTGCCTTGCGGTCATTCTCTAAATGGGCTTTCGCAAACACGATGGCCTTCGCACAGCAGAGTCCTTCTTCATCCTCGAAAATACTCAGAATAGATTTCTTTTGCAGGCGATCGACGGAAATATTTGAAATTCGTCGTCCTCCAGCACCGATGGGTCTGTGAACTGTCATGACATCCACCGAAAAACCCTCATCCAGTTGGATTTTATTTTTCGACTGCAGGACCTTCATGACGGCAGACATCACTTTTTCAACGGTGAGCTCAGAGACGGAAATGAGTTTCGTGGATATTGGCTTATCCAATCCCTCCGCCCAAATACAAAGTCGTATCAGGTCTGTGGATTCCAAATTTTCCGTGAAACGGCGAATCAAACTTGTAAATAATTGATTCACAGAGTCTATCACCGCAATCATGGGTACACCTCGCACGTGGGAGGGAAGCTTGTCTGGGTCGACACGGGCCTCATAACGGATTTCTTCCGCTTGATACTTGTTGTTCCTCCGACGTAGACGTTCGGTAATAATAATAGCATCCTCCATCTGTAAAAACAAAGAAAATATATACAATAAGCTCGATCATAAAAAAAAAAAAAAAAATCTATGTATAAAAGTAAGTACTTACGCGGGAAGTCTCTCCACCAGTCGTGTACGTTGGTCCGGCTCCAACAGGTCGAGCAGAAGTCTAGAGTAATAATAAAGAAAATTAGACACTTATAAAAAAAAAAAAGAGATTACACTCAAGAACACAAAAACAAACTTGCTTCAAATCCTGTTCCTACTCGGTAATATAGCGGCAAAGGCATGGGATTCTCCACAAATATTTTGGACACTTCATCGAAATCCATAAGATTTTCGATGAAAATTTGCGACGCTTCATCCATCAACTGAAAAAGTAAATACATCGTTAAAAATATCAATATTACAAAATATTACAATATTATAAGAAATTACGAGTTATATAAAGGCACTTACTTCATCATCGGAATCATTGAAGGGTATTTCAGAATCTTCAAAAAAGAACCTAAAATGAAAAAAGAACATTTTATAGAACAAAATTAAATGAATCAAAATTCAGAAAAGAAAATTGCATATACGAGTTCAAAATATTAAAGAAAAAAATATATATTCATGATTAAAAAAAAAACTTTCAGAAAACATTAGTGTTAATTTAAAAAAGAAACAAAATCTTAAAAACAGTTTAAAAACTGAAAAATAAAACTTGAAATATTTTTTAATTAGATTTTTTTCAAAATACTTAAAAAAAAAAAATAAATAAATAAAAAATAAATAAAATTTGCAAAAAAGAAAATGAAATTTTAGTATTGTTTAAAAATCATAAAAGAAAAATACATTAATGATCGTAAAAAATTAGAAAAAAAAAATATTTACCTGATTTTCGCCTGAACCAACAGTATTGAATGAGCGTTTCATTTTTTCTGATGAAAGAAAAGTAATCCTAGGAATAGAAGTAAAAGAGCAAGCAAAGAATTTTCTTGGACTAGGTCAAACAAGAAAGTGAACGAGCTAGCTCAGGAGGGTCCTTAAATATCCGGCGTAAGGATCGTGACATCAGTTATCTACCTTCTTATTGGCTGGATCCCCTGGGACGAGTCCACTTGGGCGCAGGTGGGGGAAACGACTTCCCACCCCCTATCTCCTAAGAGGGGAAAATATAAAATAAGGAAGTTCGAGGGAATGTCATCGTAGCTTAATCGGTAGCGCGTTGGTCTCGCATGCCATAGATGGTAGGTTCGATTCCAATGGAAGGTAATTTCGTTTTGTAAAAAATCTGGCGAATTAAAATAGTCAATAAAATAATTAATTAATAGTCAATAAAATTTACTGATTAAAATTGATTAATGAACTACTCATTAAAAATTAATTAAAAATATACTACATTGTCCTCTTTTCGATTAATGACGTTATTCTGTTTCATGTTCTGACAGGTTTCTGTGTTGTCCCTTTAAGAAAATTCTCCCCGTCACATGTCTTGACAAGAAGTCCAACGGATAAAAAGAAATTCTACCCCCGTCATCTTTCACGATCAAGCAACCAACCAACCATTCACTGTGTTGTCCCTTTAAGAAAACTCTCCCCTCCCCGTCACCCCTCCGTCACATGTCTTGACAAGAAGTCCAGGTTGCCAACAGATAAAAAGAAACTTTACCCCCGTCATCTTTCACGATCAAGCAACCAACCAACCATTCAACCGTTTTGACCCTCAAACGGGGGGGCTTACTACTGATGTGATTATTTGATACTTAATTTTCGATTTTAAATCAGAAAGATCGAATTCTGATATTTTCTTATTGATCTAATTTCAAGAGTAGATATTAAAATAATTTTTCAGTCTTTTCATTTAGAACTTTGTACGGATTTTTTATTTGTTTAATTATTTAATTATGTATTTATCTTATAAAGAAGATCATGCTTCTTTATTTTTATTTTTCTTCTTCTATTTAGCAAATAAAAAAGAAAAAAAAAAGTTTTTTTTTTTTTTTTTCCCCCAAATTCATTATTGTTGATTCTAATGTAATTATTTGTCTTCGTCAGACAAAAAAATTATGTATTCATATATATATATATATATAATTAACTAGGAAAATATTATTATCTTTATATTATTTAATCATTTTTTATTTAGTATAATTTCGGATATGTTAAACTTAATAAGAGGAAATTTCTTTCTTTAAATATGGAAAATTGAATAAAGATGACGGTAAAACAACTAGAAAAACATTATTAGTGAAACTCCCGAAAGCAAGTTATCATAAAAGTATGTCGAAACTATGTGCCTGAGGCGACTGTTTGAAATTACAATCAATTATTATAATAATCTAAAATCACATTAATAAAGTTAAACGATATCTATATATATATATTTTTTCATATGTAATACAGAATGTAAGAAATACAAAGTAGGACATTTAACAAAGTTTATGACTAAGTGTGTAATATAAAATTTCTTTTATGTTTTTATCATCTAAATTGGATTTATTAATTTAAGTGATCTTACATTTAAAATAAGGGATTTTGATAATTTTTTTTAAAGAATAATGATGACAGTAATAATAAATAGATAAATAAATTGTTATTAAGAGTGTATTTTTTTATTTGGTTACGGATTTTTTACTTAATTATAATTTTTCCTAGTACATGATTTTAAATACATAAATATGTATTTTGCTTTTTTTGTTATTGCATAATCATACAGATCCATATATTTTTAATATGTAATTTATTCCAGTTGTCAATTTTTCTTATCTATTTAGTTTAAAAGCTAAAAAACAAATAAAATTTCTCTGTCAGATTTGCAAATTTATAAATGAAATTAAGCGTTATATAGGATGTCTCAGTATCATAATTTAGAATTTCTAGAAAGGATAGAGTATATCACGATGACTCGATATCATACAGCAATGTAGGGTGAGGAATGTTTTCCTGAAGCGGTGGTGTACACATGGCCATCATAAATAAAAAGTATGTGAGTATTCATTTGAATAATGAATATACTAAAAAGGAAAAAAGGAAAATATGTTGGTGGGGAATCTCGAAATGGAAAATAATTATTACTATTGAATCGAGAGGGCAGCACCAAACAATAACTTTAGTTTTCTGCTTCATTCAATCTTGCGCTGAAGAAAGAACTTTTTTGAACTCCTCTGCGCAGGTGTGTTTTGCTAGTGTTCCCGAAAAAATCTCTAATGTGAGGTGCTTGACACCTTGAACATTTCATTCAAAGTTATTCGAAATGATAATAATGTGATTCGTATTCGTAACATCTATTCATATCACCTACAAAGTCATGTATAAATTAAAATGATTCGTAAAAGCAGTAATCGACTTCTAAGTTTGTTTGTGAGCTATTGTATTTAATTCCACTCGGATTCTGGCAGAAGGGGTGAGTAGAATTAAATTTTATTCTAATTGAATTTAAATGCATGTTCAATTGATGTTATTTGAATTTAATGTCTATTGGAATACAGTTTTGAGAATTCAAATTTGTTAATCTTATTTGAAATTCATAATTACAGATATTCTAATTTTAATGTAAAATTCAAAGTTGAAATTCCTATAAAATGAAACATAGTCGTATATTCTTCTTTGGCTTTATAGCCATGGGTCAAAGGTTGCGTTTAAAAAGTTTCGTCCACTGACTTCAGTGTAGGACTCACATCTATGTTGCATGAGATTCTGAATATTCCCTTTTTACAAATCGCAGTAGTTGTCGGGGAAATTTTAGGGGTAATCTAGATTGTAACAAAATATACGTAATTCATGCGCCGTAGATGTAAGGCTTGCATTGAAGTCGGTGGACGAAACATCGAACGCTATCACTGACCCACAATTCTTTCTTTCTTTCTTTCTTTTTTTTTATGTGTCTTTATTATTCAAAGGATTATTCATTTACGCGACGTCTTTCTATTTTATAATTACAGTATATAATTTACAATAAAATATACCGGGTTAAAGAAATTCCATAAATATTTACGGGAATTAGAGCACAGAAAAACAGACAGAGAGACAGATAGACGGATAGAAGAACAGTCAGACATATACACAAATTGAAATTATGTTCACACTAAAAAAATGATAGAAAGAGTCAAAAACGCTTAATGTAAAAGAAAGTACAATTCTAGCAATTTTTTATTAATAGCGCTTAATATAACTGAATATTTTTGTGTCACCCTGTAAATCTAATGCTAAAATCATGCTAAATTCCATGCAAAGCATTTTCTTTTGTGCTTATAAATAACACATTTCAATTTCATAAATCGTCGTGCAAAGTAAAGTTATTAAAATTTAGTTTATCGAAATATCTCTCACAAAACGCAATGCTTTGGAATACTTTTGTGTGTCCCTGTACACAAATTAGTGGTAGTATTTGCGCCATTTTATGCAGGAAACATCCGATAGTGAACTTGAATAACATATTTCAATTTCATTAAGATTTGTGTACAGTAAGGTTAAGGAAATATGGTTTATAGAAATGCCTCTCATAGAACACAATGCTTTGAAATATTTTAGGGGGTCCCTGTACACAAACTAGTAGAGGTATAAACTCCATTTTTAACAGGGAGCATGCAATAGTGAACTTGTATAACATATTTCAATTTCATTAAGATTTTTGTACAGTAAGGGTATGAAAATATGGTTTATAGAAATGCCTCTCATAGAACACAATGCTTTGAAATATTTTCGGGGGTCCCTGTACACAAACCAGTAGATGTATAAACTCCATTTTCAATAGGGAACATCCGATAGTGAACTTGTATAACATATTTCGATTTCATTAAGATTTTTGTGCAGTAAGGGTATGAAAATATGGTTTATAGAAATGCCTCTCATAGAACACAATGCTTTGAAATATTTTCGGGGGTCCCTGTACACAAACCAGTAGAGGTATAAACTCCATTTTAAATAGGGAACATCCGATAGTGAACTTGTATAACGTATTTCGATTTCATTAAGATTTTTGTACAGTAAGGGTATGAAAATATGGTTTATAGAAATGCCTCTCATAGAACACAATGCTTTGAAATATTTTTGGGGGTCCCTGTACACAAACCAGTAGAGGTATAAACTCCTTTTGCTATAGGGAACATTCGATAGTGAACTTGTATAACATATTTCAATTTCATTAAGATTTTTGTAAAGTAAGGGTATGAAAATATGGTTTATAGAAATGCCTCTCATAGAACACAATGCTTTGAAATATTTTCGGGGGTCCCTGTACACAAACCAGTAGAGGTATAAACTCCATTTTCAATAGGGAACATTCGATAGTGAACTTGGATAACATATATGAGTTTCAAGAAATTCCATAAATATTTACGGGAGTTAGAGCGCACACAGTGAGGCGGACAGACAGACAGACGGACAACAGACGGACAGACAGACAGACAAACCCAAGTCATAAACACTTTTCAACCTTGTTGGAAAGTGTTAAAAAATAAAACTTGCAATGAATTTTTTTTTTTTTTAATATCATTTGCAATTCAACATTTTCCGTGGAGTCTCCATCAGAGTATATTATTTTCTTCATGACGGAATAAAACTTATCTTTTAAAATATGTTTAATACTTATTTTAAGTAAATTGGATTGTAAAGGTTAATATTTTTATATACCAACTATGCGAAAAATACCAGAGCCGGGAATCTTACCCGGGCACCTCCGCTTAACGCACGGATGCTCTATGTGCGTTAAGCTGAGGTGCCCGGGTTCGATTCTCGGCTCTGGTATTTTTCACATAGATGGCATATAAAAATATCAACCTTTACACTCCAATTTACTTAAAATAAATATTCACGTTTGATAAATTCATGAATAAAAAATTTCTAAATTGAAATTTCTTGGTCTATGAAGTTGCGCTACGATTAATATTGTTTCACCTGTTATATCTGCGTTTGCAGACTCGGTGGATTTGCCAACGAATATTATGTGAAAAGTGCTTAGCTGGTTGTCAGCCAGGGTAGCCCAGTGGTAGAGCATCCGTGCGTTAAGCGGAGGTGCACGGGTTCGATTCCCTGCCCTGGTATTTTTCACATAGTTGGTATATAAAAATATCAACCTTTATCCTTCAATTTACTTAAAATAAATATTCACGGTTGATGAATTCATGAATAAAAAATGTCTAAATATGTTTAATACTTTTTATAATACGATAGCTGCGTGAAGTCTTTAAATTAACACCATACAATTTTTAAAATATAATCCGTAAAGCATATATATATATTAATTTTTAATTTTTATGAAATTTTTTGTGGACCGAGAGTATTTCGGATAACTGAAAACTCGGATAACATGGACTCTGTCGTAAATCGGAGAGAAAACATACGGTAAATTTTAATATGGATGAAAACGCAGCCAATAAAGTAAAATAATACATTTATTACATCTTTAAACGTATTACTTAAAAATGCAATACAATGCATACATATATAAATTAAAACACATACTGATTTATAGTAAAATTTGTCAAAGTTATCTACGCCATTTGTTTAAAGCCACGCCTCCAACGAAGCACGGCCATTTCTAGATTACCTCGGTTAAACCGGAACTCGGTTAATCGGGACTCGGATAACCGGGGCTCTACTGTGTTTTGAAATTAAAAATTAATCACTTAATTAATAAGATAGAAATTCTAATTATTATTTGTAAATCAAAACCTTTATTCCAATAATAGTAAACTTTTTAGTAAAAACTCAGTGTTCTCCTTAAAAAATAATGCAATTTATATATTAGGGATCGTAAATTCAGTTTAATTTGTATTGTTCCCCGTAAAGAATGAAATCCTTATCGATTGCAATTTATCGCAAATTGTTTACATTTGAAAGCATGTATCAACATAATTCAAATTATATGTTCGCTATGAAAACATAAACATCACTTTTTGTCTGGCGCTTACAGTTTGATTGACACTTGGCATTATTATTTCGCCAATGTTCTTTGTCTGCAGGTTTAACGGTTCCCATTTTCTTTTTTTTTTAATTGTATTAAAATCTTTATGAACAAAGGAATAGTTTGGTACTCTTTTTGGCTTATTTTTTAGTACTCCATGTCTACATTGACGAGAATTTACTCTCGGACTTCTTGGCAGAAAAGGACACACTTGATCTCTTGCCTTTCCCCATGTAATTTTTCCTGTGCCCACTCCTACCCGTCCAATTGCTGGTAGATTGTCTGTATAAAGTCATTGACTTTACAAAGTGTTTTATGAATATCTACACAGTTTAATAAACATATGAAGTTATTCAATTAATTTGTATGTTTTTTAAGGATTGAAGACTGTTTATTAATTTTTCGTAAAATTTAACCAATAACGTATTAGTGATCTGGCGTCGAAACAGTAAGAAACTGAGATGGAAATCAACATTATACTACCCTGTCTAGTATTTTTGAAACGTAGTACTGAGAGACTTTATGTCTTAAAATTTGCTTTATGCGAATATCAGAAACTTTAAATAACCATATATTTGATTTGAATATAAATAATTTCAGATATTTTTAAGATTTTATTTTAATAAAAGCAATATTTGTAATTGTTATACACCAAAAATTGGTCGACAATTATTTATGTTAAAGTGTAGCTAAATATAAAATATTATAATATTCTGTGATTTAGTTCTTGATCTAGAGTTGCTACAAAGTTTATTTTATGCACAAACAGAAACATATATTGAAAAGATTGGCAAAATGAGTACAGGGCTTTTTAAAACGAATAATAAAAAACAACATAAACAAAAATGAAAACACGCTTTTATTTCAAAATGTAGTGAATTCAGCAGTTGTGGATAATGTATATGTGGGTGGGTGGGTGAGAAAGAGTGTTTATGTCTTAAAATTTGCTTTATGCGAATATCAGAAACTTTGAATAACCATATATTTGTTTTGAATATAAATAATTTCAGATATTTTTAAGATTTTATTTTAATAAACGCAATATTCATAATTGTTAGACATCAAAAATTGGTCGACAATTATTTATGTTAAAATGAGGCTAAATATAAATATTATATGTTCGATGCACTGTGATTTAGTTCTTGATCTAGAGTTGCAACAAAGTTTATTTTATGCACAAACAGAAACATATTGAAAATATTGCCAAAATAAGTACAGGGCTTCTTAAAACGAACAATAAAAAATAACATAAAAAAAATATGAAAACACGCTTTTATTTCAAAATGTAGTGAATTCAGCAGTTGTGGATGATGTATATGTGGATGGGCGGGTGAGAGAGAGTGTTTATGTCTTAAAATTTGCTGTATGCGAATATCAGAAACTTTAAATAACCATATATTTGTTTTGAATATAAATAATTTCAGATATTTTTTAGATTTTATTTTAATAAAAGCAATATTCTAAATTGTTATACACCAAATATTGGTCGACAATTATTCATGTTAAAGTGTGGCTAAATATAAAATATTATATGTTCGCTGCTCTATGATTTAGTTCTTGATCTAGAGTTTCTAGAAAGTTTATTTTATGCGCAAACAGAAACATATATTAAAAAGATTGCCAAAATGAGTATAGTACTTCTTAAAACGAATAATAAAAAATAACATAAAAAAATGAAAACACGCTTTTATTTCAAAATGTAGTGAATTTAGCAGTTGTAGACAATGTATATGTACACAAATTTTCAGTTCAATTGAATGTATTAAAATCCGAAAACGAATTCTGAGCTAGAATTTGGGGTCCAAGGTCTTAGCCTTCTTCCCTTCTCCAACTCTGGAATCATAACTCCCTCTTCGGAATCATACATGTATGGAAAATTACAGCTAAATTGGACAACAAAAAGTGGGTGGGTTAAAATTCGAAATCAAATTTTGAACTTGAGTTGGTAATTCATGGCCTCCAGCCCCCAATTTCTGTTACTACATGAGCATATATTATCATCAGAGTTACACATACGTAAGCAAAATTTCAGTCAGTCAGATTTCAGGAAGTGGATGAAAATCCATTTCTTAAATTTGACCTAAACACATAAATAAAAAAAAAAATCCACAAATAAATAAGTAGTAGATCAAGTTAAATAAAAGCGCTTAGAAAATGCCTGAAACCGGATGGCGGAAATTTTAACAAATCCAGTAACCTTCTTCTTAAGAATATACAGAAGGAAGCGAAATTAACAATAAGATCAATGATTATAATAATAACTAGCAAACCCTTGCGAAACTTTCACAGTTTATTTCTTATTTCTTATTTATCTTTAAAGTCTGATACAAATTTAACCACTTTTTTGGGGGGTGGGCGGGGGAATGAAACACTAATGATAATTAACCCAGAATAAATTAAAGAAAAAATTCAAAATAAAATTCATATTTGATGATCTAGTTTCATACTTTCCCAGGCAAGCGAGCTTTAATATAAAACCCCTATGACGCCATGTTGGCGGTGCGTTTTAAATTATTTTTTAATTTATTCATTTTGGCTTATTTTTTTGTTTAATAATAATAATAATAATAATAATAATAATAATACCTATTTTAATTATAGTTTTGATTGTTGCGTTTTCTAGTCAATTTATCACACAAAAGTTCATATTTTGCTTATATCGTTAAAGTATTGTTAGGTTTAAAACGACGCTTGCAGATTGTAAATGAGCAAATTGTAAAAATAAGTTTTCTCTCTATATTAAAAAAGAGTTACTGTCGCTAGCGTCAGATTTTTTTTTTTTTTTTTTCGACTGCATCTTCTTGCGGAGGGCAAAGTCCTCTGCATCATGAGAGGTAAAATGTGTGGCGTGTATTCCAAGGAGGAAATTTCACCTAATTAGAAATTTCTATCTTTTTAAATAAGGAAAATATTAATTAAAAACTTCGGCTTTATAAAGGTACTCGACTTGCCACCTTGAAAAATGTTTCTCTTATGACGTTGTTTTTCTATCATGATGCCATTTTCCACGGGGAATTTAAAATGTGATTCATGGTCTAAAAAGGTTGGTTGTGTTTAACGTCGCATTAGTACTGTGCATTAGGTAATTGGCGATGGTCTCGGACTACCATGGTGTAAATATATATATATAAATTCTATGCAGAAATTAATTTAGGATTGTAATTTGTCGTCTGTAAATATCTTATTTTTTCTACTTTTGGAGAATTAATTTTCTTATTGGCAATCTTTTACGTTATTTATAGCTATTTTTCCTTCTTTTGTGAATAATGAAATAATGTTGTATATGTATATTTCTGTATATGAATCTGTTGTCTTTAAAGTGTATTTATCTTTTTTTACTCACTTAAAAAAGATAATTTAAAACACGCCGAATATATTTTAGAGAGAATCCTGGGCATCTATTCTCCGACCAGACTATACCTCAATTCCGACTGTGGCAGTCGTTATTTTGATCACGTGACGTCACATTCCGACTTTTCATTTGACGAGTATCGTTGTTTAAGGACGGTCGGTATGGCGGTCAGATCGGAGAATAGATGCCCAATACATTTTACTCATCGTTACTTCAAGAAGTAGGTAGCAGAGAATTAACAATTGAAGGTGCAGTTCATTTTTCCAAATTAAAATGACAGTAATAATAATACATTTTCCGGATATTTTCAAATGGTAAAATTATGACCAAATTGTACATTAGAAATATATATAGAGTATTATATGCTGAACAGGGGACAGTCCCCGCTCATCGCTCTTGGATCGGTATTGCCCTAAATTAACTAAAAAATGCAATAGTAAAAAGTATTGGCATTAGAAAAAATAGGGGAACAGATTTTATGTCTGTCGTCCCTGGCGATAAAAAAATCGCTAAGTTATGTGTCGAACATGTTTAATTCCTTTCAAAAATCATGATTATTTTATTATCGTATACTAAGAGAAAATATGAAATAATACGAAATACAATATGAAACAATATTTCGTATAATGCTTTTGATCGTCAAATACAAAAATTGCTAAAGATGACAGATATCATCTATGCCAAAATGGGTACTATATATATATATATATATTCCTTTAACAAGCAGTTGTACCAAAACAGTTATCGCCAAATAGTGACAAAAATTTAAAAGGGGTCATATAATAAAACTGTAATGCAAAATGGTCCAGATATTACGAATTTCTGTTCTGAAAAAATTACTGATTTTTAGTATATTTCATAATAAATAAATAAATAAGCAATAAAAATATGGTATTAAATATAGTGTATTTGAATTTGACATTGAATGCTGGGATTTCTGTAACATTTTTTTCTGATTTTCTCTTGCATTATGCACTATTAATATTCTTATTCATTGAAAGGCAAAGCAGCGTTTAGGCAGACAGACTCCCCCAGTCTTTAATAAGTGAAGCGAGTCTGGTGGAGGCGAAGCTTCCCTCGGGGGTTGGTGAGCGGAGCGAGCAGGGGGCAGAGCCCCCTAGTTCTATAAGCTTATCTAATCAGACAAATGTCTTTTTTTAAAAATTAAATCACTGAACCTAGTCCGCGTGCTTAAATATTGTTTATATTTATTTATTTATTTATTTTTTTAATCCTTCCGTATTTTATTGCCATTATCGTATCGTTTCGACAAAATATAATCGTAACTGGACCACGTTAGGGAAATATTATATAGATAATTATTATAATACATTTTTCGTTATAATAAAGAAAATTTCTATAAATCATAATACAAAATATATTTAAAATTTATCATAGAATTAACGAATTAAACAAATTATTTTTTTTTAACTTAAAAAAAAATAATAAATAAGAAAAATAAAAATAGCAATTTTTATTCTTTACATTTAAATGAATAAATATAATACATAAATTGTTAATATGTTTAATATTGTAATTGTGTATTTCTCTATCAATTAGTAAATTTAAATTTTGCATTAAAAAAATCAATATTAGAACACAGGCGTAAAGAGATTGTTTTCACACGCAATTAGAAAGAAAGTTCTTGTCAAAAAACAAACAGGGATATAAGATATGGATCTTTTCACATAGTTCACTTTCCTGAGTCAAAAATTGTTTGTTTAACAAATGTTTCTAAACGAGTTTCACCTTTCTTATCACCTTCCTTCATCATAAATTAAAATAACAACTCTTTTGTGAAAATTGACAGAATAAGCAGCATAATCCTCTTAGAAAATTCTCATTTTTATTAAAAAAAAAAAAAAAAAAAAAAAAAAAAACCTCATCTATTTAAATTGCTCGTTAATATCTATTAAAACAGAAATATTTATAAAATATTTTAATGGAAAGATTAATGTCTTAGAAAGTGTACTTAGTTTTCAGATTTTTTTTTTTTCTTATTACAATTTATTGATGATCGACAGAATAATAGAGCAGCTTCGTTGCAAGTTTACTTTTTTTTGAGCTTCAAATATTTTAATTATCTATTTATTCAATAAGAAACATATTTTTAGAACTAAAGAACTATTTCTATCACACAGAAGGAAACTGTCGTGAGCTTTGTTTCTGTAGATTAACTTGAATAAAGCAGAATTTTCTGCAATTTCCAATAGTAAGAAAAAAAAATGTGTCAAAATGTTAAAAATTATATTTTGTTTAGAATAAAATTTTATTTTTATTCTTTCCACCTTTTACTTATTTTTCTTTTTACTAGGACAGGTCGTACGTAAAATGCATGCATTTCATAATTACGATATGAGTATTTGCAGCAAGTAAGTTTTTATCCCAAATGCATCAAAAATAACACTTTTTTATAGCATAGAATGAAAGGTATACAGTGACTTGGGTCAAAATTTTGTTGTATAAAATAAAAATTAAGATAATTATTGTCAGAAGATAGTGAATAATTTTACTTATTTTCATAGAGTTACAAGTCCATGAGGAAGCTTTCGTAATAAATATTTTTAGCAATGTGGCTGAAATATTTAAACATGTGACATATACTCAAGCTTCTAACTTTTAGAAGATACTAATTTTCAACTAATCCTTCTGACAATATTTTTTAAATTTTTATTCTAGTCAACTGAAATTTTGACATAAATTACCCAATATATTTACCTTTCAACCTTCGTAATGAAAAAGTGTTTGCCACAAATAATTGTATCTCAACAAAAATTAAATGTGTGATTTTTCCTTTACAAATAATGTTTCTGAAGCATTTTTTGAAATTGTCTGCTTGCTTCGTAAAGCCTGGTTGAAATTCTTCCTACTCCTACAAAAAATATAAACAGATATTTTCAATAGTAATTAAAATCAAGTATTAAAATATCTCGTCATTTACAGTTTTGTATCGAAAATAATTCTTCTCTTCTTCAATTGATTGTTTGTCTCCTCATTTCAACCGTGACTAAATGGTTATAGAAAAATGTAAGTGCAAGAATGTTGCTTATATCTTTTAATTTCTTGGGCATTTTTGTTATTATTTCCTTAAAATAAATAAATTAATTACTTAATTAATAAAATAAATAAATAAATAAATAAATAATAATAAAACGAACTTTCTCTATAATGTTATTTAAAAACAATTAGAGAAAGTTGAAATTACGCATAGCAATTTATTTCATACCTTATTTACGCTGTAAAAAGAAATCCTGTAAAATTACGGGGAAAGAAAGCCCGGTAGTAGACAGTCCAGACAAAACCCGTAAAAAGAAACGCTTAGACCGTAAATCAAGTATATAATAACATTAAATTACGTTACATGCCTGTAAAAAAAAAAAAAAAAAAAAAAAAAAAAACATGCCCCTAAAACCAATGTTCTTTTTTTTTTTTTTTTTTTTTTTTTTTTTTTTACGGGCTTTGTCTGGAATCTCTGCTACCGGGCTTTCCCCGTAATCTTACGAGATTTTTTTTTTTTTTTTTTTTTTTTTTTTAATAGTATATGTGCTATTTCTCCTCACAGATAAATAAATATATTTATTTATTTATTTCCTCTTTGAGCATTATATATAATGAACATTACATGTTAACCTTTACATGTAATTGAATATATTAGCAAGTTAAAAAATTATTCATTCTAAATGGTCTTCTGCAAGGGAAGGCGGTAGTTTTTGTTACAAATGGACTAAATTAAGCCTGTGGCACTTATAAAAAGTTGATGTTCGTATATATATCTTCTATATTGTGTCTCTTGTTTTTAATTTGTTTTGCAGCTTTCATTCTTATCACTTATAAAGTGTTAAAATATGATTTACTTTATTTATTTATTTATTTAAATATTTGTTTTCTTTTAGTTAGCATGTATGAGTGAAATTAATTAATGAATTATGAATTTGAAAAAAAAAAAAAAAAAATTAACGTTTTTGTTTATTTTGGAATTTTATTATTAAAAACTGTAATGATTGTTTGTATATACATATATATACACACACAGTAAATTATTTTCCTTATTTTTTATTTACCACAATAAATATATAATTTAATAAATAAAAAAAAATCATTTGCATCTATATACTCAGACCAAATGAACAATTTTTTATGTGAGCAGTATGTCTATATAAAGTATAGACCATATTAGCTAAATGATAGAGCCGTAGAACAGTAAGCTAAAAGAACCCGGCTCGAAATTTGGCCTTTTTATAAAAAACATAGCAATATATCGAAGTTATTTTCTTATTTTTCTCTTACAAAGCTCGTATTTTTCTAATTTCATTGAATTAGCAACGCCCCATCTGCACCATTAAAATAAATCTTATTATTATTATTATTATTATTACTACTAAATGTTTTTTTCTCTTATTCAATATATATATATATATATATATATATATATATATATAATTTTGTCCAAGACATATTCAATTTTTAATTTCACAAGTCTAAAAATTAAACCTTTTGAAAATTGAAATTATTTTTACGATTGTGACTATCCACCATTTCAATTAACAGCGTAAGTCTAAGATCAATATTTGAGACGTAAATGGCGAAGTTAAGGATTTTTGAACGCACTAAATATTATGTATTCGAAAATATTTATTTTTTGTGGACTGCAAATCATTTATTCGGCCGCCCTTCTTTCGAGAAAATTAAAGTTTTGTACAAGCAATGGCGGCTGTTTTAACTTACGAAGCCATTGCTTGTAAGATTTGGTAATTTATAAATCTCCTCATCTTGTAATTCATCGATATTATTTGTAAGCAAATTAAAGAACTGTTGTTGGCTAGAATTTCTGTAGTTAATAGAGTTTTACCTCGATATTATTATAAAGGCATCTTGATTTTCTTTATTCGTTTATGTAATGTGCATCCAAAAAAAAGAAAAAAAAAAAAAAAGAAAGAAAGAAGAAAAAAAAAAAAAAAAGTCATCATTAAAAATAGTATTAAATATCATATTAAAAGCAAATCTACTATAATATACAAATATTATTTTAATGTTGCAGATCAAAGGATTTACATAAAAAATGAACATTTGTTTTTAAAAAATTAGTATTAGTTGCCAAAGTTTTTGTAAAACAATTGCAATCTAAATCGACTTTTAATTGTTTATAATAAGTTCTTTCATTAAAAGTCACAATCTCTTCAATAATTAAAAAAAAAAAAAAAAAAAAAAAAACGTAAAGTTCGAAATATTTTTGTATAGAAAATGTTAAGAAGTCTTTCACCTGGAATTTGGTTCTTTAAACATTCTCCCTATACATAAATTTTGAATTCAATATTTGTGTTACATATTCCACAGAGTTTTATATAATGAATTAAAATTTCTGGGGATTCAATTTAAAAAATGTAAAAATTTAATTTTTCTTACGATTTTAAACATATAAGGGCCAAATAAATGAAAATCACCCTACACACAGATACAATAAACTTACAAAATAAAAAATAAATAAATAGCAAAAAAAAAAAAAAAAAAAATCAGCGCTACATGAGAAAGAGCTCAAAGTTATGAGAAGGGGAAAAAATAATTCTGTTTTCCATATAAAGTAGTCTCTCGGAATATTCGTAGTGTAAATCATGTTTCAAAGATACCACACAAGTCAGAAATGAAGATAATAATAATAACGTAAATAAATAAATAAATAACAAGTTCACATTTTAATTTATAATTATTTTTTGGACGCTTTTGTTAAAACACGCTTACACCTTTTACTCCGTAGACTACTTCTTCTTCTTCTTCTTCTTTTTTCTTCTTTTTCATTTCAAAAGACACGCCAGTGGTATTTATCACTTAATGTTGAAATTTGTAACATTTGTTTATTTTTCTTTCTTTCTTTCTTTCTTTCGTTCTTTCTTTCTTTATTTTTTAACTGGTCCGTATAAAATTTCTGGCCTGGTGGTTCAGTCGGTAGGGTTAAACCTTCTGGATCCTCAGGCTCCGAGCTCGAATCACAGTGCGGGCATGGATGTTTGTGATGCCTTCTGTCTGCAAAAACTACTGTGCATTTGTTTCTGTGCATTGTAAAATGTATCACTCGAGACAAAAGTCATTGTAACTGTAGGTCTCAAAGCTGTCAAATGTCTGTATAAAATTTTAAATTTTCTAATTCTTTTATCGCCTGAAATCTTTTAGTAATTTCAGAAAAGTCTGTAACTTTTGCTTCCAGAACATTGCATCTTGAAATACGCGTCCAAAATCAGCATTTAAGTAATTAATGGCGGAGCAAAGTCTATTGATAATTTTGTACGTTACGATTTAGGAAGTATTTAATTCCTGTATTACAAATTACTTGTTCTGCAGCACTTAATCAGATAACATTAAAATTTGTAGAAGCAATCATTGTTGTTTTAATATTCTACGCAATTTACAAATTACTTCATTTTGAAATTCATTCGATGTAGTCGGAAGCATACTGAAGGTAGATGCTGTCTAAAATCGGTAATTTAAACTTTCTCTCGTTAGTAAGATTTAAGTTCATTCACAGTCGCTATTGTCATTAGGATGTCTTAAGTTTGAGTATGTAATTATGACATATGTATTAAGAAAGTGTTTCTCATTCTCCATTAAAAACCATCTGGTATCATCTTTTAATGAAATTAATAATTGATAATTTAAATTGCTAAATAGCTGATAAAACATTTTAATTATTTATTATCACAAAAACAATTCGATTTTCAGATAAATTATTCTGACTTGCTAAAGTTTATATTGGCTAATTACAATTTAAATCGCCATTAAAACTTTGAAAATTCATTAAATGATAGATTTATTAAATTTTAGACATACCTTTTTTTAAATATTAAAATTACAAATATAAAATAAATTTTTTAAGCGTACTTATATACAATATGTTTGAAAAAGATCTTTCACGTCAATTTTAATTCTTTTTATACCATATATATTGTAAAATTTAAATTTGCTCTAAAAAGGTACAGAATTTTATAATGTCAAATAAACTTTTTACAAGGTTTAATTCTAACAAAATCTTTATATCATTCGCATAATATCTATCTACCTATGTATATAATATTCTTCTTAATTTTAATCTACGAAAAACATTTATTGTTTAATAATTATAAAAACGTCCGATTTCAATTTTTTTTTTTTTAAATTAGCATTTATTAATGGTTATCCCAAACATTTAATTAAAATAATAAAAATATAAATCGATTTTTATTCCAAAATAAACCGTATTTTAGGTCTAGAAATAAAAATACTTGATTTTAAATCAGGTGTTGTTATATTGTTGATTTAGAATGATTATTCCTATGTTCTTTCAACATTTTTAAAGTTCATTGCAAATAACAACCGTAGATGGCAGCACTATCCAAGTATCTATTCTGAAAATCTGAATCCTAAATTGAGGAATTTTAATTTGAATTGGTTTGTGACATCTCTATATTTACTCCATGATTTCTTGTCATTAATGTAATGACATTAGCTGTATTTTTTTTTTTTTTTTTTTTTTACATTCTTTTCATATTACAACTGCAGATGGCAGCACTATTCAAGTTATTGTACTGAAACTCTCATTCCTAAATTGAGGATTTAATTTGAATCTCTTTGTGATACCTCTATATTTACTTCATAATTCTTTGCGTTACTGTACTGACACTAACTGTACTCTTAACGGCTATCTGGTCATTCATTAAATTTTACATGTGACACACATTTCTTAAATTTTTATGTTGCTTATTTCATTTGTGATTATTGATGCATAATTACAAATTTTATTGGTGTTTTACCACTCATAACTTTTTATTGGTTTGTCACATGTTATGGTGAGTTTATTTTTATATATGTTTTTTATTATTTTATTTCCAATGGATGTTTCGGGCCTGTACACAAATAAATACTTAGTTTTTGCTATTTTTGTGACAGAAAAACATTAATGTATTTAGCATGTTTCCATTCCACTAGGCCCTCGATAACATTAGAATGCAAATAATGCTGTTATCTTATTACAACTTGCTTTAATTCATTTAGATTTGACTTTATTTCTTTTTTAGTAGGAGTGATTGCGACAAGGGTAGCAAAGGTTGCGCTTAATTATAACTAAAATTGCATTGTTAATAATAATAGTTACACTTAAATGACAGTGTTGTAAGGTATTTCTAAATGAGTATTTTTGTCTTTTAGATTGATATTTCAAATCAATAATTAAGAAATCAGAAAAGTAAAAAAAAAAATAAAAAGAATTACAATAATAATAATAATAATAATAATAATAAAAGAAAAAACATTAAAGAAACAGAAATTGAACAAAATGAGACAAAGATTGCAAAGTAACATAAGTTACTAGATAATACGTTTAACTTAAAATTAGTACTTTTCCTTTTCAAGTTGTATGTTTCTTGTTTGCGAACCTTATCTCTTGTTGTCCACAATCGTTGCACCTATTGTTGTACATGGTGAAGTTATCATGCAACCACTTGCCACAAGTGAACCTGTTCGAGACGGATTACACACAATGTGTGCAATGATATGTGGCTGGTCCCTCTCATTTTTAAGCCCAGTATCCACCCACCGTTTACTATTTATTTATTTATTTTTTTTCAGTCAGAATCTTCCGCACAAAAATATTTAAAACACAAAACATAAATGTCGCTTGGTTTAAAATCTTCTCGTTTCAAATTTAAAATCCTTTACGTTAATTCATTTTATTTTATTGAAATTTAGACGATTACTGTTCTTAAAAAACTGATTGATATTTTTTTCTTGCATTTAGATTTATCGCTTCTATTTAAGCCACCGAAAGCTGTACAAAACTTGAACATCATATTTGAAAGTATTACGAAACTGAACAAACATACAATAACATTTATATACTTTGTGATAAATTTGGCATAGACTAACATCAGTATTCGAGAGGAAAATCCTACCAGAGGTGTGGGCTTTTGCCGATCGTGCCATTCCTGAATAATGTTCAATTTCAGATTCTGAGTATAATATCCTCAAAGATGCGCCTTCTCGAATGGGTTGAACTAATCCAGTCTCCTGCAGAAGTTATTTCCTGGTCCAGACATTCAACAAACTCCTCCTCATTGTCTTGTCATTACCAAAAAGCTGTGAAATCTCTACTATTAAAAAATTTTGTAACATTTAGCGTGCATTCTTACCTAAATAGCGAAAACTCTCGTAATTTGGTAGGAGAGATTGCGCACTATTTTCTTAAATAATTATTCGCTTTTAGAGAAGTATGCTCGTATAGTTAGGTTAGAATCTTATGAAGAATTGTTTAAATTAAAAATATTTTGTACTAAGTACTAATACCATTGCATTGAAATTCTTAGGAAGGGTTATGAAAATTGAAGCATTTATTTTTTAAAACGAATCAAAATGACCACGTTTTATCTTAGCCTCTTGCACATTCAAGTCGGCACTTCACTACTGATGTTGCACAACCACTTGGAATCGCAACTCATCCACTCTACTCTTTCCCGTCGATCCAATATGTGCACAATCTCTACTACTGCACGATCTCTTCTTGCTTTACCTTATGTGTATAAATCTCACTTAGTATCAAGTAAATCTATATGGAATTGAAATAATTATATTTGGCCATCCCTGAAAGGGATTTATGTGCGAGATTTGGTTAAGAACATAGATTTATTGACTTTTGTCCAACAAAGAAAATGAAACATTAAATTTAAATAATTTACTTAGGGTATAAAATCAAACATTATCTGTCAACAAGGAAGAAAAATCGCTTTGCATAGATTATGAATTTTTGTAGCAAACATAGAATAAAGAGATCGTTAGATAATCTTTAGAATTTATTTCTTAATTAAAAGTGTTTAAAGGTTTGAATTTGCATGACCATGATTATCATTTAAACTTTCATTTTGGCATAGAGTATTAAAATAATTCCTCTTAGCACTTGAAAATTTACAATAACCAAATTTCCATTTATCGATCATAATGTATATGAAGAATATCTTAGGGCCCTGTAAATCAATCACTTTCACGAATCATGCATTATTCTAGGAAAATTTTTTTTTTATGTACATCTGAATAATGCATATTTATTTCAGTATGTCATGCGCACTACAAAAATATTAAAATATGCTTTAAAAAATGCATTTCGTTGATAATAATGCGCCAGAAATATGTTGTGAGTTCCTCTAAGAAACTAGTTTTACTGTTAACGCTATTTTCAATAGAAAATATATCATAGCAAAGTTGAGTAAAGCTTATCAATTTCAAAACATTTTAAGTATTGCCCCACCAGTGGCCGAGAGGTTTTGCTTTCGAATCTGAAATTTATAGCCATAAAATCACCGAAAAATGATAAAAATAAGTGGCTGTTCCTAAAAGTGGCCGTTCCTGGGTGATGATAGGGCAAAATTTCCATCATATTCAGATTCAGGAGGTCATTTTACATAAGAATATGCTGAAATGGTGTCTGAAAGAATTTTCATGCCGAGCAGTATATTCAGACATATAATATATGTGCCCAAAGTATTTTGTTACACGATGTAATATTTTAGAGGAATGCCCAATGACGACACAATGTTTGCGCCCTCGGACATGAAAATGTTAATAATATATAACTATTAAAGTTAACTGGTGATGTAACACATACGAGGTGTGGCTATTAAATAACGAGACTATTGCTTAAAACATTTTATTTTAAATTTATATATATTTAGTTATTATCACCTTCAATATACACCCCTCCTCTATCCCTACAATGCTCCATGCGAATTTTCCATTGTTCTAAACAGTGCTGGAAGTCTTGTTCTGTGAGCTCCTGCATGAGGCGTGCCGCTTTTTATTTCACAGCTTTAACTGACTCAAATCTTGTTCCTTTTAACGCAGATTTGACTTTGGGGAACGGATAAAAGTCACATGGGGCCAGGTCAGGCGAATAAGGCGGATGGTCTAAAACTGGGATGTTGTATTTGGCTAGAAACGCCTTGAATGACAATGACGTGGGAGCCGGCGCGTTGTCTTGATGGAGAACCCACTACTTGTTCTTCCACAATTCGGGTCGTTTTTTTCTTACCCCTTCACGGATTTGATCAAGCACCTCAAGGTAGTAATTTTGATTAATATTTTGACATTCAGGAACCTAGTGAAGGTACACAATACCATGAATGTCGAAAAAAAAAGGATCATCATCGCTTTGAATTTCGGTCATCATCTCCAAAGTCTTCTCAGCCATCTTGGAAACGGTTGAACCACTCATAAACTCGCACACGTGATAAACATTCATCGCCATAAACTTGTTTTAATAAAAGATAAGTTTCACTAGCGATTTACTAAGTTTCAAGCGGAATTTCACGAGAATTCGTTGCTCTACTTTTACACTTTTCGGCAAAACGAAACAAACACCTCTTACACAAACGAAGGTTACGGCCAGACTGATTTCTCTACAAACACAGGAAGAGTTGCAATCGAAAGAGAAGGCTTTACGCTGCACAGCTGTCGGTCGTTTGCATTTGGCGCATATGTAGTTCATCTGTAGCAGTAATAGTCTCGCTATTTAATAGCCACACCTCGTATAGGTACATAAGTATTCTGAATTATGGATTTACTATTTAATAAAATTACTAATACAAGCATAAAATAAAACTAAATATAATATTATTATGAAGTATGCAATGCAAAGTTATCTAGAAGTAAATCTAATTTAGGAGTTAATTTTCTTGCATTAATTATAAAATTGATAGTTAGTAAAGTATGTACACCTGTTATACTACTCTAATATTTATTCAAAATAACACAAATTTCAAAAACTTATTGTAAAGTTAAATTTATCAACGTTCATAAAATGTTTCTAGTTGAATATCAATCTTTGAAATAGTGCTCTGTCAGCAGCAATCCCAATTGAATAAGTAATCTTTGTATTATCATGCGTGATAGGTCTTTGATGAAATTTGTTAGAAATTTCTCATAGTCATAGCGGTGTCCTTTGACCATTTTATGCTTCAATCAATATATATAATTAATTAATGAACTTACAGGTACTTCTGAATTTATCAAATGATAAATATGAAAACTTGTTATGTTTTCATTAACTAATCATAAAATATTTATTGAAACATAGCCTTTTATTAAAAATAATAATAATTAATAGTACAAATGTTAAGAACTTTTTATTTTATATAATGACACAGGATTTCTATTCTTATTGAGAACTTCCATATTTCTATGCCCTCTCCGCAGTTATCCTGTATACTATTGATTGTTTTTAATCGAGTTTATTAACGTCAATTTTATGACCATTTTTGATTTTAATAAAATTTAATTATTGTAATTAACTATTATTTCTATAAATTAGTCATTATTTAAACTTTCCTAAATAGTTATTAGCTTATAATTAAATATTTAAATCTGCTATTATTGAAATTCATTATATTTATTTTAATAAATTCTTTGCTATTGCTTCCAATATATCTGCTTTATGTAAATCCTTTACTAGCCTTTGACTGTATGTTTTAAACATAATTTGACAGTTTAACGACTAGCCATGAAAATAGTATGTACCTATTATTAATATTATCATTATTATATGGCTTTAATAAACCTAGGTTTTCGAAAATTATATTTTAATATAATTTTTAAACACATATTCTTAAGTTTGGAATGATCAATTCTGCGATAGAAAATTTTATTTAATAATTTTAATAATACAGAAAGGCAAATGACTGCATATCAATAGCTATTATACATACTTATTTTATCTAAAATATTCCGATATTTAATATACCGATTTAGTGTTAAAAGTTGTTATAAAAAACATCAATGAAAGTTTTTACATTTATACTGCCCTCAAAGGAGTAATTTAAAAGGAATTACGGCTAGCGATTGCTTTGGCGGAATAATAAATAAGTATAATGCGCGCTAAAATGCAAATAAAATTTTTTTTTAAATATAATAAATTGAATGCTCTTATGAGAGGTTTCTAATTTATTCTGATGATAAGTTAATGTAATTTAAAATAGTCTCTTTTAATGAAAAACAGGACAAATAAATAATCATAGAGTTTGAGTAAATTAAAAAAAATATTTTATATGTATTATGCATAATTGATAATGTGTTTTATAAGCAAACGTTGGATAACATTTATTGAATTAACTAGCGGGCTTAGCCCGCTAGCGGGTCAGTATTTTCTAATGAATCACTAACAGTAACTTTTAGTGTTAAGAAAAAAAAAAAAAAATCATTTCTGATCGGGTAAAAAATCGCCCCGGATCCAAACTGCCTTCGGCAGCGCAGTCCCGTGCGCCCGCTCAAGTTAAGGGATACATGCGCTGCGCACGCGTATTACTTCCCTGACCCTTCATGCCCCCTAAAAAAATGTTTCTGATCGGATAAAAACTCACACCGGGTCCCCACTGCCTTCGGCAGCGCAGACCCATGCGCGCTGCGCGCGCACGTGTGATGGTATACGTGCGCTGCGCGCACATATTCCTTGCCGAATCAAATTTTTATTCTTAAGAAAAGAAAATTTAAAAAATCATTTCTCGTCGGGTACAAAGTCGGACCGGGTCCCCACTGCCTTCGGTAGCGCAGTCCCATGAGGTCTTCGCTCACTAGCGGGTCAGTATTTTCAAATGAATCACTAACAGTAACTTTTAGTGTTAAGGGAAAAAAAAAAAAAAAAAAAAAAAAAAAAAAAACATTTCTTTTCGGGTAAAAAGTCGCCCCGGGTCTTGTCCTTTTTGAGAAGTTTCATTTCTTATAGTAGCTTCGAGTAGAAAATTCTCATTTTTAAGATTTTTTTTTTTTGTCTTCTCATTTAACTATTCATATCAAATTTTACATCCCTTTGTACACAATTGATGAATTTTCTAAAATAGAATATTCTAGAATTTGAAAAGTCTAAAAATTGCATAACATTAACTGAATAATTAACATAATAACATAATGATAAATGAAAAATAAGCAATTTAGATTTAAACAAAAAACATCTTTAAACAATTTCCCTAAGAAACGGTACATCACACAAAAATACTAGCTCAAGAATTCAGAAAAAGGCCTATATATTTTCTCTACCCTAAACTAGTATTTTCCGCTAAATTAAGATGCAAATCTTGCCAAGTCACTAAGAACATCGCTACGTTTGTCACCGAAGCTGACCTACACTAAATCCAATAAACGAATATTATGCTCCTTGTCTCTTTATATGTATTTTCACTCCAAGAAGAATTCTAATAAAGGCAATGAGTTTCATCCTTCATAGCAATATTATTATGAGCTACATTAATAGCTTCTGTTAAAATATCTAAAACAATAGGCCATATAACGATGAAAAAATTTTAGTTTTAGTAAATATCTACTAAACGTTTCTGTTCTAAAGACCAAAAAGGGAGGGACACAGACAGATTTTATAATAAACCTAAATGCAAATTTTGCACATTTTACATTCAACTGCTTTTGGGTTATGTGAACTACATAAGATTAAAAATATCAGCCCCTAACATGCATCATAGAAAAAATAAATAAAATTACGGATATATCTTAAATGAGATATCATGTCAAGACCAAGATTGTAAGTATGCAATAAGATTACTATCATAACAGTCTTGAATACGAATCTTGAACATTCCATAGTCAAACGTTTTAGAGTTATACAAAATGCAATTATCCCTTTTGTAAATAGATATGTAAATAGTTCCTTCATTAAAAAACTCTGTCTGTCTGGTAAGACTATGTTTCTTGGTTTTTTTGCTACTCACAGGAATGGATATTCGCCACATTTCCGCATGACAATTCCCTATTAGAAACGCACAGAGTGACTGAACACAGTGTTAATCTTAAGTGATTGAACAATATTAAGATATTTTTTTTACAGCATTTTATTAACAATGTGCTTATATTTATGATAGCTGAAATTTAGGGATAAATACGAAGACAACTAAAAGTAATTTTTTTAATTGTGAGTAAACGACTTAAATGTTTAATCTGCAATGGTAAATTAAAATGAGAATAAAAATAAATTGATAAAAGGGTTACACACGGTGAACGTTAAGGCCACAATACTTCTTAATATTTTGTACAAAGAAAAAAAGTAAAAATACATTTTACTCAAAATATTTTTTTATCTATAGAAATAGTAAAAAATGATATGGCGTGTAACATCCATGCCACGTCCATTACCCACTAATACAGATTTTATAAACTCTTTTTGGCGACAGAGAAGTGAGGAAACATAAAGTTGACCTAACGAATCGGAAACCTATAAATTTTTCATGCGACGTAAAAACATGTAAAAGAGAGTTTATTTTACGGAGTTTAAAAGAAATCGGTAAGCCGTTTTTTGAAACATCCATTTCCGAAATTTAAAGTTGATTTAAATAATCACGGTGGCCATCAATTTTCCTGTGCTAAATATGTAATATAAACAAAAGAACATCTGAAAGAGGGGTTACACACACACACACAAATATATAAATTTTAGGGTCGTTTTCGAGATAGTGACTTTAAGTTTCATTTCTCATTTTCAAAAACACATCGGAAAATCAAGATTATTTGTTTACCTTATATGCATAACTTGGAAATCTGTATTACTATAAGGAGTATTCGAAGGAAAATTAGACTTTAGCTGTAGCGTTGTTATATCAAATCCCAGTGAGTTTATGTGTTAGCCGATAGATGGCATGGTGGTATTACTTGATGCACATGTCTAGTTAACGGCTTCCCATCAATATCCTCATTGCTGGAGAGTCATTTCTGCAGTTCGTTGCATGATGGATTCCTCCAGATCAACACAAAGAAATCGGCTGTGAATGAGCTCATACGGCTGAATTGTCGGATGACCACACGTGAAATTACTGCTGAACTGTCGATAAGCAAAGAATTGTGCATCAAATAATCCGCAAAAAGCTATGTTATGACAGTCTGGACACATGGGTGCCCAAACATCTAGCTGAGAATCAGAAGACGGAGAGAATGTGTGTTTGCCTGATCCATCTATTGAGCCATTCACTCCCTTCCTATGCGCTGGGATAAGTGTATCAATGTCAATGGTAATTATTTATAGTTGTACTTCATGAACTTTAATTATAATAATATTATTATTAAAATTTCTTCACATATATCTTTAGTCTCCTTTTCATTTGGGCACACATTATAGTTTAATAATTTAAAAAATTACTACTTATTTGTTTTCAATAAAAGGAGCATATATATTTTTTTTATTAGTGCAGACTTAAAGGTTAAACACTAAAAACATGAATTTTCATATTCAGTATATTTCAATATGCATAATTATAGAAAAAAAATCAGCGATTAAAATTGGACTTTAGATAATGCTTTATTTATCATATAGATATGAGAAATAAATTTTCAGCCCTAAGAAAGTTTCCTTGCAATAGTAACTTTGAAAACAGTCCCATGAACCTCAGTCCATGAGAAAAGTATATATTAGCTTCATTTTGGGTAGCTAAATATATTGAACAAGATTGAACAAGGAGAGGGACGCCGCTCATCACTCTTGGAGTGATTTTGAGCGCTTCTATGGCGATCTCTCCATTTTTTGGAAAAAAAAAAAGTTTACAAAAACGCCAGGACTTAGTCCAAAACCAACAAAGGGCGTTGATACAAAACGATTTGGAAAAACAAAAGATTGAAATGTGCCAGGCTTAATGCCTCACACGACAAGTGGCACTCAGAGCTGCAGCATTGGTTTGATAGATGAAAGTTCTTGTTTGAAATATTTGAAAAGTCTATTTGAGTAATGTCTGAAGAAACAAGGTACTAAATACTGTTTCTACTGCGAGTTGCCAGGATAAAATCCCATCGCGACAAGGGGCAAAAGCAGGTGGTGGAAATTATTGCCAGGATTGACTTCCTCTCGCGACAAGGAGCAATAATTGTTGGATAAAGAAGACTCCATTAAATAGTAACAGCGCAGGCAACCAAGTACTATTGATATTAAAATTCTTAATCAGATAGGTTGACTAAATCCATGAGAAAAGGAAAAATTTTATTTAACTTATTTATGAGTATTTTGCGCGAAATTATATTTTCCAACCAATTATTTGGTCGTGGGGATGGATTTCTTAAGTGAAAATCTCTGGTTAAGGGACAATGAAAATAATAATGGCTAGGAGTTCCCTCTTCGCCGCAAGAACACAAGGGAGAACGCCGACGATGAAACTTGTAAAGGTAAGAAGGAAAGGGACCATGGCCGTTAAAAAATGCCGTAATGGGTGGGGTAAGGGTCCAAGTGTTAGGGCTAGCCTGTGGCACCAAATTAAAAGTATATCTGCCCTTTTCAGATTCACTCCACACGTCTTGCCATTTTAAATTCAATATTTGTTTAACTCCAGATTTGACAAAAGAGGGAGGGGCGGGGAGGGAGTAATTAACATTTGGAAATTCTGTGGCTTCTTTTGCCAAAGAGTCCGCAAGTTCATTGCCGGCTATACCCTTGTGGGCAGAAACGTGTGCCAGGGAGACTTAAATTTAAGTTAGTTAAGAGATTTTTAATTTCTATAATCTGTGGGTTTCTGCTCCTGTGGCGAGCAATAGCAAGCAGACCCGAGAGACTGTCACTAAAAATACTTATTTCTTGATGATTAGGATTATCAATTACCCAAAGTAGGGCTTGTTTAATGGCAAAAATTTCTGCCTGAAAAACTGTGTTATGGCCCCCTAGCCTGCCCGCCCACCTATGGACGAACTCACCGATGGCATGAACGCAGAATGCCGCAGCGACACCCTGATCGGTCTTTGATCCATCGGTAAAGATCGCCACAGAAGCAGATGGAGAAAAGGTATTTTTAGAGCAATTGGTCAATAGGGAAGCAACGTCCTTGCCAGGGTGAATATTCCAGCTGCAGGTTGTAATTTGTATAGGGATATTGGGAAAGACTATTGAAGCAAGTTCTGTATCATTAAGTTGTAAAATTTTTGTTTTAATATATATTTGGGAGACCTGCAGGTGGGCATGAGGAATTCCAGTGATGACGGTGAGGGCATCAGTCGAGATAGTTTTGTAAAGCTAAATATATTGTCTACAATTTATATACAGCACATATAACATACATGTAGATCACATACATAAGAAAACCGTACAATATAACTTTTTTAAGTATGGCCCAAATATCGTTGAATTACTTTGCGTGTGTCTCTGTAAGCGAATGGTAAAGGATGTTTATATCATATTCCATATCAATCATGTTTATACATACATATATATATATATATATATATATATTGAAAATCTTTCCAATCATGTTACTAGATGAAACCAAGTATCACATGAAGAACTAAAAAGAGTATAAATAAAGATTTCTAAAAAAAATGTAAACATCCTTCTAATGAAAACATACACTGCATAAAAAAAGTAGACGGACACTTATTTGTAATACTTTAAAGCCGTTTATTTCTTTAATTAGAGATATGAGGTTCATTTCTCTAATATAATTATATTCTTGAGACATCATATATTATTATTATTTGGATATAGATTCCATCCTTTTGAATTATGTAGTGAAAAAATTCAGGAAACAAAAATGGTGCATATTTGCACTGTAATTTTTCTTAAAAAAAGTAGACGGACACAGCTGTTATCTCTAAAATAAAACTTTTTTAGTTAGGAGTTCGTCTCCCATTTGCTTTAAAAGGTTCGTATACTCTGTTAGGCATCGAATCAATGAGATTTTGAATCTTTTTTTGACAGAAAATTTCCCAAATGTTTGTAAGAGCTTCTTTGAGCCGGCGTATTGATTCATACTGGTGTCCACCCTCATAAATTTTATGAACAAGTATAACCCAAATGTTTTACACAGGATTCATATCTGGACTCTTGGCTGGTCAGGGTAAAACATTGAAGTTGTTCTCATGAAACCATTTTTTAACGTTGTTAGTGGTGTGTATTGGTGCTCCATCTTATTGGAAAATCCAGTTTTCTCCTCTAAGGTCAGACGCAAATGGCAAAAGCTCACTGCTTAGTCTTTCAATATAATCTTTGTGAGTCTGCTTATTACTTAGGAACACTAAATTTGTCCTTCCACCATAGCCAACAGCTAGCCACACCATCACGCCACCACCACCAACTTGCCGAGTAGAGTACACTTCGTCTTCTTTCTCCAAACTGTGCCAATAATATTGATATCCATCTGGGGCGTCTAAATTAAATTTTTTCTCATCTTAAAAAAATACAGACATCCATTCTGTAGTCCAAGTCATATGGTTTTGAGCCCACTGTAGGCGTTCTGTCACGTGGTGATTCTTCCAGCATAAATGATGTTTTCTCTTCTTATATTGAAAGATCTCTGAGTGCTTAATGTAATTATAAATTGTCTGAGAAGTTACCTTAGTAATTCCTGTGCTTATTCAAACTCTGGGAATTGATGCTCCAGATTTTTTCAGCTCAGTAAAAATTTTTCTTTGGTCTCTAAGCGAAAGTTTCTTTAGCCGGCCACTCTTTTTCTTTACGCCATGGGCTTCAGGAGCACGTAGAAAATCGCTGATGCTACTTTTGCTTATTAGAAGTAGCCTACCAATTACTCTGACTCCTTTATTAACATTTTTCAGCGCTATAATCTGTCCTTTCTGGTAATCAGTTAGAGGAATTCCTCGAGGCATGGCGCATTCATCTCCAAGAAATTTAACTACGTAAAACCATCTTGTCAAGCACGTTAGCAATTGGCAAAATGCCAAATGTACATGTACAGTCACCCAAAAAAAAGCCACCCCCCCACCTAATTTCGCCGTAAATTATCGTAGAAACATTTGACTGGTAACGATCGATTTGTAATAACATCTAGTTTATAACGGTATAGTTACATTTTGCCTATGGGGTCGTCTACATAATAAAACTGGCATTAACTTCATTTTTTTCAATAGTAACCCCTATTTTTGACTTCATATTCAGATTTCTGAGATCCAGGCGGTTCGAAAAACATACCTATTTATATACCTTAAATCAATTTTAAATGGAGTTACACGTGAAAATGTATTAGGGGTCCGTCTATACATTTAGAATATATAAATCATGATCTACCACCCATTATACATTATTTATTAAGTTTCACACCGGAAAAAAAATTAAGAAATGTTAATTATAAAATAAAAGAAAATTACTAATTCACAGAACTTTCTGAGTTAGTTTATGAATTAAAAGATTTTTATTGGTTTCTATTGATTAAACATCAGGTAGTTCACTTCATACGAAGAAAATTAAATAGCTTGAATAGATATTAAAATATCTATCAAAAGAGAGAGAAAAAAAAAGGTGAATGGTTTTAAATTTGTTTGAAAATTCAAAATTATTTTAACTCAAGCTGCCGTATAATTGTCTGAAACGGCGGCACTCAACCTGGTTCCCACGGCCGTTTCACAGTGACAATGGGAGTTTGTTCTGATACTGCAGTACTTTCATTTTCTTTAATTTAATTGACTTTTTAAAAATATTAAAACAGACTTTTTTATTTTTATTTATTTATTTTTTAAATTAAATTTTTTTTTTCATGACATTATTAAAAACTTTTACATAAATCTCCACGATATTCTTTTGCTTTTATATTTTATAATGTGTAACAAATTAATATGCAAAATAATAAATCCTACCACTTAATGGGATGTTCTAAAATTCTACTCTTTAACACAGATACCGAAGTGGACGGTGGGTGTAGACAGGCTGACTACCCTTAATCTAAATCTTCACTTGAAAAGGTCAAAATGTTACATAACTCTTTTTTCTTAAGGAAAAAAGAAGATAAGGAGGAGGAGGAAAGATCAAAACGAATAGAAAGCATATTAAACGTTAATATCCTTTAAACACTGGAAAAGGGCGGGGTTTCGTATTGTGTGTCATTTGGGAGCTGTAGAGTGCCAGAAAATTACTTTATGTAATAAAACTTTTCATTTAAAGGGTATTTAAAGCAGCATTATGTTTAATACATAGACTATTCAGAAAAAAAGTACCATTCATCTGGTTCATGAAAAATAAAGAACATTTTCTGGCATTGCTCTATGTATATACATTCTTGTCAACCTAACCCGGAAGATTAATGGTCCCGCCCCTTTCCGTACATTTTTTTCACATCAGTCCTTTTAGCGCCATGTCAGCCATCGGGGGCTGACACTGATCTTTCCATTTAGGCCAAGTCAGCCGGCAGTGTAAAATATGATATAAAACTACAGAACTTACATAGTTTTAAGTAATTACTGACACTTTATTTAAAATTTACTTCATGTTTTTTTTTTTTTTTTTTTTTTTTTTTTCTTTTTTTTAATAGGATTTTTATAGGATTATATCGTTAAAGCCTAATGGGGTTTATTGAAACTCGATAAACATAACACGCTTCTAAGCAGCACGTGTGGCCTGAATGGGATTTCCATAAGAATTCGCGTGGCGTTCAATGAGTTAATCGTAAATGTATTTGAAGTTAATTACTCTAAAAATTAAATTGTGTACACACAGGGGCGGGAACTAACAATGTTACGGGTTAGGTTGGCAAGTATGCATATATATTTTGCTTGAATTATAAAAAATTATAACACATTTCCTTTTTTTTTTAGTATTTTGTGTTTATATGTCTCATTAAAAATAAATACAATATTTATATATAAACATTTCCATACAGTTATGTATATAAACATATTGATTAAAGAAGTTTTGTTGATATTATATAATTATTCTTCTATCTGTATAGTATATTAACACAAATATATTTTGTAAATTTCGCAGCATCGAAAAACAGCAACATAGCTTCCATATCAAAGCTTAATGTAAATAGGACGTAAGCGTACTGTAGCTAGTGTTGAAGTTTGAAAAAAAAAAAAAAAAAGAAGAATAACAGTGGGCTAAAAATACCCCGGAATAAATTAAAATGTTAATTATTCTGGTTTTAGTCAGGTGATATCACTCGTGCTAAATAGCTGGATCCGCCCTCTCTTAAGCTCAGGTTCAGCTCATCATTAAAATATTGTTCTTAATATCTGCCGCACCAAAATGTTCAAAACACGAATGCCAATTTTCATATATTTTGAAATCTTCCCGTTTCAACTTTAAAAGCATTTAGATTAATTTATTTTATTTTGAATTTTTAAATTTAGACGTTTAAAGTCTTTTAAATGAAATTTCAGGATTCTGTAAGATCAATATCTATATATTTAAAAGTAATAAGACAATTCCTTTGTTTTAAATTTTTATTCCATAATAACTGTGACTTTGATTTCGTGATTAGGAAATTGAAAATAAGTACTGTTGAGCTATGTTCCAATAATAGATCTTATAAACTTAAAAATATATATATATAAATAATAAACCAATTTTTCATTATTTGATTCTGTATTAAAAAAACTTTTAATAGAAATTTGATATTTTATTATGTTACATTATGGGATAAATTTTAAATAACACAAAGCTTACAAACGGTACAGTAACCAAATGCAAATATGTCACAACAAAATTTAAACAGAAAATTCATGGTAAAAAAACTTTTTAAAATTATTAAATATTCATAATAATAATAATAAAACGGTTGTCGAATGCATAATTGCTGTTTCATGCAATCAGTTTCGCTGTACTGTGTTTTCTAAAACATGATATTTAACTAGAGGTGTACGTACTCTTGAATATTGAAATGCGAAAAAAAGTGTAACAGGGTTAAAATAGAATTTTAGCAGCGAAAAACTAGAAAAAGATATTTAATACTTATGAAGAAAGACTTAACATATTAGGATCGGTATATTCCTCTCTTGTACCGTAAGCCACGCCTTTTCACAATTTTTCTAAAACTTTATAATATAAAACAAAATAATTTTGCATATTTGCAATTAAATCATTTAAGTTTTGTCTTCAATAATCGATGTTTTACATACCATTGTGATTTTATCAGCTGAGACGTGAAGACCTCTGGAGACTGCCTTGGACTCGAGACGTAACGCCCAAATCAGCCTCGTGTTATTACACGGACGGCTCGAAGATGGAGGACGGCAGGGTTGGCTGCGCGTTCCTGCGGGTCTCTGGGGGAGAGATCGTCTCGGAAGACCAGTTCCGGATTACCGACCATAGCTCTGTATTCACGGCGGAGGTCATAGCGATCAGGGAAGCCATCAGAGATGCTATGGAGTCGGGGCTCAGTGAGATGGATGTCTACTCTGACTCCAGATCGGCGCTGCAAGCGCTTAACTGTCTGAAGCCTAGGCACAAGACGGTTGCTGAGACCAAGGACCTGATTAAGAGTGGCGGGATCGGAATCACGATGCATTGGATCAGAGCCCATGTGGGTCATCACTTTAACGAACTGGTCGATGGTTCTGCTAAGGTGGCAACTGCACGTGAAGACATAGATCTTCCTGTCAAGCTTAGTGTGAAGTGTGCAAGGGGCGTCCTGTTTAGGCGCCTCATAGATAGATGGCAGTGTCGTTGGGATGGCTCCACGAAGGGTAGATTCACGCATGAAGAGTTTCCGAAGGTGAGCAGTCGGAGAGTGCAGGGAGATTTCTTTGTTAATCAGGTCCTCACCGGACATGGTTCATTCGGAGTTCACCAGCACCGCTTCTTTCAGAAGAACCCTGCATGTATTTGCGGGGCCAGCGCAAGCTCGGTAAAGCACGTGATGCTAGAGTGCGCACGGTGGCGGTCGGTCAGGGAACGTTACTTCCCGCCGAACTACCATCTTCGAACGCGGCGCGATTTGTGCCTGGACTACTATTGTAGGAAAGGAATCGCAGTCATCATGACGGATCTCCTTGACTGGGCGCTTAACCCGCTTGGTGGTGGACGACGGATTCTCGAAGCGTCTGAGCCTGACGCCCCAGTAGAGCCTCCTAGGAGGTCTCTTCGATTGGTAAGTGAGACGGTGAGATGAAGAGAGTTTGATGGTGAAGTGGAGTGAGCGTTATGGTGTAACGAAGTTGGAGAGTGATGGCGAGATGGCGAGTGTGAGTTGGTAAGTAGGCGTGATGTCGAGTGTGAGTTGGTAAGTTGGCGAGATGGCAAGTGTGAGTTGGTAAGTTGGCGAGATGGCAAGTGTGTGTTGGTAAGTTGGCGAGATGGCAAGTGTGTGTTGGTAAGATGGCGTGATGGCGAGTGTGAGTTGGTGTGACGGTAAGTACGAGTTGGTGAGACGGTTGGCGTTGGTGTGGTGTGGAGAGAAGGGGGAGCATGTGCTCCCTGTCTACCGGAGGTAGAAGCGCTGATTCAAAACAGCCAATTCGGACTGTCAGAAAGGGAATATTTTGTTGGCATCGCACGAACTCGTAGCAGTGCTCGCCGCATGTGCGATTCGGGGAGAAGTATTCCCACGTGGTGTGAGGAGGTCTGTCTTAACTGACTGGTGGTGCATGACCGGACGGCGGGACTACCCTGGCGGACATCGGTGCTCACATAGGGTTGTGATGGCCCGAGCAAACAGGGGCTGTCCAGGTGTCCTGGGTGGGGCCTTCCGAGCGGCAGTACAAGGAGGCTTAGCAAAAACGGGAAGCGGTGCTGATCTTACTAGTCGGCATGTATGTGCGTTATCGGCTAGGGGTGAACTCCGTTGGGAGAGCGGGCCTGGTGGACGGCCTTAGGCCGTCCTCAGAAGGCAAACAAGCCTTCTGGCCGCCAAACCGAGGTCGGCCAGTTACTAGGGCCCTCAGCCCCAACTTTGACCAACTCCGGTTGGTCCGAAGGGGCGATATGAGCCTTGCTATAGCTGATTGCCGAACCTTACCTGGGCCACTTCCCTGCTGTCGCGAAGTTGGTATGTTGCTGTCGTAGCGGCTAAGGCCTGCACGATGTTGGGTCGTCTTGAGACGGGACTGCATGGATACCCTCGTATCTGGGTCAGTCGATGATGGGGCGCGCTTGCGTGTCACCTGTCTATACCATTGTGATTTATGCATACCAGCGTCACATATAGAGTCAAATAGGAATATGCAAATTAGTCTTTTTTTTTAAATAGTGTTTCAGCGAATCAGAGGCGGGGCGGGGCTTCTTTTCTTTTGAAATTCTTTCACAATCCCTCACCTACATTGTGATAACTTTACAAAAATATGCCAATTTGTATAATAAACATCGAAATATTGCTTAGGAAACAACAACAAAAAAAAATAACATAAAGGTAAATTAAAATAGTTTTCCGTCAAATTATATACAAACATTTACTTATAGAGGATACAGATTATAACAAGTGACGGCCCCCTAACAGGAATAAAAAGTTAAATATCACTGTAACTCAAAAAATAATGTTAGGAACGAGCTGTAAATTTGGAAAACCATGTTTTTGATGATGCCCGTTCTATTCGTGCAAAAATTAACATAGGTCATAATTCATAATTTTTTCAAATATGAATTTATTAATAATTTTCATAATTCAAAAAATGTTTTTTTAGCAAAAATTTGCATGGAATATTTTTGGGTCACTTCATTCTAACGAATAAAAAAAACATAATTTAAATATCATAATTATTTCGGAAGATATGATTTAATGTTTGTCACATTCATTTAACATTAGCATCCCCAAACTTTGACAGCTTATAACTCTATGAAAAATTGAGCGAAATATATAAACTATACCATTTTCCGTGATGATTTGATCCAAAGAATTCAAATAAATTATAAAAAATGGGGGTTACCATTGAGAAAAATGAAGTTGATGTCAGTTTTAATATGTAGACGACCCCCTAAGTAAAATCTAACTATAACATTAAAAACTAGACGTTATTACAAACTGATTGGTCCCAGTCGCATGTTTCTACGATAATTTACGGCAAAATTAGGTGGGGGGGGGGGGTGGCGTTTTTTTTTTTGGGTGACTGTACATGCAAAACTTGTATTCCGCAAGAAACACCCACTTAGATAATTGCAGTTTTTGACCAGTGTCCGTCTACTTTAAAAAAAAAAAATATATATTGTACAAATGTATATATTTTCTCTTTTCTGCATTTCCCTACATTAAAATTATCAATAATTGAATATTTTTATTTGTCTGTCAAAAATATTAAGATTGATAAGTATAAACATGTTAAAGAATTTTAATTGACATTTCCTATTACACAGAGACGGGTTTTTAAAAAATTGCAAAGAAGTGTCCATCTACTTTTTTTATGCAGTGTTTAACCACAATAGTTTTTCAAGGGCTCAGATTGAACCTTGCATGCAAATTAGGTGTTATTTCTGTCACAGTTTATGCAATTTGATAAAATTTTACAGTATTCTAAGCGCGATAACACCCAAAAGGACGTGTAAATAATTTAAATAAGTAAAGTCTGGTATGAAACAACCTCACGTCTTTCTTTACCCACTTATTACACGTACGTTAAAATGCATATATGCATTTTTTTTTTTTTTTTGAGATAATCTGATCAGTGGACATAAAATTGACCTAACGAAGTAGAAACTTAAAATTTTTACGGTATGAAAATCTTAATATACGTGTGAAGACATATAAAACAGAGTTTACATAGCAAGTTAAAAAATAAGAAAAAAAAAATGGAAGCGTGATTTTATGAAACACGAATTTTCGGGGTCTCAAATTAACCTACCTAAGTAGGATGACTGTTAATTTTCCTATAATAACGACATAATACACGATAAAGGATATCTAAAATTGATTTATGTAACAATTTTCAAGAAAATCGTTAGAGCCGTTTTTGAGATACCATCTTTTACCAAAACTTGGAATACTCAATTATTGACCGGAAAAAATAATTACATACAAAAGGATATTTAAAAGGGAGTTAATATGACGAGTTTGAAAAAAGAAATCCGTACAGCCGTTTTTAAAGGAGCGCACTTACAATACCTGAAATTGAGCTATTTATACAGAACGCCTATCAATTTTCCTGAACTAACCATCTATATCATTCGAAAGAACATCGAATACGGTGTTTATATAGTAACTTTGACGAAAATCGTTAGAACCACTTTTGAGATAGCACTTACGGTCCCGATTCCTGTGTCCGATTACCCACTTCCGGTTTTTCAATTCCCCCAAAATTTGGAAAATTCATCTGCACACCAGACCTGCATCAGTTCTGAAGTTTCGTAGTTCTATCTTTATTAGTTTCGAAAATATGATACCCAGAAATTCTCCAAATACATATACACATACACACAAACTGACCAATGTCCAAAACCAACTTTTTTTTTTTTTTCTTTTTACTCAGAAAACCTTAAAGCGTGTAATCGAAGTCAAAACGCGATATCGGAACTGACAGAATACAACACTTCCATTAAATACAGTAGTAGGGTAATGGAAGTAAAAAGGAAAAACAAAAGACAAACTTACTTTTAAAAACTACAATCACCAAGGTTACCTAAAAAATAAAATTATTTCTGAGAAAAAATAATAAAACTAAAATTATCACTTACTTTACAATTTCAAAAATCATATACATTGCTTCAAACATTTCACTTTTGCCACGAGGCTAAATAGAGTTAAATTTGCAGTTAGATATAGAATCTTAATTACATTCTATACTTATAAGTTGAAAATAAAATAAAATTGAAAATAAAATTGAAAATAAAATTTAAATAATAGTTATTTTAACAACTAAACCTATAGATAGATAGCTAGATACATAGATTGATAGATAGATTTAGATATAGATTTATAATATATGTTAATTTAATTTTCTTTATTGCAGTCTAAAGATCTTAAACTGTACATACAAGAAATTTAGCCCTTAGATGTCATTTATTTGAATATTAAATTTGTAATTTATTTTAATAAATTTGTAATTTATTTGAAAATTCCAAGTAGCATAACCACATGATAAAAATTTAGAATATTGTTTTTGAACTTTCTGCTAATATTTGTTCTTGAGTTATGCTGAGAACAGACTCGCATAGAGACACATATATAGCCCAATTGCTTAAAACTTATTTCTCGGATTTAGGGGATCTCATATAGTGTAAATATTGATATACTCATATAAAAGGTAACAAAACCACTTTAAAACACGTATATACAATATTTTTATTAAAAACTACACAAAGCTTTTCGCTATCATAATAATAGCATCATCAGGTGTAATTACGTTACATAGAAACTAGCAATATATAAATAAAGAAGTTCAAATGATTTAAAGTTACGGTTACAATAAAAATTTTAATTTACAGTTACAATAAAAATTATTATTTTCAGTATTTTTTTTTTTTTTTTTTTTTTTTTTCTTTTCTCTATGAGCACAACGCGTGCCAAATTTTAGGAAGTGATGCAGCGTCCTTGGAGTTAATAACATTATTGTATTTGATAATATTTATTGCTTCTGTTATTAGCAGGTCTTGAAAGTCTCGAGGGGCTGAAATAATTTCGGACTGGGTCCACATAGGAATAGCATCAGGGTGTTCGCTGCTAATAACAGAAGCAATAAATATTATCAAATACAATAATGTTATTAACTCCAAGGACGCTGCATCACTTCCTAAAATTTGGCACGCGTTGTGCTCATAGAGAAAAAAAAAAAAAAAAAAATACTGAAAATAATAATTTTTATTGTAACTGTAAATTAAAATTTTTATTGTAACCGTAACTTTAAACCATTTGAACTTCTTTATTTATATATTGCTAGTTTCTATGTAACGTAATTACACCTGATGATGCTATTATTATGATAGCGAAAAGCTTTGTGTAGTTTTTAATAAAAATATTGTATATACGTGTTTTAAAGTGGTTTTGTTACCTTTTATATTATTTATACACGTGAAATGTTTTATAATTTTAAACTTTTAATAGTTTTTAATCTTAATTATTGATATACTCAATTTACAAAATTTGTCTGATTTTTATACCCTATATGGGTATGATAAAATAAACAGTTATGCATTTTTTTTTTTAATTTATACAACACAACTTTATTTTAGACTTTATATTATGTGAAGTCATCGAATAGGAATAAAATTTTATTATTACCAAACGCGGCTATATCACTTCCAAAAAAAATGGGAAAAGAATTAATCCTGAAAATAGTTACTCTGAAACTTTCAAGTATTAATTGCATTTCTTCTCGTGTATGACAACGGGAAAAACTATATAATTCATAGAAGGATCAATATCAGAGGGTATTTTTCTTAGTGATATTTGATTCCTGAAACTTCTAATATATTAAATTTTGTAGAGAGAAATACTAAAGTAATGAAAAGGAAAGTAAATTTCTTTTATTTTTATGTCAAGCTGCTACTGTAAATTGATTGTATATCGAGAAATAAAAATTCAAGTCTATTCACTACGAATTAAGGAAATTGCAAAAATTACATTAAGACATTTCTACTTTTTTAGAAACTTCTTCTGTGCAAATAATAAGAATGTATTGGTTTAAAAAAATTTTCAGACGTTCTATTTTCAATAGATTTACACATTTTACTATAGGCTAAACATGATTGAATGATCTTTACTGAAAATTTGTAAATGCTGCATTTAAAAAAAAAAAAAATGAAGAAGAAAGAGAAGAAGCATCATCATTAGAATTCCAAGATTCTTTATATTTTATTGAGTCTTGACATAAATTTATGCTGATTAGATTTTGGTATTTGTTGTTCAGCAAGATGCGATGCTAAACTATAGTTTTCTCTATTTACAAAAACATATATCTCAGCTTCTATTATGTATAAAAACATAATACTTGATATGTAAGAAGGTTATTACTAAAACCTCTACTAAATCAATTGAAATATATTTATACGTAAAGACATTCCTTTATTAATGAGACTTGTTTCTATACATGATAGCACGTTCTGGTGAGATATGGTTCTGTATGTCATTTTAATTTTCTGTTAGACATTTGGTTTTTTCGTATGGAAAAATAAATAAATTTGCATTAATAGAGTGTGCTGGACATTAACGGTCATACACCTGTAAAATAAAGGATGTATATTTAAGAGCTTATTCTGATACAAGACGTTATGTAATAGTGATATGATTGTAAACATTGTGAATTAGTGAAAACGAGTGTTAAGCTTGTAAACATACACTGCATAAAAAAAGTAGATGGACACTTCTTTGCAATTTTTTAAAACCCCGTCTCTGTTTAATAGAAAATGTCAATTAAAATTCTTTAACATGTTTATACTTATCAATCTTCATATTTTTGACAGACAAATAAAAATATTCAATTATTGATAACTTTAATGTAGGGAATTGCAGAAAAGAGAAAATATATACATTTGTACAATATATATATTTTTAAAAAGTAGACGGACACTGGTCAAAAACTGCAATTATCTAAGTGGGTGTTTCTTGCGGAATACAAGTTTTGCATGTACATGTACATTTGGCATTTTGCCAATTGCTAACGTGCTTGACAAGATGGTTTTACGTAGTTAAATTTCTTGGAGATGAATGCGCCATGCCTCGAGGAATTCCTCTAACTGATTACCAGAAAGGACAGATTATAGCGCTGAAAAATGTTAATAAAGGAGTCAGAGTAATTGGTAGGCTACTTCTAATAAGCAAAAGTAGCATCAGCGATTTCTACGTGCTCCTGAAGCCCATGGCATAAAGAAAAAGAGTTGCCGGCCAAAGAAACTTTCGCTTAGAGACCAAAGAAAAATTTTTACTGAGCTGAAAAATCTGGAGCATCAATTCCCAGAGTTTGAATAAGCACAGGAATTACTAAGGTAACTTCTCAGACAATTTATAATTACATTAAGCACTCAGAGCTCTTTCAATATAAGAAGAGAAAACATCATCCATGCTGGAAGGATCACCACGTGACAGAACGCCTACAGTGGGCTCAAAACCATATGTCTTGGACTACAGAATGGATGTCTGTATTTTTTTAAGATGAGAAAAAATTTAATTTAGACGCCCCAGATGGATATCAATATTATTGGCACAGTTTGGAGAAAGAAGACGATGTGTACTCTACTCGACAAGTTAATGGTGGTGGCGTGATGGTGTGGCTAGCTGTTGGCTATGGTGGAAGGACAAATTTAGTGTTCCTAAGTAATAAGCAGACTCACAAAGATTATATTGAAAGACTAAGCAGTGAGCTTTTGCCATTTGCGTCTGACCTTAGAGGAGAAAACTGGATTTTCCAATAAGATGGAGCGCCAATACACACCACTAACAACGTTAAAAAATGGTTTCATGAGAACAACTTCAATGTTTTACCCTGGCCAGCCTAGAGTCCAGATATGAATCCTGTGTAAAACATTTGGGCTATACTTGTTCATAAAATTTATGAGGGTGAACGCCAGTATGAATGAATTCGCCAGCTCAAAGAAGCTCTTACAAACATTTGGGAAATTTTCTGTCAAAAAAAGATTCAGAATCTCATTGATTCGATGCCTAACAGAGTATACGTACTTATTAAAGCAAATGGGAGACGAACTCCTAACTAAAAAGTTTTATTTTAGAGATACCAGCTGTGTTCGTCTACTTTTTTATAGAAAAATTACAGTGCAAATATGCACAATTTCTGTTTCCTGAATTTTTTCACTACATAATTCAAAAGGATTGAATCTATATCCAAAAAATAATAATATATGATGTCTCAAGAATATAATTATATTAGAGAAATGAACCTCATATCTCTAATTAAAGAAATAAACGGCTTTAAAGTATTACAAATAAGTGTCCGTCTACTTTTTTTATGCAGTGTATTGTTATTTTTAATTCTAAATGGTTCAGCATAAGCTATAGACCGTCTCCATGAACCCGAAAATCCAAAAACGGCAGTGGGGTCTTTTAATCTTTGTATTTTGTAAAGTCCAAGCTTCTAAAAATGTGAAGAGGCAAAGCCTGATCACTTTTAAACCAGGGGTACTCTGAAAAAGTTTACGGCCCTGCTGGAAAGTGAGCGCTTTGATGCGCCCACTCAAGAAACGCTTGAAGTCCATTTGACGCTTTCTTTCGGAATAAAATTGGAAAGAACCACCAGGGTTCCTTTCAGTGTTTATGGCCAACTGGGTGGAGTTCTACAAATTTTATTGATTTCAATTTTTCGGAAGGAGGCTATTTTGTGAATGTATGAGAGAATCCCGTGCTTATAAACATTGCGAACTTGGAAAAATTAGTGATATTTGTCTGCAGGAGAAGAAATGTTGTTTTCTGGGGGTATTCTGTGTATTCTTGCAAGTACACAGAAAAAAGGGTTTTGTTGAAAGAAAAAAAAAAATTTAGCAGGCTATATCAATAAACAAATTTGGTTAAATAACACAATTTTTGTTGTTTCAAAATAAATAAATAAATAAATAAAACTATCTGGTGTGAAACAACCACACGACTTCCTTTACCCACTATTACACATATTATATGAATTTTTGGAGATATTATATGCATTTTTTGGAATTTTCCAGTAAGAGAAGCTTGATACCCGTATAAATACATATAAAACAAAGTTTACATAGCCAGTTAAAAAATAAGAAAAGAAAATAGGTAGTGTTATTTTTTAAAACATCAATTTCCGAGATCTAAAACTGAACTAGCTAATCAGGATGACCATTGACATTCTTGTAATAACACGTAATACATGAGAAAGGGTATCTAAAATGGATTAATGAAACAATTTTCAAGAAAATCGTTAGAGCCGTATTTGAGATACCAATTTTTATCAAAACTTGGTATACTCAATTATTGACCGAAAAACAATAATTACATACAAAATGTGACTTGAAAGGGAGTTAATGTGGCGAGTTTGAAAAAAATCTGTACAACCATTTTTAAAGGCCTTCTCTTGCGAGACTTGAAACTGAGCTATTTATATAGGACGCCTATAAATTTTCCTGAACTGACCAACTATATCATTCGAAAGGACATCTAAAAAAGTGTTTATATGGCAACTTTGAAGAAAATCTCTTAAGCCATTTTTGAGATACGGACTTACGGTCCAATTTTCGGTTTCCGATGACCCACTTCCGGTTTGCCAATTTTCACCAAAATTTGGAAAATGCATCTGTACACCAGACCTGTGTCAATTGTGAAGTGTCTAAGTTGCATCTTTATTTGTTTCGGAGATATGATAGCCAGAAGAATCCACACACACGCACATACAGTGCGTTGCATGAATATGAACACACATTTGCTTTAAGATATAGAATGGTACAGAAGTGTAATAAAAAAATATGAATAGGTGACACTTGATGTAAACTGTATGTGTATGATTCAAGAAATTAAAATACGATGAAAAACCAATAAGATTTTTTAGAAAATAATGACAAAAATACATACTGCATGAATTTAAACGCACATGTAAAAAATAAATAACTGAGTAACAAATACTGTATCTAATGCTTTTTAAAGCCACCATGGGCTTCTAGAACGGCCAGTAAATGCCTTGGCATTGACTGATATAGTGGTATGAGGTCATCCAAGCTGATTATCTTCCAAGCTAATAGAACGGCCGATTTTAGTTCATATTTCGTGTTAAACTGCCTTCCGTTTACGTAAACACGGCGAACTAGAATACCCCATACGTTCTCCATTATGTTTAAATCGTGGTTTTTTGAAGGCCAATCCAAAACATTAATTTTATTGTCACGGAACCATTTTTTTCACTGTATGTGCTGTATGTACAGATGCACAATCTTGCTGAAAAATATAATTTTTCCAGCTTTCTTGACTGCTTGACGGCAAAGGTTCCTTGTAAGCATCCTGACATAATCTACAGATTTCATAGTGTTCTCCATGAACTCTAATTCGAAAGTCCCTTTAAGACCTATGACTGCCCACACCATGACAGACCCAACTCCAGATTAACGTTTTGAACAATACATATCTTCGGTTCTCAAATCGTGCCAATAGCTATGAAATCCGTCCGAGCCATAAACTTTTTTATACCTGAGAAGACGACTTTTTCCCAATTTAGTTGATCTAGAATTCATTTTCTTGCCCATTCCAACCGCATGTCTTTGTGTTTTTTAGTGAGGGGGTGGTTTCGCCTTCATTTTCTTAAATTTAATGATTGTTGCAAATTTAATAGTTTTCCATATGATTGTCCGATGAACACCCAGCTTGTATTTAGCCTTTATCTTTGCACAGGAAATATTCTTTGCAGCGTTGCATATTCGGCGTTTGTCGTAAATGGAAAACTTTCCTGTTCGCTTCTTATACGCTTTTTTCCCATAATTTGCTCCTTTCTTTATATGATTTCGCACAACACTCTCACTTTTTCTGATTCGGCGCCCAATTTCACAATTGCTAAACGCACGCATGAAGTCGATTTTTATCCTCTCGTCTGCTGTCAAAGTTTTCCCTCATGCCATCCTGAACAAACTCCGTAGATTTTGCACTCAAGCATTAAAACTGCTTTTAGAGAACTTTAGCAACACGACTATCTCTGTTTTAATTTAATTCCGATGCCTCTGTTGAATTTTAACCGCAAAATTCAGAGTGCGTTTAATTTCGCGCAACAAACGAAAAACAGTGAAAAATAAGAAAATGCTTAAAAGCTCATTTACATAAGCTTGTATGAGCCTAAACATACGTGCTCAAAGCACCTTATTCAGTTGTTCGTCATGTGCAATAATTGTAAGTCACATTACTTCTTTTAAAAATTGAAAAATTTTATTTCTGGTTATTGGAAAAGGCGCTTTCATATTCATGCAGCGCACTGTAAATACATACACACACGAACACACTGACCAATTGCCAAAAACTACTTTTTTAGACTCAGAAGGCCTTTAAACGTGTAAATCAGGTGAAAACTTGATATCGAATTTTTGCACCGAATACAAAACTTCCATTACCTACGGTAGTAGTGCAATGGAAGTAAAAGACTAAAACATAGTGTTGTTAAATTTTTTTTTTAAATGACAAAACAATCTTTTAAATTAAACAAATTCCTTTGATTATATAGCCTAAAAAAATTTTGTTGTTTTAAGAAAACATGTTCTTCTGTGTAGTACTCTCTAATTTTAATTAACTATTTCCTTTACTAAAAGAAGATAAATTTTTGTAAGGCTATTTTTTGCTAACCCTTAAAAGATACAAATTTATTTTTATAATTTATAGAATTTTAAATTACTTATGAATTTACAGGTCACATTTTATATATTCACAACATTTAAGTAATTGAGCTAAAAAATAGAAGTAATAATTGAAATGATTAACAAATAATTCATTAGGAGTAAATTTCCAAATTAAATTACTACAAAAAAAAAAAAAAAAGGTAAGTTTTAAAAATAATTATTAAATTGATGTTACATGACATTAAATCTATAGTAATTTACTGGCTATTCTGATATGAATATACATTGAACAATTTTTAAATATTCAACGCTTAAATATATTTTCTGCGACAAGATTACAATTAGTCAGTTTATTAGTGAATATGCTACGTTGCAACATTATCGTATTTTATAGATTTTCATAGTATTTCATATTTAAATTCTAACGGTTTGAAATATATTTGATTATCTAGAATCTAATTTACGCATATTACACTTGAAATTTGTTAGAATATGAGCATTTCATATTTATTTCACGTATCCAATCTGTTTGATGCAAAGCAACGGATAATGATTTAGCAGGCTAAATGAAACGTATAGATTAATGTCAACAAAAGGAGAATTAAGATTTCTGAACTACAATAAGCTTCATTAATTTGCGATCAACATGATCGTGTCAAGTTAGTACACTAGTTTAAAGTCATTTGTGGCTAGATATATGTTACATTCTATCTAAATTTAAATGTTAAATTTCCTATGATTAATTTATAAATACAGTATATGAAGTGGTTTTGTTGCCAATAACATCTTATTTAATGCAAAATGCTTTTTAGAATAAAGGATGTAAATCTTGTTAATAAAACTAAATTTACAGCATTTATTTTACTTTACTTTGTTTGTAATAATGAAAAAGGTATTTATTTATTTTATAAAAAAAATTTAGTGAATTTCCATGTTCATGATCTAGAAAATTGTCTCTGTTTGCATTTCGGATTTTTTTTTTTTTCCGATTATGTATAATAATCTATTTCTCGTCTTTTCACACAAGCTGGACGTAATTAAAAATTGAAAGAATGACGTTTTTTTTTTCTTATGATACCCTAACGGTTTCTCCGTTAAAACTTTAATGAGAATGTTTAAAATAAATATCTTAAGTTAATCCTTTCCTCGAAGACAACGTTGGGAAAAGTCGCATGGTTGAATTAAAAAAAAAAAAAAAAAAAAAAAAAAGAAAGGAAGAAAGAAAGAAAGAAACAAGTTCAAGATCAATTTAAATGAGCTCTAACGTTTTGTTAGTCATATACACTGTAGCGAGATTAAAAATTTTACCATAGTTATTATCGATAAAATAATTAATCATATGATGCAGTTAAATAATAATAATAATAAATGCTCGTAAGTTATTAAGAGCATTTGGAATTTAATTATTATTTTAAATACGAATCAAGACATTTATTCAGAGGCTATTTAAAAAAAAAATATATATTTTAAAAGATACGTTATTTAAATGTCTGTGAAAAATAAGGATATTTTAGAGGAACAGCAATTTTTACTTTCTCTTATCCATATGTTATTGAGAAACGTGCAATTATTTACATGATATTTTGAAAATATTTTTTAAATGAAATTATCTACCATTGAACTTTTTCTATATTTGCACGTGTAAATTTTGCCTAAATCCAAGAATCGAATTTTTAGCGATTTCTCTCTGTGTGCTTGTGTATCCATGTGTGTGTGCGCATGCACGCATGCGTGCATGTGTGGGTTTTTGAGTCTATTATAAACATCACTTAAAAAATGAATTTTGGAAGGAAGGCAAAACGTAGTAATCAAATTTTGGAGATGTTATTTGACATCTTTATTGGGACAGGGAAAACATTTTTCATAAAGGGACATACAAAATATTTCAAATACGTTGCATCTAAGGGTAAAATTTAACGTAGGTACATTTTAAAGCATTTTCAGCAGAGTTTGCTTTGCTGAAATCCCCCTTAGGGGATGAACAACAAATCCAATAAAATAAAAAGTATTTGTGATAACCCTGTATATGGAAAAGCTTTGATTGATCTGTAAATTTTAGATATGGTTATAAATGTTATATTTTATACATATGCAGAATTTTGTGAGGTTATCATGAATATTTAAGGAGTTATTAATATTTTATTAAAAAATGCAAAAAATATTTGTAAGTGTTTACTCAGAAGGTTTTTCTTGAGATTTCATGAAACTTTCGGAAAACATGACAACATATGCCTGAATCACTATACTATAGTTTCAAACAAATGTATTTAGTATTCAAAGACATATGGACAGTTATATAAAATAGTTTATTACTCTGCATACGCGGATTATAACAAAAAGACTTTGACATAGTTTAATACTTAACTATATAGAGCACCATATAAAAAAATGCAGTTAAATATCATAAAAATTCATAGCGATATCGGTGATTAAATGAGCTGTTTTTCAGCTTTTTTTTAGAAACATCTTAATGATAAAGGGTTATTCATAAATGAAAATTTGTATCAGAAAAAAATTTAATTTTTCTTTTGAAACAATTCATTTTTCTTTTTTTTATGTGTATGTAGATGCATACCGATTAAAAAAAAAAAAATAAAAAAAAAAAAAATCGCAAATATTTTATTAATTTTCATTGTGTAACATAGTTTGTTCTGATACAAATTTTCATTTGTGAGTGACCCCTAATCGTAAAGACCTTTTTAGAAAACAGCTGAAAAACAGCTTATTTAAACCTTTACAGCGCTCTACCTTTCTAAGTTGGAATTTCAAAAAAAAAAAAAAAAAAAAAAAAGTAGGCTATCTACTTAGGTCTAAAGGAATACACAGATATAATTTTGTAAATATAGTACTTACCGTTTTGAATCTGTGGGTGTTCCATCAGCGGGAACACTGCACCACAAGAGCTCTGAAAAGTGCGTCTAAGAGCATCGCAGTGAAGCGCGTAAATGAGTAGAAGATTTTGCATACGAATTAAAGAACACTGTATTATACCTGTGTAGTAGGTTTAGCATGACCCATGGTGCATCACGGGGAGGCCTGCTACTCTACACCCCATTACCCCACTCCCCCCCCCCTAAAAAAACCTTGGTTATATGATTTTTTATGAAATAATTTGATATTTACAGTTAGTATGCATCTATACAAGTCCTATGTGCAAGCATATTTACAATTAGTCTATTTTTTTAGCTTCAGGAAATTTTTGGAAGCACGTCACACTCTTTTGGTAGAAGAACAAACCAACATTGCAGGTTTTGCACATGAAACTAGTTTTGTGCATTTTTTTTTTTTTTTTTTTTAATAAACAACCAACCCCCCCCCCCCTCGCAGCACCTGATAGCTTGACGTCATGCCCTCCAAACAGAGGAAAACAGAGCACGTAAACACAGCTGTCTTCTCTCATCATTGTTTTCGGTTGCGTAATATGAAAAACGCTAGTGTCACAGTGTTCCAGGAGATGGAACACCTTATTTTATTCAACGATTCCTCGTATGTTTCCTGTATAAAATATATATATATATATAGAACAAGTAATTTAGAGTACAACAAACGATATAACATATAAATATTTTTTTAAGCAATCTCTTTTGTATCACAAAAACAAAAAACAAAAAAATGCAACATTTCTTGTAAATACGAGGATTTAAAATAACGCGTCCCAGCTAAATATCATGGATTGCCTTGTGTAGTGGTGCGATCTATGGATGAAAAGGAAAGTTTAAAGTAAAAAACTACCTATTTTTATGCATTTGCAATTGAATTTAATGGTTGGAGAAGCTAGCGAAGGTATGTGTTCCATATAGTGGAACACTGAACGGCAAAGGGTTAATCACCGATATCTCTATGATTTTTTCGCGGTATTCAATTGGATGTTGGATGTTTTTCATAAAGGGCTCTATACAGTGGGGTATCAAACTATGTCAAAGTTTTTCTTGCTATAGTCCGCGCATGCGCAGTGATTAATTACTTACTACAATTGTCCATACCTCTTTGAAGATTAAATATTTTTGTTTTAAACTGTAGTATATTGATTTAGACATATGTTGTCATGTTTTCCGAAAGTTTCATGAAATTTGAAGAAAAGCCTCTGGAGTTATACAATAAAAACTTGCAAAAATTTTTTTACAATTTTAAATAAAATAATAATTACTCCTTAAATATTCAAGATATCTTCATAAAACTCAACACGCGTATAAAATATAATATTTATAGCCATATTTTAAATTTTCAGATCAATCAAAGCTTTTCAATATATAGAGTTTTCACAGATACTTTTTATTTTATTGGAATTGTTGTTCATTCCTTAACAGCCTTCGTGACTAATTTTTGCTGAAAAATATAAGGAAATGCATGTCTTCCTTATTTCCAATATTCAAATATTTTTCAAGATATTCGAAAAAACGTAAAAAAAGCGAAAATGTTCACAATATTTTATCCAAAAATCTCAATATTTCCTTAAAAAAAAAAAAAAAAAAAAAAAAAAAAAAATGCAATTAGAAAATAAAATCATTTGTTAAAGATGCAAATGATTTGTAACTTTTTATGTAACCCAAAGCATTTTTCTATTTCTACAATTTGTGGTTATTCCCCTAATTTCCCTCAGGACTAAATCGTTGCTAGAAAGTTTGACATGAAAAATTTTCGTTTCATGTCTGAAGTTCAAAGTAATTTCGTCCAGCACTTCCTTAGGAAAAAAAAAATAAAAAAAAAAAAAAAAAATAAAAAAAAAATAATAATTTAATCCCCCAGAATATTTGTATAAGGTATATATTTAAGAATTTAAAAAATGTGTTAAAAAATTTTCGAACACCTTTTATGTACATATTATTTCACTTAAAATGTAAATTAATTTATTTATTTCCGAAATGAACGTCCTTTTCTTTTTTGCATTCATTTTTTTCTTTTTCTCTTATATTGCTGCAGGCTTTCCAGTTGAATGTGCTCCATTCGTTAAATACATTAGCTGTATTTCCGTAACGCTGCCTTTGGTTCTAACTATTCATGAATTCATTTGATCGATCGCAAGAGATTTATTTTGCCATATAAATTAAAACATTAAAAAAATAAATTAAGAAAAATCGTTACTAAAAATTATATTTTTATAGATTAAAAAAAAAAAAAAAAAATCAAATTGCGGTCTTTTATAAAGACATACATTATAAATAATAATTTAGGAATAAAAGTTTGTTTTAAAGAAGATAAGTTGTTATATTTGGTATATATTGTCGAATATAAGTCAGAAATTATTTCTTCCTCTTATTATTTTTTTCTTTTTTAAAAAACGCTATAATTTTTAAAAATGCAAAAATTTTAATATAATGATTAACTTTTCTGATAAGAAATTTGAAAACAAATCATTATAAATAATCTGGTGTGGTACTTACTTTACTTTTACTTGCCAGGCATTTCTAGAAAATTAGATCATTACAGTCTAAAATGAAAATAAATGTTGTGTTATTTAATATTGTAAGGCCTGGTTTACGGTCTCTAGATCATTTCCCATTTCAATGAGTAAAAAATGCTTATATAACTAACTCTAATGAAAACAACTTTAGTGTAAACTAAATTTCAGTTTATTAAAAATTTTAAATGAATGGGCAAAGTGGGACTTTCATACATGTGCTCAACTTAAAATAATTACAAAACAGATCTTAAACCTTATGAAACTATAAAGTAACGAACTCAACAGACTTGAATTAAATCTCACTCTTGATTTAGATTGAGAAGCATGAGCACACTAATTCACATTATAAAATGATTGAAGGAATTACGAAAGGTATTACAGAACACCTTTTCAACTCTTAATCTAGAAACTCGAATATCAACTCTGGTAAAAAAACTCCCTCCAACATCCCACTTTATAAATTTGAAAGTTTCTTTTTAAGGAAATAACTGGCGAACGATTTACTTCATTTTCCCCGAAACATCCATCCTAAAACTATTGATATCCAACTGAACACAAAAAGTTTTGCAACTTCCCTTTAACACTTTCTATATCTCCACTGGAACCAAACGCCAAGCTAAATTCAAACAACTAGCAATCCTTAGATAAAGTGAAAGAGTAAGGATGATTTTTATGCCGACTATGTGAAAAATGCATCTGTACATCAGACCTGTGTCAATTGTGAAGTGTCTTAGTTGCATCTTTATTTGTTTCGGAGATATGATAGCCAGAAGATTCCACACACACGCACATACAGTGCGATGCATGAATATGAACACACATTTGCTTTAAGATTTAGAATGGTACAGAAGTGTAATAAAAAAATCTGGAGTGACTCCACTCGACTTTCCGAACATTGAGTAATTAACAGTTTTGTAGATAAAGTAAAGAAAGAGGAGTTGTTAAACAAACAAAAGAGAGAAAACCATAATAGAGTGTTTGAGTATTTTTGACCATATATTACACGATGTTTTATTTAACGCTGCTGAACTTTGAGCCCATAGATCATAATGATAAAGAATTTTTCGTTGTGTCCCTGTAAAAACCTATAAATGCTAAATTCACCAAAATGCTTATAGTTAGTGCAACAATGATTTATAATACTCATATAAATTTTCAGCTCAATTCAATAAGGCGTTTAGATGCTATCGTACTTTTAAAAATTTAGTCCCATAGGCCATAATAATAAAGAATTTTTCTTTGTGTCCCTGTAAAAAAACTGTAAGTGCTGGATTCACCAAAGTCTATACAGTTAGTTCAACTGTGATCTATAACATGTGTACAAATTTTTTGCTCAGATTAATAAGGCGTTTAGACGCTATCACACTTTTAAAAATTTGGCCCCATAGGCATAATGATAAAGAATTTTTCTTTGTGTCCCTGTAAAAAAACTATAAGTGCTAGATTCTCCAAAATCTATACAGATTGAGTATTTGTGACCTATAATATGTGTATAAATTTTTTGCTCAATTGAATAAGGCGTTTAGATGCTATCGCAATTTTAAGATTTTGCTCCCATAGGCCATAATGATAAAGAATTTTTCTTTGTGTCCCTGTAAAAAAACTATAAGTGCTAGATTCACCAAAATCTATAGGGTTCGTACTATGGTGACTTACAATATGCGTACCAACTTTCAGGTTAATCGAACAAAGCGTTTAGACGCTAGCGTGTTCACTCACAGACATACACACATACACACATACACACACACATACATACATCATCGTAAAAATAGTGAAAACGGACTCAGGGGACCTCAAAACGTATAGAAACATCAAAATCTCGAATTCGGATTTTTGACATGATTACAATACTTTCCTCACTATAGTGTTCGGAAAGTAAAAATATGAATAGGTGACACTTGATGTAAACTGTATGTGTATCGTTCAAGAAATTAAAATACGATGAAAAACCAATATGGTTTTTGGAAAATAATTTTATTGAATTTATGACAAAAATACATATTGCATGAATTTAAACGCACATGTAAAAAATAAATAACTGAGTAACAAATACTGTATCTAATGCTTTTTAAAGTCACCATGGGCTTCTAGAACGGCCAGTAAATGCCTTGGCATTGACTGATATAGTGGTATGAGGTCATCTAAGCTGATTATCTTCCAAGCTAATAGAACGGCCGATTTTAGTTCATATTTCGTGTTAAACTGCCTTCCGTTTACGTAAACACGGCGAACTAGAATACCCCATACGTTCTCCATTATGTTTAAATCGTTGTTTTTTGAAGGCCAATCCAAAACATTAATTTTATTGTCACGGAACCATTTTTTCACTGTATGTGCTGTATGTACAGATGCACAATCTTGCTGAAAAATATAATTTCTTCCAGCTTTCTTGACTGCTTGACGGCAAAGGTTCCTTGTAAGCATCCTGACATAATCTACAGATTTCATAGTGTTCTCCATGAACTCTAATTCGAAAGTCCCTTTAAGACCTCTGACTGCCCACACCATGACAGACCCAACTTTAGATTAACGTTTTGAGCAATACATATCTTCGGTTCTCAAATCGTGCCAATAGGTATGAAATCCGTCCGAGCCATAGAGATTAAACTTTTTTATACTTGAGAAGACGACTTTTTCCCAATTTAGTCGATCTAGAATCCATTTTCTTGCCCATTCCAACCGCATGTCTTTGTGTTTTTGAGTGAGGTGTGGTTTCGCTTTCATTTTCTTAAATTTAATGACTGTTGCAGCTTTAATAGTTTTCCATATGATTGTCCGATGAACACCCAGCTTGTATTTAGCCTTTATCTTTGCACAGGAAATATTCTTTGCAGCGTTGCATATTCGGCGTTTGTCGTAACTGGAAAACTTTCCTGTTCGCTTCTTATACTCTTTTTTCCCATACTTCCCTTTCCCCTTTTTCCTCCTTTCTTTATATGATTTCGCACAACACTCTCACTTCTTCTGATTCGGTGCCCAATTTCACAATTGCTAAACCCACGCATAAAGTCGATTTTTATCCTCTCGTCTGCTGTCAAAGTTTTCCCTCATGCCATCCTGAACAAACTCCGTAGATTTTGCACTCAAGCATTAAAACTGCTTTTAGAGAACTTTAGCAACACGACTATCTCTGTTTTAATTTATTTCCGATGGCTCTGTTGAATTTTAACCGCAAAATTCAGAGTGCGTTTAATTTCGCGCAACAAACGAAAAACAGTGAAAAATAAGAAAATGCTTAAAAGCTCATTTACATAAGCTTGTATGAGCCTAAACATACGTGCTCAAAGCACCTTATACAGTTGTTCGTCATGTGCAATAATTGTAAGTCTCATTACTTCTTTTAAAATTTGAAAAATTTTATTTCTGGTTATTGGAAAAGGCGCTTTTATATTCATGCAACGCACTGTAAATACATACACACACGAACACACTGACCAATTGCCAAAAACTACTTTTTTAGACTCAGAAGGCCTTTAAACGTGTAAATCAGGTGAAAACTTGATATCGAATTTTTGCACCGAATACAAAACTTCCATTACCTACGGTAGTAGTGCAATGGAAGTAAAAGACTAAAACATAGTGTTGTTAAAATTTTTTTGAAATGACAAAACAATCTTTTAAATTAAACAAATTCCTTTGATTATATAGCCTAAAAAAATTTTGTTGTTTTAAGAAAACATGTTCTTCTGTGTAGTACTCTCTAATTTTAATTAACTATTTCCTTTACTAAAAGAAGATTAGTTTTTGTAAGGCTATTTTTTGCTAACCCTTAAAAGATACAAATTTATTTTTATAATTTATAGAATTTTAAATTACTTATGAATTTACAAATCACATTTTATATATTCACAACATTTAAGTATTTGAGCTAAAAAATAGAAGTAATAATTGAAATGATTAACAAATAATACATTAGGAGTAAATTTCCAAATTAAATTACTACAAAAAAAAAAAAAAAAAAGGTAAGTTTTTAAAATAATTATCAAATTAATGTTACATGACATTAAATCTCTAGTAATTTACTGGCTATTCTGATATGAATATACATTGAACAATTTTTAAATATTCGACGCTTAAATATATTTTCTGCGACAAGATTACAATTAGTCAGTTTATTAGTGAATATGCTACGTTGCAACATCATCGTATTTTAAAGATTTTCATAGTATTTCATATTTAAATTCTAACGGTTTGAGATATATTTGATTATCTAGAATTAATGGTTGGAGAAGCTAGCGAAGGTATGTGTTCCATATAGTGGAACACTGAACGGCAAAGGGTTAATCACCGATATCTCTATGATTTTTTCGTGGTATTCAATTGGATGTTTTTCATAAAGGGCTCTATACAGTTGGGCATCAAACTATGTCAAAGTTTCTCTTGCTATAGTCCGCGCATGCGCAGTGATAAATTATTTACTATAATTGTCGATACCTCTTTGAAGATTAAATATTTTTGTTTTAAACTGTAGTATATTGATTTAGACATATGTTGTAATGTTTTCCGAAAGTTTCATGAAATTTGAAGAAAAGCCTCTGGAGTTATACAATAAAAACTTGCAAAATTTTTTTTACAATTTTAAATAAAATATTAATTACTCCTTAAATGTTCAAGATATCCTCATAAAACTCAACACGCGTATAAAATATAATATTTATAACCATATTTTAAATTTTCAGATCAATCAAAGCTTTTCAATATATAGAGTTATCACAGATACTTTTTATTTTATTGGAATTGTTGTTCATTCCTTAACAGCCTTCGTGACTAATTTTTGCTGAAAAATATGAGGAAATGCATGTCTTCCTTATTTCCAAAATTCAAATATTTTTCAAGATATTCGAAAAAACGTAAAAAAAGCGAAAATGTTCACAATATTTTATCCAACATCTCAATATTTCCTTAAAAAAAAAAAAAAAAATGCAATTAGAAAATAAAATAATTTGTTAAAGATGCAAACGATTTGTAACTTTTTATGTAACCCAAAGCATTTTTCTATTTTTACAATTTGTGGTTATTCCCCTAATTTCCCTCAGGACTAAATCGTTGCTAGAAAGTTTGACATGAAGAATTTTCGTTTCATGTCTGAAGTTCAAAGTAATTTCGTCCAGCACTTCCTTAGGAAAAAAAAATAATAATATTTTAATCCCCCAGAATATTTCTATAAGGTATATATTTAAGAATTTAAAAAATGTGTTAAAAAATTTTCGAACACCTTTTATATACATATTATTTCACTTAAAATGTAAATTAATTTATTTATTTCCGAAATGAGCGTCCTTTTCTTTTTTGCATTCATTTTTTTCTTTTTCTCTTATATTGCTGCAGGCTTTCCAGTTGAATGTGCTCCATTCGTTAAATACATTAGCTGTATTTCCGTAACGCTGCCTTTGGTTCTAACTATTCATGAATTCATTTGATCGATCGCAAGAGATTTATTTTGCCATATAAATTAAAATATTAAAATAAATATAGAAAAATCGTAAATAAAAATTATATTCCTATAGATAAAAAAAAAAAAAAAAATCAAATTGCAGTCTTTTATAAAGACATACATTATAAATAATAATTTAGGAATAAAAGTTTGTTGTAAAGAAGATAAGTTGTTATATTTGGTATATATTGTCGAATATAAGTCAGAAATTATTTCTTCTTCTTTTTTAAGAAACGCTATAATTTTTAAAAATGCATAAATTTTAATATAATGATTAACTTTACTGATAAGAAATTTTAAAACAAATCATTATAAATAATCTGGTGTGGTACTTACTTTACTTTTACTTGCCACGCATTTCTAGAAAATTAGATTATTACAGTCTAAAATTTAAATAAATGTTGTGGTATTTCATATTGTAAGGCCTGGTTTATGGTCTCTAGATGATCTCACATTTCAATGAATAAAAAATGCTCTTATATAACTGAATCGAATGAAGACAACTTTAGTGTAAACTTAATTTCAGTTTATTAAAATTTTAAATTAAAGGAAAAAGTGGGACTTTCACGCATGTGCTTAACTTAAATAATTACAAAACAGATCTTAAATCTTATAAAACTATAAAGTTACGAATTCACCAGACTCGAATTAAATCTCACCCTTGATTTAGCCTGAGAAGCATGAGCACACTAATTCACATTATAAAATGATTGAAGGAATTACGAAAGGTATTACAAAACACCTTTGTAACTCTTAATCTAGAAACTCGAATATCAACGCTGTTGAAAAACTCCCTCTAATATCACACTTTCTAAATTCAAAAGTTTCTTTTTAAAGAAATAACTGGCGAACGATTCACTTCATTTTTCCGTAAACATCCATCCTAAAACTATTGATATCCAACTAAACACAAAAAGCTTCGCAACTTCTCTTTAACACTTTCTACACTAAGCACCAAAAAAAAAAAAAAAAAAAGAAAAAAGAAAAAAAAGCCGCACTGCAGAAAAATTGACTTATACCTTTTTAATTTGTAATAACTTAAAAACTAATGATTGAAACAAATAAAACTGTCATGTTTGCATAATATCAAAGTCATGAAATGATCCCTATGTACATATTTGATTTAATAATTCACTTTATTACACTCTACGAAGTAATTATTAAAAATCTACATAAAACATTCCTTTTAAACTTAATATAATAAACAAATACCTTGTGCTGTATTATGATTTATTATGTGATATAAACAAGTTATATTTTAAAACATGAAATAAAACTATTAATTTTTTAGATCTAAGCAATTTAAAAAAAAAAAAAAATATGTATTCTACATTGAGTTATTCCACACTTATATGGAATTACTGCTTTAATGCGCAATGGCATAGTATTAATTCAGTGTTTTAATATAAGTATCAGAAATTTCTCTGTACCAAATATCATAAATAATTTTTTATAGTCCTTACATAGTTGTAGGCTGCAATTTTTTAATCCTCGCCCCTTTCCCGCGCTTTTTTATAGACTAAACATGTTCGAGCGGATTGATATTAAGGCTACTTCCAAGTCTGAGGAAAAAGAAATTCTACGATATTTTTTGTGGGATTTAACATAAAGTTAAAAAAATAGATAATTTCTTACAGAATTATAGGTGCTCAGGAGATAGTAAAGGTAGTTTTAACAATTTGAATCGGATAAACGCACAACAGACGCCCTTTAATATGGTGCAATATCACCTTGAAATTATGTTTACGGGAAAGTCTGAGATACCTTTAAAATAGTCGGTCAGGCGCCGTTTTTATAATGGCCGCGTTTTATTTCGAGTTAATCGATCCCTTGAGAATAAAAATTTGTCCGACACATTGAAAATTTATGCACCTCCGTACCATAATGTACGGAGAATGTGTCACTGTTTTATGAATGGAATTTTCAATAATTCGGTCAAATTTTTATCAACTAACTAGTTTTTTTTTTTTTTTTTTTTTTTTTTTTTTTTTTTTTAACCAGCCCGAAATAAAATAAACTTGACTCATCAGAGGAAACCAGTTCGGCCTAATAATTAACTGATAACTTTTTTTTAATTTTTAAACAACTGAAGTCTTGTTTTTTAGTTCTTTTCCTTACTAATGACTTTTTTTTTGCAGATCTTCTGGTTTTTAACATACTTTGTTTAATTGTTCCCGCGCTATTTTTACAGAAATTATTTTGCTATGCACTTTCTTTTAATCTTTTCTAAGTTATGAGCATGTAAAAATCGATTTTTTTTAAACTTTTGTTTCTTAACTTGCCGTCATCTCACTTGGATGAGCAACATGGCCACCTAAAGACACATTTTCCGTTTATACAACCAAAAAATTGTACACCTTCCTAAAAATCATCTCAGGAATATTTCGTTAACATTTAATGAATTTGCCATCTCACGTATTAAAATATTTTTTTACTTTCATTCTAAAATTAATACTTTTTGTAGCATCGTTTAATGCCTTATACTTGCCCTTTTTGAAATACTTTTTAAAATTATAATTTTCCTGACAGTTGCATTTTATTTTTAACACTGGACTCAATCCTAAAGTGTACGTGGAGGGCGACGTAATAAAATCTGTTCGAAAATTTGCTTTTTAAATGATAAAATTGGAGGTTGCAAAAAGAAAAAAGGAAAATATCCAAGTGCGGCTTTTTTTTTTTTTTTTTTTTTTTTTTTTTGTCGCTTAATGTATATCTCTACTGGATCCAAACGCCAAGCTAAATTCAAACAACTAGCAATCTTTAGATAAAGTGAAGTGTAAGGTTGATTTTTATACCAACTATGTGAAAAAATGCCAGAGCCAGGAATTGAACCGGGGCCCTCCGCTTAACGTGACGTTGCTCTACCACTGACCGAACCTGGCTGATAACTAACTCGGTATTTCTCACTAATAATCGTTGGTTATGTGAGAAATGCCGAGCTAGTTATCCGCCAGTGTAGCTTAGTGGTAGAGCAACCGCATGTTAAGCGGAGGGCCAGGATTAGATTCCAGGCTGTGTCATTTTTCACATAGTCGGCACAATAATCAACCTTACACTTACTTTATCTAAAAATTAATTTCATAGTTGATGAATTAATAATAATAATAATAATAAAATTCTAAACAGACAATCTTCTTTTACAACAACCCAACTCTTCTATTCTCAACACTACATTTTCAACCTAGACCATCGATAGATTGCGCCACATACATATGGTAAATTTACCTGTTCTAACCAAACGCGATTTCGTGCACTTAAACCAGAAAGAAATTTCATATAATGTTTCTAAAGTATTTGGTTCTAATATATATATATATATATATATATATATATATATGTATGTATATATATATATTTTTCATACACAATAATATGTTCTGTTATTTATTTATTTTATTTTTATTTTTATTATTATTTTTTTATATAAAATGAAATAATAAAAGACATACGTGTGTTTTTAAACGAATGAAAAATTTCTTTAAAAACTATTTCAAATATTGATTAATAAAAATTTCCGAAATGAATTATCTTCAAACATTTACAAAACATAAAAAGACTTTTATTTCAATGACAATAAAATAGATTACACAATTTAAGTTTTTAGCAAAATCTGCAATAAAGTAGTAACAATAACAGTAATTAAAATAACAATAAAGTTGAAATACAAATAAAAATTTATATGTAGACGTATATTTAACAAATATTTATTTATTCTTATTTTAGATTCATATCACATGCGTACCTAAGGCATGCGATAGGAATCTAGTATAATAAGTTTTGATTTATTGCTACGTATATGCGCGTAACACCGGGCTTGTTTAGAATAAGTAAGTTTTATAATAAGTATGACTTTTGTAGACTCAGAATGATCTATTGCTTAATTTCACAACCAGATCAAGATGCATTTAGCATGTGATTAATCATAAAAGTGTAAGTTTCGAATTTAATAAAACTGGCAGTTGGAATTATATATCTTAGAATTTAAATAGCATGAAATGAATATACTTATTATATATTTTTTCTTAAGATAATTTACTTTGTGCTTTTCTGAAATGAAATTTATTTGTAAAAGTTTGTATGTAAAATTTATATGTTTTACATATTGTTCTTAAGAAATAATGTACAATAATATTTTATTTTATAAGCAATAATTTACTGTAATCATAATTTAAATATCAAATACCTATATAATTAATGATTAGCTTTTTAAGAGATTTTGCGTTATATCAATTAGCGTTATATCAATTGCGCATTAACATCTAGTTATCGATAAAAAAAAACTTCTGTGTGAAATATTTGTGCATTGAACTGAATTGAATTCGATTGGTTTGAACTCAGTCTGAAGATGTAAGAGCATTCAAAATTTTAACATAATATAACTGAAAACTTTCCCGTAAAAGTGTAAAAAAGGAGTTAAAATTGATTATTTGTGTGATCATTTCGAAATTTTGATTAATTTCATTTCAGAAACATTTGTTTTTGATAATATGTAATTTTCTGTGCAAATATATATGCCAAATCGGTTTTATTTTACACCCAAAAGCCAAAGCTGAAAATACATTCTAATATATATATGACACTGGAAGTGCATTCCTTTCAATGGAAGAGTTAAGAGCAGTTACTTTAAAGCAAAGCGTCTAGCATTCTAAGCTTTCGTTTTACTCCACCCGTTTCCCTCCACTCACTGGATCTCTTTTTTAATAAATCAGAAAAACTTTATGTCTTAAGAGCAATTTTAAAGAAAATAAGTTTAGGTTTAAAAAAATTAGGCAGTATATTAAAAAAACTCCAGACAGACTTTCTAGAAACTGAATTCTAAGTTCGATCTGATTAAAAATTTGTTACACCATACTGTGAGACACATTAAGATGTCTAGCAGCTTGGGATAGGCCAATTTTACTCCACTCGATGAATCTCAATCTTGATAAATCCGATAAATATATTATTGTTAACGTAAATGCAATACTTTTTTGCAAATATTTTGAGTTAAAAAAAAAGAATGCTTTTTTGAAATACATTTTAATTTCTAAAGATAATATAGCAGCAATAAAACATTTAAATTGTAATGTTAATATGAGGCATTATATTTAATATTAATTACATTTAATAAAATTTGTTTTGTCTAAATTTATCCTTTTGAGTGCTATGGACGCACATATGCGTCCAGCGAAAGTCATTAATATAGACTATGGACGCTCATACGCGCTTATCAGATGCTATCAGTATGGACTATGGACGCAAATACGCGCCCGGCAAAAATGATCAGTGTACTATGCAACACTCGCATGAAGCGCGTCCACGATAAGAATGAGACAACTTGATTCTCATATATTTTCAACAAAATATTACTTACATGAATGCTACTTTCATGAAATTGACAAAGAAACATTTTTAATCACTTTTGATACTTTAAATTGAATAATATACACCTTTAAGTCCCATTTTGCGAAGATTGCTTCTAGCCGTCGTCATAGCGTTTTGTACAGTTTTTTTGGTTACTGATTTAAGGAGACGATGATAAACCCTCTTTAATCGTCAGCGCCAACCGCGCGCCGTCCGTATGGACCGCATAGGCCGCGAGTATTCAGCACTCAAAGGGTTAACAAACATTTTATAAAAGCGTGGCTTAAAATACAAGTTTTGCTGGGCTATGATTGATGATATTATACTTTTTTCATTTTAATGTAAATCCTATAATATTTTAGATATAATTACACAATTTTTCGTTAGTCTAAATGCATTCACATAAATAAAGTTTCATTTATCATCTATATCTTTGCTTAAAGTTTTACGTTGTATACATTTTGATATCATACGGAAAACGCGCATATATTTTTGTTTAAAAAAGAAATAAAAACTTCTTTTTTAATAAATACAATGCACATTTTTTCTTTCAAAATTCTGTTTCAAACTCATGTTCTAAATTTTTTGTTGTTGTGTTTTTGTGTTTTGTTGTTGTGCGCTTTTTATTTTTCTGGTACGCATAACATAACAACACATATCAGAAGATGGATACTCGTATTTTATAGATTCTTGGCTTGATACTAGATGACAAATCTTTCGAATAAAATTTCACGCTTTATATTTCAATAAATGTAAATATAAAGTCGAAAGGTTTAGAATTTTATAAATTTTAATTGAAAACATTTCTTTTAAAAGTTTAATTACGTATAAGGTGAAAAATGAATAAAATATTCTTATATTTTTCTTTAAGGTGTAAATATTTTGTTATGGAGTAATTATAAAAAGTTAATTTTATTGCATCTATAAAAAAAGAATATATTTTTGAAGTTAATATTCATTAATAATAATAATGATGATGATGATGATGATAATGATATTCCACAGTCCATACTACGAGTATTATCGCTATTGGTCTCTCAAACCTTTTTATACCTTGTGTAATTTTCGTTGAAATGTTAGACTAGGCAAAATTTATTATGACTAGTATATTTATTATGTTTATTATTTATATATTTAAATATACACCTAAATATTTTTTCTTGTTTATAATTTTTTATTGATGCAAACTAGAGAACATTTATTAAGTGATATTTTTTATCATTATTTTATTAACACACTTCAATACATATCTAAATATTTCTTCTTCTTTAAAATTTTAATACTTTCGTCAAAGTTGAATTAAAATTTTATGCCACTTAACATTTTAAAGTATTTCATAAGATACTGCTGTTATTTTACATTATTTTAATAGAGTAATACTAAAGTAAATCAAATTTTAAGTTAATGTATGGAATTCCTCATTGTGAATCTTTATGACTATCCGTATTTTGATTACTGGTAAAATCATTTTGTTTTATTTTTTTCTTGAAGCTTTAATGTTCAACTACATATCAATTTTTAAGAATTTGTGTATATTAGTTTTTGAGATACCGTTGTAATAAAATTTTGTGTCAAATACAGACAAACAATCTTTTAAAAATATTTAAATTGCATTGTAGATCTCTCACACTCACAAAACTAATACTGTCTTTTATTGAATAAAGAGAAAAGTAAAAATCATTCCAAATTTGACTTATAGATGTCGCTTTACATAACGTGTTATTCATATAGTGTTTCTTGTAGTTTACATTGACCAAATTAAAATGCCAATATGATAGTGAAACTTTAAAAATTGCTACAATTATCTTATTATGGATGTAATTTTTCATTCTTAATAAATAAGAATTAAAAATAAAATATAAATGATAAATAATTTACATTCTACAATTTTTGAAAATTTAGAAAAATGCCTTGAAAATAAAGTCTGAACATAGAAGTCGCGAATAACGCAAGTAATACAGATTCGTACATGATCAGTAAGAGAACATTGAATATAATTAAATCAAATTAGAGTTTGAGTGCAATTCGAGATTTTAAAGGGCCCATAGAATATATATATATATATATATATATATTATAAAACAAATTCTCTTTAATAGAGAATTTGCACGTTTTCTGATTTTATTCTTTTACGATAGAAAATCAAAAGGTAAGAAAACAAATACATACATTTTCTTTATTTGAAATCTAATTACGGATTTATAACAATTTTAACATCGCACTATTTACTCTATCGAGAAAACGCAGTATGATGCATCATGACGTCACTCTTTATGACAACAAGCGGGAGTAATCGTTGTTTACATTCGATTTCGTACTTTGCTTTGCTTCTTGAATCAGTGAAATAGGTTTTGTATTTTATAATAATGTCGGATATTAAAAAATCGTAGTATAAATATTGTATTTTACCAATCTGCTATTACATCGGCTAATTCTTCTCAAAAGCTATTCTTCAGCGTTCCACAGGATCATATTAAAGGAAAACATTGGACAACCGCCATGAAAAGAAAACAATTGAAAATAATGATAATGGAAAAAGATGATAATGATATTAAATGATTATAAGATGAAACATAAATGCTCAGAAATCATATAAATGATGGATAATTACGAAAGTTAAAACGAATTGCTGCTTGCTAACTAGGCTAACAATATATAAACATTGAGGCATCATAAAATGTGACGTCAGGCAGCGTTTTGAAATCACGTGATTTTTGGTTAATTTTAAAGTTATTTTTAAAATTAATGACAACTTTTTTTGCATTTTTAATAAACTTTTTGAAATTTATGGGCCCTAAACTACCAGAAAAGTATGATTTTGTTCAAATTCCCCACGTGTGCAAATTCCTCATTGCCTTGCATTTTTATGCTTCTTCTTGGTTTCTTTTATGATACAGTGCCCTTTATGAGCAAAATTTTAATTTTTTTTCTCTATTTAAACAAAATTTTCTATCGTAAGAAACATTGTAGTACAAATCGCATTCTCGTACGTCAAATACTTGATTTTGTATTTGAACATTAAAATGTGTTATGTACTTTTAACCCATCTGGCTTTAATTTTGAAATGAAGCGTTAATCAAATGTTGAGGAAACCATGTTTGAACTTTTATTCATTCTACATGAAATAAATTCTACATTTAAAAGAGTCGCATCCAGTAAAGAAAAAGTGCGAGAATTTATCTAAGCTACATTCTTAAAGCAGATAATGAAACCGAACTAACCTAATGCTATTATCGATTGCATATCAAATAGAAATCTAATTGATGAAAGAAGATTCAAGTTGTGGATATCCTTTTCTCTCTTTGGAATTGTTTTAGAAAAATTCCTATCGATATATAAAGAAAAACAACAAACATTGTTAGCTATTTTTTTCTCGAATTTAAAAAGCTGTTTAGTTATGTATATATATATATATATATAGTAAATGTTAGACAAAATTGGTAATTATTTCATTTGTATTATTTAAGTTAATCTTCTTTTTGCCTGTCATGCATTCATCTGCTTGAAAAATGTCAAGAGATTATATTAATGTTCTGTTTTCATAATAATAACCTGTAAAATTTCACTTCCTATTAAGTCTTTTCCATATATATAAGAAGCCTTTGCTTTAATTTAGAGCGAAAAACTCGATTTTTGTAAAATTACACTAAATTAGATCTAAGTGAATAGTTTATCGAAATATTTATTTTATTTATTTTAAAAGCATATTTTCTAAATTTGATAAATTCACTCTGTAGTTTTGCTTATTAAATGAACAGAGCTAAAAGTATTGTTTGTTAATTACGATTTGACAAATTTGAGCTACAGTCGGTAACAAAAGTGTCCGAACACTAGCAAAAATTCCTATGTAAAAAAACAAGTACATTTCATACGGTTTTGTTAAATAAATCCTTGTCGAATCCTCTTCTTAGTCAGTCTAAGAACATGATTCGATAAGGATTTATTTAACAGAACCGTATGAAGTGTAATTTTTAGATAGGCATTTTTGCTAGTGTTCAGACACTTTTGTTACCGACTGTACACTTAGAACGTATAATACTTCAAGAAAATATAAGAAGCTGTCGATTTCTTTAATTAATTGATGTAAATGGAGTCAAAACAATCATTGTTTTGATTATTTTAAAAACATATCGTCAAATACCTTTTTTTTTTTTTTTTTTTTTTTTTGCTCCATTGCTACTTAAAATTACAGTTAAAATCTATTTGAACTGCTTTTATTATATCATGCATAATTAGAGTTATCGAAAATGTGGTTCACTTCAATCAATGGCATCTGAAACTAAAGGAATCTACATTAATAGCTCTAATTTCAAGTATGGTATACATCAGAATAAAATAACACGTAGACTAAAATTTATCGAGATATCTTGGTTAAATTTCAGAAATATATAAAGCTTTTGGATCTATCTACGTACAGGTACATTCAAATTATGTCGTCCAAGGGACCGAAACATTTCTGATGATATATCTAAGGGACGTAAACACCTGGTTTAGTTTAAAAGTGAATAAAATCGCTCTATACAAGTGACATAATAATAAAGAACAAACATCATTATTAGAAAACATAAGAGTGTGCAGTTATTGTGTGAAATACAATTAAAATACGCATATCTCACACATTTTTCCACCAAAAGAACTTTATTAAAAACCAATTTTGATATTAAATGCAATGTTTATCTATGTCAAAATAATATATGATAAGCATAAAGTAGAGGTATTGTTTGGTTAAACATTCACTCGTAGTTATGTTTTTCTACTTTCTTCCTGAAAAGATAAAAATCTGGAGTGACTTCAGTGGGCTTTCGGAACATTAAGTAAGTAACTGCTTTTTAAATAAATTTAAATAAGACATGTCGTTAAATAAACAAAAAAGAAAATTATAATAGGATGTTTGAGAATTTTCCCCTTAATAGCAAGTTCCTTAAATTAACGCTTTTGCACTTCAAATAATTTGAGACCATCGGTTATAACGATAAAAAAGTTTTGTTGTGTCCCTGTAAAATTCTAAAAGTTCTAGATTCACCAAAATCAATACAGACCGTGCGACAGTGACCTATAACATGTGTATAAATTTTCAGTTCAGTTGGATTAGACATTGAGACGTTATTGCAATTTAAGTAATTCCAGTTGAGATCATGAGGATAAAGGATTTTCCATTGTGTCCCTGTAAAAAAAAAAAAAAAAAAAAAAAAAAACTAAGATTTCAAGATTCCCAAAAATTTATGCAATTCATGAAATGATGACTTACAACATGTATATAAATTTTCCATTAATTCGAATAAGGCGTTTTGGTGTTATCGCACATCAACTTAAGCCCGTAGGCTAAGTGATAAAGAATTTGACTTTGTGTATGTGTAAAAAAATTATCAGTGCTAGATTCACTACAATCGACACAGTTTCTACTGCAATGATCTATAACATACGTATCAGTTATTCAACTCATACAAATAAAGATTTCAGGCGTTATCGTATTCACTCACACACATACACATACATTAATCAACGCAAAAATAGCAAAATGAGCTAAGGGTATCTCAAAATGTATAAAGAGAACAAAATCTCAAATTTTTGTCATGATTCCAATATTTTCTTTAGATATGTATTGTCACAACGTATCAAATCCTTTCCTCTGTATCATTCGTTCCGTTACAGAGAACGAAATTTTACAGGCAAAGTAAAAATAAATCGACGGTGTATTCACTTTCAGTAAGGTCAACCTTGGTGACCAAATTTGGTGAAAAATAATAGTTAAAGGTTCCCGAATTTTCGAAACTCTCAGACATATAGCAGCCAAGATCTAGAATTTTCCATAGAATTTTCAATAGAATTACCACCCAGCCCCATCTCTAAAGGTATAAATAGGAGTAAGTTGACTTCTGAGAGAGAGTTTGTCGTCACAGCAATTCAGAGTTGTACAGAGATCTATTCTGAGTGATTGTATTTTGGAGATATTTTTCTAAGCGACTAAACTTTGTTCGTGAGCTAGCGAAAATTTCTGCTCTGAAGTACTTGATGTTATTTGTTTTAATCCTGTGGACAAACTGTTTTCTCAGACTGTACCAGAATATTCGTCGATTAGTGACTTTTGCAGTGTGATTGACAGCTTCATTGGAAAGTAAATAGAATATTCGATGAAATCAGTACTATTGGACTGTTTCGGATATATTCGTTCAAATGATAGTTTTGTTGTATTCATTCAAGAAGATACGTTGAATAATGAGTATTCATTGACTAGAACCTGACTGTTTCTTTACGAAACAGTCTCACATAAGAAAGCCCTCGCATAACCTTCTCAGATAAGAAAGTCGTCACATTTTTCCTAACAGTATGTTCGGAAATTAAAAAAGCGATTTAAACTGTGTAAATTTTAAAGTTAAAACCATCGTCATATTCCATTATAAGTAAATCGTGTTACCATTACAGTGTCTAAATGATTGAGTGGAACAACTTTTTTCTTTTTTTAATTTATAAGCAGGTTGACGATATAACCAAAGACATATAAACAAAGATCAATTATGTATATATATTTTACTTTATCTTACTCATATATGTGGCAGAAAAAGTATTGTTTTGGGGTTAAATTTTCGAAATTGAGTTTTAGATATATTTACACGTTTTTGAGTCCCCTTAATCTGAAAAAAAGGTTTTTAGCGGTTTGCATGTGTGTATGTTTTCAGCATTTCTCAAGAACAAATAGCAGCAGAAAGACCAAACTCGACATTCTCAATGTGTATCATATAGACAGTCTACACTAAACTTTTCTTTGAGATTAAGCAAATGATTCGTGTACAGGGACATCCAAGAGAATTTGAAAACATTAAGTCAAGGGTGGAAACAACAAGTACAGATGGTAACAAAAGTGTCCGAACACTAGCGAAAATTCCTATGTAAAAAAAGTACACTTCATACGGTTTTGTTAAATAAATTCTTGACGAATCCTGTTCTTATCAGTGTAAGAACATGATTCGATAAGGATTTATTTAACAAAACCGTATGAAGTGTCCTTTTTATACACAGGAATTTTTGTTAGTGTTCAGACACTTTTGTTACCGACTGTAAGTAGAATTTAACGTCTATTGACTGCATTAAACTAAATGCAACCATTATATATATATATAGGCATAAAAGTCTGTTTCATGTTGAATATAGAATGAAAATCATTCACCGTTCATTTACAGAGGTACACAAAATAACTAGAATATAGTGAGATATTACTTGGAAATTCATGGAACTGCATTTAAGGCTGAGCTATATGCTATTAATATAGGATTTTATATAAGTGAATAGTGTGGTTTGCACATAATTTTTAAAAGATGTACAGAGCTGCCAATAGTTAATCGAAAACATTATTTTTATTGAATGTAATTAGTGGAAGTACTTTATACTATGATATTTCACCATGTGCAGTACAACAGTTCAGAAATAAAATTCAATTAATTCCATGTAGTAAATAAAGTTTTTTTTTTTTTACGTTTTCTTAACGTTAACATGATTTAAAGTTTAATCTTTGTGTATGAATTTTATCAGAATAACTTAAAGACGAATAATTTCAGGCAATTCAAATGTTGTTACTTGAATAAAATTATTAAAATTCATAAGTTTCAAGGAATGGTGCGGGTGAAATTGTCTGAATAATTTGAAATGAACATTTAAATTTAATAACAGATCTTAAATTCTCTTTAAATGTGAGTACAACATTAAAACAAGGGATTTAGGGTGCAGTACACCCCCTCATACCGACTTATTTGTCCAATGAAGATTTTCCGAAACCTATTTTGAATTATTTTTAACGAAGTTTTATATAACAGTAATCATTATCTTATCCCTTAACGTCTAATCTGCCTATTGGACGTTAAGGGATTAGGTATTAGGAGAAGTTAGGTATTGAATTTCAGGGTAAGAGGAAGTCGTGTGAGTGCCATACAAGATTACTTATTTTTGTAAGTATTCTCTCCGTTTCAAATTATCTATTATATCTTCTTAAAAAAAGAGAAAAAAAAAGGAAGTTTATATTTTTAAATGGTTATCTAACAAGTGGCTGAATAATTGAAGTATAATGATTAAATTTCATTCAGTTATAAATTCGAAATAAAATAGCAAATCGAAATATTTATTTAACATTTGAGTCAAGTGACGTAACTTTGTGCAATCACATTAACGGGAAATACAAATAAAAGTAGTTATCTTACATAGTGGATACAGAAAACAGATTTTAAAAGTTTATATTTCAAACTTTATCTATTATACTTGCTTGCTTCTATCAGGGTACTTCACTTCAAATGATTTCAATGTTTATAAACCTAATTTGTAGAAATGATTTTGTATGTTTATACAAGGGTTATATAATGTTGACTGATTAAAACTTTGGCATTAAAACGTAATAATAGCATTGCTGAAGGACAGGGTCTAGTAAGAATGAGCTAAAATGACCTCATTGTTTTATTACGGCATTCGCATAAAATTTAAAATAAATGTAACTTGTTATCTCGGGTTTCAATTGATGATTAGAAAAGTTTTAAAACGATGCTCAAAAGATAAACCTTTAAACAGATTATTCTACATTAATGAGTAGTATATCACAAAAAGAAATGTTTAAACTTATCAATTAATAAGTACGTAATTACGTATAATAAAAATAAGTATTCTTGCTATATTGTACCATAGATATAGTAATTTATATAGATGTGTTATCCTTATTATTAAGCAAAGAATTTTGATGCCGAAAAAAAGTTTCGGCAACAGCTATCTGGTGGTATGAGACTCAACACTCCGCAATAAAAATATAATAGAATGTTTATGAATTTTGAAAATGCTGAAATATTTCGTGGCTTTTAATTGTTTTAGTAAATATATGAAAGGAAATGGGATAAGTTTTCATAAGTAAGTCATACTTGACTACTTTATGAAAAATATAATTTTTTATAATCAGTTTGTTATTATTGGGAAATAAATGCTATTTTCATATTTAATGGGATAATTTTTTAAAACTTTAATTATTTTTAAAGATTTTATATTAGTACAGTCGGCAGCAAAGTTATCCGAGCGCTAGCAACAGTTCCTATGTAAAAAAAAAAAAGTATACTTAAACAGTTTTGCTAAATGAATCCTTGTCGAATCATGTTTTTAGACAGACTAAGAACAGGATTCGACAAGGATTTATTTAACAGAACTATATTAAGTGTACCTTTTTTATATAGGAATTTTTGCTAGTGCTCGGATACTTTTAATATCGGCTATATAATTTTGATGAGAACATGGAAGACATTGTAGCACTGCGAATTTTATGTGCACCAGCCACCATTAGTGTACACGACGGTCTTCGGCCGTCTTGAGCATCTAACCTACAGTCTTACAAGTTCGAAAATTTTAAATTAGATAAAATGATTTTAGATTTTCTGTAATGTTATTTTTTTTTTTTTGTTTAATCAATAATTAGTCTAATATGTAATAACATGCATTGTGGAATTTTTTAATTCTACGCTAGAAAAATGTACAAACATCCAGAATTCTAGAAAAATACTAAAATTCAAGATAAAAAAAAAAAAAAAAAATTATATTTTCTTAAAAGGCTTGTAAATTAAGTACCAATGTTTACAATAGCATGTAGTTGCATGATATCGGTGAGATCGACTTGGTTTCAACGGTTTCTAATGTTTTCAAAGCAAAATTATAACAAATTAGAAACCTGGTTTTTTGTTAACAGAATATATTAAAGTAATCATGATCATCAATTGTCCAGAGTTTCTTCTCTTAAAGCTAGTAGATGAAAGTGCCGAGTTTGATACCAGGTCGCACTTCTCCGAGTAATTGTTCGGATGTTTTCATGATTTTCTTCGAAATCGCGTGAATGCGCTCTTGGACCCCACAAAAAGCTCCCCCCCCCCCAAATATAACACACACATAGACGTAGAGTAATTACAAGTAGTGCAAATACAAACTTAAATGAACTGAAGTAATAACATTCAGATTTTAATTAATCAAATGTTACGTATTTTTTTTCACGAAACGTTCAGAATATTCTTAGAATTTATTTTTGAAAAAAAAAATATATATACAGTCGGTAACAAAAGTGTCCGAACACTAGCAAAAATTCCTATGTAAAAAAAGTACACTTCGTACGGTTTTATTAAATAAATCCTTGTCTAATCCTATTCTTAGTCAGTGTAAGAACATGATTCGATAAGGATTTATTTAACAAAAACGAATGAAGTGTACCTTTTTTGCATAGGAATTTTTGCTAGTGTTCGGACACTTTTGTTACCGACTGTATATATATATAATACAGAGATTTAAAAAAAAATATTTATAAAAAGAATTTAGGTATTTTGATTAATGTAAACAATTTGGTACTATTAATGTAATCGGTGTCACCAATGTGAACGAAATCACAATTTATTTTGTTTACATTAGTGAATTTAAATATATAAGTAATATTATGAATAAATATTATTGTTGTAGTGAAATTGGCCGTTCTTGCAATGATCGCCTTAAACAACACAGCCGAGCTTTTAGGTCAGATGACCTCCATTCAAGTTTAGTTAAGGAGACTATGGAGATTAACTATATTTCTCAATTGGTATTATTAAAAGTTTTAACTGTAATTGTAATAATTGTCATAGGAGATCTATTTATTTATTTTTATTTATTTATTTATTTATTTATTTATATTTTTTCTTTTAAAAGTTAGTTTACTAAGCATGCTCAATTCTAACTGGATATGCAGTTCTATTACGACTTAGATACTTTTTCCCATCTAAAACCTTAAACTTAATATTGTTCTTGTAATCTGATGAAGTATTTCTTAAAAACTTGAAGAGTCTAGACTTTAAATTTATCCAAATGCTTTTTTTTCCCCTTTAATAATTTTAATTAGACTTCGATAATGTTTAGTTGTTTTGTAATAATAACTCTTAAGAAATTCTCTGAAAAAATGAACCTTAAGAAGTGGGTCAAATAACTCTATATTTTTTGTAGATTTATTCCTCCAGGATATCGTTATATTACTTTTTGTAGGGAAGGCTAAAAATATGTTTGTGATTAATTTTCTATCGCTTTTCGTTTTCTTTAAAAGAATAATAAGTCTTTTTACGTAGTGTTTCATGGTAAAAAAAAAAAAAAAAAAAAAAAGCTCATATGTACAGATTTTTTATATTTTTTATTTTCTTTCTAAAGTATTAAACATCATTTTTTTTTTATTATTATTATTAAACTCACACAATCAAATGATTGGAAGAAAATCATATTTATTGAAATTTTATTTTTCCGATTGAGTGAAAATAATGCCTGGACCGGGATTCGAACCCCAGATCTTTGATTTACAATGTCAAGGCTCTACCAATTGAGCTATCCAGGCCGACAACCGGTCGGCATTACTCACTCAGACAACCCTTAGGAAGAAACATCTGGTCTATCATGTAGATAGCTCGACATAAATAAGCCGCAGGTAATGGAAAACACCATTAAACAACGGGAGAAAGAAATACAATTTTTATTAAAGTGTCTGTGTGACTAACGCCTACCGGTTGTCAGCCTGGATAGCTCAATTGGTAGAGCCTTGACCTTGTAAGTCAAAGATCTGGGCATTATTTTCATTCAGTCGGAAAAATAAAATTTCAATAAGTTTTAAGCATTATACTTAGCATTTTCTACCTTTAAAAAGAAATGAAAAAATAGATATCAACATTACTTGTAAAAATTAGACTTAAAAATAATATTAACCATATAATTTGTTGTAATTTTTTATACGTATTAGTTACATACGTACATATATTTAAAGAGAACTAGAGATATTCGTCATTAATCTAATTTATATACCTATAAATAAATTACATTTACTAAAAATGAAGTACTCGCAAAGTAGTTTATAAATTCATTTCTAAAGTTGTTTTATATATATATATATATATATATATATATAAATATATATATATTTCTGGATCTTCTTTAATTCAATTATAATCTTTAAACAAATTTTCTTTTACAAATAGTTATTTTTCTCTTAAAGATTTTTTTCGTGATAATTAAATGATAGCATGATAATTATATTTTTAATTTGAAAGCATCAATTATTTCAATAAGAACTTAATGCAATTTATTAAATAATAATATATTTTTTTTATTGTTTAATCTATTTTGCTTAGTTGTTTTAATATTTATTCAAACAAAAAAGAGTTTTATTCGGAATTTATCTTATTATGAGTTTTGTTGGAATATCTACAAGCGAAACAATCATCATTATTGTTTTTTTTTTAATGTTTATCTTTCAATTATAGCAAATCAACTAAATACACCGAAAATCTACTTATGTTCAATTTGAAAAATGCATTAGAATGAAAAATGTATTTGGGCTGTCATAAAAATTTATCTAAAAATATTAAAAATATCTTAATAATTTCCGATTTTGTAATAATGAGCTCATTATGTGTATAAAATAAAACTAATAAATTTTTCAATTTTTCACATTTCTGTTTTAAAAGTTAAATTTTACGAAAAAAAAAAAAAAACCACTAGAATTAGGCATAATTATTTACATTGTAGTGCACTCTGAAAGAGCCCCCTTTTATTGATGCATTTATTTACTTTTAATCCTTATCTTGAAAAGAATTACCAAATACCAAAAACGAGCTCTCCTAATACAATATTTTACCTCAGAAAGGGATTTTACGTATTTATGTTTAACACACTATATGCCACCATCGTATATGTCATTGGCATTTATCACGCCGATTGTTCAGAATAAAATTTTAATGATTTAATTCTGAATACGTAAAATGATTTTGTTAAAACATATTACGTTACAGTAGAGCTCCATAAAGCGAGGCTTGTTTAAAATATGAAAATATTGGATTGAGTTTCGTGTCGGTTGGTCTCAGAATTACGCCAGTTGGAATCATAGAAATAAAATCAAAATAATATTTACGTTAATAATGTTATTAACGTTTTATACTAAGAATATAAAATATTACTGAAACATTTTCATTTTCTTCTCACATTGTTATCAAAACACTGAGCTGTATATAGAAAAGAATAAAAAAATATGTGTCATGTTTATTAATTTGAAATAAATCTTGCTATATCAACTGTAAAATATTTATTACTTTTTATTTATTTATTTATACAATTAATGCTTAGCATTTTTGAAGAAATGGGTTTTGTGCTGAAATGTGATCATTAAATCTTTCTTTTTTAATATAGTTAATAAGAAATGCTCTCAAATACTTTTCATCTTGAACATAGAGTCAACATTTTGAACGACTTGAATTGCTTTCTGATAACAGAATATTTGGAAATTGCTGTTTAAAGTTGTGATAATTTAACATATATGCTGTCATTAACCTTACTGAACTTTTTCTCCGATAACCAAATTGCATCATTAATGTTTCAAGTCAAGTAAAATGTTACTTTATGAAAATCAATAACTTTTATCATTTATTCTCAATTCTTTCCTTATTATGTTTGATTACTGAAAAAAAAAATTGAAAACAATCTAAGAGGATATTTTTTAATAGAAGTTTTGCAAACAAAAGTATTTCATATTTTACTTGATGTAAAATTATATTTACAAATATTTTCTCACTGTGAATTATTTGACGTTTTAGAAATTTGTAATGTTGTAACAACTATCTCTTTCCAACAGAATTTTTTTTAGAGATTAAAAAAAAAAAAAAAAATAGTAATAATAATTTTGTGCAGTTTTTTTCTTGTTATGAACATATATCACTTGTGTTGATACAAAATAATTAAATTAATTAATTAATTAAGTTACATTAAATTAATAAAAAAAGAATCGTATACTGCAAGATAACAATGCAATAAAAATTGCGAAATCTCCTGTTTAAGCATCTAAATTATTCGAGCGAATATACAAAGTACGATAAAAGTGACTGTAGAAAAGAAAAAAAGGAGAAAAGAGAGAGTAACTAGAGAATAATGATTCTGAAATTCTTCATGTGTTCAGGAAAAAAAAGAAAAGTGAAAACCACTTTTTGTTTAAAAATAAACATAATACAAGAATAATTCAGCTGAAAAAAAAAAAAAAAAATCAGCTTCAATAAATTTGAAAAATGAACATTATTCAATTACTGTAATTAAGGTGTAACTTACTTGTTTATTTCCGCTTGTGGGTTTTCAGCAACTTTGCTTTTATTTTTCGTGAGTTTTACAAGTAAAAAAGAACTGATCCCCAGTAACCCCCCTCCTAAACACACATACTCAGAGTTATATTCATAAATTACTTAAGTAACTTCAAGTGCATTGTAGATTACTTCGAAAACTTTCAAAAATATTCTTAAAATAATGTTTATGTATTGAAAATGTTTGATACTTTGCACTTTACTATATTTGAAATAATTTTGCATTTATGCTATAAATGCTTTGCGTTTCTTCCTGTTATCATTATTATTATCATTTGTTTCCCAAGAGAGTAACTGCTGTTCAATTTTTATCAAGCCCAGCCACTTTTCCAATTAACTTAGGTAATGGAATTTTAGTGAGACTATGTAACGGATATAGTACAATACTAAAATTGCGATTTAAATGCATGTTTTGTCTTATTCTTTTCAGATCTTAAGTGTGCAGGCTTTGGTTCGCATACTTTCAGTAACTATAGGGCTGGTTATATGAGAGAAGATAGAGTAAGATTCCCTTGATGGATTTTTACATTATTCTGCTTATACTGGACTATTCTTCGGATGCAGCAGCGGGGAAACTCTTGTAGTTGTACATGTGTAGTATATGTAATGGGAACATTTCTGTGATTTCCAAGTGGAAACAAATTCTTTAGACTCTGAAACTAATTTTATACTTTAACGTTAATGAAACCCTGAGAGGGGGGAGGTTCATTACTTTCTTTTAGGTTAAGACCTGCATATTAAAATATATATATATATATATTATTAACACGTTCATTCGTTCTTGTTTCAGGGAATTTTTATTTCTATTAGATCCGGTATTTATGAAATGGTTTGGTAAATTAGGACTTCGTTGGGTTTCTTTAGTCAGACGTCTAACTCCAGTTACTTTTATAGGTAGGTCTTTGGTATCTTGGGAGCTGCAAACTGGGATCCCTGCGACTTAACCTCGTCAAATGTAGTTACTGTCGTAGTCGTAAGAATTTGATTTCGCTAGTTCTGAGGATTAAACTGGCAGAACTAAATGGGCTCATTAAAGCTCAGAACAGTTCATGGAATTGCTCTGTTAACTTTAATTTGCTTATTTTCGATGGACAATAATGATCGGTCTTTCTGATTATGGAATTATGGCATAATGACGTTTTGGGGTTTCGTTTTAACCATTTAGTGTAATTTACATTTTGTATTCTGCAAACATAACTGCTATTGTTTCTGACCTTTTCTTCTGACAAATATATAATATTTAAAAAAATCCTTCTTTGTCTTTTTTAAAATTTCTTTTACCAATGAGGACAAATCTCTGCATATTTCATGTTATTAAAAGATATTATATACGAAAAATAATCATAACAAATAGTAAAATCTTTCAAAAGCTGATCTGACCAAACGGATGAGAAAAATAGGAATTTCCAATTTGTGGCATTGTATAATTTTCCTACAAGACAAAAAATTATATTAAATATTACTCTCCTACCAAGAAAAGGGAATTGGAGGAACGTGACGGATGGATATTTTATGTCCACATAAGCGTATTTCCTACGTAACTATACACCACGTATGTAAACCAGTTATGTCTTAATAAAAATTCTATCTAAAAAATGCATTATAAATTGATATTATATACACCCAAAATTTGCTAAGATATCATTATTTATTTTTTTATTACTAGTCGGCTTTCTCCTGCGTAGCGGTTGAAATTTTTAAATTAACCTATTTCCAAACTTGGTGCTTACATAATATCTCAGAAAAGACTATTTGCCAAGTATGTAATAAAAATAAAGCTAAATGTCGTGATAAATAGGTAATAATTAAGAACTGATTGTTTAAAATTTAACTAAAAGAAAAGGCGAAATTCAAGTAATTAAATGCAATTTAAATTTAATTATTCATGAAAATAAACTTTAGCGCAAATTCATAAAAAATGTTGCTCGATTATTTACTGACGGGATAATACCTAAATACCGAAAATTTTCTTTCTTTATATATATTTTTTAATTATACTTTTTTTTTTTCTTTTATTCACTTTCTTATTCATTTAAAATTGCGGATAAAATTTTATTATTTTTTTTTTCAGCTCATTGCAGTATTTTTTCAGCTAAATTAAACTTATTAAATTAAAGCTTTTTGTATTTAATTTATTAAATATCATTATTTCCTTTTAAATATTTAATCGTTTCAAAACATTACTGAAGTTTTTTTTTTTTTTTTTTTTTCCTTTTTCAACACACTGTTCTAGCAGCTATGACATCAGTTTCAAAAGTTAACCCCCAGAAATCCGGGCTTTTATTATTAAGAAGATAATGTTATTGGTATTATTCGTTATTCTGAATAGTTATAAAGTTATACCCCCCCCCCCCTCCTCCTTTTCTATGGCTTACGCTGGCTTTCGTTTATTAAATTCAAGAAATCTAACTGTTGGATTGTCACTAAATATTTTTTTTATTTTCAGTATCAAAAAGCTTCTCACAAAACTTTTTCTAGTAACTTAGATTTTCATTTTCTGCTTAAAAATGAATCTTTTCATTTTACCAACTTTTCTGCTACTTTTGGCAGTATTTAAATACATATATTATATCTTTAGCTTTTTTTTTTTTTTTTTTTTTTTTTTAAGTACTATCATGTTTTCTTTTCCCTTTAGTCATCCATTTGCACATTTTAAATACAATTCTAAAATAATATGTTTTAAAAAATTACATTTTAGTAGACAGATATATCTATATATATATAATTCTGTGATTTTTTTTAATGATTATATATATATAATCATTAAAACATTCACATAATTAACCTTACTATATTTAAAAACCTGAAAATTACATTGTTGGACAAGTTAAAAGCAAAATATTGAATATATCCGTTTTTAATAATATTTTAAACGTCTTAATAGTCGTATATATCCTATTTGAACAAATGTTTAATGTTAAGCAATACAAGTTTTATGTATATTTTAAGTATGAACTTTAAAAGTATTGAAGTCGTGATTTGCGAAAGGGATTTTGTATCTCGCATAGCTCAAAAAAGAAAAATTACACTTATTTGCTGCAAATTTGTATTTTTGACTGTTATGATGTCTAGTTGTATGCCTCCAACTTTGGTTTTCATCCAAACACCCCTTTTAGAGATATCTACGATTTTACACAAATGCATTTTAGAAAAAATATATTCATAGGCATACTTTATTTACATGATCATACAATAGAATTTTGTTGACATTTTGTAATCGTCCAAGTGATGTTAAATATGGTTCAAATATTAATGAGTTACAAGGAAATATTTGTATAGTTTTTATTCGAAAAGTTTTTATAAAACACACAAAAGAATTTTGTACCAGTATGGTCTATAGACGGTACTTTTATAAGTGCATTTTAACATGGTTAAACTCCATTTTACATAGTGAAATAAACATATGTTATTAGAATGTTTAAAACTATGATTTCTGTAGAAAACGGTAGGTTAGGAATCGGTAGAATTGGTAATTAATTTACAGAACCACGCAAAATAATTCCGATCTGTTATAAAAATCATTTGTTGTTAAATTTGAAGCAAGTTTTTGGAAAGAATTTATACAAGCCAGTAGTTACAATTAAATATACATATACAGATATAAAGACAGGGATTGAGGGGTCGGTAGTCCTCCTCAGAAACATATCTGGTTATATAGAGAGTTAATCGTATTTGCTTATGTGTGTTTACATTTATATATAGATATATTAATAGATATGTTAAATAGATCTTTGAGGCTCCTGATCTGCAAATCCACTAATTTAAACAACAATTAATCACCTAAAGTTCAGAAAAGAGAGTTCAATCACTCAAGATTTTTTGAATTGTTTTTGTATAACAAATCACTTTAAAATTAATATTGCTGCCATACAAAAAGATTGAAAAAATTATTCTACACTGCTGTTATTTTCTGTGCTAAGTTGAATGAGAATATGGTATTACTGTAGGAAAAAACTGTGTCGAAACAAAAACTTAATGTTATAGTAGATGTAACCATAAGACGGGGAAACCTTCTACCAGAATTTAGTTCTTCTTGCGTGAAAAAGCATCAAATCATGCAGTAATATTTTGATGCAACTACTTGTAGTAGCAAGTTTTGGTTGCTGGTTCAACAAGTAAAAAAAATCATGATAGAAGATTTTACTATCGTATGGTTGCATCTGATGTAGTAAGTACCAAGATTTTGTTCAAACTAGAACAAACAACAGTATTTTTAACAGTATAATTAATAAATCGTTTTAAAATATTACTTTTACCACTTTTGATGAAATTATGTCTTTATTATAAAATGTAAACAATGTGATTATCAGCGATCAAATATTTAATTGGGAATACAAACAACTTATCATCAATAATAATAATAATAATAAAACCTAAGCAATATGCGCTGAAAATAAAACACTTCCAAATTGTATTTACACGTTACACCATAAATAGTAATTTGAAAATATATTACAATATCTTTGAGAAGTGTAAAAATGCATAAACATCTTAAAACACACCTTCATCGATTTCCGTAAATTTAATTACTTTGTGGGGCTCTGTAAATGAATTATTAATATTTATCAAATCAATTTTTTTAGAAAAGGTAACTGTGGAGAGGTTTCCACACATACATTCACTTTTTTGTCTATTTCTTTTAAAATATGAATAATTAAATTATTTCATTTTTCATGAGAGAATTTCATTTCAAAACAAATGCATGTTTATTTCGTATATATTGTGAAATATAAAGAAGTTGAAATTTGCCTAAAAAAGTAGTTTAGAGCATAAAGTATTCAAATTGATTTGGGAGTCGGTACAGAAAGCAGTTCTGTTATCTGTATGACTTTAAATCACAAGCATTCTACAGTAAGTAAAAAAAAAAAAAAAACTCATTAACATGTATCAGAATTATGAAATTCTAAAATATTTATAGAAATAAAAGCACAGGCAGATAGAAGAAACAGACACAAACTCGTTTACGTTTTGTTGGAAATTATTAAAAGCATTCAGTACAAATAAAAAGATCCTTCCTATAATTTTTAATTATTCCGTAGATTACATGAATATTTTTGTATAGCTCTGTAAATCGGTCATAAACGCAAAGCTGTAAAAGGTAGACATTTGTGTATTTGAATAATGTATGCTTAATTTGTTATGATTTGGACAGTAGGGAAAATATTGAAATAAGTTTGAAAGGAAAAAGTAAACTCCTGTCTTAGACCTTATCTGTGAGTCCCTGTAGCTATATTCCAGGTAGCACATAATGTTGTTATAGCCTTGAAAATAAGTCTGAACAGTGAAAAATTGATTACAACAACTCTATAACAACGTTAAACAACGTTATGTGCTACCTGGGATAGTCCTTCATAAATAGAGAACATATCGTAGTGAACCGAAATAACATATACAGTGCGAAGCAAAAGTTTAGACAATGAAGAAATTCATGCAGATTTCGAAAAATATTTTATCAATTTTCCTAACATACCTTGAATGTAATGTGCTGTGCATATAAACAATATTTATAACAATGGAAATTAGTACTGTACAGATTGCAAGTAATTAAATCGTAACAAAAATTTAATACTGTCTCAAAAGTTTAGACAAAAATTAAATAAAATCTAAATAAACATTTTTTAAAACATAATTGTGCATCCGTGCTTCTGTATCACTTCATAAATACGAGATTCCATCGAAGAAACTAAATTTTGCATAGTTTGGGGACCGATGTCGTACTATGCATCCTCAATAGATATTTTGAGTTCCTGTACTGAAAAGTATTGTCTACCATTGCTATAAACTTTGCGAGACATGATGCCCGAAAGATTTTCTGTAGGGTTAAGATCTGTGTTACATGCTGGCCAATCGAGAACTCTTATATTATGAGAATTAAAGCAAGATTTTGCGTTGTTTGCAGTGTGAATCGAAACATTGTCTTGTTGAAATTGCCACTGAGGGCCACCTAGAAGCTCAGCAAATGGCATTACTGTATTACCGTCACGAGAAGAACCCTGAGTAGGGTTGCTTCCTAAGAACAAACCAAAAGGGAGAGGTGGGTTAAGTTTTTATTACAAGTGCTACCTTGGCGCAATTAGCAATTTGTTTGATTTTTTTTTTTTTTTTTCATTTTGTTTTTTCGCTAAGGATAAGGATCATTCTATTGAAATATATTCATAGAGGGGAAACAAATGCTCATGTAAATTGTCCCAGCTATCAATTTTCCAATTAAATAAATATTCAATTTTTGAAAATATAATTACGTAATAGTGGTATAAATTAATACAACAGTAAATATATATATATATATATATATATATATATATTACAGTATATATAATTCTGATACATGGTATGCAAGCTATGTTATATCGGTTATATCATATGATTAGAAATTTACATAAATACTACTAAAAGTACATTCTGTTGAAATAGTCTATGATGATCCAATTCTTGAAGAAATTTTATTTTGTATAGCCTGGTACAGATAAATCAAAACTTACCATTTCACCAAAGTGTGGATATAAAAGGTGAAATAATCACAATGTACAAAAAGAAAAAAAAAGGAAAAGGAAAGAAACTATATATATATGCTGCCATTTACAAAGCTGGAGTGATATAAAGTTTTTAGATTTAAAAACCAAGGAAATTTTTAATTTATACTGATTATATAAAACTGTCATACGATATTTGTTCTACATTTATTAAATTAAAGAAAAATGAGATTTGAGGGTAATATTTATGTGACTGCTAAATTTAAACAAACATTATTCAATAATTAATATTCATTTGTAAGGGTATAGAAATTGCAGATTTGTTTTCTCGACCACCGGAAATTTGATAACTTTTCCTACATTTTGGTAATAGTTTTTTAATCAATGCGTCAAAATTAAGAGCCAAAATTCCTTTAATTAATTAACAAAATTTAAATGTAACATCAGTTCTCTGTGTAAAATCTTTGTACGATTCCTGCATTATTTTTAGAGCTAATTCACTGAAAAAAATTCTAAAGTTTTCGTACAGATTATCTTTGCCATTTCAAATTTATTCTTCCTTGAAGGACTGGAAATAATTTCGTGATCGAATTAATTATCTTTTTTATTAATATAATATTCTGTTTGATTTTTCCAATAACATATTTTCAAAAGTTATTAGTGGAGTAATTATGATAGTAAACCTTTTCAGAAATTTCCCTAGAGTCAACAAGATATCATTACCACTTCCATCCAAATCCATAATTTCTGGTTTACTTATTTATTTTGCCAATTCAGATACATCTGTTTCTGCAGCTGTTCTTTTTGTAGCTTGAAATGCTCAGAATTTTAAAGATTTTGCAGAAGAAATTAGTTACTTTTGTGCTCTTTAAAGGAAATATTTATTTTACTTTTTAATTTATTTTTTTAACGATTTCGCAATGTAATGCTTTCCCTCTCTTAAAAAGAATTGTTTTGTTTTTTATTTTTTAAATAATAAAGTAATACGGAATCACAAATGTGATAGACAGGTGTAAAATATAATTCGTATAAAATAATGATAAAAATAAAAAATAAATAACTTTAGAAATAAATATATAAGTGAATAGTTAAATTTTGACTTAAAAAAATGACCACCTAGCATTAGTGGAGGTTTGAAACAAACTGCGCACTGTGTTTTTTCTTTGCTTCTTCCCATATTTCGCGCCAAATGATAGCTTAATAGCACCCAGTCTACCTAAAATGAAGTGGACACATCCGTTTCTATAGTGACCATCCCTTCCCTCAGAGTCCTTCTCCTGACGGTACGTCAGTAAGTTCTTTTCTAATGTCTTTGTATAATGCTGTGATATTTGAGGACCACTGGTAAAGGTCAGAGATACTTGTCCATTATAACAAATGGCTGTCCAAATCATTCCCGATCCCCCTCCTTATCTGCAACTGAAAAAAACCTAGAGGTTCATTCCGAAATCATGCCAATACGATGACCAGACATCTGGACCATCTAGATTCTACTTTTTTTCATCTCTAAATATGACTGATTGCCATTTCTGCCCATATGACATATGCTTTCGAACCCACAACATTCTTTGTAACTTATGATGTGGCTTCAGAGCTGCTTTCTTTTACATTTTGCTATAAAATGTTGTTCCTTTTTCCACAATTCGTCTGTGAATTGTATCCTTTGATGCAAAGAGTCCTGACGACCTTTGAACTCCACGTACACTCACTTGTTGGGTACTCGCTAGTCTTTGTATCACGCAATCCTCTTGTATATTTCGTACACGTGGCCTCCCAGATCTACATTTTGCTTTACATTCACAACCACGCGATAAAACTCGATGCATAGATTTCTTAGATCTATTAATAATAGCCAAAATTTCTGAAACGCGCTTCCCTTCAGCTTTCAACTGCCAAATCATTGAAACCTCATTCCCTTGAATATTTTTAGCTCGCGGCATGTCGACTACGAAGCGTTATCGTTTGCAGAACTTAAGTACTCAAAATCTGTGACATCATCGATTTTAAATTTGCATATGCCAGCAAATATTTACAGAAGCTCATAATCGTGTCTAAACTTTTGCGACAAGCAAATTTTTATTTTTATCAAAAAAATTAAAATTATAGCAAATCAAACGACTGTCTTTTGATTATAGCATTTTAAATATATTTTAAATATATATACATGTTTTTATAATTCGGACGTCATAAATCTAAATTTTAAAGATGAATAACGTCATTGTCTAAACTTTTGCGCCGCACTGTACCAGTTTCAAAGCATTCTTGAAAAAAGGTATGAAATTATAAATATGGACAGATGAACAATCAGGTAAGTCTAAAAACTAAATACATTAAAAGTTTGTGGACTGAGTTAAAATAGTCTCCAATATCGTCTTGCAGAATCAAAAACAAATTATATTACCAAGTTAAATAATTTTTTCTTGATATTTGGAGGAATTTATAACACATTTTCTTTTAAAAAGAGAAACTAAATCATTTAAATTATCAGTTAAAAAAAAAAAAAAAAAAAAAAAACTATAGTTACTTTTTTAGGTCTTCGTGATCTCTGAAATTCAAACATGATGTCAAAATTGGAGGTTAGTTTAAAAAAAAAATCGACATAGCTTTAGCATGGGGCGCCCTTGGTAAAATTTGAAATTTGGCAACGAATTAGTTCTGAAGTTTCTCACCAAGGTTATGCAAATGTGATAGCCATTTCAACTTAACGCAAAATTTCAAAAAAAAATTAATGACGCTAAGGGTCTCCACATTAAATCTGTGACGAAATATCAAAGTTAGGCATTTTTTTATATACATCTTTCTTAATTTAAAAATTCACTTGATATTTTCAAACACAGACACAGTTCTTTATCAAAAGGTTTTTATATAATCAAATGGTTATTTGTTTATCACATCTTTCTCAAACAGCAAAATTTTTGTCGAGGCTGTAAATTTTGTCGAGACAATAAAAATATTTATTTGATTTATCTAATTGTTTTGTTGTTTTAACAATACACTTCGTTGAAAAAAAAACAAAAATTTTGTTGAAACCACAACAACAAAAATAAATAAATAAATAAATAAAATTATAAAAAATAAAAAATAAAAATAAAAATAAATAAATAAAATTTTATGCTGATACAGCCTCAACAAAAATTTCCTGTTTAAACAAAACGTATTTCTCTGTGTTGTGATAAAAAAAAAAAAAAAAAAAAAAAATTCTGATGAAGCACAATTTTTAATTTTTACTGTACAACACTTGTATAAGCTAAATACACTATAAACATATACTATAAAATCGTTAAATGAATGCTTATCTTGAACTAAAGACACTCTTAATCATCGCTTTTCTTTTGACAATGAGTTATATAACTAACATGAAATGATGTGTGTGATAAATACACCGTAAGAAATTTCGGGTTAAATTGCTATAAAAATCGGTGAAAATTTGCTGACTATAACAAAGGGTATAAAATTTCTCTTCACTTTACTTAACGTAGAAAAATAATAGAACATACTTCTATTAAAAAATAGTAGTGAAAAACTTGATTTCAAATTCAAACTGTTGGCAAGGATGGAATATTTCTTATACAGTGGTATGGATACTGGTTCAAAACACCAAAATGTAGTAAAACATGTACACTATATTTTGCAGCCAGCAAATTGACCCTGATTTTCGGAGCAAAGTATCCGGAAGTTTTTATACAGTCAGGGGCGCGCCAGCATTAACAGGCGCCTGTGTGCAGAGTTTCAGTTGGCGCCTTATATTACTTAAAAAAAAAAATTAAAAAATCATTTTAAAAAAAGTTATTATTTAGCAAGTCAATTGAATGTCGAACCTTAATAGTAATAAGTTTATTGAATGGCTAGTAAAAAGAGAAATGTATCAAATAAAATGAAATTTAAAAAGAAACAAATAAAAAGTGCATCTTGCAGAAAGAAAAAACTCCCTCACACAAGGAGTTGCAAAAATACGAGGTACAGTTGTGAAGGTAAACGGGTGAAACTAAATTAGGCAGATTTAGTGTTAATGTGTGTGCAGAAATGCCGCGTTGAGGCATTACAATAGATGGCTTAGATGAAAGCTCTAAATGTAAACGTTTCTATTTGTTTGGGTCTAATTTTTAAGTAAATATTTAAAATAAAAAAAAATAAATAAATAAATAAAAAAATCTTAGTGAACAAAATCTTTCTTCACTTTATTACACCTTTTGCAAGTATTACGCATATCATACTGATCGAAAGTATCCGGCTCAATCCATATTGTTACCAAAATGTCGATTTTCTTGTATGAAAAGAGTAATTGTAAAGAAACAGACAGTTTCTTGTTGAAAGATACACTTTATTCAAAGACTGTTCTCGAAAAAACAGTAAATTATCATACTCAAATTCATACCTCAAAAAGGTCGTAAAACAATGTTAAAAACACCACACAGAGTAGAATTTCACTCATTTAAGAATAAATATAAACAATTTAAATGGAAACGAACATTCAGAACAGATGTCCGAATGCAATTGATATTTGGGAGTGTCTCTTCTGTTTGAATAATTTCTGCCGTGATTTGGCGAACTTTCTAGGTTATTCTGCGCCAGAAGTCAGTTGATAAACCCAGAAAATTCCAGAAATCGGCTCTTATTGAAGATCGAGCTTCTAAACTTTGGAAAACCCTAAATTATTACTTTTCACCAAGTTTGGTCGCCATGTCGCCAAATTAATCGCTAAGTTGCCAAGTCTGTATCCAAGGCTGACATTCATCTCCTAGCCGACTCCCGTTAAAATTGAATGAACTGCTCTTCATTTGCACTTTAATTGTAAATCTGCTTTTATTGCAACAACACTTTTCATTTAGGAAAGTGGTTTAACTCTTTGCAATACTATAATGAAAAATTTTTTTTGTTTAGTCGTACTATTGCAGTACGTTTGCACATATAAATGAGTTTAACATTTTGTACTAGTACAGATAAATGGAATTTATAAGCATATAAAATTAGAACTCATAATAATAATAATAATAATTCCGTAGTGAGTTCTATTTTTCTCAGTTTCGTTGTTTAAAACATTCAAAATACTCTTAACATCAAATTAATTGGAGTAGGAAAATTCCGGACCAGACTAATTATGTAGTTTTTCGCATGATCAACCCCATGGGTAAGTTCCGGACCAAACGTTGGTCCGGAATTTACCTATGCCTTTCCACTCTACTCTTGTAAACTGAGGGGTGTTTCACAAATAAAAATTAATTCGGTAACGATTGTCATAAGTGGTTTAACAATTTATACAGCTTAGTATTGTGTTCATAATTATAGTTTCAAAAATTACTAATCCATATTAGTGAGATTATCCAATTACTGTTGCACATTAAAATTAAAACTAAGTGCTATAATTTTCCAAAAGCACTGAAAATACATTTTTAAAGAGTAAATCTACAAACAAATATTTAAAATGCATACATATTTTAGTCTAATATTAGTCTGAACATATTTAAAATTTTAAATAGTTAAAAATAATAATAATAATAATAATAATGGCGAACAATTTCATTAAAAGGTTAAGATAGATTAAATAAATAAATAAATAAATATATATAGTTAAAAAAAAAAAAAAGTTTGAATTAAATTAAATATTATTACCTTCTACTATTCATATAACAGTAGATAAACTTTTGTTTTCGCGTCAAATTTTCGAAATGGAGTTTCAGCTATATTACACGTTTTGAGATACCATAATTCCGAAAATCAGGTTTTTGACGGTTGGTTTGCGTGTTTGTCTGTGTGTTCTTAAGATTAAATAATGAAATAAATATACACATTAGTCTGAATACATTTAAAATTTTAAATAGTTAAAAAAAAAAAAAAAAAAAAAATCAAATAATGGCAAACACTTTCATTAAAAGGTTAAGACAGATTAAATAAATAAATATATAGTTAAAAAAAAAAAAAGGCTTGAATTAAATTATTCATTTATATTGGTAAGAGAAAGTAATAAATAAATAAAATAAGTAATAAGTAATAAGTGCAAAACTTTGAAACAATGCAATACAATGCAAGAACTCTCAACAATTGTTTTGGTTAAAAGAAAATACGACTCTTCGTCAGGTGAACAAAGTAGTCACATTCTGCAAACATACTGATAACGTCAAACTACACAAACACCTACTTTGTTCATGCCTACTTTTTTCGCCTGACAAAGGGTCGTGTATTCTTTCTATCTGAAACAATTGTTATCAGGTCTTACATTATATGGTGTTGTTTCAAAGTTTTGTATTTATTACTTTTAAATTCAAGTTCTGTAGTGTTTTTTATAAATAAAATAAATCACTATTTTTATTCCGTTACCCGACTACCTTAGGTAATGGAAGTACTGTATTAGCTCCAAAAATTCGATATCGAGTTTTCACCGTATTTACATGTTTTAAGGTATCCTGAGTCCAAAAAACTAGTTTTTGGCATACGGGTCAGTGTGTGTGTGTATGTGTGTGTATGTATGTAGGGAACCGTCTAGCTATCATATCTCCAAAATTATTAAAGAAAAAACTACGAAACTTCAGAACTGAGACAGGTCTAGTGTACAAATGAACTTTCCAAATTTTGGTGAAAATTGGATAACTTGAAGTGGAACATCGGAAACCGTAGGTAGGACCGTAAGTCTGTTTCTCAAAAACGGCTGTACGATTTTTTTTTTAACTCGCCATATTAACTCCCTTTTAAATGTCCTTTTGTATCTAATTATTGTTTTACGGTCAATAATTGTGTATGCCAAGTTTAGGTAAAAGTTGGTATCTCAAAAACGGCTCTAACGATTTTCTTGAAAATTATTACATAAGTTCATTTTAGATATCCTTTGTCATATATTATTTGGTTATTACAGGGAAATTAAAAGTAATTTCGATTGGTTAGATCAATTTTAGATCTCGAAAATTGGTGCTTTACAAAATAACAACCATCCCCCCCCCCTTATTTTTTAACTCGCTATGTAAACTCTATTTTATATGTTTTATACGTGTATCAAGTTTCTCTTACCAGAAAATTTTTAGGTGTCTACTTCGTTAGGTCATTTTTACGCCTTCTAAACACATTATCTCCAAAAAATGCATATAATACGTGTAATAATGAGTAATGGAAATCGTATGGTTATTTCAAACCAGATTTTTTTTATTTATTTATTTATTTATTTTTTGCCGTTTTATAAATAAAAACTAAAAAATAATTATTGAAATCGTACAAACCACTTAAGGCCCTCTACTGCCATCGATAGCGAAAAATATATTGCGCCCTATCTCCACCAACCCTATGTCTAATCAGAGTTTCCACTGTTTAAGGCAGCATCTTACCAACCAGGCACTTCAACTTGAGCGTTTATTGGACTGTAGATGGCCTTCTTAGGCTCCAATTTTTCTTGTTTTTTCAATTTTTCTTGTAGGATGTATCTCATATTCTGCAAAGTATAAGTGCATAAGTTTTAATTTGAGTATATATATAAGTCGACAGGTGGCGCTGCTACATTGAAAGTATTCGGTTTATTTCAAGGCTGTATTTCAGCTTCTACTGTGTGTAACTGCACCAGTTTTAACTAAGTGTACATAGACCGACAGGCAATGCTATTATGTTGCAATTAGCCTTGATTGTGAGAAGGCTATATCTTAGATTCTACAGTGTAAAACTGCACCAGTTTTATACTGGTGTATATCGATCGACAAGTGGTGTTATCTGAATGCTATCTTAAAATTTTCTCATTTATTTGAATTTTGTGTGTTATTCTCCACTGTAAATAAGAGCACAACTTTTAATCTGTGTGTATTCAGATGTATTATTTTTCTGTTATATTACTTATATTTTTTATATCTTGTTCGGCTATTTCTATTTTAGAGTTGATTTTGGAATTAGAAGCATAAGAATACGGCAATCTTTAAATAAATTGTTATATAAGCATATTTCTCTTAATAATATTTTGCAGCGTATATTTTAAATTCTTGTTTTATAACTGTATTGTTATTTCATCGTAAAATGTTATTAAATCAATTGAAATTTATGTGTTTTAATTGTTGATCGTATACATATGTTTATAAGAAATAATATATCTTTAATGTATCATATACAACTAGTGTTACGCTTATATTTTATTGTATTTACAGTCGGTAACAAAAGTGTCCGAACACTAGCAAAAATTCCTACATAAAAAAAAGTACATTTAATACGGTTTTGTTAAATAAATCCTTGCCGAATCCTGTTCTTAGTCACTCTAAGAACAGGATTCGACAAGGATTTATTTAGCAAAACTGTATTAAGCATACTTTTTTTAATATAGGAAGGAATTTTTGTTAGTGTTCGGACACTTTTGTTACCGACTGTACACTTTATTATTACTGCTGCAATTGAGTTCTATGAAATCTGATTATCATCTACTCATTGATGGATGAAAGGTCATTCATACTGAAATTAAAAAGAAAGGAAAATACATTACATTATAACCAAAACCACTATTTTATGCATATGCGTGTATTAAACTAACAGTACAATACTGTATCAAACTTATGCTACAAAACATTTAAAAAGCGAAGATCCCCTTTTAAACTTGTGACTGATCCCTCGCGTTTTACGAATCAAAAAGAAAGTTCTTTCATCCTTTCTAAATAGCATAGGTAAATTCCGGACCAAATGTTGGTCCGGAATTTAACCATGGAATTGCTCGACTCCCCACTTTTGGTCCGGAACTTACCTACACCCAAATTAATATATGACTATCGATATAATGACAAGATCTGATTTGGTTAATTATGGAAGGGTTTTTTTTTTTTTTTTTTTTTTTTTAAGGAACAAATAAATTTATAAATACATAAAATAGGGGCATATAATAAATATTACTTGGTAAATATGGATAAAAAAAATACTTAATAGGGAAAGAAAAATCTACTGAAAGGAGTTTTGTCCATTTTCATTATCTAAACTTTTTATGTAATTTGTATGTAAATTTATAGGTGTTTTTCCATATAGTAGTAAGATACAAAAATCTGTTTATAGTAATAAGATACAAAACTATTTTGCCGCGACGTTTGTACGCTGCACGGGTATAAATAATAGATAAATTTATAAGTAAATAAAATAAGAATGTATAATAAAAATTATTAAGTTTTAAAGTAGAGTACATGAACATTTAAACAGATAATATTATTTAGTGAAATGTAATTCATTTGACTGAATTTTTGTAAATTCTGGAATAATATATATCCATTTGATCCAAAGTATCTTATGCTATCAATGTAATTGAAAAATTTAAAAAACTGTCTGATACCGTTGTAGAGCGTAAGTATTTTTTGATAATTTTAAATTTAGAAAAAATTGTTCCACTGATGCTACTGGTAATTATGCCAGAATAATCTCAAAAATAACTAATCCACACATAAAATTTATTCTTGCTGAGATAATTTGAAGTAAGGTTACGCTTGGAAACGTGTTTGAGATAAAGGAAGAAAAGAGGGAATTTCGTAAAATCAATAGGTGTTGAATACATAGAAACAATTTACGCACCAAAATCTGCTATTGCAGTTTCCATAGATCTTACACAACAAATTTAGCGCTAAAAGGGGGGGGGGTCTCAAATTTACCCCCTCTTTACGTCCCCCCCCCTCCAAATTGAAAATTACAAAAAAACAAAAATGCGTTTTTGGAAATATCCTAAAGAAGACGCATACCTGTTTTCAACATCTTTGTACCATTTTTAGTAGAATTCTTTCGATAGAATCCGGAATTTGCGAAATTCCCCCCCCCCCCAAAAAAAAAAAAAAAAAAAATTAAAAATAAAAAATCGATTTTTCCCCTTTCCCCTTAAAAATAAAAAATTCCAAAATTGCAGATTTTTTTTTTTTTTTTTTTTTGTACTCAAGTCTAGTCTTCCCATATGCAATTTCTCCACCGTGAAGTAACTTGGAGCCGAATTATGCTTATAAGCGTGTTTTTTGCTTCCTTTCTCCCTTGGAAAGAGTGAAAGGGAATATCGTAAAATCCCGTCAGTATAGGCATCGAATGCATCTAAACAATGCACGCACCAAATTCGTGACCGGAGTTCCCATAAGTTTTTCAGGACCAATTTAGCACTAAAAGAGTGGTCTCGAATTTGCTCTCTCGTAACACCCTCACCCCCTGTTTTTAACATTTTTGTACCATTTTTGGTAAATTTCTACTCAAAAATACGGAACTTACAAAATTTCCCCACCTGAAAATTTATTTTCTTCCTCACTTCTTAAAAATCAAAAATTCCAAAATCGTAGACAATGATTACTATATTTATTTATTTGTACTCAAATCTAGACTCATATGCAATTTCTTCACTGTGAAGAAATTTGAAGCCAAGTTATGCATATAAACGTGTTTTGTCTCCTGATGGGGGGGGGGGGGGATTTACAAAAGTTGATAGGTATAATTTTAAGTTGGGTAATTCCTGCCAAGTGTTGTTGAATTCTGTCCAGCTGTTCTCACATGATACCCAAACAAAAATGTTTTAAACATGCAGGCATAACGACCGCATACGCACGCACACACAGAGAAAATTTTCTGAAATCAGATTTGGCTTTTACAATGTGTGAAACGGGAAGATATCTCAATTGTTTTCGAATTTGAGACATTTACAGAAAAAAATATGATTTTATTAATATAGATGTTACGTCAATAATGCAAAAGGTAAAAAAAATACTCTAAATAAAATATCCGGTTCTATTAAATTTTCACTTTTGCAATCCAGTTATGTTGTCTTTTTACAAATCTAAGTGGCCTTTTTCCGACAGAAGAGGGGGGGGGGGGAGAGGGAGATTAAGGTGCTCTTTTAAATTTTAATAAAATGCTTTGATATGTTAAAAAAGTCAAAGAAAATTTTGCTGAAGGTTGGCGCATCTTTACAAAGTTATTCTACTTTTAATGATGCACTTTCACAAAAAACACCTAAACTACTGAGGACCACAAGTTTTGCCAGCATATATTTCAAGGCGCCTCATTTAGCCGTACTAGTCGCATGGCTTCAAACCGGCATTATAAAATCAGATTTAATAAGGCAATACATATATGTATTTTCCTTTTTTTTTTTTTTTCTTTCTTTTTCTTTTTTTCTTTCTTTCTTTTTTTACTTCCTTATACAAAGTATAAGGAAGTATAGTAATCCCGATTTGCGAAATGGATTTTGTATTTCACATTGCTCGAAAACGAATGATCGCTGAATGTTGCCAATTTATAACGTGTGACTGTCATGATGTATAGTTGTACACCTGCAAGTGTCGTCTGAACACGAGCTCTCGTTTTAGAGATATAAGCGATTTTACACGATTTTTCGTGACGTCTGTATGTGTGTGTGTGTGTGCGTGTCTGTGTGTGTGTGTGTATGTCGCATAACTCAAAAACGGTTGGACGTAGAAAGTTGCGAATTGGTACATAGGTTTGTTATAACATCTAGTTGTGCACCTCCCGTTTTGGACTTTGTATGATTTTCCGTTTTGGAGATATTTAGGAAAATTAGGTTCATAATGACAAAAATACATAGGTTTTGGCCATAATGTATCAAAAAATGGTAATAACTCAAAAACGGTTGAACGTAGAAAGTTGCGAATTGGTACATAGGTTTGTTATAACATATAGTTCTGCACCTCCCTTTTTGGACTTTGTATGATTTTCCATTTTGGAGATATTTAGGAAAATTAGGTTCATAATGACCAAAAATACATTGGTTTTGGCCATAATGTATCAAAAAACGGTAATAACTCAAAAACGGTTTGGACAAATCTTGCAATTTAACTGACTTCCCGACTAGCTAGACATTTGAAACTTTCAGAAAAGCTCAGAACACGTTTACAATGCGTTTTTTTAATATTTTTGGCCAACTGTTTCCGATACCTGCTGCCTTCGGCAGCGTTACCAGTACAAATCTTGCAATCGATTTTTAACTAACTTCCCGACTAGCTAGACATTTAAAACTTCCACAAAAGCTCAGAACACGGTGACAATGCATTTTTTAAATATTTTTAGCCAATTGCTTCGTGTCACTGCTGCCTTTAGCAGCGTTTATATGATTCAACAGAAAATCTATTTAACTAACTTCCCGACTAGTTAGAGATTTGAAACTTCCGGAATAGTTCAGAAACACGGTGAAAATGCATTTTTTAACACTTTTATCCAATTGTTTCGGATCCGAAGTCCCCCCCCCCCCAAGGCACAACTTTGACATGAGTCCCCCCAAGGCACAACTTTGACATGAGTCCCCCCAAGGTGCAACTTTGAAATAAGGCCCCCCAAGGCACAACTTTGACATGAGTCCCCCCAAGGCACAACTTTGACATGAGTCCCCCCCCCCCCCCAAGGATTTTAAAATGAGTCCCCTCAAGGCACAATTTTATTTATTTATTTATTTTTTTTTTTTTACGTATGCATGCATTTTTTTAAAAATATTTTTAGCCAACTGTTTCGGGTCCAGTGACAATATTTTTTAACATTATGTATATTTCTAAAAGTGTATAAGGAAGTCATGTGGTGCCCACATCAGATTTTTTTTTTTCAAATAATTTATTTTCGGCTGGCGCCTTTCTTTACCTGGCGCCTGTGTGCGCCGCACACTTCGCACACCGGGTCGGCGCGCCCCTGTATACAGTGAGTTTTCCAAAATTTTATCTTCTTTTAAGTTTCACAAAATAAAACTTTATACGTTTCTATTTAATTAAAAAAAAAAAAAAAAAAAAAAAAAAAATGATAACTGCATATATAAGAGGAGAATAGTTTCTTTAAAACTATTAATGAGTTTATAATTTAACTAATAATTATATTAATAGTTAGTATATAATTTAGCTATTATTCTTTAAAATACATAAGTAATTTTTTCTTTAAAAAATATAATTTCAAAAATAAATATAAATACTGTTAAAAAATACCTTTTTATTTAAATTGAAAATATAATTTTGATATATATATATATATATATATATATATATATATTCATTTGAAAAGGAAATATTTTTATAATAAAAACGAAATGCATTTATACAATTAAATAATGTAAATAAGAAAACATGTTTACAAATATAGCAACAAACTAAAAAAAAAAAAAAAAAAAAATCAATACATTGAGATAAGCCAGGAGAGGAGAATAGTTTCTTTAAAAGAGGAGAATAGTTTCTTTAAAACTATTAATGAGTTTATAATTTAACTAATAATTATATTAATAGTTAGTATATAATTTAGCTATTATTCTTTAAAATACATAAATAATTTTAGTTTTACATCATTTATTTTGCATCTTTTTAAATAGTTTAAAATCATTGGCTTTGTGTTATTAATATTTCTCATATATATTTGTTTTCAAAAGTGGTAAACTGAAAGCTGAGAAATGATTCAATTTAACTATTGCTTGCAAAGATGTTTTCTTCTGTTTTAAACATCACAATCTATTACAAAAGTACCTTTTAACTTTTAAAAGTGTAAATATTTTCTTCGATATGTTTTATGTTTAAAGTTAAATGAGATGTATATTAATTTTTAACTAAAACTTCAGATTTAATTACTACATAAGTAAATTTTATTTTATTATAATTCATTAAGTGGTTTTTGTCTTCAAAATACTGCAGAAATTTGATAATTTGAAAAAAACATTTTAAAATGTTGAAAAGAAAAATCGCAATCATATTTTAATTTTAATTTTAATTTTTTACTAAATCATCAAAGAAGGGGGATCATTTATTAAAGTTTATTAATCCATTGTAAAAGCAGTGCGAACATGGCTTATAAACTTTTGCAAAGATAAAGAAAAAATCGATCATTAAGTGATTAAATTAAAGACAAATTACATAACTCCGTTCATTTTAATGATTTTATTAGAAACTATAATGATAAATGCTATTAATCAACAAAAAACACAAACTGTTTTTACAGCACACAGTTTAAAACATTACAGTTTAAAACACAAACAGCAATTGATCTGTTTTTAGAAGAAATTATTTAAACAAATATTTTTAAGAATATTCTATATAATGAGTAAACGCTCTGAATAGAATTTTAATAAAATTAGTTTTATCTTTCTAAATACATCTGCATAAGAGTCAGCATATAAATATGCGCCATTTTACAACAATGTTAAAAGTTATGATTTTTGTTTGTGTTTAACAATATTTATTAAGTGAATAACTATATTTCAAGGTTAGCTATAAACAAGTTAGAAAATTTCTTTATATTGTTTGAAATTTATTCATTAACTTGAATTGTGAAACAAACTTAATCAAATTAGTTTTATCTATTTAATGAATATTTAAAACTTGATTATTATTATTATTATTATTATTATTATTATTAATATTATTATTATTGATTTTTGGCTTCCTATTAAATGCTCCTGCTGAAAAGAAGATCGAATACCTTGACCACCAATTAAATAGCATGTAAATTATTCAATATATATAAATCTGACAACAATTAAAAAGAATGTAGAAAAGTACAAAATGAGCATTTATTTTATTTTTATTTATTTATTGTATTTGAATTTTCCCACGAAATGACTCATTATAACGTAAATAAATGTCATAGGTTATGACAGTATATATCAACCGAGAGTGAAGGCGTTATTTAGAGTAACATGCATCGCTTTAGAAACGCAGAGATTACACGTGTTCTTCTAACTTATGGGGCAGTGGACTAACCGACCAGAGGCTGTAAAAGAAATGATATCCGAATAGAAAATTACCGAATAAATATACCTTTAAGACTGTTCACCTCAGTTTTGGGAAATTGAAACTTTCACAGTTAGCAGATGTCAGGTGGATCAGACCACAACAGCCAGAATTTTTTGTAGTTGAAGAGACAGCTCTATGTGCAATTGAACAGAATAGTTCTACATGCTGAATCCTTAAACTGAATATTTCTTCGCTTGTGTGGGATTTCTGCTCCCATACAGGCATTATCTACCCAACGCAGGGCATTAAGCTGTTAATACAAGCGATGAAGGTAGGGCATTATGCTATTAATAGAGATGCAGAAGATAATAAAACATTAGGAGGTAGCCAGTAGATTTAAAACCTAAGCTTTTCAAAGTTTAAAATATTAAAATATGTGCTATTTTTAGTGTTTTTTTTTTTTCTTATTGGTATATGAAACAAAGTTCTCTGCAATCAGATTTCCCTCGCTTACGTTCTATGCACCGAAAAAGTGACATTTACGCGAGAGGAATTAGTTAATGACCATAAGGCACATGCTTGGGTACATGAAAATTTGCATTTAACGAAACAACATATGTACTAGCGTAGATTTTTATTGAATGATGGGACTGAGATGACGTATGATAATCTGATAGCATTATATATATCGATTCGACTCAATAATTGTAAAGGCGACCACATTCTGTCTTTCTGAACTTGTTATCCAAAGTCCCTGCACCTGCTTAAAGTAGTGTTTTGTTTCAAACAAGGTGGTTCTCTCACACCTCTTAGTACTGATGGCTGAAATTATTTGGAAACCACGAATGCAAAACAGTGGATAGGTTGCGGTGGTCAGCAATATTACCATATTTGTCGTGTTTAGATTATTTTTGTGTGTGAGAGCAATAAAAAAATCCCAGGTGACGGAACCTTTATTGAGTCACAACAAATTCTCTCTGCCAAATGGTCTTTTGATGCTAGGGATGGCAGAGTTCAGTTTGGTATTTTTGAAAATGTACTGTCATTTATGCACCGATGTTTTCAAGCAGGTACAGGTTTACTCGTTTGCTCATCAGTTTTGAAACTACGCTCATTAAACAATTTGTTGTTAAATTTCCATTGTCATGTCATCTTGTTACTTATTATATTTTCTTTGCAACCAGCTCTTAAACGAGTCAAGCCATTTGCGAAAATACATAAAAAAAAAAAAAAAATGCTGAGTTTTCTAACACAATTTAGCCCACCAGTGGCCGAGTGGTTCTGCGCTGAAAGCTGGTAAACATGAGGTGCCGAGATCAATCTCAGGTCCCTCTCGTCGGTCTACTCTTTCGGAGTGTTCCGAGGTTTTCCCGAAACTTGCATAAGTACGGTCTAGGACCCCTTAGAAGGACCCTCACGGAGAGCACTCCCCCTCAGGCGTAGGACCCTAGTGAAGTTAATCCGTCTTAATCCTTACAACCCAACCCAACCTAACTCTATTACCAATTAAAATTTGCTACACATTTTTTGCGCACCTGTATTTAAATAAAATAGGCTAAACATTATGTAGGCTAACACTTACATTTTTCTGAATCTGTGATCACTTACATTGTATATCTATAGAAAGCATGAAGTTTATTCCAAAAAAAAAAAAAATCCTTTAAAGGATTTCATATATATATATATATATGTTAATATTTTCAATGTGTAAATAAAACAACAAGTAGCCTTTAATGAAAAATAATTTTATAAGAAGTGATTACTAGTGCTTAAGTAGACATGAGAAATGTGAAAGATAAGAATATATTTCACCATAGTGTTCACTAAATCGCCAATCCGAAGAAATAAAAACTGTCATATTTTCCAAAATAATTTACAACCACTTAGGAATAACTGTTAAACCGCAAAAGCAAGTGAAAGAAAATGTAAACCTAAAGTTCTTATCACTAAGCTGTCGTTCAGATTTATTTAATAGCACATTTAATGTACAATAGAAACAGTTTTTATTTTCCTAAGGAAGGAAAAGTTTATCTTTTAAACTTTTGTTTTGCCGTCATTCTGAAGCTATTTGAGCAAGTCATATAAGAAAGTAATATAGTGAATTGAAACGTTTTCTTTTTCCATTTTTTCAATATTTCATTTCTTGTAATGTAAAAGGAAATGCTTTCTTTTTCTATATTTTTGAAAATTTCATAATAACAAAAAGTTATCATTTGACTTCATAAAATTAGTGTGAAATGAGAACATATAAAACCAAATATTGATCAGTAAGGATTGATAAACTTTTAACATTACTATTTATCTCGAGAATTATTTCATTTAAAAAAATTAAAACTATTGTTTTAAAAGAGTATTTCTTTTCAAAAATTTGTACAAACTAGAAAAATAACTTAAACATGGAAAATTTTAAGATGACGTTTTCTATAGAATTTTAGAAAATTTTATGTATAATTGTGAATAGTTATTTATTAGAAAAAATATTTCATACATAAGAGGAGAAATGTTAAGGGTAAAGGCAAATATTGCTAAAACATAAAGATGAAATTTGAAATTTCCAGTTATTCTTTGATGGCCGCTTGATCTTCACCGCTTACTTGTAACCATTTGCGAATTCTTCGACGATTACCAAAACAAAAGACAACTTCATCTGATTTTTATAAAAGTTTTTCTTTGTAATATCGCCGAACTTTACAAAAAAAAATTTCTTAGAACGAGAATTATTGTAATTTTCTCTCAACCAATTAATGCAATTTGAGCATTTTTGGCCGGTTCACAAATGATACACGATGTTTTTGAAGCCGATTTTTGAAATGCCAAACTGATTTTCTGCTAGTTAGAACAACATACGTTCAATGGCAGGGAATTTCTGAAATATCCAAGTTTTTTCGCCAAAAAAGGACTTGTTATGATTCATACACAGATGCAGTGGTAAAATAGGAAATTAGCAAGCATCCGTTTGGATATATTATTTCTTTTTTTATAAATTGCACGTTATATATTTACACTTTACTTTTTTATGTTTCTGATTCACTGATATCTTTTTGAGGTATAAAAATAACGTTATACGAATCAATACAGGTTCGTTTTAAATGCCTTGATAGGTCAGTGACTGACCGCGTGTCATAGGTTCGCCATCATTGGCATAGATCATAATGAAATTGAATAGATCATAATGAACTTGTGCATATGCATTTTTATCCATATGCAGAAGAAATGTTTTCTATTGAATATACTATAATTAGTATTAAGATTTACAGGGCTATACAGAACTATTCAGATACATTAATGGATAACCGGATATTATTGAAATTTGAGTTTCGATTTAAGTATTTTAACACCTTCCGACAATGTTTAACAGTGATTATGAATCCAGTTTGTCCAAAAGTTTGACTTTTTGTTATTTTGTGGGATCCCATAAGGAAGGTACATTGAAGGTTAAACGGGGAAAAGAATACATACAGTTAGAAAGTTTTTGTAATCTATACGAACTGAATTGTTTTAATATACTGTTTTCTATTACTTGCTAATAATTATTTTATGAGTATTTTCTTTTAAATTATATTATTACAGTTAACTTTAATAAATATTTATTGAAAGGAATGGAGTAAAGAGTTATAAGCATATTCTAATTATTTAAACTAATAAAATTTATTTTATTTGTGAAATCAATCACATTTTGATGAAGAAAAAATATTTTAAATGAAAGAAATAAGTAAGAATATACACAGAAAATTAATCTGAACTAAAAAGTGGGCAATAACAACTTATTGTTTCATAAATGTACTTAATTATTACTAAAAACCCTCCCAAAGAACTAGACTTTTTTTTTATATGCAGAGATAACCGGGGTAATTTTTAGGCACGATAACTTTGGGATGATTCTTAGACGCACTTGGTGTTTAATAGCTATTCAATTTTATTTGATTTTGTATTTGAATTTAAAATTTTAAATGTCTTTTCTCATTGCATGAAAAATTCCTACACATTAGCAAATTTTCTGTTTCACTAGAAAAATGTCTCTGAAAAATTACGTATCAATTTTATTTTCAATATTTTTAAATTTGCTTATTGAATATATTTATTTAGTTCATTTGCAGATTTTAAAATGTATTAAAGAAGAAATTCATTACCTTCAAATTTATTAACAGAAAATTGCAGAATTCATAAACTGAGGTGAGTATAGGCCTTTCTAAAAGGCATTGTTGTATCGTTTCATGCTGGGGTAATTCTTAGACAATCCTTGGGGTAATCTTTAGGCATCCTGGGGTAATTCTTAGACGATAAAAAAATAGGTTTAAACTATTTTTTATATGTTCTAATCAGAGGTAAATTTAGTACAATGTAAAAAATAAGTATTTAAAGAGCGCAGTTACTATTGATTATCCATTTTTGATTATATTAGGCACAATTTAAAAAGAAATCAATAAATATTATGAAACTGTCAGTAATTTATTAAAAAATCACATAACTTAAACTAATATATTTATAATTCATAATAAAGTAAAACTCAAGTGAACAAGAATGTTAAGCTACAGTCAAAAATATTAGAATATTACAATGAATATACAGATTGTAGCTTATTAACTATAATCTGATGTCTTTATTTACTTTTTGTGAAAGAACTTGAAAGTGATTCTAAAGGTTGAACTACATTATTTATTTACCCTTAAAGTAAAGTATAAGTAACTGTTAATAAATATGGATGCTGTTGCAGTTGTTATAACATTTGATGATTATATGAAAAAATAAAAGAAAAAGAATGGAGAATTGTTTCCTTAAAGAAAAAGAACAACACTTCAAACAAAAAGGTTTTACGAGAAGAATCAGGAAGTTCTTCAGATGGTGAAAGTTTTCACAGCGATGCATCCTCTGACATCAGTTTAATAGGCAACTCTGATGCTACCATTAATATTAAAAAAATGTGTCTTACCAAAAAGTCCACATCAACTGAAGCTACACTTAGCAAATGTACTAAATAAGATTGCTAGTGATAAATTTTTTGTTGTTTATTATGAAACTCCATATTATATTTGGTAAATGTTTGAGTTCTTTAAAGAAAATAAAAAGAGCATCTGGAATCGAAATTTTTGAAATGGTATGAGGACAACAAATTTTGGTGACCTTCAGTACCAGATTTTGAAAAAATATCTGAATCCATTTTATGGTCCAATTCAGACAGATTCTGTTTATCCCTTTAAAATGTCAAGCAATTATTAAATTGCTGACGTTTATAGAACCCTTAAGAAGTTCCATAAGGATGTTTTAGTGAATGAACTAACTAAGAAAAATTAATTGAAGTTATTTGTGTTTCAAGTTGAAATGGATAATAACTTCATGTTAATAAAGTCTGTTTATTGAGTAAATTTACTTTTTTTAATTCTTCTGCTTTATCGCCACAACTGACCTAGTATCTAGTACATCCAGATTTATTAATTAAACTACCTTTTTAGTTATTGATTTTTATAAAGTTTTATAAAGTGTGAAATCAAACATGTAACTTTTTTTTTTCTGTGTGTGTGTGTATTAAATTGCCAATTATTTTACCCTATTTGAAGTACACATTATAACCAAATACTGACTGACTAGTACTGTTTGTAAAAATCTTTTTTTTTTTTTTTTTTTTTCTATTCATAAAAGATTGAAATCCAGTGTCTAAGAATTACCCCAATTGCCAAGGTAATTTTTAGACACGTATTTATTTTTTTATTTTTTCTTTATTTACAAAGACATTAATTGAGTATTCTGATAAGATAATTTATATAATATTAATAATCTCTTATATTATAGTAAAAAAAACATAAATTTTAACTACACCCAAATAAATTCTTTTTATAACAAAAGTTTACTTTTTGTCTAAAAATTACCCCGGTTACCCCTACACCTCAACATGAATATGAATGGAAATGAAAATAGATCTTACAAGCAATTTAGGTTAATAGCATCGTTTAGCTTCTAAATAAATATATATATTTGTAAATGTGTGTGTGCCTGTTTGAATTGATTATGAACAGTAAATTTCCGATAACCCACTGCATAAGAAACTGATAAAAAAAAATGATTGAAAATTAAAACATTAGTAATAAAAAAGCATTACATTTTATATGTAATTTTAAAACACTGAAAGAGAAACAAGGAAAACATTATTTAAAAGTTGGAATGTGCCCAAAAATTCGAATAAATTTTCTCATCAGGAATGTTCAATTTTTGAGATGGCGGATAAAATGAAACATTCCGAAGATATAACAGCTATATTGAACCAGACAATGTACAAAACATCCTATCTTGCGTTTAAATGTAAAACAATATTTGAAAGAAAAGGGAATTTAATTAAAATGGAACATTTGTCTATGTTACCTAGATGACATCATGTTATATGACCTGATTTTCCAAGAATATCAAATACGTTTGAGGAAAGTTTTAAACTGTGTTCAAGAGCCAAGACTACGCTTGACTTCAAAAAATGTGCTTTCAGAAAAACAAACTGATAATATTAGAAAATTTAATTGATCGGCATGCTAAGTATCCTGATGCAGAAAAGACAGCATCCATAACCGAATTTCCTGTGCCAGAAAATACTGCAGATGTTCATAGTTTTCTAGATCTGTTCGTATTACCGACGTTTTATTAGAAACGTCGCCGGTATTTCAAAGCTTCTACATGACCTATTTTCGTAGAGCACTTGACAGGAAAAAGGCTTCACTACTCTTAAGAATTTATTGACCAGTGATCCTGTTTTGGAGCATTTTCTTCCAGAGGCTGAAATGAAGATACATTTGGAGGATAGTGGCAATGACATTAGCGCTGTATTACTGCAAGTCCGAGATGGTTAGGAAAGAAAAATTGCCTACGCATCCAAGTCCCTGATTGCATCTGCAAAGAATTATTCTACGACTGAAAAAGAATGTCTTGTATATGGGCCTTCGAAAAGCCTTTTACCGTAGTAACGGATCACCACTTTTTATGCTGGATGGCAAATGTGAAGATCCATTTGGGAGACTTGCTCGTTGGTCCTTGCGGTTGGAAGAATGTAACATCAATATCGTCTATGCATTCTGATGCCGATTCATTTTCAAGTAAACCTCTTCAAGAAACTAAGCTCTAGAGTCGGAACGGCGATGAATTTCCATTCCTTGTAAACATCACAAACTACAGAAAGGAACAGCTAAAAGATAAACAGTTGAAGATCATTATTAAGTTCTCAAGAGGTGTGACGAATACAAAATTTAGCAGTTAAAAGACGGTATGTTATATAAAAATAAACTACGAGCTTACGGGAATGCAGCGGCTTTTGGCGGTACCGAAAAGTTTCCAGCGTGGTATTCTAAGATGTTATCCTGATGCTCCAACCGTCGGTCATCTCGGATTTTTAAAACATACGACAGGATACGGAAAAGTACTGTTGTCCAGGACTGTATGGGTGCGTACCCCGTCGATATATAACTCACTGCCTTGGATGTCAAAGAAAAAAAACTCCATCTCAGTTTTCACCAGCACAACTACAACTGATTAAGCCTCCTAATGCTTCATGTACTAAAATCAGAATAGACCTAGTTGGGCGTTTTCCAGTTACCCAAAGTCGAAACCGGTGGATAGGTGTTTGCACAGATTGCCGCACGAGATTCACAATTACAAAGTCGTTACCTGCTGTTGAAGCTACCAAAATTGCTAAATTTACAGATGAAGAAGTCATTTTGAATCACGTTGCTCAGAGAGAGAAATGGTAAATCGTTTCTTTCTATCTAATATTGTAAAATAAATCAATGAATTGTGCCAGATATCTCATCTACTGCAAACCGCCTACCTTTAGCAAACGAATGCATTGGCAGAGATATTTAACAAAACACTGGCAGAAATATTAAACAGGTCGACGATGATTTTTTTTCTTCAAGGTGATGTGTTTTTCTGGGGTGTTTTTGGACGTTGATTAAGGAAAAACTCTCCAAAAATTTCCATCACGCACAATTTCGAAAAAAAAATGGGTTTGTTTGAGATTAAAATTCCAATTTTAAAACTCCCATTTAACTTATTTTAGGGATAATATGAGTGACGTGAGTGAAGAATAAGAAGAGCTGTGTTTCATCAAGACATCAAAGAAATGCAGAGGAGGTATCAGGGATTATGGAATGTTAACACGTTAGTAGATTATTGTTGGATGCTGCACAGAGAATTCCTCTCCTCAACAAGGACTTAGCCATGCAAAAAGTAAAGAGCTCTAAAGGGAACTTCGACATATAGAAACACATTTAAAAGATAATGTGTAAATAATGTTTTATTTTAATGTATTTTATACATCAATTGCTTCGATTTTGTTATAGTCTCTGGGTGAATTTTTACGATCTTCCTCTTTACTTTGTGAAAATTTCTTTTGAAAATACTTACTTTGGGAAAATTCCTTACGTGATAGGAAGAAAAGACAATCATTTCTGAATTCAGTGTATCAAAATACATTAAAGATACCCAACGCAGTGCAGAAAAAAATTGAAAAGTGCGATTTCGCGGACCTGTGTTATCTATGTATGTTGATCTAAAAACCTGGGATACTATTTTGCCTTTTGTAACATTCGCCTACTACTCAGCGAAACGAGACATTACAAGATTCAGACATTTCTTTCTCGTTCGTGACAGAGGAATACTCTTCATGATGTACTTTTTCCACACGAAAAAGAGAATTATGATGATTATGTAAATCTGATAACCAGGGTAGAGGAAGGAAAGCAGTTAGCAAAACTCCATTTACTTCAAACCCAAGCAACCGACAAGCGACGATACGACGAACGATATCGACCTGTCAGCTACAATATTGAAGATTTTGTTTAAGGTCTTCACTTCAGTACGAAAAGTTGAGTTACCTGAAAAGCTTTTAAGACGTTACTTTAGACCATATCGAATAACAAGACGATTATCTGATGCAACATACGAAGTAGAATGCATGGAAGGACACAGCATGGAAGGACATAGTCCACGTGTTGAGATTAAAACCATATTATGATCCAAAGGAAAAGTTAAGGGACAAAAGAGAGCAGAAAAATTTGAGGTGACCGATTACCAGAAAAGAAACATGATTGCAGCGGAACGCTGATTTCCCCTAAATGTGGGGAAATGTAACGAAACTACATTCATTTGTGAAAACCGTGACTCCGAGGTAAAAAGATTGTGGGTTCGAGCACCGTCAAAGAAAAGTTGCTTATAAAGGGTTTTTGTTTAAATCTAAATTAAGTTTCTTCCTTCTTTGTTCATTATGTTAATTTCGGTTATGTTTATTATTTCCTTAATATTATGCGATTTCTAGAACTTTCAAATTCTGGAATATTCTATTCCAGAAAGTTCATTAACAATATATAAACACATGTAGTATTTAATTGAGTGGAAAAATAAAAACTCGAACTAAGCTTAAATTGGTCTGTGTTATTTCGCCTTTAGTATTTCGTCACAATCAGTTATCATAGACTGCACTTATATGATCTACATGACAATATCCCATATGTTAGATTAATCTACATTTAAGTCATATAAAAGCAATATGCGTTTTTAAAACTATATATTAAGAGTAGTGAACTAATTTTAATTAATGATTTTATTATTAACTACAATAAAAGAAAGAATTTTCAATAATATTTCCTGCTAATTTGTTTCTTCCTATACAACAGCTTGTAAAATAAAAGGACGTGATAATGATTTAAGTATGTTTGCCATAAATAATTAAAATATATTATATTTCATGAACAAGGCAAACTTGTGCAGGATATTCAGTTAAATTGTACAGTGAGCCATGAAGTAATGCAGTATATTTTCTCTTATCTTTGTGCATTGATCTTTTCATTTTTCAGCTTGGAAGATTTTAATTAAATTAATACATACTTTACAAAATTATTTTTTATATCTCTGTTTTCAGAGTTTTGATTTTTCATAATAGATTACTTTTGAGTATCGATTAATTATTTTTAAATCCTAATATTTGTTTTAATGTCTATTCTTGTTATTATAATTATTACTGATCTAATACGTTATTTCGTTCATAATTAAAGGATTATATGTATATGTGTATATATATATAAATATACGTATATATTAATGTAAATATATACTAACGTTAATGATTACAGTAAATTATAAAATTATTAAATGGTAAACAATTAAACTTTAAATATAAAATTTTTAGGTTCCTGAAGATGTCTTTTGTAGGTGCAATGCAGTTTTTAACAGACAAGATTTGATATATAAATTCATGAACTGTTTGACCATACATGTTACTTAAAGATGCTATTTTCTAACAGCGTAAAACTTTGTGATATTATTTATTACAAATTTTATACCTGAAAATGTAATGTTTCAGATTTTGTTTTTCGATAATGACTTTTTTTTTTTTTTTTTAATATATATTTGATGCGTGTTAAAGTGGATTTCTAAATCTTAATTTATCAATCTATGCGTGTTTTTTACCTTTTTTCACAAAAAAAAGAATGTAAGAAAGAAAAGAAAAACGTGCATGTTTACATACAGAACCTTATTATGTATTATGTTTAGGTTTTTATACTTTATCCAGATGCACAAAAGGATGTTTCTACAGAATACAGTGTGATTGGTATTAATATTGGTTTTTCGAGCTATATAAATTTATTCAGATAACTTTTAACATACAAGTAAAAGTAACTTTAAATATAGTTTCCATGTTGAACTTTCAATACCTGAAAATAAAATTGAAAATTTGTAGGCTAAACGATGAAATGGTTAAATACACTTGGAAAGAGTTCCATAACCTATGCAAACCTTATGATTTTTCTTTCTTGTTTATTATGAAAATATATTAAAAAATTATACCACTTGTTAAAATTTGCTACTTAATACTTTTCTTTTTTAATAGATATAAACTTAAAAAGTTTTTACTTTCCACAAACATTTTCTCAGACCGTTAAAATCACGTATTTAATTTTCTTATTAGTGAAGGAACACTTTAGTTTTAAATCGGACCTTAAAATGGAGAAGGTGCTGCGAACAAAGATCGAGTAGAACAGGTACCATAATATATATATATATATATATATATGTAATTAAAAAGTTTTAGAAATCTAATGTATTATTTAAACTGATCTACATCTTATCATCTTTGAACTTTATCCACAACTGTAATTTTTGAAAAGATCAGGAATATTTCTGTATGAGTTCTTAATTTCGAACTACCTCTTATATTAGAAGATATAAATGTAGTTATTCTAGCACATGCCCCTAGAAGAATGCTCTTTTTTTTATAAATATAATTTGAGGAAAACGTGCTTTTTCAAAATATAGCTATGAATCAGTTAAAGAATACTTCATACGTACATTTTCCAGGAAAAACAAATACTCGTATAAAAGTATGAAACAGAGAATTTCACTACTGCAAGACGATATTCTGAAAAAATATATAAAAATAACATAAATACATATTGAAATGTAACACGAAATGTGTAGATACAATTTTATGTACCTGTTAAAATCTTACTTTACAAATAAACAAAAACATTTTTTAAAATATTTTGAACATGAATGTCATAAAATCTGTTGCAATTTCTGAAATATTTTTCAAAGCCAAAAGAAGACAACGGTATTAAAAAGTCGTTTTTGGATTATAATATTACATAGCACGGCTCTAAAAAATGCGCATTATTTTCTATAAAATTGAAATATGCTGCAATAATTATATCAGAATAATGAACTTTTTATTTTCAAATTTTTATTCAGTATTTGATATATTGTACAGAAAAAAATGCTGTTAAAACAACTAAAATTTTGATAAATCAACTAAAATATTTGTTGATGTGTCCTTAACAAAATTTTTGATACCAGAAATGAAACTATTTTCTTGTTTAAACCAAACAGTTTTAATGACTCAACGAATATTGGTTTAAATTAAAAAAATATTTTGTTGGTTTAGGCAAACATTTTTATTGATTCAGCAAACATTTTTATTGTCCGAGTGAGATGAAAGAGAGATATACCTTCGATCTTTGTAAGTAATTTTGACATTTCTTTCACTCTACCAATTTTATTTGCTTTTTAAGCTAATAATAACTTTAAAGTGCCTTCGGGTGATAAAGATATTTAATTTTCATGTAACTTTAAATCTTGTGAAAATTATTCAAGATAGCGATGAAATTCCGAATACGTCGGTAGATAAATGTATAAAACTTTCATGTAACTTTCAATTTTCTGAAAACTACTCAAGATACCGAAAAAATTCAAAATGTTACAACATGTATGCTTTCACAAGATTTACTTTTTATTTCCTTTCTTTCTTTTCTTTTAATTTTTTATTAGTAATGTAGGCTTCAAGTGTCAGTTCAGGCATGAATATTCGCAATGACTCGGAATACGCTTTATATAGTAGTTCTCGGTTTAATTAATCTTGGCAAAAAACTTACACAGGAGAGAGACAAAAGTATACAACTAAAATATTAAAATATGTTTTACAAATATTCTAATAGATCGTAATGCATCTGAAGTCTTTTATGAGTAGCTCACCAATCAGTAGTGCTAATAATGTCCATTTTCAATAGGAAACTTGCTCTTTAGTAAACCTGAATTGCATGTAAAACTTAAGGCATCCTTAAAAGCATTTTCGGATAAAGGGCGAGAACAGACTGGCAGACGAACCGAAACATTTTACAAGTTTGATGCAAAATATTAAAAAGACATAAAAATCAATTTTTCTCATATAATGGTAATAAAAAACTAAAATTAACAAATTAAGAAGAAAAGATTCATCAATTTATTTATCTTTACATGTAACAGGCTACAGATATTTCAGATACTCTGTATAAATTTATGCATTTTATATTTATATCTTTATATTTATTCAAATAAATATATTCTTCTACAATTAATAAAAAAACTCATTTTCAAATGAATGAAGTAAAAAAAATTCAAAAGTTTTAGAATAAATGCGTAAAATATACTTTGTTCTCTATACAAAAATGTTATTTCTATAAAAATTGGATTATTTTTACATTTGTTGTAACTTTCAGTTATTTCACCAATAAATCATTGATATCACCGAAATATTTCTGTGTTTTCTTCATTTTTGTGTTTCAGAACATTTTATTACAGAGCTAAATTTATCACGCTTATGTTTATGGATTGTGACTCTTATATTCTGTTAATATTTAATGTCTGTACACATAAGATGTGAATATTAATTTGAAAATTTGCTAATACTAGAAAACCATCTTAATAAAAACTAAGTTCTTGGAGAATATTATGGAAAATGTTTAATATAAAAATAAGCAAATTAATGAAATCTAGGCGTAACTGTAAAATAAAATTTGTAATAATAATAATAAGAAGAAGAATAAGAATATAGTTTGTAAAAATGCATATTGAAACAGTAAATTAAAACTCTTCTTCAAAAGTGAACGAAAGATATTATTTATTGAAATGATACATTTAGTTTTTTCTGGGTACTTTCAAAAGAAATTTACTCTTCTAAAAGTCAGTTACTGCATTTGTTTATAAATATTCAAAATCTCAATGAAAAGCCGTATTTTTAAAATTTTATTTGATATGTTAACTAAGTAACTAGATAAACTAAGTTTCTACTTTCTGTATTCTTGTTCAGTCTGCAAACTGAAATTGATTATTTTTTCAAGAAACTTAAGCCTAGACGTAATGACTTCCATAGAAATCTTTCTACATGTCCTAAATTTCATTCATGCGAGTTGCGAGAACGACGTAAAACTCACAATGGCTAAGAGAACAAGTGGGATCAGTGTTCGAACTCGTAGTTTCTCTTCTACTAAACTTGACGATAGTACCTCTTGACCTTTAGTGATAGTGCAGTATTATTTAAACTTTAAATGCAAGTCAGATGTTCTTTTGTGATCTGTTGACATTAATGTATCAATTATAAAATTTGAATAAAAAAAATATTTTTAATGTAATAAGTGTTTTAAACAGTGGAGAATCAAGTATTTAAATTCAACAATTGCTTTCATAAGTTTAATTCCAAAATAAATTTTATTCAAATCTTAAATACTTTTGTGATACGATTTCATTTTCAAAATATCGCTCAAAATGAAATGCAGTAGGAATTCGAGAGTGTATCTGTAAAAGAGCTATTCATTTAAACTAGTTTATAGAAAAATATATTTATAAATCTAATGCATCAAAATCTATGATAAATCATATTTATGAATGTTGTGAGGTTAGCGAAATGCTGCAATTAAATTTCGCACTTCACAAGTAACACATGAATACGGATGTTTTAGGATTCGTTTTAAGTAACTGAGTTAGTTCCGATCCTAAGCTAAAATCGTAATTGACATTATGCTAATATTTTTAGAAACTGAATTGTATAAAAGAACGAAGATTGCTTTTGAGAGTCAGTTGGAGGGAGGCAATTGGAGGGAGTTGGTCAGTTAGTCAGTTGGAGAGGAGTTAAAGTTAGTCGGAGTGAGAGTTGATGGAGCTAGCTGTTAGCGGCTTAGGATATAGTTGAATGTAAGTCAAGTAGATAGCAGTGTCAGGGAATCCTCCTGCTAATCGAAAGATTACTCGGCTTTAGAAGCTAATTTAAATAAAGGTAGTTGAGATCTTTTGCGAGTAATTAAGTAAAGGAAAGTAAAGTATGGAGTTATTTATTAATATCAAAGTATTTAAGAGGGCTGCCCATTTTAAGTAGTAAATTACTAGATGCCAAAGTCCAGCGTCCCCTTCTTATTTATGCTCAATTAAAGCTCAATTGATTTTACAAATCTGACTCTGTCATTCCTTCATAGTTTAAGTATTTCATTTACAGCTCCAAGTCAATCTGAAGTTAAATAAGTAAGTTGGCAGCATTCAACCTTCAGTAAAGTTCAAGTTAAATTAGCATGGAGAAGTTTAATTCTCTACAATGTCAGATGCTAAAATTAAATGTCGACTAAAACTATGGGTTTCCTACTAAACTTAATAAAATAAAATAAATAAATAAATAAATTATATTTTGAATAGTGAATGGTCTTGTAGAATTATATAAACTATATTAATTTTATGAATAACCTGAATTTTTCCTTACTAGAACTTATTTTTAACATAAATTTAATTTTGCAACCAAATATCATTTCGAATTTATCCTCTTGCACAAAATGTACATATTCGAATCGGCATTATATTCAAATATATATAATGCAAATAAACTTCTAAATATGTTTTTCTTTTTATTGTTGTACTTTTGTATATTAAACGAATTTCTAAAATTATTGCGGTTAAACCATACTATGCGAGTTGCAAGAATAATATAAATAAATAAATAAAAATAAAATAAATAAAAAATAAAATAAAAATAATTAATTAATTAAATAAATAAAAAACAAATAGATAAATTAATATATATAATGATCCTCATCTGTCATGAACGAATCCGGTTAATACCGCTTCAAAACAGAAACTTTTGGCTGCCATTTTTTTTCCGTTTATTTAATTCAACTTAGGAAACATACATATCATTTTCATACATGTTTTGTATCGCACATATTCTTATTTCCTATAAAACTTTGAAAAACTATTCAATTGTAATGTTTAAATCTCTAAATTAAGTATAACGGATCACTGGCTATTATAAACATAAACCTATAAATAGAATTATGTAACTTCATGATTATAAACAAAGCAAGACCAAATAAAAACAAACCAAAACTGTTGCCATTCAGAAAATACAAATTCCAAATGGACAACTTTTTAATTCCGAATGAACGACTCTTTGACTGTTTCATTAAAAAAACGCTTAAAATATTTCTAAAACATATTAAAGCCTTAAAAATCATAAAATATTTGTAAAAACACATTAAAGCCTTTAAATATTTTTATCAAACTTTATTATTTGTTTACATTGTAAGGTATGATTGGCGCCGAGTTTAGTACGTAAATGCCGCCAGTTGATTTTAGTTTTGAAATTAGTGTAAAATGATAGTTGGGATAGAATGTTTGGTTGGGCAAGTAAAAGTCACCAGTTGAAATGAGTATTGAAATTAGAGTAGTTTAATGTGATAATGTCGAGTCAAGGTAAAATGTTCGGTTGAGAATGAGAAAGTCCCTAGCTGGATCCTGGATATTTTGGCGATGTTGAGGGTGAGATAGCTGGTTGGAGGTATCGAGTAGAGGTGAATTTGGGTTAGCATGGAGTGTCTGTAGTTATTGGATAGTTAGTTAGAAAATTTGAAAACAGGATCTACGATAGTCTTAAAAAAGAGTATTTTGGTAAAATGAAGGGAATCGTTTTTTCTTATTATGAGGACTTTAAATAGGCAAGCGAAGTGATGACGTCACTGGCAGGTTCGTGGATACAAGAAAAATATTTCCTATATTAAACGCCCAATGGATTTTTCGTAAAAAATTATTAAAAATCGAGGGAAATTATTTCCCGAATTTAATCCCCATATTTAGGTTTAGATATGTATTAGTTATCATGTGCATGCGTTAAATTAAGTTGTTTTTGTTCTAAAATTGATAAAATTTGAATTTTAAATTTCAAAACTTTAAATTTCAAAAAACTTCCATATTCCATTGAAAACATAAACATTTCATTTCAAAGGATGATATTACACAATAAATATCCAACTAATATACTAATTAAAAGGAAAATGATAAATATTCTATTATAATTTGAAGTGAAATTTGTTTTCAAATGTCTAAATAAAGTATCTGATATAAAATACTAATATGTTGCAGCGGAATAGATTTGATATCGGTCATCCTTGGCAGGAAAAAAATATATATATATATATATCGCCAAATTATCTGGCGAATATAATTTAATTCTTTTCAAAAATCATCGTTATTTTAAAAATTTATATTAAGAGAGTAAGGAATAATATGAAACAATATTTCGCACAACACAAATTACGAAAATATACATCTGGCATGTATATTTTCGTAGTACGTTTTTGATTGCCAAATACAAAAACGCCAAGGACAACAGAGTTTTGAAATTTAAAATTAAAATTTTGTCAATTTGACAGCAAAATAACTCAATCTAACATATGCACATGATAACTAATACATATATATACCCAAATATGGGGATTAAAATCGGGAAATAATTTTTCTCGATTTTTAATAATTTTTTACAAAAAATCCAATGGACGATTAACATAGGAAATCATTTTCTTACATACATGGACGGTCAGTGACGTCACACTTCGCTTGCGTATAGAGCACTTAATGGAACACTGGGATGTGTTGTTGCTGTTGTGTTGTCGGGCCTATGTTTTTTGTCAACCAGCAGTTTTTTTATTGTCATTCATATTTGTTGATCTGGTAAAATTTTTGAAGTGAAAACTTCTTTAGGCGCGTTGAGCACTTTTGGGTTAATAAAAATCATTGAACTCCCATCATCGTCAGCTAACGCTTTCCATTTGAAGTGAAAACTTTTGGGTGAAGAAAAATCATTGAATTCGCGTCATCGTCAGCAAACGCTTTCCATCCTTGTATGATACAAGTAATGTATCACACAATTAACTTGCTAATGTGATGTGTTAATAATTATATACTGTATATTGTTTTAAAATCTGGTGCGGCGTTACACGACTTCTCTCATCTCCGGGCACTGTCTCTATTGCAGTTAGACATCACAAAACAGTGAGAAAGCCCAAAGCTGCCATTTTTCTCACGTTTTTACAATCTGGTGCGGCTCTACACGACTTCTCTCATCTCCGGACACTGTCTCTTAAAGATTGCAGCCGGAAACGTTGCAGTTAGGCCTCACAGAACCGTGAGAAAGACCAAAGTCTCCATTTTTTCTAAAGTTTTTACAATCTGGAGCGTCTCTACACGACTTCTCTCATCTCCGGACACTGCCTTTATTACAGTTAGACCTCACAAAACCGTGAGGAAGGCCAAAGCCGCCATTTTTCTCACGTTTTTACAATCTGGTGCGGCTCAACACGACTTCACTTAACTCCGGACACTGTCTCTTAACGATTGCATCCGGAATCGTTGCAATTAGACTTCACAGAACCATGAGAAAGACCAAAGCCGCCATTTTTCTCACGTTTTTAAAATCTGGTGCGGTTCTACACGACTTCTCCAGAGCTTCCAACCTAATCCGGCAAATTGTTAGTACCGCCCCTTTTTCTTCACCACTTAATTTTTAGAGTATTTTTCTTCTTAATTCATTGTAGATACATTTGAAGAGAATTTCTCTAAAAATTAAGTGGTGTAGAAAAAGAGGCGGTACTAACAATTTGCCGGATTAGGTTGGCAGCTCTGCTTCTCTCATCTCCGGACACTGTCTCTTAAAGATTGCAGCCGGAAACGTTGCAATTAGACCTCACAGAACCGTGATAAAGGCCAAAGCCTCCATATTTCTCACGTTTTTACAATCTGGTGCGGCTCTACACGACTTCTCTCATCTCCGGACACTGTCTCTTAAAGATTGCAGCCGGAAACTTTCCAGTTAGACCTCACAAAACCATGATAAAGGCCAATGTTGCAATTTTTCTCACGTTTTTACGATCTGGTGTGGCTCTACACGACTTCTCTCATCTCCGGACACTGTCTCTATTACAGTTAGACCTCACAAAGAACGAAAATTATAAAATATCGAAACACATTTGATTTATAAACAAAAAATTGAAAATACATTTAAATGATCACGTGGTAACCATCATGATCTAAACATCGTTTTGAAGATTTATCGTTCACATTCCGTCATTTTTGACGGGTTATATACTAGTAAAAAATAATAAATAAATAAAAGAGAAATTTTGAGAGTGTTTCAATCATACTATTTTTAAAAATATCCTTACAATAAAAAAAATTTGAAAAATAGTCCAACTATCTAAACTAAATTTCTTCTTGATGATTTCGTATAAAAGTATTTAATTTGTATATAATATTATTTTATATGAATAAAATATTGCAAATACAGGTTGGAATCCCTTACAAAAGTCCCCATGGGGGGAATTCTAAACAGACGTAAGTCATGACCTTCGCAATAATTTCGATTAAGTATTACGACAATAATTGCATTCGTATTTGCATTTCGAAAATAATTGATTAAATATTCACAATTGCAGTAAGAATTACGATGATCACGCTAGGATCTTTGAGTAGAAAATTGGGCTAAGGGGGACTTGGCACCTTTGATTGTACCGCTGAAGCTCGTTTCATATAAAATTTTATATTTCCATTTAATATTTTTAAATTGAACTATATCAGTTTTGTTAAAAAATATATAGATTCAGGCAACATTTCTTATAGTTTTCGATACATTTTTCAGAAATTTTAAATCTTTAAATTGCGTTTTCTCAGTTTAAATTTCTTTTTTCTTTTTCTTTCTTTCTTTCTTTTTTTTCTTTTCTTTCTTCCCTTTTTTTTTTATTTTTATCTTTTCTTTTTATTATTATTATTATTTTTTTTTTATGAATTTATGATTCATCAAAATCCTTAAATTCCTATAGATATTTAAGAAAAGACCTATTTTTTCAGATGCTTAATAGTAACTACCTAAAAGATTTAGGGATGGATTTTGCAATACCTTTAAGAAAAAAATCTGGAGTGACTCCACTCGACTTTCCGAACATTGAGTAATTAACTGTTTTGTAGATAAAGTAAAGAAAGAGGAGTTGTTAAACAAACAAAAGAGAGAAAACCATAATAAAGTGTTTGAGTATTTTTCTCCATATATTACACGTTGTTTTATTCAACGCTACTGAACTTTGAGCCCATAGACCATAATGATAAAGAATTTTCGTTGCGTCCCTGAAAAAAACCTATAAATGCTAGATTCACCAAAATGTTTATAGTTAGAGCAACAGATATTCATATAAATTTTCAGCTCAATTGAATAAGGTGTTTAGATGCTATCGCACTTTTAACTAGTATGTTGTGGCCACCAGAGCATAAAATAAACAACCATAGCACTAATTATTTAGAATAGAGAGAAATTTTTTACATCTAAATCATTTAGCGTTACAACTTTAGTATATGATCGACTTGTTGAATTTTTGTCACTGTTTGACGATGAATTTTTTGGGTGTTATTGCTTGATTAAAGAAATTATGAACTTATTTTTTCTAATGCCTATATTTTTTTTTTTACTATTGATTTTTTTTAGTTAATTTAGGACAATATGTAATACTCTGCATTTATTTTCAGCGTACAGCAAGGTTTAAAATGGTCCTTCCAACACTAAAGATGCAACTTTTTAAAGTGCATTTTTTCTAGAATATGATTTAGTCAGGTTGAAGATAAATATTTTATGCGATTATTGCAATTACTTTAAAAATTTCATTAGTAGTAGTAGTACGACAGGACAATTTTTTTTAGATAGCTATTTTGCATTGTCGACACTTATTGTACTACACCATGAAATTGCCAAGATGCCTGGCAATATCTGATTTTACTATTTAATTTCTTAAACTGTATTAAATACTAAGGAGCAACTTTAGTATATCCCCACAACGATATTTAGCGATTATGGCTAAATCATAAATGATAAATGATAAAATCATAATCTAAATTATAGATTATCAATTATAAAACATAAAATCATAAATCCAAAATAAACAACATATAGGCTGCCATATTATATCACAAACAGTCCAGAACGACATCGTTATCGTTCAAAACGACGCCAAAGAAAAATCGCCAAATTCAGCTGTAGGGATATACTAAAGTTACATCAATACTAAGTTAAATCGGGAAATAATAACAATTAAAAAAAAAAAAAAAATACATTTTTTTGAAATCTACTGATAAGTGAAAAATTCATCCTTGATTGTATTGTAAAAATGAATTGCCGGTTCGAAGTATTCGAGATAGACCATCACCATTCATAAATTGGATGGCTTTTGAATATTAGTTGACAATATTTTCTGAATAAATGTTGATGATGGCTCCTGAATACTTGTTGGCGATATCTGCTGAATAATTATTATTGTTGGCGATATCTATTGGATATATATTGATCATGACATCTTAATAGTTGTTGGCGATGCCTCCTGAACTTGTGTTGATTTTGGTCTGAATATTTGTTGGCTACATCTTCTGGATATGTACTGATTACACCTTGATTATTTTGGTTCTTACGTATTATCGCAACCAGGTTGGCGCGATTTGTAAGTTTGAGTAAGAAAGTTAAGTTATTAGTATTAATTAAGTTATTATTATTATAAGTATATTATTATTATTATTATTAGTTATTAGTTATTATTATTATTATTATTATTAAGTTATTATTATTATTAGTTAAGTTATTAGTATTAGTTAAAGTATTTCACGGCTATCAATCTAACCAGTAAGCGAAATAATTTCTTTACGAAAAACCACGTATAACACGTAGGGTTGCCGTAAGTAGGGTCGCCAAATTTGGCGATTTATGCGAATTTTGGCCTGGTTGCGATAATACGTAAGTACCATTATGGTTACATATATATTATGTAATATTAAATTTAGAAAATAAAAAATGAGCGTGGAGAATGAAATTTAATGACATTGGATAATTTAATTTAATTTAATTTGATATATAAAGACATCAATGGTACAGGAAAAACTACTTCAGCCTTTTTCTTTCTAATAATGAACAGAACGAAAAACGAATTTTTTATCTGGAGATATTTTGTACATTTAGACCAAATAAAAAAAAATCTTCTTTTTTTCCCTCGTGAATTAAGTTGAAAAATATTTAAAATAAAATCGAAAAAAATCGTTCTAAAGCAATGGTACATTTTAATCTCTTGGCGAAATTTTAAATTTGGCACCGAAGTAGCTTAGACGTTTCTCGTGAAAATATTGACATGCATAATTGAGATAGATAATTTAAGTCATCGTCAAAATAAGTGAAAAATTTAAAATCAGCCAATGAGGTCCTGTATTTTCTGTAACTACAATATTTTAGCAATGCAGTTACTACATTCCTTTATATAGAAAAAAAAAAAAATGTCCTGTTGTATTGAATTCTGTTTTCTGCAAAGTTTTATATCAATGGTTAAAAAACAAAAATAGGTTGCGGATTTTTTTATTATTATCATTATTATTGCACCATTTTATAATTTATCTCTGTAGGAAGGCATGGCTAGAGTTAAAATGGTTATTGTGGTTGCGTAAATGAATTCCTTGGCGAAAAACGTACGAGCTCCATTTCTAAATTTAAAAAATCGCTAAATTAGACATAGTAAATATCTATCCTTTTAAATATGTTTTAAGTTAAAAAACTAAATCTTTATATAAACTAATATAAAATTTTATCTCATAAATTCAATTTTAAAAATGTCTGTCTTTAACCTCTAACTCTATACCAATAATTGTTTAACATAATCATGGTATTCATTACTAAATCTTTTTCGCCTAACGTTAAAATAAAGGAACAACTACAGTATATCCCCACAACGATATTTGGCGATTTTTTGTTGACGATTATGGCTAAATCATAAACCTAAAAATCATAAAATCATAATCTAAATCATAAAATCATACATGATAAAATCATAATCTAAATCATAAAACATAAAATAATAAATCCAAAATAAACAACATATAAGCTGCCATATTATATCGCAAACAGTCCAGAACGACATCGTTATCGTTCAAAACGGCGCCAAAGAAAAATCGCTAAATTCAGCTGTGGGGATATACTGAAGTTATATCAATCTAACCAGTAAGCGAAATAATTTCTTTACGAAAAACCACGCATAACACGTAGGGTTGCCTTAAGTAGGGTCGCCAAATTTGGCGATTTATGCGAATTTTGGCCTGGTTGCGATAATACGTAAGTACCATTATGGTTACATATATATTATGTAATATTAAATTTAGAAAATAAAAAATGAGCGTGGAGAATGAAATTTAATGACATTGGATAATTTAATTTAATTTAATTTGATATATAAAGACATCAATGGTACAGGAAAAACTACTTCAGCCTTTTTCTTTCTAATAATGAACAGAACGAAAAACGAATTTTTTATCTGGAGATATTTTGTACATTTAGACCAAATAAAAAAAAATCTTCTTTTTTTCCCTCGTGAATTAAGTTGAAAAATATTTAAAATAAAATTGAAAAAAATCGTTCTAAAGCAATGGTACATTTTAATCTCTTGGCGAAATTTTAAATTTGGCACCGAAGTAGCTTAGACGTTTCTCGTGAAAATATTGACATGCATAATTGAGATAGATAATTTAAGTCATCGTCAAAATAAGTGAAAAATTTAAAATCAGCCAATGAGGTCCTGTATTTTCTGTAACTACAATATTTTAGCAATGCAGTTACTACATTCCTTTATATAGAAAAAAAAAATGTCCTGTTGTATTTAATTCTGTTTTCTGCAAAGTTTTATATCAATGGTTAAAAAACAAAAATAGGTTGCGGATTTTTTTATTATTATCATTATTATTGCACCATTTTATAATTTATCTCTGTAGGAAGGCATGGCTAGAGTTAAAATGGTTATTGTGGTTGCGTAAATGAATTCCTTGGCGAAAAACGTACGAGCTCCATTTCTAAATTTAAAAAATCGCTAAATTGGACATAGTAAATATCTATCCTTTTAAATATGTTTTAAGTTAAAAAACTAAATCTTTATATAAACTAATATAAAATTTTATCTCATAAATTCAATTTTAAAAATGTCTGTCTTTAACCTCTAACTCTATACCAATAATTGTTTAACATAATCATGGTATTCATTACTAAATCTTTTTCGCCTAACGTTAAAATAAAGGAACAACTACAGTATATCCCCACAACGATATTTGGCGATTTTTTGTTGACGATTATGGCTAAATCATAAACCTAAAAATCATAAAATCATAATCTAAATCATAAAATCATACATGATAAAATCATAATCTAAATCATAAAACATAAAATAATAAATCCAAAATAAACAACATATAAGCTGCCATATTATATCGCAAACAGTCCAGAACGACATCGTTATCGTTCAAAACGGCGCCAAAGAAAAATCGCTAAATTCAGCTGTGGGGATATACTGAAGTTATATCAATCTAACCAGTAAGCGAAATAATTTCTTTACGAAAAACCACGTATAACACGTAGGTTTGCCTTAAGTAGGGTCGCCAAATTTGGCGATTTATGCGAATTTTGGCCTGGTTGCGATAATACGTAAGTACCATTATGGTTACATATATATTATGTAATATTAAATTTAGAAAATAAAAAATGAGCGTGGAGAATGAAATTTAATGACATTGGATAATTTAATTTAATTTAATTTGATATATAAAGACATCAATGGTTCAGGAAAAACTACTTCAGCCTTTTTCTTTCTAATAATGAACAGAACGAAAAACGAATTTTTTATCTGGAGATATTTTGTACATTTAGACCAAATAAAAAAAAATCTTCTTTTTTTCCCTCGTGAATTAAGTTGAAAAATATTTAAAATAAAATTGAAAAAAATCGTTCTAAAGCAATGGTACATTTTAATCTCTTGGCGAAATTTTAAATTTGGCACCGAAGTAGCTTAGACGTTTCTCGTGAAAATATTGACATGCATAATTGAGATAGATAATTTAAGTCATCGTCAAAATAAGTGAAAAATTTAAAATCAGCCAATGAGGTCCTGTATTTTCTGTAACTACAATATTTTAGCAATTCAGTTACTACATTCCTTTATATAGAAAAAAAAAAATGTCCTGTTGTATTGAATTCTGTTTTCTGCAAAGTTTTATATCAATGCTTAAAAAACAAAAATAGGTTGCGGATTTTTTTATTATTATCATTATTATTGCACCATTTTATAATTTATCTCTGTAGGAAGGCATGGCTAGAGTTAAAATGGTTATTGTGGTTGCGTAAATGAATTCCTTGGCGAAAAACGTACGAGCTTCATTTCTAAATTTAAAAAATCGCTAAATTGGTCATAGTAAATATCTATCCTTTTAAATATGTTTTAAGTTAAAAAACTAAATCTTTATATAAACTAATATAAAATTTTATCTCATAAATTCAATTTTAAAAATGTCTGTCTTTAACCTCTAACTCTATACCAATAATTGTTTAACATAATCATGGTATTCATTACTAAATCTTTTTCGCCTAACGTTAAAATAAAGGAACAACTTCAGTATATCCCCACAACGATATTTGGCGATTTTTTGTTGACGATTATGGCTAAATCATAAACCTAAAAATCATAAAATCATAATCTAAATCATAAAATCATACATGATAAAATCATAATCTAAATCATAAAACATAAAATAATAAATCCAAAATAAACAACATATAAGCTGCCATATTATATCGCAAACAGTCCAGAACGACATCGTTATCGTTCAAAACGGCGCCAAAGAAAAATCGCTAAATTCAGCTGTGGGGATATACTGAAGTTATACCATAATATAAACTAAAACAAAAATATAAACTAATTTTCGTTTCATCTTTATTAAATTTTTACGTAATATTTTTAAAATATTGGTTATTTTCAAATGTTTCGCTGTTCTAAATAATTTTTTCTTCTCTCGAGCATCTCAAAGATGCTAATTATTCAATTTTTCTTATTTACACCATTGATCACATTTTAATTTTCCTGAGGAAAGGGACGTCAGAGACACAGAAAAAAACGTCATAAGAGAAACCTTTCCCTCCGGTGGCAAATAGAGTACCTTTATAAACCCGCGCTTTTACTTAATAACTTACTTAATTAAAATCATAGAAATTTCTAAGCAGCTGAAATGCCTTCCTTAAAGCAGTCGGAATACACTGATATATCTCATGACGCGGGGAACCCTACCCTCCGCGAGAAGTTGCTGTCGTAGACAAAAAAAAATTGATGCCAGCGACAGTTACTTTTTTTTAAATATATATATATATATATATATATATATATATATATATATATTTATATATTGTTAAAAATGAAAAAAAAATCGAGAACTTCATTTTAAATTATCGCAGATCTATGGTTCAACCATTCGTTTTAAAGGTACTGGCGAGCTCTTTTGAAAGATACCCATCATGAAAATTTACTCCCCTCGAGGGGGGAATTCCCCCCCCAAGGGGTGGGGGAGGAGAAGGCGAGGCTCCTACACATACAACAAATTTTCTCAGTTGATTATCTCTATTATAAAAAATTCTGGAAAATTTCATAATGATTATTAAAAAATAATTCTCTTTATGCACATTTATACAAAATTTTGTACTATACTACCATGTTAAAAATTTAGGAAAAGCGGGGTGGCAACACCTGTAGGACAATTATTACTAAAAGTTGATAGGCACTAATTTATGTCAAGGTGCAACAACATACCAATTTGTATGAAATTCTGTGAAGTAGTTCCTGAGATACAGTTGCCACAAAAGTTTGTCACACACACACAGACTGACAGACAAACAGACAGACATTTTCTAAAAATGGTCAAATCGTGTTCTACAGTTCTCAAAACGTGTAAATCCATCAAAAACCCGAGGTCGAAAATTTTTACGAATCCAATAGTTTCTTCTATTGAATATAGAAGAAAGCAAAAATTTGGTCCCACAGGCCATAATGATAAAGAATTTTTCTTTGTGACCCTGTAAAAAAACTGTAAGTGCTAAATTCACCAAAATCTATACATTTCGTGCAACGGTGACCTATAACATGTGTACAAATTTTTTGTTCAGATTAAATAAGCGTTTAGACGCTATCGCACTTTTAAAAATTTGGCCCCGTAGGCCGTAATGATAAAGAATTTTTCTTTGTGCCCCTGTAAAAAAACTGTAAGTGCCAGATTCTCCAAACTCTATACAGATTGAGTAACTGTGACCTATAATATGTGTATAAATTTTTTGCTCAATTGAATAAGGCGTTTAGATGCTATCGCACTTTTAAGATTTTGGTCCCATAGACCATAATGATAAAGAATTTTTCTTTGTGTCCCTGTAAAAAAACTATAAGTGCTAGATTCACCAAAATCTATAGGGTTCGTACTATGGTGACTTACAATATATGCACCAACTTTCAGCTTATTCGAACAAAGCGTTTAGACGCTAGCGCGTTCACTCACAGACATACACACACATACATACACACATACATACACACACACATACATATATCATCGTAAAAATAGTGAAAACGGACTCAGGAGACCACGAAACGCATAGAAACATCAAAATCTCGAATTCGGATTTTTGACATGATTACAATACTTTCCTCAGTATAGTGTTCGGAAAGTAAATATATATATATATATATATATATATACATATATTTAAAAAATATATTTTTATAACATTTTTTTTTTTCAAATTTTATATAGGCATGCACTTTAAAATTTTTTCTCAAAAAACTAATTAATAAATTTCGAATTTTATCCCCAATTCTTTTAAGAACGTTGTATTAAACATCCAAAAACATTCTTAATTCTTTTCTGAAATATCCAAAGAAGTTTAAGCCTTTTGAAGATCATGAATTCCTGAAAAAATGCAAAATGAGATAATCCAATTTAAAAATTCCAAATTAGTAAAAAATAGATAAAAAATCATAAGAATTGTTGCCTGAATATTTATTTTTTTGAATAAATGAAATATAATTCAATTTATAAATAAAATAGAAATATATTTAAGATTTTAAGCGAAATCCACTTCAATAGTGCTGTCAGGGGTGCCAAGTTCCCTTAAATCACATACCACAACCTCAATGCCTTAAAGGTAAAAACAAAGCTATTTCTTTTCCAAAAAATTTTTATTATTATCATTTTTATTTTTTCATTTTTTAAATCTACAGAATTTTTTTGGATAAAATCTTTTTCAAAGTACAAACCAATGGGTAGAAAATAGATTCCCTACGATCGCCAGTTGTCACCAGTTTCTCTTAGAATGCTTATTTAAATGAGATCAATATGAATATTTTTTTACTTAACAGGTTTTTTTTTTTTTTTTTTTTTCTATATATTCTTCTAGTTTAAAAATTCAAAAGACCTGAATTATTTGTTTGACAGGGATCAAAAGTTTTTGCTCAGGTTTTTCGAATTACTTGTTTATGTATTTTTTTTTTTTTTTTTTTTTTATGTACTTCAGATACTCAATCTTATGAGACTTTAACCGTGCCGTGTACGTCAATTTACTAAAAGTATGTTATTTTTGTTACATTTACTATCTAACATTGAGTATAATTATATTTGAGGATTCTGCTAGTTGAATAAAAATAAACTTATTAAAATACGATTTTTATATTTCTAGTTGTAAAATTTGATAATATATAGATATGTAATTGTTTTACACTTTGTGTGTTTGCTAATATTAAAATTGTAAGAAAAATATTTTTAATTTTCATTCAGAAAGCAAGCGCTTCCATTGTATTTACATATTTATATGCATTTTCGACTTTACATATATTTACAAATAATTTTTCAAATTATAGAAAATAATAGCTTCCGAAAATGTAGGCACTTAGGCTTACCCCATTATCCAAAATTAGAAAATAAAGTTACAAATAATTTTGTTGTTTATTAATAATTTTATTTCAACTTTTATTTCTTCATTTAAATCAATTGTCACCGATATTTTTTAAAGAATTCTTTTCTGTTTATTTTACCAATTCACTTATTTTCACTTATTTATGTTTTGTGCGCTGCCATTTTCATGTTGCACTTATGTCTACTATGCTTGATAAAGAATGAGCCTTAGATATTTCGAACTCAGATATTTTTTGCGAGTTCTTGTAATTTAAAGTGTTATCCTAAAAACTTCTTATCATCAAAGAAAAATATGGTCTGGAAACTTTCATTCGGATAAAAGCACACAGTTTGTCAAAATGCTACAGGTTTGAAGAAGTGTAGTATACGGTGGTTTACCGCCAAATATTGGACGAAGAAGTGCTTGTCCGTTGTAACTTTACCGTGAATACCGTATAAAGTAAAAACATTTATTGTTGATTTTGCCTGCTATATGATTGAGTATGCGATTTTTCTGTTGTCACTTTATACAGGCCTGCTGCAGGGACTTTTCTTTTCTTTTTATATTAATTTCGTACCCCTATTTCCATAACATAAAATTTGTAATAAATTTATCTAGGCAAAGTGTAGATATACCTGCGTAAATATAACATAAATATTTTTTTTTTTTGTTTGGAAATAGTGGTACGAAAAGAATATTAAAAAGTCGTCTGTGGCAGCCCTGCTTTATACGACCGTAAAGTACGAGACACAACTTAAAGTTGGAAGTGGTTAACTAAAATATATGTGATAGTGAATTTATGTATTAATAATTATCTGTGGCATTTTCATGCAGACGTTGTGCGAAGTTGGGAAAACGTTTACAATGTTAAATATATTTATAATAAAAGAAGAAATTTGAAATAAGTTAAATGCCTGAAATTTTCTGTAGTTATCCACTTACTAATTTGGGTGATGACTTTTTTTTTTTTTCTGTTTTTGCTTCACGAAGGAATTTATAAAAAGCTTGAACTTTCACTTACGTTCCCAGTGTAATAAGAATATCATGATTATGCCTGTTGAAACAAATGGAAAGTAGGAAGGGTGACTAATGTACAAAATTTTATACAAAACTAGAGCCCCTATAATAATATCAGCCACCATATTCTTACCTTCGAAGACGCCATATTTCACGTTTGGCAGTTGTGTTCTTCATCACGTAGGATCTGAGAGATCATTTTATTTCTTACCTGGAGGGATTTAATCAAGTTATTGCTGCACAACATTATACAATATAATATACTACAAACGTGAATTACAATAAATTAAAATACAAAAAAAAAAAAAAAAAAAAAAGTAACGCAAAAGTGACACAAGATAATAGAATGATCGAAACAACGGCTGCCACTTGATAATCGACGGAATTGTTGAGAACACGTAAAAATTCCAATGGAGAAAAATGTCGGATGTGCCAGCTCGTATATACGGGAGCCGTATACAAAATAGTTGACGATAACTCACTAATGTCTGTGGTGAGAAACAAGGTGCTTACTTTCATACTGGTGTAATCTTTTGCAAAATTTTTTCAATATATTTACTGAATTCTTTCATAAAAGGAATCATTATTATTGAACACTGACTTCGTCATTGAAAAATTGCACGATTGTGCCAAAGACAAATTTCCATGCCCGTTCAGCAATGTTAAGCTATATGAGTACGTCAAATGCGATTTTATGTTTAAGTGCAGATGTTAGATACACATCTATGTTTATGAGATGGGAAAGAAAGACAACCCGTCTTGGCGAGCAAGTTGAACTATATATGAACACAATAAGTAATTTGCCAGGTAACAATAATACTCCTTATTTGTAGTGTATGTTATTAATAATATAGTAATTCATGCTAAATAATTTGCAGGTTACAATACTCATTATTTGTAGTGTATGTATATTGATAATATGTAATTCATTATATAACTATTTAAGTTTTTATGAACGAATGGTAAAATTTGGATAATCACGACAATTTGTAACTTCATTCATCCTAAGGGAAATAAAAAAATTACTCTGGATTTGAGCAATTGAGAAGATCTTGAAATAGCTCGTAAAATAGAAGTCAAGGGAAATTGAGATAAAGATCCTAAAATGACTTTAAAATTTATCTTTTCCAAAGTTATATGAGGCGGAAGAAGAAGAACTTATTTATCCTTTCTATAGAGACTAAAACTGCAAAGAAAATCTTTTTAATATTAGCGAAATTAAAAATTAATAATCTGGTGTACCACTCCCACGACATTCTCTTACCCTTAAATTTAATACTATAAGTAGATTGGATATTAAAGTGTAAGATAACGAATACTGTTATGTAAACCTATGTTAAAACAATTTAAATTAAGCTTCGGAACAGCTTTAATTGACAAATAATTCTATGTGAGGGGGTCCATCGCCCTCCTCAAACCTCCGTTTCAATATTGTCCCTCCATTTATGTAGAATTTTAATCTGTTATTAAATTTAAAATTTCATTTTAAATTATTCAGACAACTTTCCCACGCAACGTTCTTGAAACTTATCTTCATAAAATTTTTCTAGTAACAAACGTATTAACTTCAAAATACAACATTTGGATCGCTTGAAATTATTTGTTTTCAATTTATTCTAAGAGACATTAAGAGCAAACGTTAAAAACTTGACTCCGTACTCAGGAAATTTCAAAACGTGCAAATATACAAAAAACCAAGCGATGAGTATTTAGTTCTAAAAAATATACTATTTACCATATGGCTATGAGGAAGTTATTTCAATTTTTGAGCAGCTTTCCTGGACATGATAAAATAGTATAGTAAAGCACTTCTCTAACAATAAAAAAGAATGCTGTGATTTACATATTAGCAGCTCTATATATCTTCTGAAGATTATGTACGCATCACATGGTGCACATAAATATAAACCTATATTAAAAACACACGACGCAGTCTGAAATACACTTCCATTAATTTTAAAGTATTGTCGCACTATAATCTTTTGTGTAGCCCTGTAAACGAACAGAGAACGATTTCCATACCATATTCTACATAAAACATTTTCTTTTTTTTTTACGCATATAAAAAATAGATATTCGTTTTATTTGGTTTAGGGCAATCTATAGTTGTTTAAATTCTACTTACCTTCAATTTCACCTATATACGTAATGCATCTGAATTCTCTTGGGTATCCCTGTACAAGAACAATTTACTTGATCTCAACGAAAAGTTCAGTGTAGCATCCATATATGATACAAATTTAGAATACCAAGTTTGGACTTTCTGCTATAATTTGTTCTTGAGATATTCTGATAACAGACACACACACAGACCAACCGCAAAAAACACGATTTTTGGATTCAGGGGAACTCAAAACGTGTAAATGCAACAAAAACTCAATTTTAAAATTTGACCCAAAAGCAATACTTTATCTGCCATACATATGGGTATTAAAATTTGACGTTTAAATTTCGCTTTTTAATAGAAATGAACTAATTACAATATTTTCATATTTGGTAGCAATTTTTATCTAATTGCATGCGTAGATATTGAGAGAGGTTTATCAGCTTTTTTATTTCAGCTTTTGTAAGGAAATTTGTTTTTGTTACGTAAAGGAATCCATCCTTTTTTCTGCATTCTTTTTTTTTTTTAAGAGAGTAAAAAAAAAAAAAAAAAAAAAAAAAAAAAAAAAAAAATGTTATTTTTTATCATTTATTTTTTAATTTTTTGTTATTAAGTCTAAAGTAATTCTTTATATTTTTTAAATAAATAATTTTATGCATTCATTTTAAAATATATATACATGGTTCTTTTTGTATTATCTCTATCTTTATAAACGTAAATATATAATTACAATTACCAATATCTTAAACTTAATAAAAAGAAATTTCTTTCTTTAAGTGAAGAAAATTAAATAAAGATGACAATAAAAGAAACAGAAAGAATTATTGGTGAAATCCCCGAAAGCAAGTTTTCGCAAATGAATGGTGGAACTGTATGCCTGAGGCAAATGTTTGAAATTACAATCAATTATTATAATAATCTAAAATCAGATTAATAAAGTTAAACAGCATCTGTAATTTTTTTATTATATAACAGAGAGTGTTATGAACAGAAAGTAGGAATTATAACAAAGTTAACGAATAAAAGTATAATTTGAAATTTTAGTTTATATTTTTATTATCTAAATTCAGTTTATTAAATTAACTGATATCTAGAATTATAATAAAAATAGTAATTTTTGTTAAACAATTCGAGCAATAATAATAAGGTAATGAATAAAAAATTAAATGTTTCCAACTTATTTTCTTTATATTGTTACACTGTCTTTTTTTTAAAAAAAGGTTTATTAATTTCTTCATATATGTATAAGGTGTGCCCGAATGAAAAAGAGACCTTAGCTGTAGCGGTGTTAAGATAATGTGGTAGCCCATAGATGGCATGGTGGTATTGGTAGATCCACATGCTTATTTAACGGTTTCGCATCAATACCCTCATTGCTGGAGAGTAATTTTCGCAATTCGTTGCATGACGGATTCCTCCAGATCAGCACAAAGAGATCGGCTGTGAATGAGCTCATACGGCAGAATTGTCGGATGACCACACGTGAAAATGCTGTTGAACTGTCGATAAACAAAGAAATTATGAATCACATAATCCACAAAAAGCTTGGTTATGGCAAAGTTTGTGCACAATGGGTGCCCAAGTAACGCATTGGCATTTTTTGTTGCTGTTGTTGTTATCCCTGTAAACAAACCAGTTGTACAGGACCTATTAATGTCATTTTAAATGGGGAACATTCTATAGGGAAAATATTTAAAAATAAACACTCATAGAGCACAATGCTTTCGAATGTTTTGGGTGTCCCTGTACACAAACCAGAAGAGATATTCTCTCCATTTTCAATATGGAACATCCGATAGTGAACTTCAATAAAATATATCAGTTTCGAGAAATTCCATAAATATTTATAGGAGTTAGAGCACGGGCAGACAGACAGATGGACAGGCAGACAGGCATACAGACCACAAACTGATGCTATATTCTATGCAAAGCATTTTTTTTTTTTTGTGCATATAAAAAATGTATTTCAATTTTCTAAATCTTCGTGTAAAGTAAAGTCAATAAAATTTTATTTAAAGAAACATCTCTCATAGAACGCAATGCTTTGGAATAATTTTGAGTGTCCCTGTGTATAAATCGGTGGTGGCATTTCCTCCATTTTATACAGGAAACATTAAATAGTGAACTTGAATATAACGTATTTCAATTTCATTCAGCTATGTCTACAGTAAAGGTAAGAAAATATGGTTTATAGAAATACCTCTCATAGAACACAATGCTTTGAAATACTTTCGGGTGACCCTGTACACAAACCAGTAGAGGTGTAAACTCCATTTTCAATAGGGAACGTCCGATTGTGAACCTGAATAACATATGTCAGTTTCAAGAAATTCCATAAATATTTACGGGAGTTAGAGCGCGGGCAGACAGGCAGACAGAGAGGTAGACAGGCAGATACAAAAAACTTAAATCATATTCACACTTAAAAAATGTTAGAAAATGTTAAAAACGCTTAACGTAAAAGAAAGTACAATTCTAGCAATTTTTTATTAATAGCTCTTAATATAACTGGGTATTTTTGTGCCATCCTGTAAATATAATGCTAAACATGCTATATTCTATGCAAAGCATTCTTTTGTGCATATAAATAACATATTTCAATTTCCTAAAACTTCGTGGAAAGCAAAGTTATTAAAATTTGATTTATAGAAATAGCTCTCATAGAACGCAATGCCTTGGAATACTTTCGAGTGTCCCTGTGTATAAACCGATGGTGGTATTTCCTCCATTTTATACAAGAAACATCCAATAGTGAACTTGAATAACATATTTCAATTTCATTAAGGTATGTGTACAGTAAAGGTTTGAAATAATGGTTTATAGAAATACCTTTCATAGAACACAATGCTTTGAAATAATTTCGAGTGTATCTGTACACAAACCAGTAGAGGTATAAACTCCATTTTCAATAGGGAACGTCCGATAGTAAACTTGAATAACATATTTCAATTTCATTAAGATATGTCTACAGTAAAGGTATGAAAATATGGTTTATATAAATACCTCTCATAGACAACAATGCATTGAAATACTTTCGGGTGTCCCTGTACACAAATCAGTAGAGGTATAAACTCCATTTTCAATAGGGAACGTCCGATAGTGAACTTGAATAATATATATCAGTTTCAAGAAATTCCACAAATATTTACGGGAGTCAGAGCGTGGACAGGCAGACGGACAGACAGACAGACAGACAAACCGAAGTCTTTAACACATTTCAACCTTTTTGGAAAGTGTTAAAAAGACTATTACTATTACAAACAATTATTTTAATTTAAAAATATTTGATCAAAAATAAACAAACGTACATTCATACAAAAAAACTAGTATGTTGTGGCCACCACAAGATTTTCTTCTATATTTTCCTATACAAAATCACTCAGTAACAATATTAAAAAAAAAAAAAAAAAAAAAAAAAAAAAAAAAAAACGATTTTTTTCAATGTTTATTTTCGTTAAAAGTAAAAAAAAATCCATAACTTTGTTTTAAATTATCAGAGATTTACAGTTCAACCATTCGTTTTAAAGGTATTGACGAGACCTTTCGAAAAAAACCAATCCTGAAAATTTACCAAGCGATACCCCCACATGCACAGATTTTTTTTCCTAGTTAACTACTACTGTTATCAATAATTCATATTAATTTTACAATCACAAGCTAAAAATAACTCTCCTTATGCACATTTATACGAAATTTTGTCCTATACTGACATGTTAAAAAATTAGAAAAAATGCGATCACAGCGCCACCTGTTGAGCTATTGATCCCCAAACGTAATCAGCACCAGTTTATGTCGGAGACCAACTAAATACCAAGTTTGGTTAAATTTTGTTAAAAAAAAAAAAAAAAAAAAAAAAAAATCGATAACTTTCTTTTAAATTATCACAGATTTATAGTTCAATCATTCGTTTTAATGGTATTGACGAGACCTTTCGAAAGATACCCATCTTGAAACTTTACCCCCCAGGGGCCCCCCACATGCACAATTTTTTTTCCTAGATAACTACTACTATATCAACTAGACCTTTCAAAAGATACCCATCGTGTAAATTTACTCCCTCGGGGGTGGAGGGGTACTTCCCCTCAAGGGGGGAAACCGATGCCCCCACATGCACAGAATTTCTTTCCTAGTTAACTATTACTATTATCAATAATTCATATTAATTTTACAATCGCAAGTTTAAAATAACTCTCATTATTCACATTTATACGAAATTTTGTCCTATACTCCCATGTTAAATATTTAGAAAAAATGCGATCACAGCGCCACCTGTTGAGCTATTGATCCCCAAATGTAATCTGCACCAGTTTATGTCAGGGACCAACTAAATACCAAATTTGGTTAAGTTTCATTAAAAAAAAAATCTGGTTTTTTTTCGCTAAAAGTAAAAAAAATCGATAACTTTGTTTTAAATTATCACAGATTTATAGTTCAACCTTTTGTTTTAAAGGTATTGACGAGACCTTTCTAAAGATACCCATCTTGAAATTTTACACCCAGGGGGGGGGGGGAACCGATGCCCCCACATGCACAAAAATTGTTTCCTAGTTAACTACTACTATTACCAATAATTCATAATAATTTTACAATCACAAGTTTAAAATAACTCTCATTATGCACATTTATACGAAATTTTGTCCTATACTGCCATGATAAAAGTTTGCATAGAATGCGATCACAACACCATCTGTTGAGCAATTGATCCTAAAATCTAATCAGCACGACTTTATGTCAGGGTGCAACTAAATACAAAGATTGGTTAAATTTCATTCATTAGTTCGTGAGATACAGCGTCCACAAAAAAGTGATACAGACAGGCAGGCAGAAAGACAGCCATTTTCTAAAAAATATTAATTCGTGTTCTGGACATCCCAAAACGTGTAAATCCATCAAAAAATGGAGGTCGAAAATTTTCACGATTCCAATACTTTCTTTATATTACATATAGAAGAAAGTAATAAAAAAAGCAGTATGATGTGGCCACCACATCATGACTTTCTTCTATATAATTTTACACAAAATTTATTCAATGCAAATTATTCATTAAATTATCAAATTATTTTCCATTATAAATTCAGACGAATTTTATCTGACAGACTTAATTATCACTAAATGCCGAAAGATGTCAATTTTTTGCAAATCAGAAGAAATATTTTTTTTTTTTCCGAGTTTTTTTCGTTAAAAGTAAAAAAACCCGATAACTTTGTTTTAAATTCTCACAGATCTGTAGTTAAACCATTCGTTTTAAAAGTATTGACGAGATCTTTCGAAAGATACCCATACTGAAAATTTACTCTCCCCGGGGGAAGGGGAGGTAATTCCTCCCCCCCCTTATAAGGGTAGGAAGTGATGCTCCCGCATACACAATTTTTTTTCTAGTTAACTACTACTATTATCAATAATTCATATGAATTTTACAATCACACGATTAAATTAACTTTTATTATGCACCATACAAAATTTTGTCGTATACTGCCATGTTAAAATTTTGAAAAAATGCGATAACAGCACCACCTGTTGAGCAATTGTTCCACAAATCTAATCAGCATCAGTTTATGTGAAGTTACAACTAAATACCAAGTTTGGTTAAATTTCGTTCATTGGTTCGTGAGATATAGCGTCCACAAATTTGTGATACACACACACAGACACACATACGCACAGACAGAGAGACACACATTTTCTAAAAACAGTCAAATCGTGTTCAGGACATCCCAAAACGTATAAGTCGAAAACTGGAGTTCGAAAATTTTCACGAAACCAATACTTTTTCTATTGTTTACATATAGAAGAAAGTGAAAAATAGAAAAATAATGGGATGACAGGGACACCTTTCGAGCGATATGCTTGACAAATTTGAAAACCATTAATTTATGTCAAGGTGAAACTTAATATAAAATATCTTGAAATTCTGCGCATTAGTTCATGATATAGAGCTGCTACATTTTTGTTTTTTTAATAATGACACCATTAAAAAAATAGTGAAAGTGATTTTGTGACATATTAAATCGCATAAAACCATCAAAAACTACACATGGAAAACTTTTATAAAACCAATTCTTTCTTCTAATGAATATCGAAGAAAATATATACATATAATAATAGCTTTGTTTATAATAAATTTAAATTTCTGTAAATCATAACAAAAGACAAATTCTTTAGGTAAAGTAGATGAACAAAATGTTAATTTTTACACGCATTTAAGAATGAATTTTCTTTTAAAATGCAAGGCTGGAATATTTTTTGTATCTTTTGCTTTCCCCAATCGAAAATTCTTTATCTAACACGAGTTTCTAAATCATTATCTTTGAATCTATTACTTTCTTTCACCATCAATCAATCTAATAACCCTTTTGTTAAATTTGACAGAATAAGCAGTGTAATCCTCTTAGAAAATTCCCCTTTTTTTCATAAAAATAATTGAACTGAGTAAATCGCTCATTAGCATCCATTAAAGTGGAAAAATCACAAAATATTTTAATGAACAGCTTTGGGCTTTAGAACTGGTATTTAGTGTTTAAATATATAGTGCTTAGATTTTTCTTATAACAGTTTGTTAATTATTAACAAGCTATTAGGCATCATCACTGTAGACATCACTGTAGTCATCATTTTAGATTTTTTTTACTTAAAAATATTTATATATATATATATATATATATATATATATATAATTATTTACTGAAATACAGGATGACCGAAATTAAACGACCCTATTTTAAAGGTATTTATAGACGAAACTATTGTTCAGAAAGTTATGAAATTTCATATAGGACCGAATGAAGGCATGAGAAATTGTTTGAGCGAATAATAATAATAATAAAATAAGTTCAAATTTTCGTCGCCAGGAAGCGTTTTTTAATGAATCACACATTTCTTTAATGAATCCCATATTTACCATATATTTATGATAGTTTACAAATTTTATTAAAACAAGACATATTCAGCTTGACGGCCATCTTTGTCAGCTACCATCTGAAATTGAAAGATAACAAGTTTCACAACTCGCTGCTATGTGTTCGGGAAAAAGTTATAAACATGTTGAGCAATACTGTCTTTAAGATTAGATAAAGCTCGTATATTATCACAATTTACCACACCTTTCAAATTCTCCCAAAGTCAAAATTCACATGCATTGAGGCCATGGATGAGGAAATGTGTAATTCATTTAAAATCACCCCTGGTCGCGAAAATTTGAACTTTTATTCCCCTATCTTCATAATGACCTATAATAAATTTTATAAATTTCTCAACAATAGTTTCGTACGTAGACAATTTTAAAATAGGATTGTTTAATTTCGGACACACTGTATATGAATATTGTTGTAATGAATGTAGAATTTAAGAAAATGGACGATACAACACCATCATTATCCGCAAGAAAGAAAAAATACAGTTATAACCAATACTAATTTTATCAAAAATAACAGCAATACCCACTTGTTTATTGTACACAAAATCCTGTATGTAGTAAGGAGATGGTTAAGAAGTAAAGTGATAAATTATGAACTGAAAATAAATAAAAAACTTAAATTTATTTAACAAAAAAGAACAGTGATAAATTTACTAAAATTAAAAATTATTGAAAAATGTTCAAAAGCTGAATTGTTTAATCATTAAGGCTAATCCACACTTCAAAGAGAGTCAAAATGCAAGATTTCATATTGTACTAGTCATTATAAATCAAATAACATAAGGCTGACCGACCATGAATTTACAAAAAAAAAAAAAAAAAAAAAAGAGAAGATTATACGAAATATAGAAATGCGAAAAATCATAAGACTTGTGTGAGTTTGGATTAAAATTCCTGTAAAAGGTGTCCTTTTTTCAGTATGTTACAAAGTTTAGTTGATCAGTAAAAATATCGAAGTAAATGAATCAACTAATTTATCTTTCCAGTTCCTGTCACAATCCGATAAAATATCTTTGTTAATCCTATGAGCACTTCAGCTTCTCCAAATCGTAGTAAAATGAAGGCAGGGAAACTTTGTCTTTAACAAAACAGAATAGGAAAAAATTACAAGGGGTTAGATTGGGGGATCTCGGTAGTGAACAAAGCAATCGCATATCGTTTCATCTAGCACGACCAATCCAAGATATCTTTTAGGTACTGACATACTTTTTTGTACCGTCGTGTATTTATACAAACACACACACACATATATATATATATATATACAGTTTGATTATAATTAAAGTTACGATTTCAAAACGCTATCATTTTAAAACTACCCATTAGAGCTGGTTGACATTTTACGAAAGCAATCGTGAGGCAATAAATTTTGTTTTGGGGAAGAAAAAAGTACTTCCAACATGTTCCTATAGATGGCGCTGTCAGGTTAATGTCAGGGAAAACGCCTAAATGGACTCATTAAACACAGGAATGTTGTTAGCAACACAATGGAATAGCGGGAAACAATAGACTTCAAGGTTTTATTACAACGTTTTTAGAAAAAAAAGAAGAAAACGTGTTTACAGTGGAAACAGTCATAGTGAAAAGAGTAAAAGAGGTTCATGAAACAAATACTTTACGGATAATTAACGGCGCATTTTGGAACTAATTTTTTTTTTCTTTTGCTAAACAAAATTTCATTGCCTCACGATTGCTCTGGTAAAATATCAAATCGATCTGATGCGCAGGTTTAAACTATAGCATTTTGAAATCGTAACTTTAATTATAATTACCCTATATATATATATACACACTCATGTTTGTGAAAATTGCAATACCAAGAAGGAATGAAAATATAAGATTGGTATTTATTGGATACATACATTATAGTAGGAAGAACAATTGATTAAAATTTCAGGAAATTTGGAGTAGTATGTACTGAGAAAACAGTATATAAAGTAGCGATCTCTGTGAGTAATGACAGCACTTATCTGCCTAGGCATTGACTCAAACAGCAATTGGATTACATGCACGAATAAAGCACTTTATGAAGCTTCAACACGACACTACAATTCATCGATCGTAGTCACTGGTGAATGGTGGGAGAGCAGTCGCTTTTCAACGATTAAACAGTCATTTTTGTTGGTGCGCGATCAGGAGAACGCGCTGGCCAGAGCAGCAGTCGAACACTTTCTGCATCAAGGGCGGTCTGGACAATACGGACAACTTGCAGTCGTGCATTGCCTTGCTTAAGTATTTCGCTTCAGAGGCCTCAAATATAGGGCAGAGCAACGAACCTTAATTCGTCAGAAATGTAATGGCTGGTATTCAGAGTGCCGGGAATAAAAAAAAGAGGTGATCGAGATCTGTATCCAATGGTATCGCATACCATGACTCCAAGTGGTGACCCAGAATGCAGCTACCAAAATTTTGATTACCCTCAAACCTGCATCACTGATATATGCGCCTTTAATATGTGATCAACGACTAACCTGGACGCAAGAATGGCGTAAAGTTGCCTTTCAGACAAATCACAATCCTGTTTACAGCATCAGGTTTACCTTATCCGTATTTAACGGCATTATGAATAATGCACATTGCGAGATGGGATTCGACATCGTCACACTGTCCATCACCTGATCCCATTGGATACACGTCTCGATTACTTCTTGTTCACATTCCCGGCACTCTGAATAGCGGCCATTAAATTTCTGGTGAGTAAAAGCCCACCCACCTATCTGCTCTGTATTCAAAGCCTCCGTAATACAATAACAATAAATAACTGGTAATTAGGATTGGATTATAAAATATAAAAAAAGGATGGCTGGAAATAAAAATTGGATTAATGAATGCTCAAAAAAAGAAGTATTCGCTCGTCAGGGAAACATGTACTTCCATAAGCAGAAAAATCTCAAGATTTTGGAAAACTGTATAGCTGATTCAAAAATACAACTCATGTTCCTATCTTGCGACAAAACCAAATTAAAAGAGAAATGAAATAAATTATTAACACAAACCTACTTTGAATCAAGAGAGAAAAATTTTAAGATTTAACCTCATGTCATGCTAACACCAAACTCAGAGAGTAACCAGTTGCCATCAGAACTATTCTAATAATAAAAATAATAACTAGTCTAGTAACAATTAATAGATAAAGATTTAACAATTAATTTCATTAACAATTAAATTCACTTTGTTAATGTATTTAATGCTTCTTAAAATATAAAAACATTAAATCTTACATGAATCTTAATTTCAGCATTCATAAACATATTGTTTACATATTTGTTTTCTACGTAAGACATATGTGCTTGCATCATGTATCGTGAAGAATGATAAACAGTTTAATTCAATTTAAGAACTTTTTAGATAATACAGGCTTTATTACTGTTTTTATTTATTTTATGAGAGAAGATTTTTTTTAAATTAAATTCATTTAATTTAAAGCTTAGACAATACATTATTAATTTTAATGTTTATTAATAGCAATAAATTTTATGATGTAAAATGTCTTAGTAATAAGCGAAGCAATATCCCAAAATGCTCACATGTTATGATTGAGCAATTCAAATCTATATTTTAATTAAATAATTCATTAATTATTATTATTTTATTTTAATAATAATTTTTATTTTTTAAATATGGAAATGGATAATTTGTGAAATTTAAACTTAGGAAACTACCAATATCCATTAAGCATAGAATTAAATCAAATTACGTCTGCTTTATAAAAATATACAAATGCTGTATGTAGATAACTGAATCGTCAATTAAATTTACATGTATTTTTACAGATAGCTTTCTTTATTATAGAGGTTAATCGAAAGCAGTTTTCTTCTAATAACTCTTCTTGAAATTATTTTTTGAATAATTCTTCTTCAATTCGTTTTCCGTTTTCTAATTCGACTCGTGACTAAATCGTTACTGAAAAACGTTCAAACATGTTCTTTGTATGTCTGAAGTTTCACTATTATTCTACTATTAATTCCTTTCAAAGTAAATATATATATATATATATATATATATATATATATATAATTAAAAAATAATAATTAAATAAAATGTTCACTCATCTATATTGTAGAGTAAAAACATTCTGAAAAACATTATACATTGTTTTTACTTTATATCTTATTTCTGCGATATTCATTCCTAGAAAAAGAAATAAATATTTATGTATTTCATCTCCGAACGATATCTTTAGAGAAATCTTTCCTATGTAATCGAAAATAAACTGCTTCTGACAGAACGTAATAAATCTGGAATTGAGCATATTCTATTAATTTTATTATAATACCTGAAGGAATAGCTATAAAATATTCATGACAAGTTCAATACGATTGGCAAGATAAAATATTCTTTATCAAAATAGTCTTCTATAAGTGATAACGACAGCTTTTACTTTAAATTGACTGAATTAAGCCTTTGGCACTTAAAAAAGAAAGCAGACACAAATCATCTCCATTGTGTCGCTACTTTTTAGTTTGTTTTGCATATTTTATTATTTCAAATTACTGGCTGTTAAATATGATTTACTTACGATATCTTTTGGCTTTTATAAATGAAAATAAGACATGAATTATCTTCGATCATATATATATATATATATATATATATATATATGTAGCCTAAGTTACATTCCTCGTTATTCATTGAAATTCTGCAGTGCTGGTGTTAAATAAATTAATTAAAATCATTTCCTAAGATTGCATTTGTATTCGCCGAATAAATAGATATATTATAACTTTTATATGATCAAATATTTACAGTCAGATATCGACTGAGTTCACTTAAACACTAGAATATGAAACATTAAATCAAATACTTCAGTTTCGACCTTTGGCTTAATACCTTTTCACTGTTGCTAAAATTAGGTCGAATTTTCAGGTATTTTTTCGACTAACCGTCTCAATCTACGCAAAAAACATTGTCGCCATTTTTACGATGGGTAGACATTTATTGAAATCGAAAATTTATCGAAAATATAATTGAATAATTTGAAAAAAAGGTTATAATTAAAAAAAAAAAAAAAAAAAAAAAAAAAAAAAAAAATAGTCCTTCCTACTTTGAGAACCCGAAATGTTCCGGTAGCCACTTTGATTGCAGCACTCGTGCCTACTTTGTTTGCCTGAGGAAAACTAAATTCTGCTTTTGCCAGAATTTCATCAAAAGCACACACACAAAAAAAGCTTTTTATAGAATGTAGTAGATTTGCATTAAGATTTACAGGGCCAAAAAATAATATTCAGTTACATTAAGGGATATTGAAAACTTGCTGTCACGGCTTTTGCGTTGACATTAAGCATTTTTAAAACTTTCTAACAATTTTTAAGTGATTCAGGAACAGTTCATAAAAACCACCACTTCATAACAAAATAAACAAAAAAAAAAGTTGTTTATGCATGAGTAATACTGATAGCCATGCAATTTTAATACAATATATAAGGTTTCATGCGCTCACGTGCGTGTTATGATTACGTCTGTAATAGCTCTCAACAAGTAAAATTGCAAATTTCAAAACTTCATAATTTGTATATTTATAACCTACTTGATACTTTATTGCGTAGCCAGTGCATAGTATTTTCTGGACGTAAATGCACTCCAGAAAATGGTTGATTTGATAGCCTCACGAATACGAGCAAAAGAAGGTTTAATGAAATATTTATGTAAGGTTTCCAATTCGTTGGCCAGTGTATATGCATTAGATTAAAGAAATTCCATGAATATATATGGATGCTAGTGCGCTGACGGGAAGACAGTCAGAAGAAAAAAAGACAGACAGCTGGACTATTTCAAATCATAATCACTCTTATACACGTTAGAGAGTGTTAAAAACCATTATTTGAATGGAAATGCAATGATAATAGTTTCCAAATATAGCGTTTAATATATATGTTTTTTTATTATTATTATTATTTGTGTGTGTATGTAAATTTTAATGCTAATCATAATTTTCTATAGGAAACATTCTATTACGCATATGAATGAACAACATGAATTTTATTACGATTTGTGCAAAATCCATTTTTTAAAGTATGATTTATGGAAATATCTCCAGAATTGTCAACATTTTAATTTATTCCGGAACATTTTTTGCTCCGCATTTATTTTATACCATTTTATTTTTTAGAGATTTTTTCTTATGTTATCTTAGTTATATATTTGAAAAAAAAAAGTTTCATAAATAAAATGGTAAAGGCTAAAATTGCCACGGAAAGGGGTAAAATTGCTCCGGAATAAATTGAAATATTGGCAAGTATGTATCTCTCATAGAACAAAATGCTTTGGAATTCTTTGTGATACCCTGTAAACAAATCATCAGTGTTATTTACTCCATTTTCAATAGGGAACATTCTATAGTGAACTTCAATAACCTATATTAGCTTCAATGACTTTCATAAATATTTACGGTAGTTAAAGCGTGGACAGAAAAACAAACCGAACACAAGAACTTTTCAACTTTGTTAGAAAGTGTTAAAAAAAATTAAATCGGGTTTTTATATCTCAACTTAAGCTATTCTGCGTAAAAATCATATCGCAGAGTTTGTTTCAGAAATCATATACAAATTATGGGAGAAAACTATATTATAGCAAAAGAAGAATTAAAAAAAAAAAAAAAAAAAATACTGGTCTTATTTTCTAAATAAAATTTGACCAATTTTGTTAAAACACACGTCATTGACATTTACGACTCAATGCTGAAATTTGAACATTTATTTATTAGCGTACGGATCATTTGTTTATTTGGTATTTTTTCTTTTTTTTTAAGGGGGTGAGGGGTATAAAATTTTAAATTTTGTAATACTTGGGTCTCCGAAAATCTTTCAGAATTTCAGAAAATAATGTAACTTTAGCTTATAGAACATCGTATATTAATGTACACATCTGAAATCTGCATTTAAGTAATTGATGACAAAACATAGTCTTTCAACTATTTTCTACGTTACGATTTCGGAAATATTTCATTTCTGTATAACAAGTTACATGTTCTGGAACCGTTCTAATCCGACAACGTTAATTTTTTTAGAAGCAATCATTGTTGTTTTAATATTCGAAGCAATTTATACATACCTCATTTTGAAATTCATTCTATGTAGTAGGAAGCAAACTAAAGAGAGTTGCTGTTTAGAATCGGTAATTTGAAATTTCTCTCGTTAATAACAGTTTATTACATTAACAGTCGATATTGTCATTTGGTTATCTTAAGTTTCAGCATTCACTTATATAAGGTTCATTAAGATTTTTTTTTAATTTTTTTTTTTTTTTTTTTATCTTCATTAAAAAAGCATTTAGTATCATGTTCTAAGCAAATTAATAATGGATAAATTACACTTTAATGAGGCTGTGTTTACATTTAAAAGATTCCTTATTGCATAAAGTAATAAATCAAGAGTTAAGCATTACAAAAGAATTTCATGGTAATTTTTGTTAAATTTTAAATTTACATTTTCTTGTTATTGAAAAAGAAAATTAAAGTATTGATTATATATATATATATATATATATATATATATATTATACTCTAAAATCTTTGATATATTCTTTAAATATTGAAGTCGAATTAAAAGTATCTGAGGATCCAAATTCAAAAATCCAAAAATAAAAATTTGTACGTAGTCCTTAGAAAAAAAAAAAAAAAAAAGAAGAAGAAGAAGAAGCAAGAAAAGAAAAAGCCAATGTCATGCAACAGTAATGTTACTAATATATAAATAAATACACATTGTACCATAAAAGAGCACAAGGTTACGTAAAGAAAAAAAAATGTTCTATTTAAACCAGACTTGTATGTCTCAATATAAGCTTTCCTGCAGGAAAAATTATATCACTGATCTTTCATGGTGTCTTAAACAAGTTAGGAAAGCAAATATTTATCGTGTATTTAAAGAAAAAAATTACATTTTTCTTTCTTATTAATCCTTGAATAACTTTTTTTAAACGTACCTCTATCACATGCTTTTTCTTATTGGACAATTTTTCCCACTTACGACAGATAATGTGTTTATTACTGTAATTATTTAATCTTTTGAATTTGTAAGTGATTTACAAAAAATTCTTCATTTTTTTGGTCTGATGAACGTTGAATTATTGTAATATATGCTTAAGATATATAATTAAAAAAAAAATGCCGATGTCAAGTTTTTTAATTAACTTTGCATATTATGTTTTATAAAATAATACCTTTTTCTACTGCAAATCATTTATTCTGTAGCAATTCGTTCGTGAGCATTAACTTTTGAAAGAGCAACTATGGCGGATGTTTTAATTTAAACGCAATTTATAAATCATTTCATCTTAAAATTCATTCGAAATATATTAAGAACATTATTAAAAGATAGTAGATGTCTAGAATCCGTAATTAAAAGTTCTCTCGTTAATAAGATTTTTTTGTCCATTAACAGTCGATATCATCATTAGAGTATCTTAAGTTTCAGTGTTCGCTTATGTAATGTAAATTTTTTCTTCTTAATTAAAAAAAGCATTTAGCATCATGTTCTAAACAAATTAATAATGAACAAATTAAATTGCTCTTTATAACATTTTAATAATATTATATATATATGTGTGTGTGTGTGTGTGTTTGTTTGTGTAACTATTTAAAAATCTTACTAGTCACTCAATATATAAATCATATGTTAAGATGGTAAGAAGACAATAATAACAAGATAGAAAAATAGTGCACTTTCATAGATTACGAACACTTTCAGCTTTAACTTTCAATGTATTTCACTTCCGCAATGTCACTTTTAAGTATATTTTGTTTCTAAATAGGGGGAAATATTCACAAAAATTATCTTTGTATTTTTTTCTTTGTTTTTTAGAAAAACCATACAATATTTTAATTTTACTAACAAAGAATGGTCAACAACTGTTAAAAAGGTATTTATACGTGTTATATATCCTCTGAAAGCTCTAACAGAGCTGAAAAGAAAAATTTTCATCTTATTCGCAAATGCGCCCCTTAGCGTGAATAATTCTTAGTTTAAGTTTGTAAATTGCGGGCTCTTCAGTAATGTACTTTGAAGAATTTCTATCAATAGAATCAATTTTTATTTTGTCTTACCCATAAGGTAGAGAGTTAATTGTTTTTGGGCCAAATTTTCGAAAGCGAGTTTTTGTAATATTTTCACGTTTTGAGCTCTTCTGAATTAATCATGTTTTTAGCGGTTGGTCTGTGTGTGTGTCTGTGTGCCTGCCCGTTATCACATATCTCAAGAAAAAATGGTAGCAGAAAGTCCAAAATTGGTATTCTAAATCTGTATTATATAGGGATGCTACACTAAGCTTTTCGTTGAGATGAATCAAATGGTTCATGTACAGGACCACCCAAGAGAATTCAAATACATTATGTCTATAGGGGAAATTGTAGGTAAGTAGAATATAACAGCTACAGACTGCACTAAAACAAATGAAATGAATATATATTTTTTATCTGCACAAAAATATGTCTCATGTAGAATATGGTTGGGAAATCATTCACTGTTCATTTACAAGGCTACACAAAATAACTAGATTATAGTACGACAATAACTGAAAATTGATGAAAGTGTATTTCAGGTTGCGCCGTGTGCTATTACTATAGAATTAAATTTAGGTGCACCATTTGGTCTGTAAATAATCTTCAAAAGATATACAGGGCTGCAAATATTTAAGCGAAAACATCATTTTTTATTGTTAGTGGAAGTGCTGTACTATAATATTTTATCATGTCCTGGAAAGTGGCTCAGGACCTGAAATATAGCCATATGGTAAATAATATATGTTTTAAATCTAAATATGCATCACTTGATTTTTGTATATTTACACGTTTTAAGGCTTCCTGATTACCGAAGTCAAATTTTTAACATTTGATCTTTGTCTGTGTCTCTTAGCGTAACTTAAAAACGAATAATTTTAGGAGATCCAAATTTTGTATTTTCAAGTTAATGTAAGTTATTTGCTGGAAAAGTTTGATCAAGACTGATAAGTTTCAAGGAATGTTGTGAAAGTTGTCTGAATAATTTTATGTGAACTTTTAATTTTAATAACAGATTTAAATTCTGTATAAATGTATGGCAGTAATGAAACGGGGGTCAGAACTAGTTATCATATAAAACTCTTCTGAAGCCTAATTTGAATTGTTTCAACATAGGTTTTTACATCAGTTCTCGTTATCTTACCTCTTAATCTCCAACTTATATTTATAGTATTAAATTTCAGGATAAGAGAAAGTTGTGTGAGTGACACACCAGATTATTTAACAGATTCTCGTGCTAATTATGACTACTTATATTGGTAGTAAAGCATTTTATTATGTGTTTAATAATTATTTTGTGAGAGCATAAAATCTATAAATCCAATATTTTATATACTACTGGCCATTAAAATTGCTACACCAAGAAGGAATAATAATAACGGAATGAAATTTGTTGGACACATACATTATAGTAGGAAGAACAATTGATTAAAATTTCAGGAAATTTGGAGTAATATGTACTGAGAAAATAGTACATAAAGCAGCGACCTCTGTGAGCAATAACAGCACTTATCTGCCTAGGCATTGAATCGAACAGCGATTGAAAAGCGACTGGCCCCCCACCAATCACTAGTAACTTCGATCGATGAATTGTGGCATCGTGTTAAAACTTCAGGAAGTGCTCTACCCGTAAATGTCATCCAATTGCTGTTCGATTCAATGCCTAGGCAGATATGTGCTGCAATTGCTCACACAGGTCGCTGCTTTATGTACTGTTTTCTCAGTACATGTTACTCCAAATTTCCTGAAATTTTAATCAATTGTTCTTCCTACTATAATGTATGTGTCCAACAAATTTCATTCCGTTATTATCATTCCTTCTTGGTGTAGCAATTTTAATGGCCAGTAGTGTATATGTAGCCATGTGTAAAATATTTGCAATCAGAAAGATTTTCCTGTACATCGACATAATCAATATTTTGGATATTGACATCGCATGGGGGAACAATAAAAGAAATTTAACGCACTAACATAGTAATGGAGAGGGGAAATAAGCGGAAAAATAAAATTCTACTTTTAAAAAACTAATAATTATATTATTACCCACAATATAATATTTTAATGAAAAATTAATATATAAATATAATAGTTTTCTTTGTTACTATAAAAATTACAATAGCTTCTTTTTTACTTTAATTGCACATTTTTTTTTTTCTTTTTAATACTTTTCATACTGTTTTGCATGTATAAATTTATTGTTGACACAAAATAGTTATTATATATAATAAGTAAAATACTTTACATGTAATAATATATACATATAATAACATGTATATGTATATTTATTTATTTATTTTTCAATGGCACGGTACTTGCAAATGAGCATTGACTGAGCGGTCGCTGAACTAGTGACAATTTGTGAAGGAGTACCGAATGGGCGGTCATCGCCACCACTTACAGGGATAACAAATCCATGCTTTATCCAGGATTCGAACCCGGCCCTACTGTGAGGGAGTTAGGGACGCTAACCACAACAACATACGGGTGACCTTTGCTAATAATATATACAATGGTTTTTAGAATGAGAATCTTTTACAAAACTGATTACAATGATAGAAACTATACGAAGTACATTGTTAAATAATCTGTAATTTAAAAAAAAACTTTACTTGGAAACAACTCGCGCTAGGGGGTGCTTTGCCGATAAGATGGATATTTTCGTTGTCAGCTCAGTAAGACCTTTCAGATGATATATAATATGTATAAATACATTTTAAACAGTTGGTGAGCTTCCTTTGTAATCTATGCATATTGGGTAAAAACATCAATTTTTACACTTTATTTTTAACCCTTTCGACGTTACGACTTCTTTTCTATTGCTGCAATAAAAATACCTGAAAAGTTTACTGTATACTGCAAAATAATAACCGGTCTTTAGAATTCAACATTGTACTTCAGGAAAAAATTTTTCCCACACACACAGAGTTAAGCAGCAGGCTAATCCCTTTGTTGAAAGGGCGTGTATCAATACAATGGAAATATCTTTTCACGATAGAAGTTGACAATCCTTTACCCAGATTTGCCTCTCAGCAAAGTTATGTTGATTTTTCAGGGAAAACTCAAACACTGCTTTATTTTTCAGAAAAAATAAGTGCATAGATATTTCTATATAGAGTTAAGACTGAAAATTTTGAAGAGTAATTTATGTATAATACTAATAAAACACCAATGTCATTTGGTACCTTATTTGTAACGAAATTTCGATTAGATTTTTTAAAATTAATTAAAATATGAAAATAATAACTTGGTAAAAGCTTTAAAAATGGACATATAAAATTTTAATTCTTTCCAAATAAATAAATAAATAAATAAAATAAAATTACGAATTATTATTATTATTACTTTTTTTCTGCATAAAATCCACAGATATAGTATTTTATGTAGATGTATCATCCCCATGTTATTGTGCAAAGACTTTTGGTGTCGAAAAAGGTTTGGGCATCAGACAATAGGAAGTATAAAATTCGAAAATAGTAATCGAGTAGAATGTTAATGAATTTTTTAAATGCCGGAATATTGCACGGCTTTTAAGTGTTTTAATAAATATATGAAAAGAAACGGGACAAGTTTTCATAAATAAGTTATATTCAAATAAATTATAAAAAATATCATTTTTATAATCAGTTCTTTGTTATTATTATGAAACAATTACTATCTTTATATTTAAGGAAACGCTCTCTTTAAATTTTAAGATTTCACATTAGTAAGTAATATGAAAATTTAAAAATTCGTTTAAATGTAGTTAGCAGCCGTGGACGTTTTAATACATAACTAATATGTTGTGGCCACCACAAGACTTTCTTGTACATATAATCTTATACAAATTTACGCAATACAAATTATTTATTAATTATAATTTATTAAAATTATTTTCCATGATGAATGCAGATGATTTTTATCTCAAAGAAGTACAATAATAAATGCCGAAAGAAAGTCAGTTTTTTGCAGATATGAGTACACTAGAGTATAGTTAATTAAAAAAAGAAAAAGAATGAAAAATTGGTAGCTAGAGTTTTTCATTCTCTTTTAGTACATAAATTATTCGTAAATTTTATTAGCTAAATTATCTGTGTGTATTACCGTGTATATTAACTCTAGGAAAAATATCCATAAGAAAGTAAAATGGCCAGCTTCTCCCAAATGAAAAGGAATCACTATTTCAAATTCGATGATCAATCTATGTCTTATTACTATATCTATGATAAAATAAAATATGAAAAAAAAAAAAAAAAAAGTTCAATAATAAATTTGCTTATGCATGTGTAAACATGACGCTTTTATGGCTTTAAAATTAAATAATAATAATAATTTTAAAGGTTAGAAAGAAATAAAGTGCGAAAAATTCGCACTGGCTTGCTAGTTAATAATAAATTAAATATTTAGAATTTAATTTCGTCGAGAGAAATGAATAATACAAATAAATAAAGGAATACATGGTTATATAATAAAGAGTAAAGAATTTCAGTTCTATTTTTTTTGGAGACGTTTCGAATTTATATAAATATCACGTGGTAAAAGTTGAAGAAACTTGTTTTAAATTTTATGTAGATCAGTGTTTAGTAATTTGAACTGGCAAGAAGAAATAAATTTTGAAATAAAATTCTTACAATACAGCATGAAATTATTTTTTAGTCCATGGAAATTAATTTTTTTGTTTTTCAACTAATTTCAACATATTCGCAAAAAACTGCACATTTTGCTTTGTTAAATAATCAAATAAAGATTATTTTCTTTATTAATAAAATATTCTGTATTTATAAAATTAAATAAAACGTTCTTGATTTAAATTGATTTTAACCCTTTGTATCCCACCGGGACTTTAAAGTCCCATAAAAAAAAAAAAAAAAAAAAAAAAAACTCAATATAGCCTAAATTTACCGCAGGATTTCAATGGAACTTCAAACTCCCTATAGTTTAATGTTTCCCTATAGTTAAACTATAGTTTAAGGTAAATTTAATTTGAGATGTTTCTCATGCAGCAATATATATATATATATATATACAATAAAAAGTTTCAAACTATTTCTCCAAAAATAAGGTAATTTGGGATATAAAGGGTTAAGTAAAGTAATTGTTTGAAATATTTTGTATTTATTTTTTTAATGTTTATAATTTATTTTTTAATTAACTACAGTATATATTTCTTCCAAAATTTTGACATTTTTATTTATTGAAAATTTATGATTTTTAATGACATCAGTGGTTATATTAAACATAAATAAACACCTCTCAGTTGATTTGTTAGCTAAATTAATTCGTACTTTGCTATCACTCCTATTTAAAAAAAATGTTTATATATATATATTACTTTTGAAATAAATTTATGACTAAATATAAGATTTATTGTTTTATGGAGAGAAAAAATTGGGAATGAAAGGGTTGAGATAATTTGCAGAAAACAACAGATTCTTAATCGTAAAATGGCAACATGAATAAACAAATTATTTGTTATTTTGAACGATAGTGTTTGTTAGATCGTCATAGTCCTATCTTTTTTCAAGTCATTTTTATTGCTTATTATTATTAATAAACTTCACTAGTCACCATATAAAAAAAAAAAAAAAAAAATCAAAAGAATTGAGCAACCTTTTTTTTTCCATTTTAATCGCTTAATAAATAAATAATAATAGTTATAAAAATAATTACATTGAAATCGCTCTAGAACTTTATTTGGGTACTGACTGCCTACTGCCGCTTTTTTCCTTCCTGCACTGCATCGGTCCAAGTTCACACTATGTTCAGAAGGGTCTTTATTCAGTACTTTAATTTGGGTATTTATCGACGACAGGTGGAGCTGTTATTGTTTAAGAACTGTGATTTTAAAGACGACTGTGTCTCAGCATCTATTAAATATTTTTCTTCAAGCCGTGTATTTTATATCCTACACTCTTCGCACTATATTACCATATATTTCCGACCAATATATTTCCGACCATTTTAATAAATTTAATCTTTTATACTATATTACAATTTTTTTCTGATAAATAAAATGAACTAACAAAAAATAATTAAAAAAGAAAAAATAAAGAAAAGAAAAAAAAAAATCCTTTTCAAAGAATTTAATTGTATGAAAAGTAAAAAGTTGAGACATTATAAAAATTATGCATAAACATGAATTTTTAAATAGTTTCTTTAATTTAAAATTCAATATGTTTCGACTATTTTACAATTTGAATTCAACAAACACAAAAAAGAAAAAAAAAAAAAAAAGAAAAAAAAAATCGCTCTCTAATAAAAAAAAAAAATTAAATAAAAAATAAATAGCGCAATAGCTGTTGCTAAGGTACGCAGATTGATATGAATTAATAAATATTAGAAAAGAAAACATAAGTGTCAATGAATAAAATCGAAACAGAAAATAATTAAAATAATTAAAAAGAAAAAAAGAATGGTGAAAACTATTTTAATGAGGTGTACTTTTATGGTCCAAGTTCTGCTAAGTTTTGTAGCTCTGCGATCAGTAGTTTAAGCACCAGAGAAAGTCAGTCACACAGACACAGCGATATGCACATAGATAACAAAGATACTTCTCTGGATTTATATACATTTATTTAAATGTTTATTTATTTTGTTTATTTTGTTTATTTATTTAATTTATTATCTATTTATTTATTTATTGATAATTTTATAAATGGATTTTGTTATTCTTATTATTAGTTTTTTTTTTTTTTTTTTTTTTAAGGGGGGGTGTATTTACTAGATTAATTTTTTACCTTTGTTTTTATCGAATGTCAAATATGCCAGTAAATTTTGTTAATTCTTCGTTTACACATCATTTGATCTATAATAACAGTAATAATAATGTGTTTGTGTAACAGCTGTCTGAAGAGTTACAAAAGTTTTCATACTTTCTGTTTTGACTCACAACGAAGCACTTGAAACCAGATTTCTGGATTTTTAAAAATTAATTGAAGTTGTTTCCATTGTCATTTTCAGTCCCCTCGCTTATCAAACACAAAGTAAAAAGAGATTAGCTGTCAATTAAAAACATTACCAGAGATAAACACTTTTTTTTTCATAATACAACAGGTCTTACTATTTCTTTCAGACAGTGATTTTCCATTCTCGCCGTTTATCGTATTACACCTTGAAAAAATGCTGAAAGTTTGACATTGCATCTGTCCAGATTATTAAATTTTATGAAGAATTGGTACACCTATTAATCAGGACGATATCTAGCTAACGCCGTATTTTTTAATTCTGTATGATATTGGGTCAAATGATATTAAATAAAAATCACACTGTAAATTAAAAAAAAAAAAAAATAAAAAAAAATAAAAAAAAAATGCCGAAAATAAAAATAAAATAAACAGATAAATATATTTCCTTTTATGTCGAAGAAAGAAAAAATGAACGTGCAAATGTGCAAATAATAAAATTGAAAAAATCTTGCTAGACCGACATGCTATATATATATTGCCCATTATCATTATATTATTTTTCTTTATGTTGAAAATAAATAAATAAATAAATATAATATAATAAAGTTAACATACATGTATTTATTATAATTTCAGAAGGATTTGACGCCTTTGTTTATATTAAAAAAATATTTAAAAATATTTATAATTAATATTTAAAAGAATGTTAAATTTACTTAAAAGAATAATAATTTATTTAAAAGAATTTATAATTTATTTAAAAGAATGTTAAAGTTTCTAAAATAATGATATCAGATTTTATGAATTAAAATGAATGACAAATATTCAAATAAATTTAATAATAATAATAATAACAATAAAAAGGAAATTTCTGACGGTAAATAAATTTTTTGACATAAATACGACTTTAAAAAATGTATTGAAATTATAAAAACTATATATTCCTAGATTCTATGTTTCATGAGTTAAGAATATATATAAATAAATATGTAAATGTATTTTTTTTTAATAGTTAAAATAAAAATTGGTCATAAATATGTAAAAAAAGAAAGAAAAAAAAAAGGAAAAGAAAAAGAAAAAAAAATGACATTTTTAATTTTTAAGAAGTAACTTGTTCGAAACATATACATGTTACACTAATTACACTCAAATATAATTAACCGGATAAATAAGTATCATTGCAAGGAAGCTTTATTAGTTGTAAAACTTGCAACAGTTATTTCAAGTCAAAATAACAGTACATCACTTCATCAGGTGATAAAAGCTAGGCACGAATTCATTAACAAAGCAGAAAGGCGCTATCGCGCTTACTAAGATATTTAAAATTTCTTCTACGTATGGCTTTCTTAGAAACATCATTTGACGAATTTCGGAGTAGTGCGGCTGTCTAACGAAAAGTGTGTTGGGACATTAAAGCTAATTGAATGCGCTAGGCTAGGTTCCCAGATGTATGCCTTCCGTTGGATCATTTTAAGGATCCTAGCCCGTCTTTGCGCAAGTTTTGTAAGAAATCGCTAAAAACACTGAACAGCTAAGCAGACGAGCGTATCTGGTATCGAGCGTAGACATCATCTCTAACAAACAGAAAAAAACAAATGTTTAAAAAATCAATTGCAATTTTTTTTTTTTTTTTTTTTTATTGTTGCATAAAACAATGTTGGATGTTTAATTTCACTGCGAAGCTAATGTAAGTTAAAGGGTTAAATGATAATATGTGTTTAGTAAAATGCATGGACTGAAAATTATTTGATAATAATTATGCTTTGCAGCTCAAGAAGTTAGATGTAATCATCTGCAGATAAAAATATTGTTGCGTACTTGGGGGTTCGTGAGTTGTCTGAGAATGAAAGGCCAAACGTACAAAAATTCAGTAATTTATTCACAGAAAATTCCAGAAAAATGCAGGTCTATAAACCAAGTATCAGCTTCAATTCAAACAGTAAACACAGCTTAAACAACAGCTGTCAATAGCAAATCCACAGTACAAACTGTATACCAATAACACTTGAAGCAAGTCTCTCTCAAAGAGGCTCAAGAGCAATGCAAGCACTAGCGAAGCTGGCTGAGATCTGAACTGAACTGACTGCCTTGGCGGGAAAGCGCTTCCTTATATACTGTTCCATGGAACCCAGATTTTTCGAGAAAACGCTAGAAAGTGGTCAACCAATCAACTTACAGCTTCCATATTTGGTATATCCCATATAAGGATTTTCTCGCCAAGGTCGCCAAAAAAATCGCCAAGGTGGGAAAAAGTCGCCAAATTTGGCGCCAAATCCATTACTTGCATTACTGGGGCTTTTTAATGCGTTTTTAAGGGAAAATAAGGCTATTTCAACGCTAAAACGACTAGAAATGCACAAAATTAGCATTTTATCAACTTACTAAGCCTCTTTGAAAGAATTTATACAAAAATAAACACAATTATTTACAATTTTGTAACAATATTTTAATCAGTAAATGAGACATTTTATAGCTAAATTACACTACACGGCAAAAAAAAAAAAAAAAAAGTTTCGAGATCTCACACCATTTTTGCTAATTCTTATGTGACCTCCTGAATCCGAATAGGACTCCCATTTTGCCCAGTCACCCACCATTTTCTAGCTACACCACCCCCTCCCTCAATTTCTTACCATGTCCGATAATTTTATGACCATGCATGTAATTTGAAGAATGAAAAATAATTAATTTAACACCTGAAAACGAAAAAATATAAAGTTAAAAAAAATAACATTAAACATATTTAAAAAATAAAAGTTATGTAATGCATAATTTCAGTGGCAAATCCTCCCCCTTCCCCCACAAAAAAAAAAAAAAAAAAAAAAAAAAAAAAAAAATCGCTTGTAGTCCATGTATTGGAATTTTCCAACGCTGTAGCCCCTCAGAAGATATTTAACGATTAAGATACCCCCCCCCCTCCTAAAAATCAAATTTAGAGCCATACAATCACCGAAAAATGATAAAAATAGGGGGCCATTCCTAAAAAACGATGGGTTATAGGTCAAAATGATCGTCCTATTTGGATTCAGAAGGTCATTTTACATAATGTATTTTACAATATGCTGAAGTTATGTCAGATGCAATTTTCATGCCGAGCAGTGTTATTCATTATTTAATACAAAACTGTTGTGGTAATAAAATTAATAAATGACAAAGAAATTTCCATGATTATAATAACATATGTTTGATTTTGTTTTCCACGGAAGAAAGAAATAAAATATTTTCACCCTCGCGTTTGTTAGAAGTATGTATGTTAAACATAATATTTTAGTATTTTAATTTCTTTTTCTATTTTACTGAATAACTGTTTTTATTTATTTATTGAAAAAAATAATATTTCTTTATAGAATTTTAGAATTTTAACAAACAATGGATTAATTACATGGCTTTCTCTTTGCATCGCCCCAAACCTTTATTTAAATTTATATTATTTAATAGATTTAAAATGCATGATGATTGGATTACTCTATATCTGTGAATGGGAAAAAAAATAAAATTTTGATGGAAGTCACACTGATTAACTTTAATATAAATTAATTTAAAAAATAAAGAATAGAGGAAAAAAATACAAAGAAAGACTATTTTTTCTATTGAAAGCAATTTGTGTATTTTACTTCTAAAGGTAGCTGATTATATATAATTCTATATTATACATTTAAGTTTTAAAAGTACTTTTGTAATTAAACTGTAGAACTAACAAAGTGTAATCGTTTTTATTTAAAATGAATTAAACTAATATGAAGCAATTTTATTTAAAATATTGTGTGTAAGACATTAATTTGGACGGGGGCGGGGAGACACTGGGCTTTTCATACTGCTGAGTCTCGAGTGAGCCCTGCAATTAATCTTCGTTTTAATATTACGGAAAAACACTGGAGATAAAATAACATATTTTCCAAAGGAATATATATTCAATATTAGAGGTTCTTATGATTGTCTACCGTGCATTCCAAAAGATACAAAAAAAAAAAAAAAAAAAAAAAAATCAAAATGGACAAATTTCCGTTTAAGATAATCTCCAAATCATAAGGGATTCATCTGATAATTTAGTAATCTGTTTTAACATTTTATAGATTATATGTATTTATATTCTTAAAAAAAAAAAAAAAAAAAAAAAAAGAAGAAGAAGAAAAACGGAATAAAATAGCATTTGCTTGTATGTATTATTAGTTTTCTTTCTTTCCTTCCTCTTTTCTCTTTCCTCCCCCCCCCCCAACTGTTTTCATGCTTCTTGGATGAGTATGATCCTATACATTATTCTAATATCTTGACAGTATGAATGACTACCGTGCATTCCAAAAGACGATCCATTTATGATTATGATCTGATCATCATTCAGTATAACTTAACAGAGTTGATAATATTAAAAAATATAATATATCTAAAGGATTTAATTTATATAAGTTTGGTTTATAAATATCAAAAACATTAAAGTAATAATTTGTTTTCACGAAATATAATTGAAATATATAAATTAATATAGTCTAGTATAAAGAATATTGTGGACAGTTTTGACAAGCATTAATGTTCACTATTATGTATGGCTATTTTAATTTATGCCCGCTTAATTTTAATTTTTTAAAATAATTTTTTCTAAATTTATTTACGGTAATTACTATCTACATTTTTACTTTTTACTTTCTTTTATCCATATGTATGGTAGATAAAGTTTTGCTTTTCGGTCAACTTTTCGAAATTGTGTTTTTGTTACATTTACACGTTATGAAGTTCCTTGAATCAGAAAAAACATGTTTTTCGCCTATTTTAAATTGTTTTTAATGAACATTTATTTTACAGTGTTCGTTATTTTATTCTTTAACGTACAATCTATCATTATGGTAATGAATTTCGGGTAAGAGAAAGTTATGTGATTGCCACACAAGAATATTTCTTTTTTACCATATAGTCCTGCATTTTCCTCTTTATCTCTACTTAAATTTACACAAATATGATAGAAAAATTGTTTGCGGTCAATTTTTTTAACTTACGTTTTCTCTAGAAATATGCAGTCCTTTCCCCCACTCCCATGAATTCAAATTTATTTCCAGTCAATTCTCTTTATAAATAAAATTATAAAGATCATTTTTTGATCATTTTTCCACCATAGTTATAACAAATTATATATTTGAAGCTTTACTGTTTTTAAACTATGCTTAGGACTATGCAAAAGCAATCTGTCTAAAACTAAAGCTATAGGAAAGATTTTAAGAGCTACCTTTCTTCCTTTTTTAATTCTAATAAATATAAATGTTCTAAATTTATTTAGGTTTATTTATTTAAATATATATATATATATATATATATATATATATATATATATATATATTGAGCTTCTTTAACATAGTTCTCATTTTATTCAATGTTAAAGTATGAGTAGCAGATTATTTAGTACTGTGAAAAGGATGTTGTATAATTATAAAAGTATTCTAAAATATGCCATCTGAACTGCAGAATTTAAATGTAGTAATTTTATTTCATCCTTTTATATGTATGTTCTAAAAAAAAGTAGTTTTTTTTTTTTTTTTTTTTTTTTTTTAAATAAAAAAATTAAAGTGTTAAAAAATGTCATCATGAAATATGTATATATATATATATATATATATATTGAGCTTTCTTAACTTAGTTCTGATTTCATTCAATGTTAGAGAATGAGTCGCAGAATATTTAGTACTGTGAGAAGGATGTTGTATAATTATAAAAGTATTCAAAATATGCCATCTGAACTGCAGAATTTAGATGTAGTAAGTTTATTCCGCCTTTTTTATATATATGTACTAAAAATATAGTAGTTTTTTTTTTTTTTTATAAAAAATTAAAGTGCTAAAAAACGTCATCATGAAATATTAATTTATTTTAATAAATGAATTATAATTAAAAGTACAATAACAAACAGTCATAAATTGATATCACAGGATATCTGATCCTAACAATTGGAAAAATAAATATCCATTGCGCAAATAATAGTAATCAATATAGTTTACTTGATAAAAGTTTATATTTCATTTATTTATTTATTTTTTCTTGAATTATTATTCAAAGAAAGTATTTTATAAAGTGTTCTAAAACTCTAATAGTGAGATATTTTGAATCAAAGCTACTCAAAAATTGCGTGAAAAATATGAAAAAATGTAGTCATTCACTTATTGCTTCATAATATAACTCATCCCTTCAATATTATTCAGGCCAAAAAATTTATGTGTATCAAATTTACAAATCTATTAATTTGAATGATAAATAACATGGTGCGACATTCACACTACTTTCCCTTACCCTGCATTTGTATAAAAAGAGATCATTATGTTTCATCTATCTATCTAATTTTTCATCTCTATCCTCTTCATATATATACAGTATACTAAAAAAAAAAAAAAAAAAAAAAAAAAATCCACACACTTCGGGACCAAAAACTGTACATTTTTTTTTTTAATTTTCTGGTTTTCCATTTTTTTTTTTTTTTTTTTTTTCCCCCATACAATTCTGAATTAGAGTTTTTATGATATAATGATTATTTTAAAATAATAGTGATATAAATAAGTATGTAAAATATGCAAAATAATAATAATAATAAGCAATTAAAGATTAAAAAATATACGAAGTTTTATATTGCATAATGTTTTTTCAAATAAAAAATAAAAATTTGCCTTATTATATAAGATACAAAATTTAAGTATAAAAACATTTGATATAATTGACTTGTGCATTATAATATATATATATATCACTATGTTTAGAAATATAAATAAAACATTTTTTTTCAGTCTTTGAATAGTTATTATTATTAATTTATTTCAAACATAAATGACCTAGACCTCAAATAAAATTGGCTTTATCTGTCTCATTCGGCACCTAAAATATAACTATTGAATTAAGTACTATCTTCCATTTTCTTTCCCTTGGAATCTTTACTGTGAATTTTATTTGTTTATATTGATTGTAATGTGCGAATTTCTGGCAGTCTACTGTATATGCAGACTCCCAAAATCTTTCCTTCTTCTTCTTCTTCTTCTTCTTTTTTTTTTTTTTTTTTTTTTTTTTTTATTGGATCTTTCTTATTTGTAATTTTTTTTATAAGCGTAAGAAGAAAGTATTTGATTCGTTTTTAATTTAATGTTAAATCTGGAATAATGTTTATTCATATTATTTCACTTCTACTATCTAACTTCTACATTATTTAACTAACTATCTAACTACTAATTTTACTAAATTTTACATTTGCTGTTAGTTTAAAGTTTTCAACTTCAGTTAGAGACAAATTTTAAACAATATTAATTATTTTTCTTTTTTTGTTCTCCACCTCTTATATATATATATATATTTATTTATTTATTTATTTATTTATTTATTTATTTATTTTTTTTAAAGATTTTTTTGGCACGTTCATTTCTTGTATTAGCCTGCAGTATGCTTATTCATAATATATATTACACCGAATTATAATTTATTAAATTGCAGAATTGTAAGGCAGAAATGACTCTGGCGTCAACCATAAACAATTTCATTTTAATTATAGTATAACTTATATTTTTTAATAAAAAAAAAAAATAATAATAATAAAGTTATATAATTATAAATGATTTTACACGGAAAATTATTAAAACAGAGCTAAATAAGTGATTTTAAATCATAAGATTACATTGTATTATAAGGATAATAGTAGCATTATTTAAATGTAAGTTTTCGCCCCTACATATAGAAAATTCAATTACACTTATGAATGTAACATTTAAATTTTATTTCAAACATAGAGAAATATTGATTTCATTTCAAAAGAAATGTTGTGAACTTCTTTAAAAGCAAAGAAGTAAAAGTTATCTTTCAACTGCAGGATTAATGTCAAAACATACATGAGTATTGTTAAAGATACAACCCCAAAGATCTGGTTGGGAATCAATTGTATTTGCTTGTAAACTATTCTTATCCGTTCAACCCACATGTCAATCAAAGAGTCTGCGAAAGGAGGGAAGTGAAATCTGGAATAAAACGGGCCTGACCACTCAGCCCTGGAAATATGTATCTAAGAAAAGACGGGTTCAACGCTTCAGAGACGAAAATCTTTATCAAGAAAAAGAAGGGCCTGACCATTTACGAGACACATTTCAAATCCGGAAAAAGACGGGCTTAACGCTTATAGGGTTAAACAGAGAGCTTCTAAGATTTTGCTTTTGTTTGGCCAGGATTATTGTCTAAAATTGCATATGCACTTAATGTTCTAAGTTTCTTATAACAGTAAAAATTTCCATTGACCAATTTCCATCTATACACATAATGTATTTGAAAAACATTTTAGGTAATCAATCAATCATGAGTAAAATCAATAAATTGTAAATCCGTCAGTTATGCAAATCAATCAGTTACATTAATCAGTTGAATTAATTATTATTCTACAAAAAGAAAAAAAAAACTATACGTAGATATTATATGTTACTTTTAGTATGGCAAGTGTATTATGTAGATATTAAGGTATGCTTTTAAAATACCTTATGTAGACCGTTATGTATAAAAATCTGTCAGTTCCTGTACACAAACAAGCTTTGCTATTTATATCATTTTCATTAGAGAACATGCCACAGTGAAGCCAAACGTCATACATTCCTTTCAAGACATTCTAGTTATTAAGAGATATTAGAGTAAGGATGGAAGCAAAATTAGACAAATAAATAGATAGAAAAACTGAAGTCATAATCACTCTTAAACATGATTTACAAGTTTTAAAAACTCATAACATAACTGAAAATACATTTCCAACAATTTTCAATTATATCCTCTCATATATCTAAATACTTTTGTTTAACCTTTTTAACCTAAATCTTAATCATATCATATTCAAACGAAAAGATCAATTTGTATGAATAATAAATGTTTGATAACATTTCGTTCAGTGCAAAAGTTTTAAATCATGTTTTATAACAATAATTCTCATAGATCATAATTTATTGGATTTTTTTTTTTTGTTCACCCCTGTACCCAAAGCACTCGCTCTAATTATGCATTTAACTTGATAAATGCTATAGTGATCTTAAATAATATGTACCAGTTTCAATTCATTATAAAAAATACTTACGGAATTTAGAGAGAGGTGGACAGGCAGACAGACAGATAAATCGTAATCAAAACCCCTTTTCATTGTTAATATTTGAAAGTGGATAAACGAGAAAGGGTGTTGTACTTCACTGTCGAGTTTTACTGCCAAACTTGATGCTGAAAAGCCAAACGTACATTTACTGTTAATACCTCTGTTTTGTCAGAATATAATAATCTGCGATTTTTTCTTTTTCTAAGGATAGCATTAAAAATATACATGGTATTACTTTACATAGATTTAATGAATTTACAGTGCTTAACGTAGCACATTACCCTTTTATTCTATGTTATATAAAAAAATTCAAATAACTTACGAAGCGTTAAAAGTGAAATGTTATTATTTATTTATATAGTGTTAATGCAAATATCGTACATTATATTTTAACTGTCTTAATTTTTTTCGATGGAAATAAAAATGTAAGACTCATCAAAGAGAAAATCTCTGAGTTAGCATGCCGTGCCTAAAGAAAGAAAAAAAAAACTATGTGGCACCCGAAATTAAGATAAAACTACGAGAAAAATAGAACTGTAAGAATTATAAAATAGACTACTTTTCCATAAACAACCGGACACTTTCGATTTCAGACGTTTTTTAAAATATCTCAAAAAGTACTAGATAAACTATCTTGAAACTTCAGGAGTGTGAAGAACAGGTTATACCTTCTATATCTCAGGGAAAGTTTTGCCCGAAAAGGAAAGGGGAATCACTAAAAATTAAGGAAAAGTGAAAGTGTTTGACATCACCCTGTAAAAATAATGCTTGAAATGCAATCTGGCTGTAACATGTGATAATGGATCTTTTTCTTATTATCTGTATAAATTTTTATACCTCTAACGCATATAATCAGGAAGATATGACGGTTTCTTAAAAAAATTAAAAATAAAAGTCACATTTTTAGCTATAACACGCAAGGTATTAAACCCAGTGCAAAGCCATTTTCAGGAAACTTGATATTAGATATTTTTTCAATCTGATTGCAGTATTCTGTGTCTAATATTGTACGTTAAGTTTCCTGAAAATGGCTTTGCACTGCATTTAATACCTTGCGTAATATAGCTAAAAAAGTGATTTTTTTTTTTTTTTTGTAATTAAAAAAAAAAATCTTTATATTTCCCTGACTGCATTCGATAGAGACATGAAAATTTATACAGATTCTAAAAAATAGCAGGCACTTTCATTTTTTTAAAATCTTTTACTGGTCCTCCTTTCACTTTAGGAGAAACACTTTCACTGAAATATATTGAAGTATAACATGTTCTTCTCACTCCTGAAGTTTCACGATGATTTGCCTAGAACCTTTTGAGATATTTCAAAAAACGTCTGAAATGCAAATTTCGTTATATATTTTTAGCTAGTCTGAAAACATTTTATTCTCTGAATAATATATGTTTAATGTTGATAAATAGAATATATAAAAAGCTTTTATTTATTTATTATTATTGTCATTTTATTATCAATATTGTCATTATGTAAATTTATAATTTAATTCAAACTGATTTTATTGTATTTAACAGTAAAAAAGTAGGAAATTAGTTGTCTCACAAAATCTTATCCGATTGTTGGTTAAAAACTTCAGCTGGTAAAAATTGTGCAAGTTAAATATTGTGAAACATGTGAACAAGAAAAAAAAAAAAAAAAAAAAAAGAGCTTTATTTCTTTATCTTTTCTTTTACCTTCTTTTGTTTGTTTGTTTGTTTAATTTTTTTAACAGTTTATTTTTATTTATTTATTTATTTATTTTCAGGAACTGGAGAGTTCTATTGTCAACCTGATACGTACGTCCTGCGAAAATTTTAATGAAACCCGACAAATATTTGTTAAGTTTTCCTCAGGGAAATTGAATAAAATTCAGATTAGCTGCATAGGTGGCCAAAGAATAACGGCGTTTTCTGTAACTGAATCTGAGTAGTTTTAAACTGAACCTTTTTTAATCTGTTAAAAGTGAAGTGCTCAAAAATGAGTAAATGCACATGCTCATTTCGAACTGAGTAATCTTATGTCAAAAAGAAAACAGACTTATCTCATTTATGAAATATAGCATATTTTTTCGAATTAACATCCGTTCATTTCATAATTTATTATAAATAGGCTGAACTAAAAAAGGTTCTTTAATAGAATTTCCTCAAATTCAAACAGAAAGAATTCAAACACAAAATTTATTCCTTCAAATCTCCAGAGCTATATTTCTTTGCAGTTTCTTACTGGTTTCCAGAAGAATACATCAATAATAATCTTTGTTTGGGATATTGGAATTCATGACGTTCGATGTCCGTTTTTGACCATGTTAATATACTCAATAATAAGTACATGAGATTTGAGTATATTTGCTTTGGAGCTATTTTGTGTATGTGACACACTCAAATTTCACACAATTTTACTCATTTTTGTGTATTTTTTGGTGCTTTATTTATTATTACTATTATTTCTTTATTTTTTTAGGGTAGTCTCAGACAATAATTTACTAAGACGTATATTTATTGTTTTAATTTGCGTGAGAACATTAAATGAATAAACAAGAAGGAAAAATCATGCAGTTCGCATAGTTTATTAACACATTCCAACCATTCATATTCGTCATATCATTTAACTTTCAATGTACATTCGGTAACAAAAGTGTCCGAACACTAGCAAAAATTCCTATGTAAAAAATTTACACTTCATACGGTTTTGTTAAATAAATCCTTATCGAATCATGTTCTTACACTGACTAAGAACAGTATTTGACAAGGATTTATTTAACAAAACCGTATAAAGTGTACTTTTTTTTACATAGGAATTTTTGCTAGTGTTCGGACACTTTTGTTACCGACTATAGTTCGTCTACACAACGGACAGAGAGAAAAAACTAACTGAATTTCTATTTACAGGTAAATCTTATTGGACAGTTTTAAAAACGCTTAGCACAATTGCAAAAATAATTCTAGAATTTTCGGATTGTATCCCGTATTTTATCTGAATATTTTAGTGTTTTCATGTAAATTTTAATGCTAAACATAATATATTCTGTAGTATGTAGTATGTTTAGCGTTAGCACTATAGTATAATACAGAATACACTATATTCTATAGAAAACATATGTACAATACATGTCGATTTCATAATGATTTGTACACTGAGAAGTTAGTTAAATATGGTTTATAAAAATACTTCTGATAAACAGTGCATTACACTATTTTGGATGTCCCTGTACATAAACTGGTTGTGCAATTTATATCATTTGAAATATGGAAGACGCAATAGTGAACTTGAATATCATATAACATTTTGAAGACATTCTGGAAATATGTATGTAGACTAGAGGTGTCAGACTGATGGACAGACGGGCAGATAGAAGGACAGATAAAAAGACAAATAGGAGAACTCAAATCATAAATAGTCTTAAACATCGTCAGAACATGTTAAAAATGATATTAAAAACGAAAATGTAACTCCAAGAAATTACAATTATAGCCCTTAATGTACATGAATATTTTTCGTGGTCCAGTAAATCTTAATATTGATCAATACTATCTTCTATTAGAAAGCATTTTCTTGTGCATATGAATGATAAATGTGAAGTTCATTATAATTTATAGAAAATAAAAATATTAAAATGTGGTTTATTAAAATAACTTTAATGGAATGTTTTGCTTTCGAATTTATTCGGGTATCCTTGTACACAAACCAATTTATTCCATTTTCAGTAGAGAATTTCCTATAGTGAACTTGAATAATGAATATCAGTTTGAAGAAATTCCGTGAATATTTACGGGATTTAAAACGCAGACAGTCAGAAGAACAAATGGACAGAAAGACTGATAGAGAGAAAAATTCAAATGATAATCATTTGTAAACATCTTTAGAAATTGTAAAAAAACGTTTAATGCGAAAGAAAATTTAACTTCAATAAATTCCCTTTATAGCTATTAATGTGACAAAATATTTTTGTGTGGCCCTGTAAATTGTAATGCTAATCATACTGTATGTATTCTATAAAAATCATTTTCTTTTCCGCATGTATTATTAATATTCTAATTATTATTTGTCTAAATTAAAAGTATTAAAATATGATTTATAAAAATATTTTCGTAGAACTTTAGAATAGAACTTTAGACTTTAGAATTCTTTCGGGTTACCGTGTAAACAAATCTGTGGCGATATTTATTCCATTTCAAATAGGAAATATACCACAGTGAACTTGAGTAATAATCATTAGTTTCAAGGAATTCTATGAATATTTACAGTATTTCGAGCACGGACAGATGAACAGATAAACGGACGGAGAGACAGACCGGACAGAGAGACAGAGAAACGCAAGACATAAACAATTTTCAACTTTGTTGGAAAGTGTTAAACTTGAATAAGAGAATATTCTATGTTTCGTAGGCATTTATGAAAATTGTTTTACGGCGTTTGGTAAAGTGAACTAAAAGAAAAATACTTATAAAATTTATAAAATACTATTATTTAATGGGGAAGGTTCGAATTATGTATATTATACACATAATAATACATCTATTAAAACTAACTGCTGATTACCGCAAATAGGAAGCTGATGCTTCTGAATTATAGATTTACTAATATTAACATTATCATTGTGAGACATATACGGAAACTAAAAATATCTTAGAGTTTTTAATTAAGCGATGCAAAGTTACCTGGAAGTAAATGTATTCAAGAGATAGTTCCTGATTTAATTATAAGGTTGATAGTTAATAAAGTGTGTAAAGAGAATTTATTCCTCTAATATTTGATGCAAATAACACGATATTCAAAAACGTATAGTAAGTTTAATAATGTTTATTCAATGTTTCCAGTTGAATATCAAACTTTGAAATTGTGCTATGTCACCAACAATTCCAGCTGACTAAGCAGCATTTGAACAGTCCTACATAATATACCTTTGATGAAATTTGCTAGAAATTGATCAAATTAATAGGTCTATCTTTGAACATGTTACAAGTCTGTATCAAAGTGTATAATTAATTACAAATTTTAGAGTCACTGTTGAATTTATTAAAGGATAAATATAGAAATTTCGTTCGGCTTATAATAATTCATTACAAAATATTTATTGAAACACAGCATTTTATTTTGAAAATGCAAGGAGAGTCTCCTTATAATGTACACTCAGAATATTGTAAAAATATATATATATATATAGAGAGAGATACTATTTTCATATGTAATACAAGATTAGTCACATTTATCAGCAGGATCCATTTAAAAAGTCTACAAAAAATAAAATACACTCATGATTGTGAAAATTTCAACACCATGAAGGAATGTGAATATCAGAATGATATTCATTGTGTACATGCATTATAGTAGGAAGAACAATTGATTAAATTTTCAGGAAGTTTTGTGTAATGTATCCTGAGAAAACCGTACATAAAGCAGCGACCTCTGGTAGTAATAACTACACTTATCTGCCTAGTCATTGAATCAAACAGCGATTGGATGACATATTCCGGTACAGCACATCATGAAGCTTTAACAGGATGCCACAGTTCATAGACAGTAGTCACTGGTGAGTGGTGGCGGGCCACTTGCTTTTTAACGATTAAACAGACATTTTCATGGGTGCGAGATCAGGAGAACGTGCTGGTCGGAGCAACGATTGAACACATTCTCTATCAAAGAAGGTCCGGACAATACAGACAACTTGCGGTCGTGCGTTATTCTGCTTAAATGTTGCGGAAGCCTAGAATATAGGGCAGAAGGGCGGGCCTTAACTCACCAGAAATTTAAAGCTCGCTTTTTAGAATGTCGGAAATGCGAACAAGAAATAACTGAGACGTGTATACTGTGGGACCCCATACTATTACTGCAGGTGATGGACAGTGTGATGATGTAGAATCCAAGCTGGCAAAGTAAATTATTCACTACGTTAAATACGGATAAGGAAATCTTGATGCTTTAAACAGGATTGTGATTTTTCTGAAAGGCGACTTCCCGCCATTCCTGTGTTCAGGTTTGCCGTTGATCGCACATTAAATGCGCCCATATCAGTGATGCGGTTTTGATGGTAATCAACATTTTGGTAACCGCATACTGGGTCATCACTTAGAGTGATGGTATGCGGTACCATTGGATACACGTCTAGATCAACCGTTGTTTTCATTCACCCCACTCTGAATACTCGCCATTACATTTCTGACGAGTTACAGCCCATCGCTCTGCCCTATATCCAGTGCCTCCGAAGCGCAGTATTGAAGCAGGACAATGCACGACCGCAAGTTGTCCATAATTTACAGACCTTCCTTGATACAGAATATGTTCAACTGTTGCTCTGCCCAGTGCGTTTTCCTGATCTTGCACCATTGAAAATGACTGTTTAATCGTTGAAAAGCTATTGCCCCCCCACCACTTACCAGTAACTACGATCGATGAATTGTGGTATTGGGTTGAAGTGTCATAAAGTGCTCTACCCGTACATGTCATCCAATCACTGATTGAGTCAATGCCTAGGCAGATAAGAACTGTAAGTGCTCACATAGGTCGCTGCTTTATGTACTGTTTTTTCAGTACATATTCCTCAAAATTTCCTGAAATTTTAATCAGTTGGTCTTCCTACTATAATGTATGTGCCCAATAAATATCATTCAGATATTCGTATTTCTTCTTGGCGTTGCAATTTTCAGAAACATGAATGTACTTTTGAATATTTTGCGCAAAAAGTCAAAAATTGCATGGGATTTGGTGAGCAACATCCTTTCCCGTCAAATGCAAATAATTGCAATGCATTTAAGAATTTCTTGGAAAACAAATCTTTCTGAATAGTGCTACAGTAAATATAGTTTGAAATTAATCAGTAAAAGAGTTGCCTGTTTCTCATACAAGTTTGTGTAGTATATGCATGTGGCCTCTTATTAAAAGTCTTTCATTTTAGTTTTGAAAAAAAAAAAAAATATCTTCCGAGTTTCAAATATTTAAATTGCACGTCAAATACACGATTAAGTTATACATATCATTAGTTCTTTAATTGGAAATTGAAAAAAAAACATGTATTTTGCAAGTTGAAAAATATTTATTTTTACTTTTATTTAGCGCTTAAAATGAATTTTACAATTTAAACACTTAAATTTATTTTATTTTTTATTGAAAACAATGTCTTTGGAAATTAACACGTACGGTGTTGTTTGGAAGCTGTATACATGCGGGAAAAAGAATATGGCACTCACAAATGTTACAGAAAAAGAAATCAAGTTAAAAAACCGCTTTGTTCAAATGATGAAAAGAAAAATTGCATCATTGAGAGAAACAAACAGAAAATGTAACTTATTGTAGAGAGAGAGAGAGAGAGAGAAAGGAAAGAAATAAAAAACATTTTTCTTGGGGTGAGGGAGGGGTAGAATTATATCTTCTAATGAAGATTCTTACAATATCAAAGCGTATGCTCATGCAAATAAATTCATTTCTCTGCATTTTTACTAATCCAAACACCTGTTTTACTTCCCCGCCAAATCTATGGTTGTTATTTAATTATTATTTAAATTCATAAAGAGCTTAAAATTTATTATAATTTTCTATTAAAATTTGGTTTAAAGTTTGAATAAGTTAACAAAAGATCTATGGTTTAAAAATTACTGTTATACATTTCTACTTTCTTTTACCCATAAGGTAGAGAAAGTATTGTCTTTGGGTCAAATTTTCGAACGCGAGAGTTATATTTATACGTTTTGAGGTCCCCTGAATACGAAAATCATGTTTTTAGCAAATGGTCTGTGTGTATGTCTGTGTGTGTGTCTGTCTGTTATCAGCATATCTCAAGAACAAATTATGGCAGAAAGTTCAAACTTGGTATTCTAAATGTGTATCATATAGGGAAGCTATAGTAAGCTTTTCCTTAAGATCAAGCAAATGGTTCGTGTACAGGGACAATCAAGAGACTTCTAATACATTACGTCTATGGGGGAAATTGCAGGAAAGTAGAGTTTAACGTCTATAGACTGCACTAAACCAAATGAAACGAATATATATTTTTTATAATAGAGATAGTTAACTGGGAAAAAAAATTTGTGTATGTAGGAGCCTCGCCTCCCCATTGGGGGGGGGAAGTCCCCCCTCGAGGGGAGTAAATTTTCATGATGGGCATCTTTCAAAAGAGCTCGCGAATACCTTTAAAACGAATGGTTGAACCATCGATCTGCGATAATTTAAAAAAATCGTACTTTTTCTTTTCTTTTTTTTTTTTGATATTGAGAATAAAATGGACTTTTTTTGGACATTTGGTGTTATACTACTTCTCTAATATGGAAATCGTCTGCCTTATCATAAAAGATAATTTTTTTAATAATAATTTTAATAAATTATTTTTTAAAAAGAGAATTATTTTTTAATAACCGAATTAAATTCTATATAAATGTAGGTGCATTAATGAAACGGGGGGTTGAGGGGGCGGTAGAACTAATTATCATATAAAACTATTCAGAAGTTGTGAAGTATATGAATTGTTTAACATAGGTTTACATAACAGTACTCGTTATCTTATCTATTAATCTGCAAGCTGTATTTAAATTATTAAATTTCAGGGTAAGAGAAAGTCGTGTGAGTGACACACCAGATTATTTACTTTCTCTTACCCATAAGGTAGAGAAAGTATTGTTTTTGGGTCAAATTTTCGAACGCGAGATTTTCTTATATTTACACGTTTTGAGGTCCCCTGAATACGAAAATCATGTTTTTAGCAAATGGTCTGTGTGTCTGTGTGTCTGTCTGTTATCAGCAATCAGCATATCTCAAAAACAAATTATGGAAGAAAGTTCAAACTTGGTATTCTAAATGTGTATCATATAGGGATGCTACAGTAAGCTTTTCGTTAAGATCAAGCAAATGGTTCGTGTACAGGGACAATCAAGAGAATTCTAATACATCATGTCTATGGAGGAAATTGCAGGAAAACAGAGTGTAACGTCTATAGACTGCACTAAACCAAATGAAACAAATATATATATTTTGTAATAGAAACAGTTAACTGGGAAAAAAAATTGTGTATGTAGGAGCCTCGCCTCCCCCCCTGGGGGGGAAGTCCCCCCTCGAGGGAAGTAAATTTTCATGATGGGTATCTTTCAAACGAGCTCGCTAATACCTTTAAAACGAATGGTTGAACCATCGATCTGCGATAATTTAAAACAAAGTTATCGATTTTTTTTACTTTTAACGAAAAAAAAAAAAAAAAAATCGTACTTTTTTTTTTTTTTTTTAATATATATATTGAGAATAAAATGGACTTTTTTGGATATTTGGTGTTATACTATTTCTCTAATATGGAAATCGTCTGCCTTATCATAAAAGACAATTTTTTTAAATAATAATTTTAATAAATTATTTTTTAATAACCAAATAAAGTTCTATATAAATGTAGGTGCATTAATGAAACGGGGGGTTGAGGGGGGCGGCAGCCCCCCTCACACAGAACTAATTATCATGTAAAACTCTTCAGAAGCCTAATATGAATTGTTTAACTTAGGTTTGCATAACAGTACTCGTTATCTTACCTATTAATCTGCAACCTGTATTTATAGTATTAAATTTCAGGGTAAGAAAAAGTCGTGTGAGTGACACACCAGATAATTTATTTTAAGTTACACTTATTGGGACATAGAGTTAAAAATTGTTGTTTGGTGAATTTTACGTAACCAGAGTAAAAAAGGTGTAAATTACGGTTATTAATGTGTAATCTGTACTGAAGTTTAAGAGTTAAGTTTAAGTTTGAAACAATTTTTATGAACTTAAATTTTGATCTAAATTACTGGTTGTGAAATCGGTATTTTTCGAAAACACAAAATAGTCCACTGATAAGCGATTCCCGTTTACCATTGTTTTAATTCCAAACAGTTGTGTACGTTCTTCTTTTTTATTTATTATGCAATAATAATGAGCGTACTATTTTGCTTTAAGCCATTGTCTTTAAAACTCATGTAAAACTTAAGTTTAGTTTAAGTATTTCACGTTAAACTAAAGGTTGAATAATTTGATCGTTACGTTTACTTACAAATATATATGTCAAAATCGTAGTTATGAAAATGTATTTATTTGAAGTAAACTTTTTTATACTAGTTCAGTATGAAGAATAAGAAAAACGTATTTCTGTAATGAGTATTTATCAAAAAACTGTTTTGCATCAGTTTCCATCGTGTCGCCAACGAGCGATAAATAGCCGAGGGTCGGATAGTTTCAATATTATTTTACGGACGATATATAAGGATTCTGCCAGAATTTTTTTATGATATACATAACCTCACGAGGAGAGTTTTCTGTAATTTTTTCGAATTTTTTTTTTTTTTTTTCGTATGCGTCTATGAAGACCTTCCTTCTAAGAGCTTATGTGTTATGTATTTTTTTTTCTTTTAATGACACAAAATTATTACAATTATTACGTACTTTTATATTTACAATTATTATTTACTTTTATATTTTCATGATCTCTTCACTATCATCTATACTTTTGCGAAATTTAAGAAATCTAAAGAGTTTTAAATATGTCAAAAAATATTTTTTCTAAACTTATTATTCTTTCATAAACATTTCTGAACGATAAGAAAAGATAAAATAAAATAAAACTATGTAATCGTGAACACGTGAACTTTTTCACATCCATGATCAATTTTTATTTGGCTTACCAACAAATGTCTCCGGTTTTATCTCGAGAACTTATGTAAATATTATTACTTGCTTTCTAGCATTTAAAATATTTATTCTTTTTATTTTCCATCTTACTTGTTATGTCACTAAATTATCAGTAAAAGTGTATATAGTTAAACTAAAAACCTTCTGACGTCTGATTAGTCTTCACCTAGCATCTCACACTGGCGACCCGAGACTCTAAATTAAAATAAAACAACAAAAACCATTAAAAATTATGTCAAAGACAGAATTTAGTTTAGTGTGGAGGACTATTTATTTCAATCTGCAAAATTTGTATTTATTTTATTTTTATTAAATTAATCCCAAAAACAAATTGTGGCAGAAAGTTCAAAATTGGCATTCTAAATGTGTATCATATAGGGATGCTACAGCAAGCTTTTCGTTAAGACCAAGCAAATGGTTCATGTGCAGGGACAATCAAGAGAATTCTAATACATTACGTCTATGGGGGAAATTGCAGGAAAGTAGAGTTTAACGTCTATAGACTGCACTAAACAAAATGAAACGAATATATATTTTTTTTAATAGAGATAGTTAACTGGGAAATTTTTTTTGCGTATGTAGGAGCCTCGCCTCCCCCCCCCCTCGAGGGAAGTAAATTTTCATGATGGGTATTATTCAAAAGAGCTCGCAAATACCTTGAAAATGAATGGTTGAACCATCGATCTGCGATAATTTAAAACAAATTTATCGATTTTTTTTTTTTTTTTACTTTTAACAAAAAACACTTTAAAAAAAATCGTACTTTTTTTTTTTTTTTTTTTTTTTTTTTTTAATATATTAACAATAAAATTGACTTTTTTTTGGATATTTAGTGTTATACTACTTCTCTAATATGGAAATCGTCAGCCTTATCATAAAAGATAATTTTTTAAAATAATAATTTTAATAAATTATTTTTTAAAAAGAGAATTTTTTTATTTTAATTAACGAATTAAATTCTACATAAATGTAGGTGCATTAATGAAACGGAGGGTTGAGGGGGCGGTAGACCCCTCACACAGAACTAATTATCATATAAAACTCTTCAGAAGCCTAATATGAATTGTGTAATATAGGTTTACATAACAGTACACGTTATCTTACCTATTAATCTGCAACCTGTATTTATAGTATTAAATTTCAGGGTAAGAGAAAGTCGTGTGAGTGACACATCAGATTATTTTTTATTTATTTTTTATCTCATTTATTGACCGAAAAACGTAGCCACGGATTTTTACTTTCTCTTACCCATAAGGTAGATAAAGTATTGTTTTTGGGTCAAATTTTTGAACGCGAGATTTTGTTATATTTACACGTTTTGAGGTCCCCTGAATACGAAAATCATGTTTTTAGAAAATGGTCTGTGTGTATGTCTGTGTGTGTGTCTGTGTGTGTGCGTGCGTGACTGTGTGTGTGTCTGTCTGATATCAGCATATCTCAAAAACAAATTATGGCAGAAAGTTCAAATTTGGTATTCTAAATGTGTATCTTATAGGGATGCTACAGTAAGCTTTCCGTCAAGATCAAGCAAATGGTTCGTGTACAGGGACAATCAAGAAAATTCTAATACATTACGTCTATGGGGGAAATTGCAGGTAAGTAGAGTTTAACGTCTATAGAATGCACTAAACCAAATGAAACGAATATATATATATTGTAATAGAAACAGTTAACTGGGAAAATTTTTTTCTGTATGTAGGAGCCTCGCCTCCCCCCCCTGGGGGGGAAGTCCCCCCTCGAGGGGAGTAAATTTTCATGATGGGTATCTTTCAAAAGAGCTCGCCGATACCTTTAAAACGAACGGTGTAACCATCGATCTGCGATAATTTAAAACAAAGTTATTATTTAAAACAAAGTTTTACTTTTAACGAATTTTTTTATTTATTTTTTTTTTTTTTTTTTTAATATTGAGAATAAAATGGACTTTTTTTGGATATTTGGTGTTATACTACTTCCATAATATGAAAATCGTCTTCATTATCATAAAAGATCATTTTTTAAAATAATAATATTAATAAATTATTTTTAAGAATCAGAATTATTTTTTAATAACTGAATTAAATTCTATATAAATGTAGGTGCATTAATAAAACGGGGGGTTGAGGGGGATTGTAGACCCTCTCACGTAGAACTATTTATCATGTAAAACTCTTCTGAAGCCTAATTGGAATTGTTTAACATAGGTTTACATAACATCGTTATGTTACCTCTTAATGTGCAACCTGTATTTATAGTATTAAATTTCAGGGTAAGAAAAAGTCGTGTGAGTAACACACCAGTTTATTTAAATGACTGAAATGATTTAAAATGAAGTGTTTCCATCTAAATTTCATACTTTAGTTAATATTAAAGAGTCTAACTGCCGCGTCGAGAAACTGTTTGCACCCTTGGATTCAGACACATCACGTCTATCATTTGGCACCCAATTTGTAACGATAGAACTGATATTTCTAATTTGTTTTGGTGTTACACAAAACTGGTCTACAAAAACTCCAGATAGAAACTGGTAATCGTCCGTTCTAATAAAAAAAAAAAATCATTCGCATTATTTCTTGAGGTATAACAGTTTAATTTAACTAGTACATGCTCTAATTGATTAATATTTTAATCTTTAATTGCTGTTTTCTCAGTTTCTTAAATTTATTCTTGCGTTATATCTCATCTACATTATGAGTCATTTTTATGAAACTTGGTAACAATACTGAATTTAACTGGAGCAAAGAATTTATACCTCAAATTAACATGATATTTTTAATAATTACATATTATATTAGCATTTTAATTTTAAAAATATAGCATATTTCGAAATACATGTTTAATCTTTTTAACACTTTCCAACAAGGTTGAAAAGTGTTTATGACTTCGGTTTGTCTGTCTGTCTGTCTGTCCGCGCTCTAACTCCCGTAAATATTTATGGAATTTCTTGAAACTGATATATGTTATTCTAGTTCACTATCGGACGGTTCCTATTAAAAATGGAGTTTATACCTCTACTGGTTTGTGTACAGGGATACCCGAAAGTATTTCAAAGCATTGTGTTCTATGAGAGGTATTTCTATAAACCATAATTTTATACCTTTACTGTAGACATAACTTCATGAAATTAAAATATGTTATTCAAGTTCACTATTGGACGTTCCCTATTAAAAATGGAGATTGTACCTCTACTGGTTTGTGTACAGGGACACCCGAAAGTATTTCAAAGCATTGTGTTCTCTGAGAGGTATTTCTATAAACCATATTTCCATACCTTTACTCTAGACATATCTTAATGAAATTGAAATATGTTATTCAAGTTCACTATCGGACGTTCCCTATTGAAAATGTAGTTTATACCTCTACCGGTTTGTGTAAAGGGACACCCGAAAGTATTTCAAAGCATTGTGTTCTATGAGAGGTATTTCTATAAACCATATTTTTATACCTTTACTGTAGACATATCTTATTGAAATTGAAATATCTTATTCAAGTTCATTATTGGACGTTCCCTATTGAAAATGGAGTTTATAACTCTACTCCAGTTTGTGTACAGGGATACCCAAAGTATTCCAAAGCATTGTGTTCTCTGAGAGGTATTTCTATAAACCATATTTTCATACCTTTACTGTAGACATATGTTAATGAAATTGAAATATGTTATTCAAGTTCACTATCGGACGTTCCCTATTGAAAATGGAGTTTATACCTCTACTGGTTTGTGTACAGGGACACCCGAACGTATTTCAAAGCATTGTGTTCTATGTCTTTCTATAAACCATATTTTCATATCTTTACTGTAGACATATCTTAATGAAATTGAAATATGTTATTCAAGCTCACTATTGGATGTTTCCTGTATCAAATGGAGGAAATACCAACATCGGTTTATGTACAGGGACACTCATAAGTATTCCAAAGCATTGCGTTCTAGGAGAAATATTTCTATAAATCAAATTTTAATAACTTTACTATCCACGAAGTTTTAGGAAATTGAAATATGTTATTTTCATGCACAAAAGAATGCTTTGCACAGAATGTAGCATGATTAGCATTAAATTTACAGGGTGACACAAAAATATCCAGTGATATTAAGAAGTATTAATAAAGAATCGCTAGAATTGTACTTTCGTTTAAGTTAAGCGTTTTTAACACTTTCTAGCATTTTTTAAGTGTGAATATGATTTCTGTTTTGTGTATCTGCCTGTCCGTCCGTATGTCTGTCTGCCTGTCTGTCTGTCCGATCTCTAACACCCGTAAATCTTTATGGAATTTCTTAAAACTGATATATGTTATTCAAGTTCACTATCGGATGTTCCCTATTGAAAATGGAGTTTATACCTCTACCGGTTTGTGTAGAGATACACCCGAAAGTATTTCAAAGCATTGTGTTCTATGAGAGCTATTTCTATAAACCATATTTTCATACCTTTGCTGTAGACATATCTTAATGAAATTGAAATAAGTTATTCAAATTCCCTACTGGATGTTTCCTGTATAAAATGGAGGAAGTACCACCACCGATTTATATACAGGGACACTCAAAAGTACGTATTCCAAAGCATTGCGTTCTATGAGAGATATTTCTATAAATCTAATTTTAATAACTTTACTTTCCACGAAGTTTTAGGAAATTGAAATATGTTATTTATATGCACAAAAGAATGCTTTGCATAGAATATAGCATGATTAGCTTTAGATTTACATGGTGGCACAAGAATATCCAGTTATATTAATAGGTATTAATAAAAAATTGCTAGAATTGTACTTTCGTTTACGTTAAGCGTTTTTAACACTTTCTAGCATTTTTTAAGTGTGAATATGATTTGAGTTTTGTGTATCTGCCTGTCCGTCCGTCTGTCTGTCTGCCTGTCTGTCTGTCCGATCTCTAACCCCCGTAAATATTTATGTAATTTCTTGAAACTGATATATGTTATTCAAGTTCACTATCGGATGTTCCCTATTGAAAATGGAGTTTATACCTCTACCGGTTTGTGTAGAGATACACCCGAAAGTATTTCAAAGCATTGCGTGCTATGAGATATATTTCTATACACCATATTTTCATACCTTTTCTGTAGACATATCTTAATGATATTGAAATACGTTATTCAAATTCCCTATTGGATGTGCCCTGTATAAAATGGAGGAAATACCACCACCGATTTATATACAGGGACACTTAAAAGTGTACCAAAGCATTGCGTTCTATGAGAGATATTTCTATAAATCAAATTTTAATAATTTTACTTTCCACGAAGTTTTAGGAAACTGAACTATGTTATTTAAATGCACAAAAAAATTCTTTGCATAGAATGTAGCATGATTAGGATTAGATTTACAGGGTGACCCAAAATTATCCATTTTTATTAAGAGTTATTAATAACAAAATGCTAGAATTGTACTTTCGTTTACGTTAAGCGTTTTTAACACTTTCTAACATTTTTAAGTGTGAATATGATTTCAGTTTGTGTATCTGTCCATCTATCTGTTTGTCTGTAAGCCCGCGCTTTAACTCCTGTAATTATTTATGGAATTTCTCGAAACTGATATATTTTATTGAAGTTTACTATAGGATGTTCCATATTGAAAATGGAGTGAATATCTCTTCTGGTTTGTGTACAGGGACACCCAAAAGCATTCGAAAGCATTGTGTTCTATGAGTGTTATTTTTATAAACATTATCCCTATAGAATTTTCCCCTTTTAAAATGACATTAATAGGACCTGTACAACTAGTTTGTTTACAGGGACAAAAAAAAAAAAAAAAAAAAAAAAAAAAATCATAAAAATATTGAAATTTATTGTTAATACTCTAAAATAATGTTTTGTATAGAATATGATATGATTAACTTTCTGATTTACAGGGCTACACTATAATATTCAGAGAGATCAAAAACTGTAATTTTAATCTAATGGCTACATTTTATTTTGCGTTAAGCCTTTTTAACACTTTCCAAAATGCCTAAGAGTAATTTTAAAATCAATTAGTCTATCTGTTTATTTTTCAGTCCTTCTGTCTGTTGTGTGATAACTTAGGCAAAGAATATTGAAAGTTATTCGATACAACAATTACGTTTAGTTGGAAAGTGTTACTAATCAATGCGCACTGCATGATTTTTGTTTCTTGTTTTTTTTTTTTTTTTTTTTTTTACTTTCTCTTATCCACGTAAATGGTAGAGAAAGTGTTGTTTTTGGTTTAAATTTTCGAAATCGAGTATTTACATGTTTTGAGGTCTCCTGAATCCAAAAATCATATTTTTAGCTGTTATGTCTCTGTGTGTGTCTGTTATCAGCATATCTCAAGAACAATCAATAGCAGAAATTCTAAATTTGGCATTCTAAATGTGTATTTTATATTGATGCTACACTAAACTTTTCGTTGAGATTAAGCAAATGGTTCATTAACATCTATAGACTGCACTAAACCATGAAACGAATATATATTTTGTATATGCATAAAAAAAGGTGTCATGCAGAATATGGTATAGAAAACATTCACTGTTTGTTTACAGGGCTACACAAAAGAACGGGACTTGAAATACGACAATACTTGCAAATTGATGAAAGTGGTACTTTAGGTTGTGGTTATTAATATAAGTGGTTATTAATATAAGATTATATTTATATGCACCATGTGATGTGTAGATAACTTTCTGAAGATATACAGCGCTGCCAATATTTAAGTCGTAACATTCTTTTTTAATGTGTAATTGGATGGGCTTTACTATAATATTTTACAATGTCCAGGAAAGCTACTCAGAAATTAAAATTAATTCTCATAGCCATATGATTAATAATGTATTTTTTTAATGTGTTTTTTATATACTTACACGTTTTGAGGCTTCCTGAATACCAAAGTCAAGTTTTTAACGCTTGATCTTTGTCTGTGCGACTTAGAGTCACACTGTGTGACTGTCGCTTAGAGTAAATTAAACACAAATAATTTTAGTCTATCCAAATGTTGCATTTTGAAATTAATACGTTTGCTACTAAAAAAATTGATGAAGGTTGAAAACTTTCAAGGAAATTTGTGTAAAAGACTTCTAAATAATTTTAAATGAACATTTGAATTTAATGACAGATTTGAATTCTATATAAATAACGAAACAGAGGGTTGAGGAGGGACCCCCGCACATAGAATTATTTGTGAAATAAAGCTGTTCCAAAGCAATGAATTGTTTTATCATAGATTTATAAACAGTATTCGTTATCTTACCCCTTAATCTCCAATCTGTATTTATAGAATTAAATTTCAGGGTAAGAGTAAGTCGTCTGAGTGACACACCAGATTGTTTATAGTTAGTGGATGTACTTTACTATAATATTATACCATGTCCAGAAAGCTGCTCAGATATTGAAATCAATTCATCTTAGTCATATGGTAAATAATGTATTTTTTTAAGCTAAATATTCTTCGCTTAGTTTTTTGTATATTTACACGTTTTGAGGTTTCCTAAATACCGAAGGCACGCTTTTAACGTTTGATCTCTGTCTCTGTCACTTAGAGTAAATTAAAAACAAATAATTTCAGGCGATCCAAATGTTGTATTTTGAAATTATAAACAAATTAATAAAAAAGTTTTATCAAGACTGACAAGAAGTTTGAAGGAATGTTGCATGTGAAAGTTGTCCGAATAATTTTAAATGGACTTTTGAATTTAATAACAGATTTGAATTCTGTATAAATGTAGGTAGCATAATGAAACAGGGGATTGAAGGCGGGGGGGGGGGCGCTCACATAGAATTATTTGTCGAATAAAGCTGTTACGAAGCCTAATATGAATTGTTTTATCATAGGTTTACACAACAGTATTCGTTATCTTACTTCACAATCTCCAATCTGTATTTGTAGAATTAAATTTCAGGGTAAGAGAAAGTCGTGTGAGTGACGCACCAGTTTAATGTTTCCATTTGTAGTATAAGTCCAAGAAATGAACTTTTTACATAATTATCAGTTATATTTTGGGTTTTAGACTTAATATTTTTGTCCCAATCTTGAGTGCGGTAACCACATGTCAAGTTTTGTATTTGAAATTTTAATGAAATTAATTCAATTTAAAAAAAAATAAAATTTAGAAGATAAATAAAAAATTTGTATTGTATATATATAAAATCCAACTCTCAAGGGTAAAATTTTGAAAGTAATATGAATTACAGTTAATGAAAACTAAAGTATTTTGTATCATGGTAAAATTGTATCACAGTAAATCAAGAATCTCCTTAGGCCCATTAATTTACGTGTATTAATGACTATTCTATGATCGTCATTACTCTTAATAAAATTTAAATTTTATAATTAACTATCATTTTTTAACATTTGCAAACAAAGTTGAAAAATGCGCATGACATCGTTTTGTCTGTCTGTCCGTCTGCCCGCCTCTAGCTTCCGTAAATATTCGTGGAAACTGATACATGTCGAAACATATGTATGTTGCTTAAGTTCCTTAATGGACGTTTCCTATTGAAAATGGAGTAAATACCACCACTGGTTTGTATACAGGGACACCCGAGAGAATTTCAAATCATTGCGTTCTATGAGACGTATTTCTATAAATCATATTATGAAGACTTTTATTTTGCGCAAATTATTATGAAATTGACATTAACAAAACAAGAAAATGCTTTCTATAGAATGTAATATGATTAGCATTAAGACTTACAGGACCACACGAAAATATTCGTTTACATTAATGGCTACAATTGAAAATCTCTGGAATTGCATTTTCGTTTGCATTTTCAGTTTTCAGCAATTTCCAAGAATTTTTAAGAGTGATTAAGATATGAATTCTACATGTCTAAACTTCTGTCAGTCCGACTGTCCGCTCTTTAACTTCCGTAAATAATCACGGAATTTGCTGAAACTGATATATGTTATTCAATTTCATTATGGGACGTTCCCTATTTAAAATGGGGTGAATAAAACACTCGGTTTATGTACAAGGACACCTAAAAATATTCCAAAAGTTTGCTTTCTATGAGAGTTATTTCTATAAATCACATTTTAACAGTTTTATTTTGTATAAATCATAATGAAATTGACATTTATCACTCATGTGCACAAGGAATTCTTTCTATAGACTATAGTAATAATTAGCATTAAAATTTATAGGGCCACACAAAAATATTCTGCTACATTATGGGCTGGAATTGGAAATTCTTGGAATTTCATTTTCGTTTGGGTTAAGCGTTTTTTATACTCAATAAAAATATTTATAAGTGTTTATGGCTTCAAATAGTTTATTAGGTTATCTGTCTGTATTTCACTGCTATCTGTTTGTTGTGTAATCACGTAGGCAGCGTACATTGAATATTAACCCATGTTGTACCAAGCACTGATTTCTTTTATCTTTAATTATAAAATCTGAAATACATGTTTTTTAAGCCTATGTATATGTTACCGCTAAAGTGCAGAAATCAGTTAATCTGCAGATTATCTAGGTAATCTGCACATTAACTAAGGCGATCCGTTAAAGTAAGAAAAATTGTTTCATTTCTCAAATTACCTAGGTAATCTGCGAATTACCTAGATAATCTGCACATTACCTACTAGGCACTCGTTAAACTGAAAATAAGATCTCCGGTGTTGTAGTTTTACAGCCCACTGTATTGTATTTGTTTTTTTCATTCGGGGAAAAAAAATAGTTTTCTTTCCTTTTCTTTCTTTCTTTACTTATTTTAATCTGTATGTCTTTTAATTTTTATGTCTTTTAAAGTTATATTTGTTTTAAATTTTTTTTTTTTATTTCATCTTTTTTATTCTGTCAATAGAAGTTTGAAGATGTTATGCATTTTTAATATGAAATATAACTTTAATAGCTTTCAATAAATTCTATTTTATAAATGAATGTTAGAATTGTAAATACAGTAACGATTTCTTTTCAAAATAAAAATATTTAACCATTTAAATAAATATTTAAAAAAAAGTTTTATTAGCAACTTATTACTATTTTTTTTTAAAGTTATGCACCAATTTTTAATTCGATAAAGAAATATTAAATTAGACAATTCAGAAGCATTATTTAAGAAGTACTTCAAATAATTAAAACTGCTTTAATAATTTTTAGAACGCATGAAAATTAAAATAACTGTTTTCCAATGCTTTATTAAACTATATTTTGCAGCATACATATATCTGTACAAGTTTAGCAAATATATTAATTTTACAATAAAAAAAAAAAAAAAAAAAAAAAAAAAAAACTTCATTAACATATTTTATGTGACAAACTACAACGAAATTATCTGAAAAAGCGAACAAAATAAAAATAAAAATGTAATCATGATATATAAAATATATAAAGGAAACTTGAAATTGAAAACAACAACAACAAAATGTAATGAAGTGCTAAAAAATGCATAAAAATTTCATATTAAGTATGTTTTAAAGAAAGCCATAATATTGAATGTCATATTTTTCAGAGTTAAAAATTGATACTTTTTTTTTTTTTTTTTTTTCCCAGTAAGTAATAGTAATTTAAATCAATTTTTAAATAAATTAGTTTTAAAAAGTTGTGTTTTAATAGTTATATTTCGGGAGAAAATAATTACTGTGTTGTAAATTTTAATATTCATAATTGAAAATGAAGTTTAAGGAGATACAGCGTTTAATTAAGATTAGATTTCAATAGCAAATTGCAGTGCAGACCCTTATCAAACTTATATCGACAGAATTAAAAAAGGAGAAGAAATAAAATCAAAATTAAAACAATTATAACTTACTTGTTACTTTTAAGTTTTGTGTTCGTCATAATGAGAAAACTATAATAATCATGTCTTCGATGCTCCACATTTTACGTTTACCAATTATCATAGCGGAAGCGGAGCGGAAAGGATGAAAGTTTTGGTTTGTGTTTGAAGGCCATTCGCGTATCTGTATCACATGACTGTTTGACGTCATAGTGAATGAAAAAAAACTAAGGCTCGAAACAAACATTTGAACTTTAACGACACAGAAGCCGTTAATCTGCAGATTACCTAGTTAAAATGCGGAAAACTCTTGATTCTACACTTTAACGGGTCATTTTAGTTAATCTGCAGATTAGCTAGGTAATCTGCAGATTAACGGATTTCGAGCTTTAACGGTAACATATACACACAAAATCAAGTCCAATAAATCATAAAGATTTATAATATCAGTTTTTAACATATATAATATAACTTTATAAATCAGTAAATAAGCTTTAAAAATTATATATTAAACATTGAGTAAATGCGTTTAATATAACGCACCCATCTTTGGCTATTTATTTTGCAGATAATTTGGTGGTTTAACATGGGGCTGTTAAAATAAGGATATACTTATTAGTATTAATATTATTGTTATCACTATAAAGATTCCATAAATATTATTTTTTAACAATAATATTTTAATTTTGTTTTTAAGCAATTATTCTCAATGTTGTAGTCGCCTGTTCTTCAAAATTGTAGTGAAGGAAATTCCCAGTTAGGGAATTTATTAATAACGGATTGTATATTGTATATCAATAGCTACAAGTTATTATTATTATTGCTTTTTTAGGTTATGTAGAATTCTATAAGTAAAAGTATTTCTAAAAAAAAAATATTTTCATATTTTAAAATTAAATAGTATATATTTATTTTATCCAAAGCATCATTGTATTTATTTAGAGTTAAAAAGTTGTTATAAAAAAAAAAAAAAATGAATATTTTCTACATTTATCTTCTTCTCAATGGATTAATATAGTAGAATAGCTTTGGTGATAGCTTTGGCGAAATAACAATTATGTTATTACATTCATTATGTAAATAAAAAATACATAAATAAAATGAATTGACTTTTATTTTTGTTTTTATGAGAAGTTTCTAATTTATTCAGAGATAAAATAATGCAATTTTGAAATAGATATTTTTAAATGAAAAGTTTAACAAATTAATAATCATAGAATTTATGTGAACTTTAGAAAATATTTTCTGTGAATTATGCATAACAGAATGAATTATATGAATTATACATAAACATTTTCTATGAATTATATAACTTTTATTGAATTCTCAAAAGATTTTAAAAGCGTCAAAAATCAGATATTTAATACTAAATTAGTCTAGCTGAAACACATAAAAATAATTAAATTTCAAAATGTTTTCACACAAAATAAAATTTTCTTATAAAGGTGCGTTATTTGATGGATTGACTTATATTTCATGGTATCGTTAAAAAAAAAAAAAATAATAATAAAAAAAATAAAAGGCCATACGGAATATTCTATATTGATTGATTGATTGATATTTAGATGTTAAGGAAACAATTTACATTTTGAATATATATATATATATATATATATATTTTTTTTTTTTTTTTTTCATTTTAGAAATTATAGTAAAAGTTATGAACTTTAATAGTGAAGTAAAAGAACATTTTAAAAAAGTAAATAAATGTTAAAATATTTTATAAATGTATATTTAATAATTATATATAAAAAAAAAAATCTATTTATATTTACTTACAGTTAAAAAAAAAAAATAATAATAAAATAAAATTGCTTTCGCATGTTGTACAAAAATGTGCTTATGTTTAGATGAATCCAATATTGCATTTAAGGTAACTTTTTTACTGGTATATATGCAGAGATATGCAAATTATTAGATTCGATTTAGAAAAATAACATTTCTTTACTTTCTGCTTTCACTTTACAATATTTCTATTTCCAAATTCGTAGATATAAAAAAGATGTTTCACCTTATATATTTCGTTGTAAGTTTTCTCCAGAACACAAAAGGGGACCAGTAGCAGATTAAAAAAGAGTTGTGATCACCGTATAAAAATTAATTGGTACAAAAGTCCTGTTTCCTATTTAAAAAAAAAAAAAAATGTAATCTTTACATCTCTGTATGAGGACGCTTAATAAATATGTGTTGATTTCCTTTTTTAGTGCACTCTGAAGATGTTAAACTGTACCAATAAATTTTTGCCCATACATGTAATATATTTCAATAATTTTGTATACCTTTGTAATCTTTAACTATGTTTCTTGCGATCATGGAAGCCTCTGCGTATGGGATGACTGAACGAGTCCACTGTTAAAATAGGGGAGATAATTTTTTCGTTGAGAGAAAATAAGCGATAAGGGAACACCGCGAACCGAATGATTGGATGTTTACTAAATTCCAACCTGTCGGTCAAATTTTCACCCCTTAAAGATTTTGGACTGGTCCTCACTGCTAGGCGTAGGAAACGTGGTTGCACTGTACACAAACCATTTCCCCTAATTTAGAGAAAATTTCAAATAAAATACCCGTATGATACAAACTTAGAATACCGAGTTTTGACTTCCTGCTAATGTTTGCTTGTGAGTTATACTGATAACAGACTTATATACAGACAAGCATCCACAGAGAGAGAAATAGAACGTTAGATGTACACACACATACTAACAGTTAAATACATATTTTTCAGATTTTGGGGACCTTAGAACTTGTTCAGAAAATCTGAAAACAAAACTTCCTTTACCATACATGGATAAGAGAAAGAAAAAAAAAATTCTTTTTAATTTATGCAATACAACTTTCTTTCAGATTTTATATTACATAACATCATAAAATCGGAATAAAATTTTATTATTACCAAACTCCAAGTATTTCAATTCCAGAAAAATAGAAAAGGAATTAATCCTGAAAATAGTTACTCCGAAACTTTCAAGTATTAAATGCAATTCTTTTCGTGTATGACAACGAGAAAACTGTATAATTGATAGAAGGATCAATATGAGAGACTATTTTTCTTAGTGATATTTCATTCCTGAAACTTCTAACATATTAAATTTTGTGGACAGAAAAGACTTAAGCAAATAAAGGAAAAATAAATCTCATTTCATTTTAACGTCAAGCTGCTAGAGTAAATTGATTATCTATCGAGAAGTAAAAATTCTTGTCCATTCACTATAAATTAAGGAAATTGAAAAAAAACTGCATTCAGATATTTCTCTATAATTTTTTAAAACCTTTTTATATATCCACAAGAAGAATGTATTGGTATAGAAAACTTTTATCTAATTTCGAATTTCGAAATATTTATGTTTTTGAAATTTCCTGAACAAGATTTTTTGATTTTTACCACGTTTTTATTAAGTCGCTTTCTTGTTTGTTTGTCCAGTACAAAGCTTGCAATTGGTTTCTAACTAACTTTTCTACTAGCTAGATATTTAAACCTTTCGAATAGCTCAGAACACGATGACAATGTATTCTTTGAATACTTGTATTCAATTAATAAATGTTTGAGTTTTCTTATAATTGCTCTCTTTATTACGTATTTGATCATTTTCTCTCAAGTTGATTGTAAAATCAAAAGATTTTTTAAAAAGTATTTATTTATACATAGAATTGTCAAGTTTATATGATTCAACAGAAAATTTAAAATTGTGGTATATAAAAACTTCTTTTTATCTTTGAATTATTAGAAACTGTCTGCTTATCAATGTATTACCTAAATTTTGTGGATGCTGTACTAAAGAAAAAATTTGCGTGCTCAAAATCGTAAGAAAAATTTATATTTTGTTGGGTCTTGGTATAAATTTCTGCTTTTTAGACATGCATTGCACAGGAAGCTCTTCCACTTTCGAAATGACTATATTCCAGCTTTTGTTGTGCATAAAAACACAATACTATATGATAATATATGTGAATATGATAATATATGATACAATATGTAAGTAGGTCATTATGAAAAACTCTGCAAATTCAAACAATATATCTTTATATGTATATATATTTGCTTAGTAATGAGAAATTCTTTTGTATATAATGGCATATTTCTGTGTAATATTATTCTGTAATTTATATCAATCCTCCATTGAATCTTTGATTTTTTTAATTTTTTTCAGTTTGGAGAAAAATAACATTAATTTTCGTCAACAGAGTGCACTGGACGCAAACGAGCCCAAAATATATGAAAATCACATTTCTGTCAAATGGAGGAAATAAGATTAAGGGATTATTCCTGATGACGAAGTTATTTAATGCGTTTTCTAATAGTGATATGCTTGTAAACATTGTGAACTTGTGAAAACTGGTAAGCATTATGTTTATAAACATAGAGCTACTGAAAACTAGTAAACATGACTGTGACATGCTTACGAAAATTTGTCTGTATGAAAACAAACGTTATTTTCAGAGGAAATCTACAGGGTGACAAGAAATATCTTGGACACACATGATACATTATAATTTTAATGATAATGAAAATATTACGACCAGACTTCAATAAATATGAATACATTATTTTGTCTATTATATTTACAAATTTTCAAGTTGGATACCTTTAGCCTTAATACAGAGCTTTAAACGTGTCACAAAAATTTCGGCTATGGGCCCGCAACTCATTTACTGATATTTTATCCCATTCTTTGCATAAGAATTTCTTTAGGGATGCCAAAGTTTTATGAGTTTTAGCACAGACCCTTGTCTCCAAGATGGAACAAACAGAATAATCCATCGGGTTCAAATATGGGAAATACGATGGCCTACCTTGAGCTCCAATGAAGTCCTTGCACCAATCTTGAGTGCCTTTAGCTCTGTGTGCAGGTGCGGAATCCTGTTGGATGGTCCATCTTTTGATTCCAAAGAACTTTTGCGACCAAGGTAAGACAGCATCTTCCAAAATGAGTTTGCGATAGTGGTAGTTACAGATATTTGGTTTGAAACTTCGTCCAAGTTATTTCTTGTCACCCTCTATAGTATTCTCGATTGTTGTGCTCTTTGTATAAACAAATTCTAATGTAACTACATAATTCTATTAGGCGAGACGTAGTTAATCTTAAACTTTAGACTCAAGGCCCCTTTGCCCACCCTTCCGCAGATTTAATTTTTTTTTTCTAGTCCATTTTTTTCTGCATTTTCTCGCTGGTATGAGTTTCTCTTTCTTTTTTTCACACAATTGTGATTATGTGTTTTTTTGTTTTCATTCAATGCTGTTTTCTATATATTTTTAACTTTTTTCTCATTTTATTTCATTCTAAAGTGCGTTGGTAATTACAATTGTAATTGCTATTTAGGAAAAATAAAACCAATAAATAAAATCACTGTGTTTTAGTTCTAATTTATTAAATCACTGAAATGTAATATTAAATCTCTAGTAACACAGTGACTTTGATGACGCGAATGTATATTGAACAAATTTTGTATATTCAATGCTTTTATCTCTTCAAACTTACATTCTGTGACATGGTTATAATTAATCAATTTATAACTGCATATAAAATATTGCAACAATCGTCATATTGTGAATATTCTGCTGGTATTTCGCATTTAAATTTTAATGATCGGAAATATCTTTGATTATCTGAAATCTAATTTACACATATGACACTTCAAAGCTGTTAGAATATGAGCCTTTCACATTTATCTCACGTACCCAATCTCTTTCATGTAAAGCTACGGATAATGATGCAGCGACTAAATGAAACGTATAGATTTATGTCAACAAAAGGAGCTTTAAGGTTTCTGAATTGCACTAAGCTTCATTAATTTGAGATCAACAGGGTTTTGAGAAGTTAGTACACCAGTTTAAAGTCAGTTGTTGCTAAATATAGGTTAGCCTCAACTTAAATTTAAATGGTAAACTTTCCTATGCGTTAAATTGTAAATTTAAATTAAAACCATCTATTTTTATGAGGCACGTAAAATTAATATGTTCATTTAATATGGTATAAAAATTAAACAAAGGAAAAGGTGCTAACTAATGCTACAAATTTCAGATTTTTAACCTTGTGCACTCGAGGCCTTTTTTGCTTCCACGAACCAGCAATTCGAAACGAGTTTCTGCATATTTCGTGAATTACAACGGTGGACATAATTATAAGACACCTATCTAATTTGACAAATAGTGAAAGAAAAGATTCAGAGCTTAAAAATGTTTTATCAAATACGTCAAAAACATAAATTTATTCTGTTATCACACGTAATTGTTTTACAGAAATGATATTTTTATAGAGTTTAATAAAAAAAAGTTAAAAATACCATGGATAAAATTATAAGACACCCCAACATTTTAATTAAAACACCTGCTTTTTTCGAAAATAATGTGCAAAATGTATATTTTCTGCACGCTATTATGACGTCTGCAGTTAACTAAAGCAGACGATAACCGACTTTACGCATTTACAAACATGCCACGAGGTACAGAATAAAAAGAAAGTGAAAATCGCGAATTTTGGAGATTAAACGGAACTGGTGCTTTAATTAATAATATTTCAAAAGTTATTAAACGCTCTAGATGTGCAATTAGAAATATTTTGAAAAGAGGAATTAATGGATCGGTGATTAAAAGATCTGGACGTACTCCTTGCTTGCCCTCAAGAGACAGAGGCCATGTGCTTTCGCTCGCTACACAGAATAAGATGACCACTACAGGCATTAAGGCGGAGCGTCAGTTTCTCGATAATCTACCTTTTCCCAAGAGATGGCGTTGTATTTCACTTGAGCGATAGTTTTCTCTTTCTGGTAAACTAAGACTCCTATAATACGAGCTGGCTCACAGCTGATCATTGTTGCCCAGCGGAAATATAGCTTGGCGACGTTTAGTTGCATACGTATTACTCGGCGTCTTTATCGCCTAAAATGGCGAGTTTGCCTAAACAGAAGAGCGAATTATTGTTTGTACTTGATAAGCTTGGCAGTAATATTTGGCGAAATTTCCTCATAACACTTGTAAAAGTAGCGATCACTGTTGCTGTTAAATTAGTTAATTTTAAATACTTATACACTTTGAAAAGTAGTGTAGGTTGTAAAATACAACATTTAGATAATCAAACAGCAATAAAAACAAATAATTGACACAAAAAATGCAAGGAAACATACCATAATTACACTTCATATTTGTGATTGAAAGCTAAGCGTCCAATTTTCTTTTGGACGCTAATAACTAATTTCTTTCGCCTTTCTTCAGCTGTTGGGAATCTAAACGTTCTAAAAGCAGTTCTGATATGATGTAAGCAATTTTCGGCTGCACAACCCCCGTTTTATGTGATTTGATAACACTTGAAATTCGGACCGCGTGGGCAACAATCGCTGAGTGGGAAACAAAATGCCTGATGAGCCAGCCTGTATTGAAGGAGTTCTATGGTAAACTAGTTCTGTTGAGTACGTCATTTCCCCTTTTCCTGTGACGTCAAGTGAAGTACGCGGGGAAAAAAAAAAAAAAAGAAAGAAAAAAAAAAGGGGAAAAACAAGTGTGGTCATCCCAGAGCATATATTAGTTCGGTTCATCCTCATTTTCAAGATTTTTTATATTTGTTTTGTATTAGCAGTCACATAAGAAGTTTGTACTGAAATGCGCTGTAACTGTATAAGTGAAATAATTATAATAACTTTAATCACAAGTGAAATGTGTTAGAGGGCAATATAACACTTTAAATTGCAAAAATTTTCATGGTAAAATAATAAAATTTCTGTATAGTTTTTTTGCATTTCAAATTTAAATTTATATTCTCTCAAACGGGAATCAGTGGCGGATCCAGAACTTGACTTTGGGGGGGGGGGGTCTAAGATTTTTCAAAGTGTTATTCTGGACCAATAAAAAATTTACAATTGCAATATTCAATTGTGAATGTCAGTGTTTTTTTTTTTTTTTTTTTTTTTTTTTGGGGGGGGGGGGGGGGGATTAATATTTATAGTGTACTTATTAATGAAAAAACATTGAGTGAAACATTTGTGAAACTCAACTATATCAATACATACAACTCACTGATATCAGTAGAACCTCGCCAATTAAGAATTTTAAGAACAAATTTTTCAACACAATACGATAATTTATTATGGCAAATTAATTTATATTTCACCGTGTTTTTATTTACTTCGATTCTTATTTATTTGTGTGTGCAGTACAAATCTTGCAATCGATTTTTAACTAACTTCCCGACTAGCTAGATATTTGAAGCTTTCAAAATAGCTCAAAACACGGTGACAATACATTTTTTAAATATTTTTACCCAACAGTTTCGGGTCCCTGGTGGCCTCCACAGAGTTTATATGTTTCAACAGAAAATTTATTTAACTAACTTTCCGCCTAGCTAAGCTACACATTTGAAACTTTTAGAATAGCGCAAAACCCGATAACAATGCATTTTTTAAATACTTTTAGCCAATTGTTTCAGGTCTTTGCTGCCTTCGGTAGCATTTATATGATTCAACAATCTTATAACTTCCTGACTAGCTAGAAATTTGAAACTTTTAGAAAAATTCATAACACGATGACAATGCATTTTTTTTTTTTTTTTAAGTCAATTGTTTCGGATCCCTGCTGCCTTCTGTAACGTTTATATGATTCAACAATCATGAACTTCCCGGATAGCTAGCCATTTGAAACTTTTTGAATAAATCAGAACACGATGACAATGCATTTTTAAAATTCTTTTGGCCAATTGTATCGGATCCCCGCTGCTTCGGTAGCGTTTATATGATTCAACAAAACTTCCCGATAGAGTCACCCGACCCGAACCCGATAGATAATTTTAAATCAACCCGAACCCGACAAAAACATTTTCATTAAACCGAAACCCGACCCGAACCCGACAAAAAAAATTTCATCAACCCGAAAACCAACCCGAACCCGCAACAGAGAACTTTTTGCGACCCGAACCCGACCCGAAACATCTAACCCGAACCCGACCCGAAAAATAAATCAACATTACTTATTCATTTAAAAACCATGCAAAACAAGGTAAAATGATATAACATGACATAAAATAAAGTAAATTTTCACTGTCACACAGTTGGTAAATTAAAAAAAGAAAAAAACTGTGTATGTTGTGGCCACCACAAGACATTCTTCTATATTTTTCTGTCAAATTCACTAAGTGCGAATAATTTATTAAAACTATGATTAAAAATATTCAACATGATGAATGCAAATAATTTCATCTTAGGGAAATCTAACACTAAATATCTAAAGAGAGACAGTTTTATCGTCTATAAATAACATCTTAAAGTAGCATGTTGTGTCCACCACATGACTATACAAATTTTCCTATACAAATTTATTTTCCTATACAAATTCACTCAGTAAAAAACTTTATTAAAATTAATATTTAAAAAAATTATATTTCATGATAATGCAGTCGATTTCCATATTAGAGAAGAAGTATAACACTAAATGTCCAAAAAAGTCAATTTTATCCTGATTATTATTATTATTATTATCGTTAAAAATGAAAAAATCAATAACTTTATTTCAAATTATCGCAGATCGATCGTTCAACCATTCGTTTTATAGGTATTGACGAGCTCTTTTGAAAAATACCCATCATGAAAATTTATTCCCCTCGAGGGAGGGACTTGCCCCCCAAGGGGTAAGACGAGGCTCCTACATACATTTTTTTTTTTTTTTTTTTTTCCCCAGTTGAATACCTGTATTACAAATAATTCTTTTAAATTTCACAATGATTATTAAAAATATTTATACAAATTTTTGCGCATTTATACCAAATTTTGTCCTATACCACCGGGTTAAAAATTTAGAAAAAGCGGGATGGCAACGCAACCTGTTGGATAGTTTTTACCAAAAGTTGATAGGCACTAATTTATCTCAAGATGTAACTACATACCAATTTGTATTAAATTCTCTGCAGTAATTCCTGAGATACAATTGCTACAATATTTTATCACACACACACAGAGACAGACAAACTGACGTTTTCTAAAAATGGTCAAATCGTGTTCTACAACTCTCAAAACGTGTAAATTCATCAAAAATCCGAGGTCGAAAATTTTTACGAATCCAATATTTTCTTCTATTGAATATAAAAGAAAGTAAAAATTAAAAATGTATTTTTATAATGGTTATCTCACATATCAAGTTTTGTACAGTTATATGACATAGAAGTTGAGATATAGCCATCCCGTTATCGATGAAATTTGCAGAATAGCAGCACCACCTATTGGCCGACAAGCATTCAAACTGAATCAGCATAATGTCTCATAATCGCCTTCTCACATATTAAGTTTTGTTTGATGATACGCAGTAGAACCTGAGATATAGCTTTCCTCGTAATTGTGGAAATCGCTGTGTAGCAGCGCCACCTGTTGAGCAATTTACACCAAAAGTTGGCAAGCGCTATTATATGTTAAAGTGTACCTACATACAAATTTATATGCAATTCTCTGCATAGCCTTTCTTTAAATTGCGGAAATCACTGTATAGCAACGCCACTTGTTGGCTGATAGGCATTCAAATTGAATAAGCGAAATATCTCACATTGGTCTTCTCACATATCAAATTTTGTTTGATTATACCCAATGAAACCTGAGATATAGCTTCCCTGAAAATGCAGAAATCGCTGTATAGCAGCGCCACCTCTCGAGCGGTTGACACCAAATATTGATAGGCACTAATTTAGGTCAAGGTGAATCTACATATGAATTTAAATGCAAGTCTGAACAGTAGTTCCAACGATACAGCTGCCACAAAATGTTTGTTACACCCACACAGACGGACAGACAGACATTTTCTAAAAATGGTCAAATCATGGTCTAGACCTCTCAAAACTTGTAAATCCGTCGAAAACCGGAAGTCGAAAATTTTTACGAATCCAATACTTTCTTCGATTGAATATAGAAGAAAGTGAAAAAAAAATTAAAATGTAATTACTGATTGTATTGAGTTGAAAATTAAAAAATCAAAAAAAAATGTTTAATACTGTTTAAACATTTATGTGAGTTGGGAACTTCAAGATTGTAAAAATGTACTTCAAATTCAGCGTTACTTACTAGTTCGCTGTTTAATGTTTATATTCTGGGGAAAAAAAAAAAAAAATGTATATTTATTTATTGCTTTTGTTCGACGTGAATGTTTATAATTATTTGGAACATCTGCTTTCCCACAATCACTTTCAATTCACATGATCAGCAAATTATCTTTCTACAGTGGCAATTTTCGTGTTTTGTTTATTTGTTGAAGAGAAGAATAATATTATTATTACGCACAGATTTTAATAATATAAGGAGATGCCTTGATGGAATCCGTTTCCTAAATGTGTTTATTTTACATTACTTTTTACTTTCTTCTGTATTCAATTGAAGAAAGTATTGGAATCGTAAAAATTTTCAGCTTCCGTTGTTTGATAGATTTACACGTTTTGCGGATTCCAGAACACAATTTGACTAGGTATTTTTGGAAAATATGTCTGTCTGTTTGTGTGTGTGCGTGAAAAAAAAAAAAAAAAATCTTGTGGCGACTGTATCTCATTGCATATAAATTTATATGCTGATGTACATTGATCTAAATTAGTTCCTATCAACCTTTGGTGTCAATTTCTCAACAAATGGCGCTGCTGGACCGCGGTTTTCACAATTTCAGGAAAGGCTATATCTCAGGAACTGCTACACGATTTTACGTATAAATCTATATGCAGATACACTTGATACACTTTGACATAAGTTAGTGCCTACCAACTTTTGTGTCAATTGCTCAACAGGTGGTGCTGTTATACGTCGACTTTCGCATTTTCAGGGAAGGCTATATCTCAGGTTCTGTTGTGCATAATCAAACAAAACTTGACACGTATCAGTGTAGCCATTACATGACATTACGCTGATTCAGTTTGGAAGCATATCAGCCTATAAGTGAAGCTGCTATACGGCAATTTTCCCTGAGAACGGAATGTGGCTACATCTCAACTTCTATGACATATAACGGTACGAAACCCGATGTATGAGGTAACCATTATGAAGACGCATTTTTTAAGACTTTATTTATGGAGAATTAAACTGTCTTTCTTTTCTTATATTTAGTGTTAGTTTTTATAAAATGAAAATCATTCATTATGGAAGATAATTTTAATAAATAATATTTTTAAGAAAATATTTTTACTGAGCGAATTCCTATAGGAAAATATAGAAGAAAATTTGAGGTGCTCACAGTATACTAGCTTTAAATGAAATCACAAGTATTTCTTCTATATTTGATGTATATACAAGCATAAATGGAGGAAAATTCAAAATTCCGTTCACATAAAAGCGAGGATTGAATTTCATTAAAAGTAAAGGTATTAGAAAAAAAAAAAAAAAAAAAAAAATATATATATATATATATATAGTATGTTGTGCCCACCAGAAGACTTTCTTCTATATTTTCTAATACAAATTCGCTCAGTACTGATAATTTATTAAAGCTATTATTTATTAAAATTACCTACCATAATGAATGCAGACGATTTTCATCTTAGAGAAAAGTTACACTAAAAGTACAAAGAAAGACAGTTTTTTTCTCTATAAATAATATATTAAAAAATGCGTTATGATAATGGTTATCGCACTTATCAAATTTTGTACAGTTGTACACCATGGAAGTTGAGATATAGCTTTTCCGTTCTCGGGGAAAATTGCAGTACAGCAGCGCCACCTTATGGCCGATATGCATCCAAATTGAATTAGCATAATGTCTGATGATAATGGTCTTTTCACATATCAATTTTATTTTAATTATACACAATAGAACCTGAGATATCTCTTTCCTTTAAATTATTTAAATCGTTGTATAAAACCGCCACCTATTGAATTATTGGTACCAAAAGTGGATAGACAATAATTTATATCATGGTACATCCATATATAAATTTATGTGCAATTTTGTGTACATAAATAGTTCCTGAGATATAGAATTATAAGTAGTAGAGATATAGAATTACAGAATATAGAATATACCTGAGGTAGAATAGATAGAATATAGAAGATGAATATGAGATAGAATATACCTGAGATATAGAATTATAAGTAGTTCCTGAGATATAGAATTGTGGAAATCACTGTATAGCAGCGCCGCCTTTTGAGAAATTTACATATAAAAGTTGGCAGGGTCTAGGTTATGTCAAGGTGCATCTACATATAAATTTATATGCAATTCTCTGCAGTAGTTCCTGAGATATAGCATTCCCTTAAATTGTGGAAATCACTGTATAGCAGCACTACCTGTTGAGCGATGGGCACCAAAAGTTGATAGGCATTAATTTATGTCAAGGTGTATCTATTTATAAATTTATATACAATTATGTGCAGTAGTTCCAGAGATACAGTCGCCACAAAATTTTTGTCACTCACATACAGAGACACAGATTCATATTTTCTAGAAATAGTCAAATCGTGTTCTGGACTCTCAAAAGGTGCAAATTCATCAAAAACCGGAATTTGAAAATTTTTACGAATCTAATACTTTCTTCTATTGAATATAGAAGAAAGCAAAAAAAAAAAAAAAACTTGTAAATTGCGAAATCATTTCAATTTTCAGAATGTAAATACGAGGTTATACTGTATTTGAATTTATTAATTTATATATTAACAACAGTCGAGAAAGATTTATAATACTTTTCTAATTTTCATACAATTTCTACAAAAGATACATATTAGTTTCGTTGAAGAAAAGAAAACAGATCCAGATAAAAATACGGATCTATCTTTCTGGCGGATATCCGCGGATACGAATAGGGAGCTCCGATACATGTCTAATATGTGCAGAATGTTTAAATTAGTTACAGATTTATAAACATGCCTATAAATTTATGTTTATAATTGTAAAATATATGTAGAAAGGTGCTCTCAAGTCGACCCGACTTGCTGAAAAACAAACCCGACCCGAACCCGAACCTGACCCGCAAGAGAAAAATTCAGTCAACCCGAGTTCGAGTAAATTCGAGTTACCCCACCCGATGCAGGACGCTACTTCCCGACTAGCTAGACATTTGAAACTTTCAGAATAGCTCAGAAGACGGTGACAGTGCACTTTTTTAAATACTTTTTTTGCCAATTATTTCGGGTCCCTGGTGCCTTCGGTAGCGTTTATATGATTCAACAGAAAATTTAAAAACGTGGTATATGAAAAGTTCTTTTTATCTTGTAATTATTCTACATAAAAAAAATAAAAATAAAATAAAATAAAATCTGGTATGAAACAACCACACGACTTCCATTACCCGCTATTGCACATACTATATGCATTTCTTGGAGATGTGATCAGAAAAGATGCGGTCTGAAGACACAAAATTGACCTAACGAAGAAGAAACCTAAATTTTTTCCCGTATGAGAAACTTAATATAAGTGTAAAGACATGAAATAAAATTTATTGAGCAAGTTAAAAAATAAAAATACGATGGTCGATTTATTTTTTTAAACACCAGAGATCTAAAATTAACCTTAATTATTAATTTTCCTGTAACAATCACGTAGTACATAAGGAAGGGTATCTAAAAATGATTTATGTAACAATTTTCAAAAAAAAAAAAAAAAAAAAATAGTTAGAGCCGTTTTTCAGAAACCAACTTTTACTAAAACTTGACAGTTGACCGGAAAACAATAATTACATATCAAAAGATACTTAAAAGGAAGTTAATATGGCGAGTTTGAAAAAAATCCGTACAGCCGTTTCGAAATGAACGCACTTCCAATGCTTAAAATTGACCTATTTATACAGAACGCCTATTAATTTTCCTTAACTAACCAACTGTGTCATTCGAAAGAACATCTAATAGTGTTTATATAGCAACTTTGAAGATATCATTAGATCCATTTTTGAGGTACGGACTTACTGTCCCATTTTCGGTTTCCGATGACCCACTTCTGGTTTTCCAATTTTCACCAAAAATTAAAAAAATCTGTACACCACACCTGTATCAGTTCTGAGATTTCGTAGTTTTGTCTTTATTGTGTTTGGAGATATGATAGCCAGAAGATCCTACTAATACATTCACACATATATTCATACACATACAATGACAAATTACCAAAAACTACCTTTTTAGACTCAAGAGGCCTTAAACCGTATAAATCAGTTGAAAAGTTGATATGGAATTTTTTGACTGAATACAATGACGTTACTTTTTACTTCCATTACCCTACGGTAGTAGAGTAATGGAAGTAAAATGTTACTGATGCTGTTGTACAGAAATTCCCCGACAATCGCGCTATGCTAACATATGTCACAAAAATATAGAACAGAAAATAAATTTACGCTTTTAAAATATTCGGCAAATGATGTATACCATCATAGTATGTTTCGAACTGAACACAGAAACATGCTATAAATACCTTTACTAGTTTGTGTACAGTGACTCACAAAAGAATTCCAATACATTATAATCTGTAAAATTATTTATTTAAAGCATATTTAAATATATTTACATATTGTACAAAATACAAAGAAATTAATATACATCTTTCAGATACAGAAATGCCTATATTCCATGGAATACGGTGTGATAAGTATTAATATGACTGATTTACAAAGATATAAAATATGAAATCAGATACATTATGAGATTGGATATATAAATATATGGGGTATACAGTAAATTGAATACATGTTGAGATGTCATTTAGTTTTTATTTATTTTGGATGCAGGGAGATAAAAGGAGGGAGATTATTTTTGAATTTGGAAACCGCTTGAGCAAGAAATTTGAAATAGAGATGATACTTTCTAAGGAAATCCTTCATTCAAGTTTTAAAAACTTTCTAACAATGACATTGGACATCAAATCAAAAATGACATTTCACTGTACAATTATGAAAGCAGCTTGAGTTTTCTTTTTCTTTCTTTATATATATATGCAGTAACCGCCGCTTAATCTGATCAAATTGACAAGACCGGAATCAAATCACTGCAAACAAATTTTAAAACCGCCGCTTAATAAAATTCGAATCGCCGGTTAATAAACTCAAAAAAAAAAAAAAAAAAAAATCTCTACAGCAGCAAAAGTGTCATTTACGCACACTAAACAAATTTTTATTTACGCTGTGATTTTCTATTTTTGAAATAAAATAGAAAATAAAATACAGCAATCGCTCCGTCATCTCTCTTTGTCAAAAATTTTACATCAATTAAACACGCTCCATTTCTTGTCTTAGTAATAATTTCAAAGAATGTATTCTTCAAAGCGTGGTAATAAGTTAAAAATTTGATTTGATTCACGTTTTTCTAAAATACAGTGAAACCTCTCAAGTTGGACACCCCTCTAAGTTGGACACTTTTTCTCGGAACGTAATGTATCCATTATCATTATGTCTAACCCCTATAAGTTGGACACCTCTCTAAGTTAGACACTTTTTCTTGGAACCGTAGGTGTCCAACTTAGAGAGGTTTTACTGTATATATAATATTTAATTAAAAAACAATTTTTATTTTTTGTTCTGAAATAACTAAGAGGCAAAAAGATTTTAAATTTAAAAGAAAATCGTGAACTTTTGACAAAGTATTAATGACTTTTCTCAGAGGAGAGCGCGTCCGAACTTGAAATGTGTTTAATTCACATATTTTGAAAAGGAACAATCAAATAATTATCTGTTAAAAATTAATTAATATTGTTATTGTTACCAAATAATGGCATTAAATGCCATTATTTGGTACCTTTTGAAATTTCTTTCCAAATTCAGGTAAATAATACCTTTTTCTTCAGTGCAAGAACGTTCGCCGGATATATAAATCAGTCGCTTAATAAAATAACTTTTGCTCAGAACGAATGTATTTTAATAAGCGGTTATATGGGTACACTGATTATATGTGTACATACTTTTTTTATTAAAAATATAACTTTTAAGATAATAAAAATATATTACTAGTATTAGTATGACAGGCCGTATTATTTCTTTTAGGCAGCAATTTTTCCGTCGTTACTAATTTTTATCTATCTTGGACAAAAACACAAACATTTTTGCTTTTATTTTAGCGGTTAGTTTGTGCGCGTGCATGTATATAATATGTGTGTTTGTCTGTCTGTCTCTGCGCGTGTCTGTTTTTGGTATATCTCAAAAACAAATATAAGCAGGAACTCCAAAGTATTTTAAAGAAGCTTCCTGTCAGAAAAAGTACCCATGAATGGACGGTGCAAACAACACAAATTGGCCTCTATTTAATAAAAAATTATGAATCTCTATTAAATCCGTTTTCATGAAAAGAGGTACACATTGTGTTTTATTGGTAGAAAAAGAATTAATTAATAATAAATTAGGAACATTGATCTTACGGAAAATTATTAGTCATCAAGTAGAACTTTTGTTTTGTTTTTTTAATCTTTTAGGTTTTGGAACGGGATGTTCTTCGACATCTTTAATTTCTTCAGTAAGATTATCATCACAAACAGATGTTTTATCATCATTTTTAGTTGTGTTTGGGGGATGCACTTTTACTTTTTGTTTTTCTTTCTTCTTTTGAATGGCTTCTAGTATATAATTTGGTTCTCTGATTGGTTTCTTTCTAGGCAACCGTGGATCTATAATTTCTGGGATGCAACATTCCATGTAAAATTGTTGCAATTTTGGTATAATATTTTTCCAAAAATTATCGTTCCGTTTGATGTTAATTACTATTGTGTCCTTTGGACTCCATACAAACAGATCACACCATTGTCTGTTTGTTATGGCTAATTGTCCCTGTATTTGGTAATAATACCTGTGTGTAGTGGGCAGATATAATTGGTTTTCTGTAAGTTTCAGTCCAATGTCATGATTAGACTCCACTACTTCTACTAGATTATCAGAGTTCCTTGCTGAATATGGGCACTTCACTTCTAAAAGTCCATCTTCACCAATGAGGCCATCTGGGCTTGTGCACAAAAAAGGATATTCAGGGTCAACAAACAACCCACAAAGTTTTACTTTTACATTTTTTTCAATCTCGTATTGCTTCACAGCAACTGATTCGTTAGCTTTGCCGTATTCCATAGACTTAGTGGATATATTATCCCGGTAAACAATTCTTTTAACCAAATTTGCACAAAGGGTAGTAGACCTCCTCCCCGCAACATCTTTGAAAAATGACGAAGATATTCTCTTGGAACGTTCGTATCGCCATCTTTCACAGGAAGCTTGGCCATGAGTTAATTCTTCCAACTCTTCTCTAGAATGAACTGCAATGGAAGCCATGTGTGCAAGAACTTTCACTTTAAAGTTTTCTGGATCTAAATCTGGAACATCAGGGTTATCCCCATAGTTTTCATCGCCACCTTTAGCAACATGCTTATTTCTTCTTTTACTCTGGATAAATAATTTTCTCCGGTTCAGTCTTCTAATATGGCATTTCAGTCGTTTACCTATAAACTTAGTATGTGGAGTTCCAGGACTTCGACCTGTCAACGCTTTGATAGCATTGTGTTGCCATTTTTGGGCTGGGTGTTGATAAGCTATTGCTGCTATGTTTGCTCTTCGTTTGATTGAATTTCCTTTGGAAAAATCAATTCTTTTGCCCCCTACAGTTTTGCACAATTGACTCATGTAATTCTCCGCTGGATTGTTCGTACAGTTAAAAATTAAAGTACTGCAGCAGGAGATAAGTTTTTCTCGTACCTCATGCATTATAGCTGAGAACATCCCCGTTTCACACATAATTTTGTAGACGTATGGATCTGGATCAGATTCTTTTCGACTACAGAAGTTTCCACATGAGTCATGATTGCCAAAGCAGTGGGCGGGTCCATTAAGTATTTCTTCAGCTAAGTTTGACACTCTATCTTTTTCTGGTTCCTCTAAATTTGACACGGCATTTCGTTTAATAGCTTCTCTGGCACCCGTTATGAGTCTTGACATACGCTGCTGAAGAAGTTTTCTAACCATGACACCCTTGGCACCATTAAATTTGGAGGTATTTTTCTGAATTCTCTCAAGAGCTCTAAAGTATCTTCTAACAGCATGATTTGCACATTCAATTTTAATAATCCTACCACCAAAGCTAATATTTTCTTGAACTTTCTTCATTAAATTAGTGTCACCATCACCAATGAGTCTTGTACAACGAACACCATGAATTTCGTCTAAGTATTTTATACCTTCGATGATGATATCGCTTTCCATGGCGGTTGAGGGGCCTGACCAATTTTTGGAGCATACGTGGTCTTTCGAAAGAATTCTTCCATTTTTAATGGCTTCACAGATTAAGCACACCTTGTTTCGTACACTTATGAAAATAATTTTTTTCGTTCTCGCACCTATTATTACTGCAACACCACTTGATGCGTTGTAGCCATGGCCATAGGTTCGCTTGCACCAACCTCCATCCACAATTGCACAAACATTGTGATAACCATCATTATCAATATCACCTTTTTCTTTTGCTAATCGCTTTTCTTCGTCTATTGCTGAAATTATGTCATCTTTTGTATATGCATTTATAACTTCACCTGCAGCTTTTTCAGAAGCAGCATAAGTATTTCGTGACATATAAGTCATATTCATTATGCTAAATTTTTGTTCCTCTTGAGAGTATCCACTTCCAGTGGACATTGCTCCCAAGACGGCAAGTTGATTAAGACAACCTTGCCTCTTATCGGTCGTTATTGTTTCTTTGTGCCCACACAATTCTTTGTCGCACACAAACATGTAAGTGTGCACAAGACCACGAGTTAGTCTGTTTTTGTATACGAGCTTCCCATTGAAACTGCATATATAATTATGTTCTTCAAGTTTTCGTGCCTGTGCTATAACATATCCGATGTCACAAATTACTCTGCCAGAGGGAAATGGTGATGGTTTCAAAGAATTTTCTGCTTCAACCACCAATTCTGGAAAGTCTGAAAGGTCTTGAATCTGACATGCACTATGGCTTGGTGAATATAATGGTGCTGGTAATGCAGTACTTGAGGGACATGGTATTTCTCGAATTTCTTCTAAATGTGTTGGTTTCTGATAATACTGCAATTGATGAACACAACGATTCTCCGATTTCTTCCGAAGACCGTACAGCTCTTGCTGATACTGCATTTACATTTGAACATGACATTTCTCCACTTTTTTCTGAAGAAAATACGGCTCCATGTATTGAATTTTCATGCTGAAGCCCCACTTCATTTATTCCTGGACAGACATTTTCAGGAGTATATCTGAAAGAAAAAAACAGATAATAAATTCTACAGAAAGGTACGAAAGCTTGAGTCGCAAACACTAATTTTAAATATATATATATTGCCCTGAATGGTAAGGTCGATGCTGAAACAATAAATAATTAGAGGGAAAATCGCATGTGGTGTGTGTATCATTACTTTTCTTTCTCCTTTTTTTTTTTTTTTTTTCAAACTGTTATAATGCTATTTGGATAAAGATGAATGATCCTATACTTATTTCATATATCTATTTAAAAAAATGAAGTCTGTGCACGTGGAGCCCCCCGCCCTTCCCAAGGACGTACTAGTCAAACCTTATGTGATAGATTATTTAAACCCATAAACTTTTGAAATCAAAGTTTTCAGCGAATATGCTTTCCTATCGAGATATTTTGGTGTACCCAGACTTATGTAACACCCTGTATATATATATATATATATATATATATATATATATATATATATATATATATATTCAGAGTTATATGAGGAAGCTGAGGGGCAGGCTGAAAAGAGAAGTGTAGAATTTTTATAGAAAACTTCTACAAATTACCACGTAATTTTATATAGATGTCACTCACACTTTAAAGCAAGATAGTGAGGACTGCCAACAGCTTGAGGGGGGTGGAAAGTTATTGAAAAAAATAAATAATTAAATAATTAAACTGCTGATTTTTATTAAAATAAATTTTAATGAAATTAGTTTTTTTTATTCATTACTGTATAATACAGCAAATGATCAAATTATTAGGTTTTTTTTTTTTCTTTTTGTTTTTGTTTGGGATATTTTTCCGATTTTGTAAAAAAAATACCGTACGAAATAGCCTTAAAAATTCAGACATTCGTAGAACATTTATAAACTCACATTTTCTACAATCCATTTAGTCACGAGTACAGTTGGGGGACCAACTACAAATTGAAGAAATGCACTAGTATTCTAAGAACTTTCTTCGAATTTTCAATACAAAAGTTTATGTGTATAAAATGAAAACTAACATAAAAAATAAAAGTATTTTTGAATACCTTCATGACATCATAAAAGAATATTTTTTCTCAAATTTACATTAAATATAACTTTCGAATGATACAACTTTCAATCCTCTACTCCAATAATTAATATGTAAAAATGTAAGACAAATTTAATTTTTGCGTATATATATATATATATATATATATATATATATATAAGCAGGTAGGTGGGAAGTGTCGGGTTTGATTCCAGGTCACGTTTTCATTGACCCAGTTCGGAGTTTTTCGTGGTTTTCTCCGAAGTTCGTATAAATTTGGACTAGGACACTTTATAATGACCTTCCACAAAGGGCATTCTATTATTGGCCAACGAACCTGGAGTAATTAATCAGCCATAAAACAATACAACAACAAATATATTATTACAGTAAAATTAAAAATAACAGAAGATTAAATGCCACCGAAATCCACGTTAACCCCCCAAAAATAATAATAATAATTTATAACTAAATTAAAAGTAACCCGTAAAGACTAGTACAGATATGAAAACAATAAGCAATTAATAGTTTTAATAAAATATGAACAATCATAATGAGTTTCTAGTAAAATAAGTAACAGATTTTATTTTATAATTTATCTTATCCTGAATATAATTCTGATTTTATCAAATGAATATAATTCTGATTTTATCAAATGAATATAATTCTGATTTTATCTAATTTTATCAAGAATATCCTTTTTTATACATAGGGCATTTGTCCGGGCTAAGTGGGGCAAACGTCCTGTGTAAGTGGTTTTTCTGCCCGGTGGGGTTTTTGTCCGATGGGGCTTTTGTTTGTATCCCATAACAGACACACACACAAACAGCTAGAAATACAATTTTTTGTATTCAGGGGGCCTCAAAATATGCAAATATAACAGAAACTCAATTTCGAAATTTCGACCCTAACCAATACTTTTGAGAAAGAGAAAGTAAAAAAAATTTCTCCTTCTGTTACACCTACTCCTTTCTCAGTTTTTATTATCCTACCCGCCTAATTAACCTACATATACCAATTTTGAACGGTCTAACTCAATCAGCTGAGATGCAAAAGAAAACCTAATCAGGACACCTCAAAACGTGTAAATCTGGTGAAATTTTTCGATAATATAAAATAACTTTAAAATGTCTTTCGAATGATATATTAAAAATAATTTAATCATAATTAGAAATTGAAATTTTGAAATTTTAAAATATTCCAGCGCCATCTGGCGGTAGAAATTTCTGTAATCTACTGTTCGATTAAAAATCAATAAAGCTTTCTAATGATGTATTACTTATGAAAATATTTAAATTAGCAGCTGAGATACAAAAGAAAACTGATTTAGGACACCTCAAAACGTGTAAATCTGGTGAAAACCTTCGATAATATAAAAGAACTTTCAAATATCTTTCGAATGATGTATTAAAAATAATTTAATCATAATTAGAAATTGAAATATTGAAATTTTAAAATATTACAGCGCCATCTGGCGGTAGAAATTTCCGTAATCTACTGTTCGATTCCAAATCAACAAAGCTTTCTGATGATGTATTACTTATGAAATTATTTAAATTGGTAGCTGAGATACAAAAGAAAACCTAATCAGGACACCTCAAAACGTGTAAATCTGGTGAAAACTTTCGATAATATAAAAGAACTTTAAAATATCTTTCGAATGATGTATTAAAAATAATTTAATCATAATTAGAAAATGAAATTTTGAAATTTTAATTTATTACAGCGCCATCTGGCGGTAGAAATTTCTGTAATCTACTGTTCGATTCCAAAGCAACAAAGCTTTCTAATGATGTATTACTTATGAAATTTTTTTAATTAGCAGCTGAGATACAAAAGAAAACTGATTCAGGAGACCTCAAAACGTGTAAATCTGGTGAAAACTTTCGATAATGTAAAAGAACTTTAAAATATCTTTTGAATGATATATTAAAAATAATTTAATCCTAATTAGAAATTGAAATATTGATATTTTAAAATATTTCAGCGCCATCTGGCGGTAGAAATTTCTATAATCTACTGTTCGATTCCAAATCAACAAAGCTTTCTAATGATGTATTACTTATGAAAATATTTTAATTAGTAGCTGAGATACAAAAGAAAACTGATTCAGGACACCTCAAAACATGTAAATCTGGTGAAAACTTTCGATAATATAAAAGAACTTTAAAATATCTTTCGAATGATGTATTAAAAATAATTTAATCATGATTAGTAATTGAAATATTGAAATTTTAAAATATTACAGCGCCATCTGGCGGTAGAAATTTCTGTAATCTACTGTTCGATTCCAAATCAACAAAGCTTTCTAATGATGTATTACTTATGAAATTATTTTAATTAGTAGCTGAGATACAAAATAAAACTGATTCAGGAGACCTCAAAACGTGTAAATCGGGTGAAATCTCGAATTTCAGTTCTTGCTAAACTTTATGAAAGTGGGGAGGGACAATGTAATGTAGGAACTACGTTCTTGTTTTTCTTCTTTTGTTTATTTTTCCGAGAACTGGAAGAGGGGAAAAAGTTCGATGAGAAAAGGCGACGTATTCTATCTTCAGAAAATCATTTGAGCGATATTCCAAGTTTTTATTTCATTTATTTTTCATGTTTGAAAGCTAATTTTAGATACTCAGAACATTAAAAAAAAAAAAAAAAAAAGGAAGTGATCTCGCATTGGATCTAAAACGGTTACCATACCGGTATACAGGATAATTAAAATGATTGTTGTAAATTATGTAATCGTATCCCGCTCAAAAATATCTTATAAATAATTGTGTGACACCGCTACTTTATTTTATAACTAGAATATTACTAGATGGGTTTGAAAAATATTTCATAAAATATTATTCTAAAATAAAAAATTATAAATTATGCAATTTGATTTACTTATTAATTATTATTATTTATTTATTTATTTTGGGGGGAGGAGAGAACGGCAGTTTGTGTCTAGTGTTTGTTTATTCAACAAACAAAAATTTCTTTTCCGGGTCCGGGCTGATGAAAATTTCTGTCTTGAGTTTGACTCGGGTTTCAGGATGACTTAAATTTTATTATAATATGAATATTTTTTTTAGAAATATGTACCGTGTAAGATAATTGGTTTTGATATTTGTCATATATATATATATATATGTATATATGTTACCGCTAAAGTGCAGAAAACAGTTAATCTGCAGATTAGCTAGGTAATCTGCACATTAGCTAGGGTGATCCGTTAAAGTGAGGAAAATTGTTTTATTTCTTAAATTACCTAGGTAATCTGCGAATTACCTAGATAATCTGCACATTACCTACTAGGCACTAGTTAAAGTGAAAATAAGATATCTGGTGGTGTAGTTTTACAGCACGCTGTGTTGTATTTGTTTTCTCATTCGGGAAAAAAATAGTTTTCTTTTCTTTTTTATTTCTTTCTTTACTTATTTTAATCTGTATGTGTTTTAATTTTTATATCTTTTAAAGTTATATTTGTTTTATTTTTTATTTATTTCATCTTTTTTATTCTGTCAATATAAATTTGAAGATGTTATGCATTTTTAATATGAAATATAATAGCCTTTAATAGCTTTCAATAAATTCGATTTTATAATTGAACGTTAGAATTGTAATACAGTAACGATTTCTTTTCAAAATAAAAAACTTTAACAATTTAAAATTAAAAAAAAAAAAAAAAAAAGTTTTATTAACAACTTATATTGCTATTGCTATTTAAATACTAGAAGTATTAAATTATATAAAATATTACTAGAAATATTAAATTAGACAAATCAGAAGCATTATTTAAGAAGTACTTCAAATAATTAAAACAGCTTTAACATTTTTTAGAATGCATGAAAATTAGTTTTCAATGTTTTATTAAACTATATTTTGCAGCATACATATATCTGCACAAGTTTAGCAAATATATTAATTTTACTAAAAAAACCTTTATTAACACTTTTTATGTGATAAACTACAACGAAATTACCTGAAAAAGCGAACAAAATTAAAAAAAAATAAATAAATAAATAAAAATATAATCATGATATATAAAATATGTACAGAAACTTGAAACGGAAAGAAAAAAAAATGTAATGAAATGCTAAAAAATGTACAAAAATTTCATATTAAGTATTTATTAAATGCCATAATATTTTTCAAAGTTAATAATTAATACATCTTTTTTTTTCCAGTAAGTAATAGTAATTTAAATCAATTTTAAAATAAATTAGTTTTAAAAAGTTATGGTTTAATAGTTTTAGTTCGGAAGGAAATAATTACTGTAATATAAATCTAATATTCATAATTCAAAATGGAGTTTCACGAGAGACAGCTTTTAATTAAGATTACATTTCATTAATAAAATGCAGACCCTTATCAAACTTATATTGACAGAATTATAAAAGATGGAAATAAAATCAAAATTAAAACAATTATAACTTACTTGTTACTTTAAATTTTGTGTTAGTCATAATAATACCCTAATCACGGCTTCATTTCATCCTCCACAATTTGCGTTTGCCGTTTGTCGGTTTATCATCACAGCGTAGCGGAAGTACGGAAGAGAAGGGGTAAAAGTTTTAGTTATGTTTGAAGGTCATTCGCGTATCTGTATCACATGGCTGTTTGACGTCATAGTGAATGTAAAAAAAAACTAAGGCTCGAAACAAACATTTGAACTTTAACGATACTGAAACCGTTAATCTGCAGATTACCTAGTTAAAATGCGGAAAACTCTTTATTCCGCACTTTAACGGGTCATTTTAGTTAATCTGCAGATTAGCTAGGTAATCTTCAGATTAACGGATTTCGCGTTTTAACGGTAACATATACACACACTTACTTAATCCTTATTTGTTAATTTTATAAAGGTCGGTTTTGTATTTTATATTTCCTGCAATTACACAGAATTACACAGTTTGTCATGGAAGATGGTTTTGGTTTTTTCTAATCTTTAAACTCATATATATATATATATATATATATATATATACACACACACATACACATAAATGCAAAAATTCATTTTGGCTCTTCAGGATTGCGGTGGCTTTTTATCATCTGTCTTTTTACATCATACAGCTTTGTTACCATACATATGAACAATAATCCGAAAATCTCGTCAATTCAATGATTTCAAATTTTCGACTTCCTAACTTTTTTTTTTTTTTTTTTTAATACATTTAGCAAAAAAAAAAAAAAAAAAGGTTTTTTATTACTATTCCTAGTGTATATACACCAATAAAAAACAGATTACTACGCATTTGTTGTATCAAACAATAGAAAATAAAAGATTTGGAAACTCTGTCTTTTATCAATTTCAAATTTCTTAGAAAAAAATTATAGTTTTTTTTTATATATTTATTCTTTTCGAAGGAAATTTGTCATATTTGTTATTTTGAATTATGATGTACAATTCTATTAATATATATATCAGATATAGAAAGTTAATTACAATTTTGTTCTTATCATTGATTGATTTTGTTTTTACAACTAGTAGGCAAATGTTGACCTCTGAGTTTCATCATATATTTGCTCCCCCCCCTTTTTTTTTCTATTACAGAGCGATGGCGAACTATATTCATGGTGAGTAAAAGGAAATCGTTCGATCGCTAATCAGGCTTAGTTGCAGATTGAATTGTCCTACTCATCCCTTTGTATCAATACATTTACTAAATCCTAATTTGTTAATTTTATAAAGGTCGATTTTGTATTTTATATTTCCTGCAATTACATAGTTTGTCATGAAAGATTATGTAAAATATTGGTTTATATTTTTGTCATATTATGAAATTCTTACATTTCAAAAGGATTTTTTAAAAATTTCATATTTATAGTAATAAGGCCAATTTTAATATCATAAACGATATTTTAAAACTGATACGACATCTTTACGATGAAAATAATCCTCAGAATTGATATTTACATGAAATTTTGCCATATCCTCTCACGCCCCCCCCCTCCACCCCCGTCAAAAAAAAAAAAAAAAAAAAAAAAAAATCGCAAATTCTGAATAACTAAAGAAATTTTCAAATTAGATTTCACAGCTAATCACTTTCATACAAGTATTATATGTCATATTCTGAAACCATTCTCATAATGAATGTCTATGCAAAATTTTGCCTTATTCTACACATTAATGTAAATTTCGAATAACTTATAAAGTTTTCATGTTAGAATGTCGAAAATCAATAGGATTGTTGCCAGTATCACAAGGGATATTTTAAGACTAGCCCGGCTTCTTTATGAGTATTTGTTCGTGAGATAAAGACTACACAAATTAACATGGAAACAAACACGCTGACTAAATTAATAACCTGCAGAGAGCAGAGAAATGCCATGAAAATTTTGTTATCTAATATCTCCGCACAAAATGTTTTTCTTAAAAAATAATTAACTAAATAATAATAATAAAATTGAAATTTTTGTACGAATTCCCAAGTTTTCTATTACAATCTGATGAGGAATTAAAAATTTTTTAAAGTACTGTACTTTTACAATGAAAGGGAGATGTGTAAAAAAAAAAAAAAAAAAAGAACAGAAAGAAAAGAAAAGAAGAAGAAAAACCTATCAAAAGGTGGGCTTTTACATTTTTTGTCAAATTTTAAAAACTACAGTCGAAAGTTCTGTTTCCATCAAATCCAAATTAAAATAAATTGACCATGCATACTTAATAAATTATATAAAGACATAAGTACCAACAGCTTTTATGATGTACGTTATAACGAAAGACGTTATGCTGAATTAATAACATGAATATGAAATAAATATATATTAGCTTAATTAAATTCAAATGGAATGATATAGCAAAGTAATTGTTACATATGTGCGTGTGTGAGCGAGAAAAAAAGGCACTAATATTTTTTTAAGAAACTGTAGTAAAACACATTTCTCAGGCCTTATTATCCGTGATAAGTGTTCGACATACTGCTTAAAACATTATTTACAATACTGCAGACATGGGTAACATGAATCATAAAATTACCACATAAAGAATAAAAATATTCTTACCTGGCATTCTTTTCATTCTGGTCTCCATATCTTCGTAAAGCTATTACTTTAGCCAACTTGCTTCTCTTTGTCCTTTTACGAATGCGATATTTGTTCATTTTAGGATGTCCCATATTTAAAAAATAGTAATAATTAAAGTTGCTGTAATAGTCTGGAAAAACAACGTAACGTAATAAGCTCAGTCGATATTTTCTACTGAAATTATAAAACTCAAAACATAAGCGCTCTTTTTACCGGAACTGAAGCAGACAACTTAGGGTTACTGTAACATTAAAAATATCTGTCATTCTGCTGCAGTATACCATGAAAAAAATCTGTTTAGAAAATAATAAAAGCATTTTCTGAAGGATATTTCGGTATCATATTGCTCTACACATATCCCTTATACAGCTATTTATAAGAAAATGACATAAAATTATGAGAAACATTTAAAAAATGACAAAAATAAAAGCTTTTCAATAAATAGGAGAAACGATTCGTAATAGCAACGCCATCTATTAATAGCTAAAAGAAACAACATGAAATTTTTCGAAAAAATGCAATTTTTGAAAAATTAAAATTTAAAAAAGATTGAGAACACATCTCGTTTTAAAAATTATATCGTCTGAGAGATAAAAGTTATATCTAACGCCGAAAAAAAAATTTCAAACAAATTAATTGCATTAACAATGCACGGGATTGATTTTAGAATTTTAGCATTAGTAATCTAGAAAAGCCGTAACTGACGGTCCCCCTTAAAAATGCTTTGAAACTGATTTGTTCAAGGAGAACCATTCGCAAGGTGTTGCATAATGCTTCCTATGTGAAATATAAAAAATTGAAGAAAAACCACCGCTTCTAAGCCGGCACAAAATAGAGCGTCTAAACATCGCTAAACAAACTATGGCCTGGAGATCCAAATGGTACTCCGTTGTATTTTCTGATGAAAAAAAGTTTAATCTGGATGGTCTTGACAGGTTTTAATATTATTGGCATGATTTATGGAAGTCTCCTCGTGTACTAATGATCCGCGAAATGGGTGAAGGCTCAGTAATGGTTTGGGCCGGATTTTCGGCTCAAGGGAAAACGGATATTGTTTTTGTACATTCAAGAATGAATTCCGAAAAGGATAAGAATCTTCTTAAAGATCAACTAGCCATATACGGTGAACTTCTTTGTGGCGAAAACTACACTTTCCAGCACGATAACGCGCCGATTCATACAACACACGAAACAAAAAAGTGGCTTTCAGAGCAAAGTATCAATGTTCTCCTGTGGCCTTCTCGCTCACCAGACTTAAATCCCATCGAAAACGTGTGGGGGATCTTAGCTCGTGCGGTTTACCGAAATGGGAGGCAGTCTATATGTGTCTAAGACCTAAAGAATGCTATAAAATGTGCTTGTGAAGAACTCTCTTGCGATAGTTTGTTACAATTGATAGATTCGATGCCGAATCGCATCCTTCGTGCTATGAAAAACAATCGCGGCTCCACAAAATATTGAATAACCATGTTAGAGGATTTTTTTTAGACCATTAGGGTCTGCTAATTATGTTGACCACTATATTTGGAAAAAACGGTTGGTGTCTTATAATTTTGTCCATTATGTTTTAAAACTTTTTTCATTAAATTGTATGAAAATATCCTTATTATAAAATAATTATATATGATAACCGAATAAATTTATGTTTTTGACGTATTTGATAAAACATTTTTAAGCTCTGAATCTTTTCTTTCACTATTTGTCAAATTAGATAGGTGTCTTATAATTATGTCCACCACCGGTGGTGGCCATTGGGCAAATCAAGATTTATTTTCATACAATTTTGCTTATCTAATTAGAAAAAATTCTTTCTGAAATATTTTGCTATGCCTCATCCAGCAAAAAGAGCTAAAAAGGTTTTGCAACTTTCCGAGAAAATTAAAATTTTGGATAGACTAAAAACAGGGGAAAGTGCATCTTCTATTGGTCGTTCATTTAATATAAATGAATCTACAGTTAGATCAATTAAAAAGAATGAAGCTGCCATTAGAGGCAGTGTTACTGCAAGTGCTTCAGCCTCTGCAAAAACTGTATGTCAGGTTCGAAATAAATCATTAGAAGAAACTGAAAGCGCCCTAAATATATGGATAGAGGATATGAATCAGAAGCAAGTTCCTTTAAGTTCAGGCTTAATTCGAGCGAAAGCGAAAAGAATATTTGATGTTATTAAAGATCCTGAATCATCATTTAATTTCCAAGCAAATAAGGGATGGTTCGAAAATTTCAAACACAGATTTAGTTTGCACAAGGTTAAACTTACTGGTGAAATGGCTTCTGCTGATCATGATAGTGAGAAACAGTTTCAGAGAGAATTCAGTGAAATTATTGAAGCTCGAGGCTATGTTCCAGAAGAAGTTTTTAACGCAGACGAAACTGGATTTTTTTGGAAAAAAATGCCGAATAGCACTTTTTTGTCTAAAAAAGAATGCTCTGCTCCTGGTTTTAAAGTAGCAAAGGATTGCATTTCTCTTTTATTTTGTGCCAATGCTTCCGGAGATTTTAAAGTAAAGCCGATGTTTATTTACAGATCTCTGAATCCTCGCTGTCTCAAAAATAAAAATAAGAATGAGTTGCCTGTGTTCTGGAGAGCAAATAGTAAAGCATGGGTAACTAGTGCTTTATTTTTGGAATGGTTTAATTTATGTTTTATTCCTGGAGTAAAAAAATATCTTTCAAGTAAAAATCTTGATTTTAAAGTGCTTTTGATTATTGATAATGCTCCTGGACACCCAGTTTGCGTATCGGAAGTCCATCCAAATGTTCAAGTTGTTTTTCTACCGCCAAATACAACATCGCTGATACAGCCCTTAGATCAAGGCGTTATAGCAGGATTAAAATTTTATTACACTAGAAGATGCATGAAAAGAATTTTAGAAACAATAGAACTAAAAGCAGAAGCAACAGTTATACAAGGTTGGAAAAATTTCTCCATAGCAGATTGCATTCAAGAAATCAATGCTTCATATTTGGAGTTATCAGAAGATTGTATAAATGCATCGTGGAGAAATCTTTGGCCTGAAGTTGTTCGAAAAGAGAAAAAAAAAAAATCAATGCTTTCCGAAGAAATTACAGCAATTCTTGATCTAGCACATCAGATCGGAGGTGAAGGCTTCAGTGACATGAAAGAAGATGATTTAAGCGAATTAATAAAATCACATGATATTGGGCTAACGGAAGAAGAATTAATAGGGATCATAGAAAATAAAAATGTTGAAACTGATAGTGAAGATGAGAAACAAAACCAGAAAAACGAAGGTACGTTTGTTTCCCTCCTTTATTTTTATAGTCAATATGTATGAACACTTACCCCCCCCCCCCTTCTACTTTTACTGTTTGTTTCTAAAAGTTTTAAAATTTTCATTCTAGATAAAAAGTTTTACTCCGAAATTGTTGGCGAGATAATAAAACTGAAGCAGCAAATAATTGATAAAGTAGAGAATGACCCTTCAATTGAGAGAGCTCTTAAGTTTAAACGTGAAATCGAGGATGCAGCTCTGCCGTATATTGAAATTTATAAGAAACAGATAAGTTCTGCCAAACAATAAAAAATTACTAACTATTTCTGTTCACATAACTCATAAAATAATGTATGTATATATTTATGTGCAGTAAGTGTAGATAAATTATTTTTTGCACACGATAAAAATAAATATCTTTTTTGTATTATATACTTTGCTGTTTTAAATCAGATTTTATGGAACCTAACCCCCTTTTTACTATAAGAAGATAGACTTAACATTCGCGGATTTGACATTCGCGAGATTTTCCTGGAATCTAACCCTCGCGAATGTTAAGGGATTACTGTAATGTGCAATATGCAAATTTTCTGCACGCTTTTATGACGTCAGCAGTTAACTAAAGCAGATGATAACCGACTTCACGCATTTACAAACATGCCACGAAGTACAGAATTAAAAGAAGGTGAAATTCGCAAAATTTTGAGATTAAATGGAACTGGTGCTTTAATTAATAATATTTCAAAACTTATTAAACGCTCTAGATCTGCAATTAGAAATGTTTGGAAAAATGGAATTAACGGATCGGTGATTAAAAGATCTGGACGTACTCCTTTCTTGCTCTCAAGAGACAGAGGCCATGTGCTTTCGCTCGCTACACAGAATAAGATGACCACTTCAGGCATTAAAAATGCTTTGAAACTGAATTATTCAAGGAGAACCATTCGCAGGGTGTTGCATAATGCTTCCTATGTGAAATAACCACCACATAATAATATAAGAAAAAACCACCGCTTATAAGCCGGCACAAAATGGAGCGTTTAAACTTCGCTAAACAATCTATCGCCTGGACCTCCAGTTGGTACTCTGTGTTATTTTCTGATGAAAATTCTTTTAACCTGGATGGTCCTGACAGGTTTCAATATTATTGGCATGATTTATGGAAGTCTCCTCATGTACTAATGATCCGCCAAATGGGTGGAGGCTTAGTAATGGTTTGGACTGGTTTTTCAGCTCAGGGGATAACGGATATTGTTTTTTTGCATTCAAGAATGAATTCCGAAATATATAAGAATCTTCTTAAAGATCAACTAGCCATATACGGTGAACTTCTTTGTGGCGAAAACTACACTTTCCTGCACGACAACGCGCTGATTCATGCATTACACGCAACAAAAAAGTGGCTTTCAGAGCAAAGTATCAATATCGTGTGGTTTACTGAAATGGGAGGCAGTTTATATGTGTCGAAGATCTAAAGAATGCTATAAAATGTGCTTGTGAAGAACTGTCTTGCGATATTTTGTTACAATTGATAGATTCGATGCCGAATCGCATCTTTCGTGCTATGAAAAACAATCGCGGCTCCACCAAATATTGAATAACCATGTTAGAGTATTTTTTTTAGACCACTAGTGTCTGCTAATTATGTTGACCACTATATTTGGAAAAAACGGTTGGTGTCTTATAATTTTGTCCATTATGTTTTAAAGTTTTTTCATTAAATTGTATGAAAATATCATTATTATAAAATAATTATATATGATAACAGAATAAATTTATGTTTTTGACGTATTTAATAAAACATTTTTAAGCTCTGAATCTTTTCTTTCACTATTTGTCAAATTAGATAGATGTCTTATAATTATGTCCACCACTGTACAACTTTTCACTTACTATTTTATGTAACTTTATACTTCAAAGAAGATTATTTGTTAAACATAACAAACATTATCGCATCAAATCAAGTGGTGGCGGAGAGTCACCGACTGGAGTACAATGGGGTTAAAATAGGATTTTTTCTTTTATGATAGAATGTGAAGTCAAAAATAATGAGCAATTGCTTCAGAGAGGCCGTGCAATAAAAACTGTTTTGATAATATTTCTTGAATAAAAGACAGTTAAATTGAAATGTCCAGCTGGTTTATGATTTTATTTATGTAATAAGAACATTTTTCGAAGCAATCGGTAGTTCCTTATTTTAAAGAGGTTAAAAAAAGTATAAAGTGATCGATTTAAATGCCTATAATTTCAACAGTCGATTAAACAAAATCTCTTAGCGGTATGATGGCATTGCGTAAACCTAACAGCTAAACTCTTAGATTTTGACGACAATACATTTTTTTAAACGCATGATGCATGTGCAGTTGCTTTTAGGACATGCACTGTGTCAAAAAAAAAAAAAAAAAAAAAAAAAAAAAAGAAGACATGGCGTTACCGCAGTTAAAATGGCAATTTTTTCTTTCTTCTATATTCAATAGAAGAAAGTATTGAATTCTTAAAAATGTTCGACTTCATGTTTTTTATGGATTTACACATTTTGAGATCTGTAGAACACGATTTGACCATTTTTAGAAAATGTCTGCCCGTATGTCTGTCTCTGTGTGTGTGTGACAAAATTTTGTAGAAACTGTATCTCAGGCACTACTGCGGAGATTTTCATACAAATTGGTATGTAGTTATACCTTGATATAAATTAGAGTCTATCAACCTTTGGTAAAAATTGTCTAACAGGTTGCGTTGCCATCCAGCTTTTTATAAATATTTAACATGGTGGTATAGGACAAAAATTTGTATAAATGTGCATAGAGAATTATTTTTTAATAATCATATAATAAAATTTACAAGATTTATTTATAATAGAGATAGTCTTCTGGGGAGAAAAATGTATATGTAGGAACAACGCCTCCCCCCTGGGGCGGAAGTCATCCCTCGAAGGGAAAAAATTTCGATATGGATATCTTTCGAAAGAGCTCGCCAATATCTCTAAAATGAATGGTTGAACCATCGGACTGCGATAATTTAAAATGAAGTTATCAATTTTCTTTTCTTTTCTTTTTTTTTTTTTTTTTTTTTTTTTTTTTTGTAATATCGAGAATAAAATTAACTTTTGATATTTAGTGTTATACTACTTCTACAATATGGAAATCGTACTGCATTATCATGGAAGATAATTTTATTAAATAATGATTTGAATAAATTACTTTAATGAGTGAATTTGCATAGGAAAATACAAAAGAAAGTCATGTGGTGGCCACAACATTCTAGTTTTTTCTGGTATTCAGAATACAAATCTAATAACTGCAAAGAATGTTTATAACAAATTATAAAATATATCCACCTAATGCTAATAGCATTAAATGTATATTAAAAAAAAATCTCTGTGTTGAAAGTGAACCGAATGTGTACTAGAAGTGAAAAAAAAAAAGTATACAGTATACAGAAAGTGGACTGATTATTTTTAAACTGTGCTAGTTTTATTACATAAATTTACATTTTCCTTATCCCTTTAACATTCTGTTAAAAAGAGTAGCCTTTCCAAATTAGGGACACTTGATACACTTTATAAGGACACAGGATTCGGATATCCTGTAAATTTGAACGACAACCAAATATTTAGTTTTACGTGTACACATTCCTCTAAAAAAATAGATTTTAAAAAATTACCATCTGATTAATATCAACTAATTAGAATGATAATTTTATTTAAAATTATAAAGAACGCATCGACACATTTAGAAAAACCCTTTTTCTATTTAACGATATAATATAACTTGATTCAGAACTACATATTTATGTCCAGATACCAATACATATATGCGGTGCAGAAAATCATATTTTATATAAAACATGAAACATATTCATACCAGTTATATTCTTGCAGTATACAAACTTGAGTTTAAAAATCTGCTCAAAATATACTTTGTTATCAAATTATTCAAATGATATGTCAAAACTTGAAGGTTCCAACCGAATTTAGAAATGCATGAATTTATGTAATATTTAAAATTTATCTTATGTTCATCGTTATGTGATATAAAATAAATTTCTGGTTCTTAAAAAAGATTATTATTTTATTGGATTATGTTTTATTAACCAATAAAAGTGTCTGGTTTCATTTGAAATACTGAACTTTTTAACTTTCTTTTTAATTCTAATAATATAAGGGTGGCATTAAAAAGAAAAAAAAAAGAGAAACATATACAGCGCAATAACTTTTAATATAATGGGTTAAATGTACTACAAAACTGCGTGTATGCGTAGAAGAATATGTTGTTTCCATTTGAAAGAAAGCAAGGGGAGACTGGACGTTGAAAATCATTTTTTGAAATTATTATCTTAGAGTGGTAAAGTTTGCATACATACCTGTTAAAATACATCGGTAATACATGTAGTAAAATTTCTCTAAAATTATTAAAATAATAATAATAATAATAATAATAATAATAATAATAATAATAATTTAAAGCTTTTTAAAGTTTTGAAAATTCTCCATGCCATGTAGTTTTTAAATTTCGCCATCGATATATACTACATTAATTTATTAGTATTTTCTAAACATATATGGGTATTATTTTGTAAATTGATTCGTAAGTAATTAAAAAAATATTTCTGGTATTGACTGTTAAAAAATTCCATGGATTTTCAAAATTCAAATACACAAATATATTTTTTTTTTAAATCTAGAAATGCATAAAATAATATACAAATACAGAATAAATTGGTAAATTATAATAACAGGAAAGCGAAATGAAGATTTAAAATTTTAAAAGAAGAAAAAAGAAAGAAATATGTAATAATTATTTTTTACCATGCTTTTATTAACTTCGATTCTTGTTTGTTTCTCCGGTACAAGTCTTGCAATCGATTTTTAACTAACTTCCCTATTAGCTAGACATTTGAAACTTTCAGAATAGCTCAGAACCCGATGACAACACAGTTTTCGAATTTTTGATTAGTTTTCTTTTAATTAATTAAAATATTAAAATAATAACTTCCTATTAACTTTAAAAATAGCCATTAAAATCTTAGCTATAATTTAATTGTTACCAAAATAATAATAATAATAATAATAATAATACGAGTTCATTTTTTTTTCGACATAAAAATAAATACATTTAATTAAACGTGAACGTTATAAAATTGTAAAAAGTTAAAATTATGCATCTCACAAAAATGGACGTCATTATCACAAAATTTTATATGCATTGATAAAGTGCTAATGTAATTCTATATGCAAGCAAAGTGTGACGTCACTGATTGTCATTGGGTCCAAGTAAAAAATTTCCCATGCTAATAGTCTTTTGGATTTTTTGTAAAACATTATTAACCCTTTCAGGACCATAAGATTTCCAAGACTAAATATGCCAATACAACACAATATTTTAGCTATTGTGCTGGGTGTAAAGTAAGAGAATATCACCAGAAAAACATAGCAGGGTGTATAGGTTTCCTATAATTTCATGGGAAATATTTTCCCTATGGACCATAAAAGTAAATAAATGAAGAGACAGTTTTATTATATGGGTATTTTATTTATTGCTTTGTAATACAAATTTATTGCTTTGTAATATAAAAATTATCCGAAAAGTAAAATAAATTGCTAGTTATGGTATTCTACGAAACAATTTCGTTTACTTGTGAAGCACAAGTGGACATTGCACATAACACATTTATTATGTGTCCTATTTTCTATACTTTTTTTTTTATTATTCGTTCAGAAACACATTTGCTGCCTTGGACATAAATTTTATTTTGACATTCAGTAAAAAAAATATCGATTAAATAATAATAGAACAATCGATAACGATTTTTGTAGAAGGGAAAAATATTTTCCTTGGGCGTGAAAGGGTTAAATATTGAGGAAAATTATTTCCCTATTTTAATCCCCATATTTGGGTATAATTAAAAATTAGTCTTCGTGCACATGTGTTAGATTAAGTTATTTTGCTGTCAAATTGACAAAATTTTAATTTTAATTTTTGTTAAAATAACCATGATTTTTGAAAAGATATAAATATGTTCGCCAGATAATTTGGAGATTTTCCCGCCAAGAATGACAGATATGAAATCTATTCCGCAGCAACATATTAGTAACTTATATCAGATACTTTATTTAGACATTTGAAAACAAATTTGACTTCAAATTATGATAGATTATTTATCATTTTCCTTTTAGTTAATATATTAGTTGGATATTTATTGTGTAAATATCGTTATTTGAAATGAAAGTTTATGTTTTCAATCGAATATGGAAGTTAGCCATTTTTTTCAAGAGTTTTGAAATTTAAAATTCAAATTTTATCAATTTTACAGCAAAAATAACTCAATTTAACACCTGTAGACAGTAACTTATATATAACTACACCCAAATATGGGGATTAACATCGGGAGATAAGTTTTCTTAATTTTTAATATTTTTTATAAAAATTCTTATGGACAATTAACATAGGAAATCTTTTACCTGGCCTCACGGATGGCCAGTGACGTCACCTTTTCGCTTGCGTACAGCTATGATTTACCCGAGAATTTAAAATATGGTATATAAAAAGTTTTTTATCTTACAATTATTTAACTTAATATTGATACATTTCAATACTTATGAATGCAACCTTTCATAACTCTAAAGGAGTAGTTTCAAAGAAAGATTTCGACACTCACAATCCCCCCTAATTAAAAATTTCTTTATCAATAATAAACAACTTTTATTATTGTTTGCAAATGTGGTTCAGTTTAACCACGTTTTGGTGTTCTAGTAATTGCATGTCGTACACGACTTTGTCAACATAAGTTCGCAGCTCATATGAAATAATTTTTCTCATTCGTAAAATTATCTGATACATTAAAGTTAAAATTTCAGAAACATGTCCTTGATACAAAACACTTTTCTGATATCTCCTACACAAAAAATCATATGGATTTAAAAACAGGTGATCATTTTATGTGGTCATATCATGGATGACCTCGGTGGTCATATCATGGTAAATGCACGACTAATTATTCTGCTGTCTAAGAAATGTTCCCGCAAGATTTTCTATGACCGAAAACCGATGTGGTGTGACACACCATTTTACATAAAGAAATTAGAATCGAGATATACCTTTAGCGGTAACTGTGGTGTCACCAATACCTGAAAAAATTGGTCGAACAAATCAACGCTTCGCTTCGACGAATTTCTTTTAAAATTAGCGTGTTGTGACCATCCAAAAACTTTCTTCTGTCATTTTATATATCAGCGATACTTACTGTTTAACATGCATAAAAGTTTAATCATAGCTTTTCTCAATTAAATCTTTTACATATGAAGTTTGATTCTATTTTCTTCAGATGCTGAGATATGGCAATATGGAAAGTCCAATAGGTGAATAATTGCAGTGCAACCTGTCTAACGATATACACCCATATTAAGTCAGCATTCGTTTTCATAATAGTTATCTCAGATATAAAGTTTCGCGCATTTATATGACAAAGAAGTTAACATTTAGTGTTCTTATTCGCAGGAAAATTCCAGCAGAGCAGCGTTACCAATCGGCCTACATGGATCCAAATTTAACTAACAAAGTGTTTCATAAGGACTCTCTAAAGTACGAAGTTTTGTGCAATAGAATTTGAGATATAGCCTTCCCATTCATGGGGGAAAATTACAGCACAGCAGTACCAGCCAAAGGCCGATTTGCACCTAAATTGAATCAGTATAATGTTCCATAATGGCCATTTCATATACCGAGCTCCATTAGATTATACACAATAGAAACTGAGTTATAACTTTTCCTTAAATGGTTGAACTCGTGGTATAGAAGCGCCACTTGTTGAGCGATTTGCACGAAAAGACGATAGGCACTAATTTATGTCAAAGTGCAACTACATATAAATTTATGTGCAATAGTTCCTGATGTACAGTCGCTACGAAATTTTTTGTTACACACACAGACAAACAGACGGACATTTTTTAAAAACTGTGAAATCGTGTTCTGGACCTCTCAAAACACGTGAATTCGTCGAAAATTTTTACGAATCCAGTGCTTTCTTTTATTGAATAAAAAATAATGTAAAAAGTAACAGCCTATGATAAAATAAGCATTGAAATCGCCCCGCACTGTAAATTTCCGTTTAGGTGAAGGAATATGTAGACCCATGTTTGGATTTGTGTCAGTCCAGGTACGACAGCATATGTTCATTGATACATGTATATTTTTAAAAATCTATACAGAGTTTCTTGCCTCCTTTGTTAATTAAATTTGCTTATTGACTTTAGTAAAAATTTAAACTTAAAAAAAAAAAAAAAAAAAAAAAAAAAAGAAAGAAAGAAAGAAAAAGGAATAAAGAAAAGAAAGAGTTAAAACGCATTACCTTAGTAATATGGGTAATACATATTATTTCCTGCAGTGACTAATATTTGATTTAGTTTATAACAGTATTTCCTGTATTATTAAAATATTTTTTAGTTAAAATTGCTCTGAATAACATGCTCCGCTATAATATTTCTAATAAAAAGACAGTAAATTTGGTCCGATGGAAATTCTATATGAAACTTTAGAGCACTTAGTACTATTGCCGAGTCGCTGGCTACCCAATCAATGCTAAAATTTAAGCAAGAAAAATCCCAGCTACAAAGTGACGCAGACCCTCCATTAACTGGCAGTATCCATTCTACATGCATTTGCAAAAAGAAAAAGAAAATAATGATAATCAAAAAATTGGGTAATATAAATGCATCAAAGCTAAAAGAGGTGGACTTGGGGGTTGAGCATTTTTGTCTGTTACCTCGTTGGGTGATTAGCAGAGTAAATTTCTGTTAACATAAATATAGTTTGCCTTGGAACTGAAATTTATGAGTCGAACTGTGCAAACCAATCTTTTTCCTCCTCCCCCCACCCCTCCTTTTTTTCCCTTGATATTATTTTGTGCTTAGAAACAAATCTATAATGAAGAAAATTTTATTTCTTTTTATATTTTATATATACTATAGTGGATATTAAATAATAATCATATGAACATTAGTCAAAAAAAAAAAAAAAAAAAAAAAAAGCATAAATATGAAGCAGTAATTGTGAATATGCTATAGCACTGAAAATGTTTGTATAAGAAAGAAAGAAAGAAAAAATCGATAAATATTTTTTTATTTATTTTTTTCCAAATACTACAGTTTAGTTTACAATTCTTTTATGATAAAATATACATTGCTACTTCTCTTTAAATCGGTGAGGATAAAAGCTCTTGTTAAATGATTTTATCGATAAAGAACATATTTTAAAAACTGTGAAATCGTGTTCTGGACCTCTCAAAACACGTGAATTCGTCGAAAATTTTTACGAATCCAGTGCTTTCTTTTATTGAATAAAAAATAATGTAAAAAGTAACAGCCTATGATAAAATAAGCATTGAAATCGCCCCGCACTGTAAATTTCCGTTTAGGTGAAGGAATATGTAGACCCATGTTTGGATTTGTGTCAGTCCAGGTACGACAGCATATGTTCATTGATACATGTATATTTTTAAAAATCTATACAGAGTTTCTTGCCTCCTTTGTTAATTAAATTTGCTTATTGACTTTAGTAAAAATTTAAACTTAAAAAAAAAAAAAAAAAAAAAAAAAGAAAGAAAGAAAGAAAAAGGAATAAAGAAAAGAAAGAGTTAAAACGCATTACCTTAGTAATATGGGTAATACATATCATTTCCTGCAGTGACTAATATTTGATTTAGTTTATAACAGTATTTCCTGTATTATTAAAATATTTTTTAGTTAAAATTGCTCTGAATAACATGCTCCGCTATAATATTTCTAATAAAAAGACAGTAAATTTGGTCCGATGGAAATTCTATATGAAACTTTAGAGCACTTAGTACTATTGCCGAGTCGCTGGCTACCCAATCAATGCTAAAATTTAAGCAAGAAAAATCCCAGCTACAAAGTGACGCAGACCCTCCATTAACTGGCAGTATCCATTCTACATGCATTTGCAAAAAGAAAAAGAAAATAATGATAATCAAAAAATTGGGTAATATAAATGCATCAAAGCTAAAAGAGGTGGACTTGGGGGTTGAGCATTTTTGTCTGTTACCTCGTTGGGTGATTAGCAGAGTAAATTTCTGTTAACATAAATATAGTTTGCCTTGGAACTGAAATTTATGAGTCGAACTGTGCAAACCAATCTTTTTCCTCCTCCCCCCCCCCTCCTTTTTTTCCCTTGATATTATTTTGTGCTTAGAAACAAATCTATAATGAAGAAAATTTTATTTCTTTTTCAATTTTATATATACTATAGTGGATATTAAATAATAATCATATGAACATTAGTCAAAAAAAAAAAAAAAAAAAAAAAAAAAAAGCATAAATATGAAGCAGTAATTGTGAATATGCTATAGCACTGAAAATGTTTGTATAAGAAAGAAAGAAAGAAAAAATCGATAAATATTTTTTTATTTATTTTTTTCCAAATACTACAGTTTAGTTTACAATTCTTTTATGATAAAATATACATTGCTACTTCTCTTTAAATCGGTGAGGATAAAAGCTCTTGTTAAATGATTTTATCGATAAAGAACAATTACAACACAATAAACAGCGCTGTATTTGGGGAAGGTTGTATAAAGATAAATGCAGTTCATAAATCTGCAATTTTAGGCACATTATAAAGATTGCTATTGTGCCAAAATATTTAACCCTTTTCTTAAGTAAAAAGTAATCTAAAAGATTTAAGTAATTATTTACATACTGTTATAAATACAAAAAAGTTCAAGTACAGAAAAACATGCCCCTTACGTATATACATTATGAAATACTTTTTTTCCTAATACTAACTATAATTAAGAGTTAAATTACTTATCGTTTGTTCATAAAAAAAATTTTGAATATTTCCATGTTTTTAAGTTCTTAATGGGTACTTAATTGAAGATAAAAAATGAAATTTGCTTATGGACTGTTTATAAACCTCTAAGAATGTATGTCGACACTAAAATAAATTGGAATCAAAAAAGTGTAAAAGAGTGAAAATTCTCCCTGATTTTTTATTTATTTCATTTTTGTTTATAAGGAGAATCTCATTTTACGAATTTGAAGGAAATTGTTTTATAAATTTAGGTTCCATCTAATTTTTCACAAGATTTCCATAATAAATGTACACAATGAAAGAATGGAAGAATATCCTGGTAATGAAAGAATGAAAGAAATTTTACAGGATATGCTTGACATTTTTGTTGCTAAGGCAGTCGCGTAGTTTGAAATGAATATTTTTACAGTGTACAAGTATTTAAAAAATGCAGCAAAGAAAATAAACTCTAAAAATATATAAGCACGAAGCATTGAACATTAAATAAACAACATGAAAAAAGCTTACTTTGTTCCATGAGCTGGCCGAAATATTTTCTGCGGGGCGCTCCAATCTTTTCGCCGGCTTCTCCTTCTGTGTGGAAGTCCTCAAAAACTCTTGCTGGTCGTCTGTGCGGTTCGTGGCTCACTGAAAAGGTGGCGCCAAATTTTATCGATGCCCACCGCATCGTTGCCATTGCAAGAATTAATATGGTCTGTGACTTCTACGGTCTCGCCATAAGCAGCATAATTATAATTATTGTAATTTGTGATTTTCGTATTTTTTTACAAAATTATGGTTGATATCATCCTTGTTGTAAGATTTTATTAATGTAGTTATAATTTTGTCTGTCTTAATATTATGAGCACTAATCAAAACATACAACGAGGATTATATAAACTCTAATTTTGAAAACGTTGCGTAAATCGCAAATTTCAGTAATCGTAATTATGCTGCTTATCGCGAGACCTTAGAAACTATAGACTAAACTAATTCATGCAATGACAACAATACGGCAGGCATCGATAAAATGTGGCACCACCTGGTAAGGGGAGCCATTAACCGCACAGACGATCAGCGGCAGTTTTTGAGGACTTCCACAACGAAAGAGCTAGTGAAAAGAACGGGGCATGCCGCATAAAATATTTCGGCCAACTCATGAAGCAAAATAAAGTTTTTTCATGTTTATTTAAAAAGAAATAAAGCTGAAAAAAAAAAAAGAAGCTTTTATTTTTCTAAAAACTCAGCTGATTTAAAAAAATCGTGTAAACTTTTCGTAAAAATGTGCTATGGACTCTAAATATTATAAAATGAAAGATGTTCCTTTTAGAATGGGGGAAAGTTTGTAAAAGTCAGAAATATTGCGGTGTGAAAAGTTACACATGTGTTTGTATACAGACATGATACTTATGCTTGTCAATTAAACTCTTGTAAATATTTATTATGTTTAGTACTATTGCAAACTGAACATTATTTGATAACGAAAAAATTTCGAAATCAACTAATATGTAATTATTAGTCCCACTTTAAGGCTACACAGTACCTAAAAAAAAAAAATGGAGACAGTTTCATTAAAAATAATTAAAATGATTTTGTTCGAGATTATAAAATTAAACTGCATTCTAGTAAAAAAAATCACTTTAACAAGCACCAAATGTTTTTAATAAAAAAAAAAATTGAAAAATTTGAAGTTTTTTAAAGCTTTTATAACATTTTAAATTTTTAATATTTTTAGTTGTTTTAAGGGATTTATATTCATTGAATTATTTGAAACAAAAGTTAGTATAGAATTAAAAATGTAACTTTTATTTAACTTAAAAAAAAATAATAATAAAATAAAAAAAAATGTAGCAAAACCTAAAAAAAGCAGGAAAAATTTGGAAATATTAAATATGACATTTTTTTTTTAAGTAACTATAACCCTCAAACTTAAATCCATACTAATTATTGTAGTACATATACATATAAAAGGTCTACAAAAAATTTCAAGACTCTATCTGCAACATAGAAAAAAAAAAAAAAAAACCCGTAGGGAATAGCAAACACTAACATCAACAAAAATAAAAGTCTGAGAAAAATACATTTAAAGTTTGTAAAGGCATGAAACAAAAACTAAAAGCGTTTGTAGAGCTCTATTTTTTTTTATATGTTATTCCTCACTTATAAGATGTACTAAAACATAATTATTTTTATTTAACTAATTATAAGAATAATTATAAGAATTGATTATAAGAATATTTGCTTCAAAATAAAAACGAAACTTACCACTCCCCCTCAGCTGTCAAATTTTGACACTGGCAACACTCAAAAAAGTTCAAATATTTTTAAAACTATTTAGATTTCAGACCTACAATTTAGAGTCAAGATTCACAACCGTATGGACTATCGAAAAATGCAATATAAAAAAATTCGATATTTTTGTCATTTTTAGGGTACTGTGTAGCCTTAACTTCAAAGCCTTTTAACATAAAAAAAAAAAAAAAAAAAAAAAAAAAAAAAAGATAGTAATTTTAATTTTATAAAAACTAGTTTTGCAGGTTTATTCAAAATAGCATTATTATTAGAAAAAAATATGTGAATGAACCAAGACATACATTTTTGTATATTACTATTCAATAAATACGTATCCCTCAAAAAGCTTAAATTATCTTTTTAACATTTAAGAAGGAAGTTTCTGTCTTATACTGAAATATAATTCCCAAAAAATTTTGGGGCAACTTTCTACATCAATGTTTTATACAAATACATATGGCGGTTAAACCTAAACTTTCCTTATAAAGTGGCTAAAAGAGATAAGCAGATTGCTACCAAATTTGGCATATGAATTATACCTAAGACACATTCAAGGAATTAAAAAAAAAAAAAGTTCAAAAATATGTACTAGGTAGCGCAAAATCTGCAAATTTAACAAAGTCCAACATGGACTGCAATGTAAATTTGGACAATTACTCATTAATTCTGTATCCCATGTAGGTCATTTCCTTAATTGAAATTGCTATTTTTCTATTCAAATCGCCTTATAAGGATAGTTTCTTTTAACTTTTTTTTTATCCTTGAGACCATTTCGTTTAAAGTCCATTTATATCAAATCCAATGGCAGTCTTCTAACCAATTTCAGGATAATGTTTATACGGATAGTGTAGCTGTAACCAACCTAGCAATATTTCCAATTTCATATGGTTCAATCCCTTTTTTTTTTTTTTTTTAACAATTTGGGAGGACTTTTAATTTACTCAATAAACATAATGAAAAATCAGTTTAGATGCTAAATTTTTCATGACTTAAATTCATGTGCGAATCTTGTAAATATCTGTGCTTTCATATTCCAAATGCTGAGTTAACAAAGAATTTTTTTCCCATTTGTTTCTGAAAGTAGTCACTAAAAATTTTTAATTTTGTTCACGCGATTTTCAAATATGTATTAAAACTAACAATCCCTTTGAAAAATTCTAAATTACAAATATATATAAACAGTAACAGAAAAGTTAAAACCTTATATATATCAAAAATATTTCCATATGATAAGATACTAAAAAATGATTTCTTTTTATATTTTTTTTAGCTAATTAATTTTTAAACGAGACGATGAAAAAGGGTTGAACATAAAGGCACAATACTTATATATATATCTGTAAAAAGTAAAAATGTTTACATTTAAAACATGGTCATGAAAACTTAAAGTCTTCTATTTTGTTTATGTTCACCATTGGCATTTTTTCGACTGATGGTTCGTCTTCTTCTTTTGGGGCGGGCCTCGTTGAACCACGGCAAGTTAAAGTTGACCTTAATTCGTTCCATAACATCACATAAATGGGATCCTGAAATAAAATGAAGTAAATAAAATATGTAAATCAATTGAAGTAAGGCAAAATAATTTATTTATCGCACATATAAAATCAAAATTAGGCAGTGTTTTTCTTAACACCTTGAAATATGCTTATAAACTCTGTTTGAGCTTTTATGTCTTTAAATATTTTCCAAAGTCTTGAAGCTGATACAGGTTATTCAGGTTAGTTATAGCACGCTTCAGCTTGAATATGATATAAAAATTACAACTGTTTTGTGAACAGGAAATCGCAAAATAATTCAGTTGCATTAAAAGTATTTATTTAAAGCATATTTTAATTTCTTCTTAGTATACAAATTATAATGAAATTGATATATTTTATCCAGATATCCAAAAATATATTTTCAGTTGAGGGGAATGATGTTAGCATCAATTATTCGTTTAGAGGGCTTCACAAAAATATTCATATGTATTATATAATATAAAGTAAAAGTGCTCGAATGATATTTTCAGTTGAGTTATATGTTTTTAATATTTTTCTCCGAAGTTAAAAAGAGAAACTCAGTTTGCTCGTGTGTATTTTGTACGCTTGTCTGTAATTTGCTTCACTTGTTTTATTTTCTGTACAGTCTTTTCGTAAATATTTTTAGGATACCTTCAAACTAATATACGTTATTTAGATTTACTTTAGACTAATTCCGATTGAAAATCATTGATGTAGTATAAATCGTTTGTGTACATTACCTTCGAAAAGAATATGAATATTTTACGATCTATAAGGAACATTTCTTTCAAGCAAACTTTAACAATTTTATACTACACTAACATTACGCATTACGAAATCAACATACATATCTTAGATTTTTAAAAGCATGTTTCCTACAGAAAATATTTTACTTTCTAAGTAAACAGCATGATTTTCTTTTTTTTTTCTTTTCAAATAAAACGAAATGCAAGAATATCCAGAGCATTTCTAAATAAAACAGACATAATAGTAAAATACAATGAAAGCCTATTATAGGATCATTTAAAATAATTCTTACCCCTAATAATTCTTACTATATTAACGTTATGGTTAACAATGCAGAATGTAAAAATAAGAATCTAAACACTGGTTTAATTAAGAATAATGAAAATTTTGTAAGCTAGTTTACAAAATGTTCATACATCTAATACTACAAAAGGCTTACAATAATAAATGTCAAAGCTTGGGTTTCCCTATTCTTACTATTAAGATTATTATTATTATTATTTCGTAAAATCTACTATTTCCGCTTCATTTACCTGTTAGTTGATATTTTAATATTAATTTTATAATCATGCTGATTTATACATATACAGTCGTTGATATTTTATGAGAACGTACATAAAATATCTTAATCAATAAATAATATACTGAAAAAGTAAATGAAAAACCAGATAAGTCTAGGTCATTATACAATGAAATTCGTTTTTTCCCTTTTGTTTAATACATCTCTCTATGCAAAAACTCAACAAAATGGTGTTCGGTTCGTTGCCACGTTTGCTGTAATATTATTATCCGTTTGTGTTTTATGCATTATCGTGCAATATTCATTCCTGAACGCATTTTAAGTTACATAAATAATAAACCAATATCCGCATGTGAAAGTACATTTGTTTTCCCGTCATACAAATCCATATCTTCAAGGGATTCAAAGGAAAATTACCGACCTCATTCTTTAGGAAGGAGCAAAGCAAAAGGGAGGTGGGGCGATATTTTGAGCAATTTAAGAACCTTTTGAGCTAGAAACATGATAAATGTCATAAAAAATTTTCATTTGACTTCACATTCGAAACCTTATTATAAAATTGCGCAGACCTTTTAAAGGGTGCCAAATGGGGGTAGAAAGTTAGTGTTCTTTTACAGTTTAAAAACCGCTTGAATTACAAACTTTTACGTAGGAGCCAGGAAAATAGAAGCTACTTAAGCTATTAAATAAATAACATTTAGTCATTTCCATTAAATGTATTGAAATTATATTTGACATAAGGTAAAACGTAATTTATTTATTCTGCTTTTGTCTTCTTGTTAAAAGAAAAAAAAAATCGTAATGAAATATTCTTCGTAAAAATGTTTCTTGATATAAACACTACCAATAAAATTTAATGCATGCCTTGTTCCCATTACAATAGTGACTTTCAAGTAACACAGACTGCGTTCAGTATATACTTAGGAGGATTAAGGCATTTTCGATTTGTCTTCGAAGACTCCTATCCCGCAACATTGTCTGGCACTTATAAATTTGTGCGGTACCAAACAAACGTTCGACCGCCTTCGCAGGTAGTTTACTTTCCTTAGTGGCATCTACTCTCCCAACGATTGAACTTGCGATGGTATGTTACTGATCGTTATATGTGAAGGAAAAAACTTAAAAATGGTTCTCATACGGTCTTCAATATCCCAATGCCACGCTATAGGGTGCCTGCCAAGTTGTAGTGCAATGTTAATTCGTTCAACTTGAAATTCGCAAGTATTACTCTTACTTGAAAATGATTTCAAGACAATCAAGGCTACCTTCAAATAGTTTTATTATTTTAAGATTGTCTTTAGCATAAAATGTTGGATTATTCAAATTAAACTAAATGTGTTTAGTTCTCTCTAAGTCCCACCACACACTGAAGAGACATAGGACAAAGTTAGAACCGACATGCGATACACGCATGTTCTAAACAGTTTTTAGGGGATGAAGTTGTATTTAGAGCATGCGCGTGTCGCAGGTCGCTTCAAACTTTGTCTCATGTCTCGTCAATGTACGGCGGGCCTAATGCAAAAACTATTGTTTGAATCCCAATTATATTTAGAAAAAATAGACTGCTTTGTACGATATTTTGATTTCTGAAAACAAATTTCATGTTCTAACTGATAGGAGAGAAAATTCCTCGGTGAAGCATAACACTCATTTGGCATTTTCTGCCTATGGCATTTTTTATATAAAAAGTTTTAAAACTCTCAGTATTCGCTATATGTTAACCCGTTAGTAGTCGCTATAGACAGCGCCACCTATTACATATTGCTCACTTTTTATTTAACTGTCACCAATAATTTTAAAAAGTGATGTGATCGACGTATCTTCGAGTTTATTCGCGTTTTATGTATATCAAATGCCACTTCTAAAAATTGTTGGTGGCAATGGAATAAAAAAATCTGGCAACACTTAAAGATGGGCGGCAAATCGACCAACTAGCGTCCAACTAGCGGGTTAAATAAGAAAGTTCAAATTTCAAGATATTGCGCACAAATTACTATTACCATGTGAAATTGTTGCTAATTGTTTAACAATTACACTCGTAATTTTTGTTACCTTTAAGCATTCTAAATAGCTTCTAGCCTAAAATGAACTTCACTGCATACGCTCCACTCTCTTCGAAACACACAATTATTCGCTGAAAGTTTCTAAATATAAAAAACCTAGAAGCAAATCTATTTTATACCCAAATTCCTTGATATCGGGGCTTATCAGTGGCTGAGAGATTCTGCTGTCCACGTTGGTAGACATGAAGTGCCGGGTTCTAAACTAGGAAACTCATGTCAGTCTGGCCGTTCAAAGTTAACTTTCTTCTGAAACTCGCGGGCTAGATTCCTTCAGAAAGATCTCCACGAAACGAATTGAACAAATAGGGCTCGATATGCTAAAGTGATGGTATGATCACTTTCATTGTTCTAGAAAGAGTTCCTTTACATATTTTTTATATACGAGAAACATAACAAATACGTTCAACATTAAACAGTTTATTTTCACGGAAGCACCAATTTTGCAAAACATGATTTTTTTTTCTTTTTTTGGGAGATGTTGTTGTTGTTGTTGTTGTTGTTGTCGTGTGCCACTCGGAAATTCCGAGCCCCGTTAGTATTGGGAGATTAAAACCACATATTAAGGAGATCATGTTTTCAGTATATGGTTCTCAATAAATCAATAGTTTTTTATTAGGAGCTACATAAACACCTTCTGTTTAAATTGAAATGTCCATTATAAAAACTATTTTATTGTCTAGAAATCTAAGTAAAAATGAATGACATATTTCATTTAACACTAGCTCTAATTAACTATTCATAATGTTTTAAGATACTCACTCTATCAATCATTTTATTAGCTTTCCATATAAATTCCATGACGACAATTACGATTCCAAGAGAACAACCGATTCCCAGTACAAGGAAGACGCCACCAACATTCCGGATACCCATCTCTGCTGACGCGGCACCAGAATCGTCAGGACACCTGTCGGCTGCTTTCCACCACAAATCTTTCATTATTTGAAGTTGCTGGCTTTCTTGAAGATGCAAAATACCGCTGGATAGGATACTTCTGTATGGAGAACCTGAAAAAATAAGTTTATACACGTTGGATAACTTTTTACAAACAAATCATTAAAACAGAGCATAGGAAACTCAAGCGATTAATAACACTGCTCTGCGAAAAAAAAAAAAAAAAAAAAATCGAGATCTGCTACAATTTTTGCTAATTCTTATGTAAAATCACCTCCTGAATCTGAATATGACTCCCAATTTGCCCAGTCACCCACCGTTTTTTAGATGCACCACTCCCTCTCTCAATTTCTTTCCCTATTCGATAATTTTATGACCATGAATTTGTTTAGAAGAATGAAAAATTAATTAAATTAACACCTAGAAATAAAACTATATAAAGTTTAAAAAATAACATTAATAACGGATTTAAAAAAATATAAGATATGTAATGCATAATTTCAGTGTCAAGTTCCCCCCCCCCCCTCCAAAAGAAAAACAAAATTCCTTGTCGCAAATGCCCATGTTTCAGAATTTTCCAACTCTGTAGCCCCTCAGAAAATATTTAACTGTTAAGATAATCCTCCCAATCAAATTTATAACCACAAAATCACAGAAAAATGATAAAAATAGGGGGTCATTCCTAAAACAGGTGGGGGTAGGGCAAAATGGGCGTCCTACTTGGATTCAGGATGTCATTTTATATAAGAATATGCAGAAATGGTGTCAGAGGCAATTTTCATGCCGAGCAGTGTAAATGCACATAGTAAAAAAAATAATGAATATTTTGGCATGAGGAGAGTGAGTAAATCAGAAAATGATGGTAGCGCATTCTACTCCGCGAAAGGATAATTAAAAAAAATAATAGTGAAAATTGGGAGTAGTAAGATTCATCCCCTATAGGAACGCAGCAGTGTGAATAAGTATATGTAACAGGATTATTTCAAAATTCTAGGTGAATATAAGCTGCTATATGAGCAAAGCAAAGCATTATGCTGTTTATGTGTATACACACCGGCAATATTATTTGTAAAAAAAGTCAATAAACGTTATATAAAAGGGAAGAGAAAGAAATTATAATTTGTCAATATAAGTAGTTTAAATTCTTGATATATTTTTTTAAGTATATTAATCCTACTTACACACGCACATACGTACAGGGTGTTCCAAAAGTACCCCCCTCCTAACTCGAAAATGAGTCGGAATTGTGAAAAATGGCAAAACATGTGTTTAATGAATTCGAGAGGGACCTCCTTTGGTGAAAAAAGTTTGGTCCCTGGCGGGCTAGGGGGCCGCTAGGTAGGGCAACTTTAAAATTTTAAATGGGAAGTTCTTATGATACATCCCTGGAAACGTCTCTTCAAAACAATGAATTTGATATAAATAGTTTAGCCCTATGATGATTATTAAAGAAGATAATTGAGTTTTTAGATTTTTTAAATGTGTATTTTATACTTATATATCTCCTTTAATAATCATTGCAGTACAAAACTATTTATATCAAATTCATTGTCTTGAAGAGATGTTTCCAGGGATGTATCAAAAGGCATACTTTCCTGTTTGAAATTTTATAGTTGTCCTCCCTAGCGGCACTCCTACTACGCCCTTGCCCGGGCCCAAATATTTTTGGGCAAAGTATAACTTGTGATATATCCCTGGAAACGCCTCTTCAAGACAATGAATTTCATATAACTAGTTTTGTCCTGCAAGGCTTATTAAAGGGGATATATAAGTATAAAATCCACAATTCAAAAGCGTAAAAACACATATATCTCCTTTAATAAATATATGCACACTGGGTTATTATAATTAAACTTGCTCTATTAATAGCATTTCACAATAAAAATGGTTGAGTGGATTCCCACCAAATTTGGCTTATAGACGACTCAAGAGATGCACACAAATAATAATAATAATAATAATAATAATAAGTTCAAAAATGTCCACAATGTAATGCTTTGTGTTTAAAAAAGAAAAAAATTAAATTTAAGAAAAGTTCCCATATATTATGTATCATAATTTTAAATAATTATTGGCTAGAGTCTAATACGTTTGGACCATATTATTATTTTCCTATGCAAAGCCTCACACAATGGACGTTTCTTTGTTTTAAAATTATTGTTTTACTTTTTGAGCACAACTAAAAGTCGTTTCCAATTCAAATTTGGTGATAATTTGCTCTTTCGTACTCGGTACAAGAGGCTGTTTATAGCGTTAGTGTAATTATAATCTCCTTATACGCAATTCATTTATTGAAATAACTTATATGTAAATGAGGAATTATACTATAAATAATTTCTAAAAAATTTTTAAACACAGTCCTAGTCAAAAGCTGATAACAAAGCTAAGAAGGTGTGCAGGGAAAGAAAAATCCACTGAAATATTGATATAGATAATGATCATGAATAAAAAACTTTTTAAGAAAACACTATTCTATTGCTTTTCAACTCACGTATACTACCACTAAATCTATCACTTTTACGCACAAAGCGTGTTTTAAATGACAAAAAGGAATTTTTGAGATCAAAAAGGCTTCATTTCTAGGAATAATAAAACAAAATACTGCCTAATTTCAAAATACTCGAGGCCGATTCTAGGTTATTTTAAAGCTCCAATTTTTTTACTGGGTGCTTTTTGTATGTAACCGAACACATTTTATGCATTGATTTTTTTTTCAATTACATCATAAGATCAAGCCAAAAATGATTAAAATTTCAAACCTTCGTGAACTTTTGTCATGCGACTTAATCTACGAATCCTTGATAGAAAAATGAATGCCCAGTATGGTGACAAATTCACTGATAAACATTCACAGAAATGTTTAAGAGGATTGGATCAAAACAAATTAGTAAGGAGAATCATAAGTAAATAATTATTTCTGAAATTTGGAACGTAAGAAAAAGAAATTAAAGTTTAAAATTTTGTAAAAAAACATAATGTTTGAGGAGCTGTAAAATTATATTATTTAAAATATCACATGGAGTAGGACATTTTATAATAACTATCTAAATATTTTAATTGAACCGATTTTATTAATTTTCGCCATCTCTTGTTCCCTTAAAAACACCATAAATTATAAAAACACGCGATAATTATATTAAACCAAAATAGTTAAGCATAACTATTATTTACCAACGAATAGAGAGGAAATGTGGTCAGTAAGAGCCAGTTCGTAGAAAACAATTTAGTAATAGCAAAAAAAAATATAAAATTCATTTTTTTTTTCGTGTTCCCCCTGCCCACTTTTTTTCAGAGTGTTTACTAAACTAGATGTTTACCTTCGCACTCAATACGTGGTCTCACTTTTAGAAAAGAAGAAAGCTAGAGTCGAGCTTTCATGCTAATGAAAGAGAGTTCTGTATTATTTAAAAGCAAAACAATTCTTGCGTGTTTTCTTTTCTTTCTTTCTTTTTTTTTTTTTTTTTTTTTTCAATTTAATGTGTTTCCACGAAACGTTTTTACTGCATGAGGTGTGGAATTGTTTCTTACAATTGTATATCGATTATAAATATACAATTTTATGTGGAGAAGATATATCAGTCCTGCGTTAAATCCACTTAGAAGATTTATAAAATATAATTCTTTTTTCATATTCCAGGAAATACACCATATTAATTAATTTTAATTAATTTTAATTAATTTTAATTAATTTTACATATCATATGTAACCTGTATTTAAAATAAATACAGATTACTCTTCTATATTTTTACCGAATGTTAGAGCCATATTTGAAATAAAGATTGTTTTGAAAATCATGATAATAAAAAGTAATATTTTGTAAAGTTACACTATTTTCTTCTTAGTATTTTACGGAAATGCGAAAACGAAATTAGATAATAGCACTTAAAGAAAAGAAGAAAAAGGTCTAAACATGGCCAGTTGTTTTAAAACTCTATCATGTAAAATTATAGCCTTACCTGGTGGTGTTGCTATCCCATATCCTTTAGAGTCTAGATTTCCACCTATCCTTGTTAAATCACAGTCCCTTTCAGTGACGTATTCTATGCTGGTCGATTCCATCAAGAAAGCATAATTCCCCATTTTAACTCTCTCTATCCCCTTATGATTATCCTCTGCAAAAACGGATGGTCTTTGGGACTCCATATAGGACCACATTCTTTGATAAATGGAATATTTTGATTCCTGTAAAAAATTTTGAATATATTAGGATAATTTACCGCATTTAGCTGTATAAACTAATTTGCATATATATTAGAATTTAAATGGAGGAAATGTTTGAGATGCGTTTTTATAATTTAATTAATTTGAATTAAAATGAAATTTATATTTGCTTACAATGCCATTAGTATATAATGCAGTATGTTTTTTAACCAAAATTCTTTATAGAACATCAGAGAACTCCCTTAAATTTATTACGAACTGTTATTGCTATACAATATTCCATTTTATTTTGAATTACCAATTTTATAGAAATTTATAATAAATTTTGACATGCTATATGTTGTGTAGGGTACACAGGGAGTAGTAGAATACAAATAGAATACAAATTTAGGCAGAGACAAAGCATATTAGAAAGATCAATATTTGCATAGTAATCCATGATCAGAAATATCATGGGGAAGAGATAGCAAACATTAAAAGAAGCACTCACTGTACATAAAAATTATAAAATTTATAATAGAGGATGAAACTGCAAAAGGATGCAAAAGGTATTTAAACTTTTATAAGCGATCATATATTACATTAAACCGACTGATACGCGTACACGATTGGCTTATACAGCACCTGGTTTTGCTAGTATATCAACAGAAATGGAATTGATTTCAAGTTACACTCAGGTATTTCATACAAATACGTTTTAAGTAGATTTTGAAGAAAAAAAATCAAGGCCACTTTAATCCGAAGAGAGTGGTGAACCAGCCAACTGGCGAATCGTGCCTCTTTCCATTACTGACCAAACAACGCATTTGCTGTGTCTTACAGTTTGTTGCGCATGATGAAATAAGTCAATAGAACTTGTTCAGAAAAATGAGATCATTTAATGATGTGAAATTGCAATCTTGATCAGAGATAGGTGCGCAAAACATAAATATGCTGGTGAGCTATCTGGCGTTGTGGCTGTTCCTTACACTGTAAAAAAAAATCTATTACCAGGTGCAATCTGTGATTTATTTTATCCAATCGCAGAGAATTTCTTGCAAGAAATTCTCTGTGATTGGATAAAATAAATCACAGATTGCAGCTGGTAATAGTTATTTTTTTACAGTGTATGCAGATGATATGGGTAGAAGATTCGGTTTGTGAAATATAATGTCACTATCCCAAGATTCTCCTGTTGCATCTGTGATACTATAGCGCCTAGAATACATAGTGTGGCAACCTTCCAGCAAAACCATTTTTAAAGATTAAGTTCTCACGAAGGACACGAGCGATCGAGATTCTTGCTTGAAAAACAAAAACTAAATTATTTATTGGTTACTTAGTGCTTAGATTACGTGATTGATTAGACGAAACTAGGAAGAGCCAATTAATTCTTATGCAATGTTTACGATTCGAACAAGAATTTCGATCGCATCGCTACATGAAAGGCTTAATTTTTCAGCAGTATTTTAAGCATTTCGGTTATAAGAGCTTGCCACACTGTATATTCTAGGCGCTGTAGCAATATGTCTGCTTTTATCATGCTTAACACTCCTTAACGACCTGAAATCATAAAAATTGTGTTGCATATGCAGAAATAAAAATAAAAATAAAAATAAATAGATGGCAAGGTATGTCTCTGTGGAAACCATTCAAGATAAATATGCGAGCTATTCGTGCATTTAAATCCGACAATCGATAAATTAAGTGGAGGTCTACCAGATTTTCGTTAGAATAACAATCTTCACAAGATGACTTCTGATTGAACAGTGAAATATTCGATATTTCCCTTTGAGTGCCACGTAAGCTTCTATATAGAATGCCTATTAATTTCTTCAGTTAAATTTTGGTGAATAAATGGATTTTCTTTTCGACAGTTTCGTGTTGCTAGTTTAACTATCTTCCGAGTGCCTTGATCTGAATGGAAACACTTTACGGTAGGGGGACCAGATTAGAGTACTTTCATAATTAAAAACGTTAATAATTATTACAATTCCCTAATAAAGCAGATAATTTTATATTATTTATAAATGGGGTCCAAAAAGCTAACAATTATGATAAATAATTTTCTTGTAACAATTTTTAAAACTTAGAGAAACTTCTTTAAAGAACGGACTGTCCTCTAAAAAAGAGGACATTTGGTCACCAAATTTTATGGGAAATATTACATTAGGTCTTTTGGTTTTCCCGAAAATGCCAAAAGAGACATATGTTTCTGATCAGGTTCGCCGTCGTTATAACACAAGCATCGCTTGTAAAGTTAAACATTTTGAACATCTTCATTAACATATTAAAAGGGAATCGTGAACTACAGCATTTGTAATATTCATGTGTAATGAATGGTTCTGTTAATCCTTCTTTTGCATTCTGTTGTTTCTTGTACCTGTGTTACAAATTTCTTCTAAAATTTTCGATCGTGTCTTATTATGATTTTTAATGCTCCTGATATGCTCTACCATATGGTGACCAGATGTCCTCTTTTTCAGAAGGCAGTCCCTTCTTGCAAAATGTTTGTCTAAGATTTAAAAATTGTTACAAGAAAATTATTTATCATAATTATTAGCTTTTTGGACCCTATTTAAAAAGAATATAAAGCTATTTTCCTAATTAGGGAATTGCAATAATTATTAACGCTTTTAATTTATAAAGGTACTCTAATCTGGTCACCATATTCTACCCACTGTGAAGTTTTTGCATCTGTTTATGGGAAAAACTTCAATTACAATGGATTAAATACATATCTTCGAAACAGCAACAACAATAATAATAATAATAATAATTCAGTTTTTTTAAGACTCGGTGATGAAGTTGAAGAATTAAAATTCAGAAATTCACTGTTCTAAATCTTTTAAGGTGAATCCAAACATTGCGTGTGAAACCAAATCAAAGATTGAAAATAAAAAGTGAATTACAGATAAAACATTTATATACATAATAAAATATGAGAAAGAGGCAATTCACGGAATACAGTTTTAGTAGTGCAACTTTAAAAAATAATTTTACAGGAAAAAAATATTCAAAGTAGGGGAGAGTGGGGTTGAATGGGACGCAGGATGAATGGGATAATAGCTAGATTTTTATGGTTTGCAAGCACCGGAAATTTGAATTTTTTTTCTGATATATGGCAGCACTGAGGTCATTCACCAAGTGTAGTTTCAGAATTGTGCTATCCATAGAAGGTGAGAAAAAATTTAAAATGCCCTTTCAGCTGCCAAAGTAAGATTTTACTGATTCAATTAGGCAGTAGTTAAGAAATTAACTGTTTGCTTATAGTTAATTTAACTCTTATATGGTGAAATAGCATAATCTTTTATTGTGTTTATGATATTCAAGAAGAATATTGGCAATTGTTCACTAAGCCTATTTTCTGTTTTATATGATCATGTGGTGGTTGCAATGAATGGTACAATTTTAATGGGGATGAACGGGACATTCTCTACTATGTGCTAATTTAAAATTGTACACAAGAATTATATTAAAACAAACCTTAAATAGATTTTCAATATTTTTATAACCTGTAGTTCAGTAGTTATAACATGGAAATATAAACAATTTAGTGAAGCAGGCTAAATATAAAGAAATATAAGTAAAGGTTAAGAATGAACATGGTTTTTTTTATATATAACTAGGATCTGTAGTATAAGGTTAGTTAATTCATTATAAAATAATTTTATATTTTTAAGTATGTAAATTAGCCATATTAATTATCAGGATTCTTAATTTTTTGGATTTATAGAAAAATAGATTGAAATAGATTGATTTTTGTTTATAATAATTATGACTAAAAAAATAATAAGTTAGAATATTCAATGCAACTTAAATCAACAACAACAACAATAATAATAATAATAATAAAAATTTATAATAATTTGATTAAAATCACTATTTTACTCAAGTTATTAAATAAATTCTGGTGATTATTAATGTAATATAGAATAGAATGATGACTTTCCCGATCAGTCGGAAACAAAAATTTATCTGGATAATCTGTACTCTATTATAATGATTTCTTTCTTTCTAGTGTCTTATTTATTTATTTATTTTTATAAGGTCTTATTAGATTAAATTACCAAAGCCTAGAGAACTAGGAACAGTATGAACCAAAGGACGTTTGTCTTTTGATGTTAATTTGAGTCAATACATCAGTTTATGCTAATGTCAGTATATTCGTAGTGTGTAATACAATCATATAAGCCAATTTAACTTACAAAAATTATTTACTTTCCATTTTGTTTTCTTTTCTTTTTAACTCCAGTTCTGTCCCATTCATTATCCAGTCATGCCCCATTCATCCCTATAGGTGGGGATGAATGGGACGTAAAAAAAAAGAAAAAAAAAAACATATTTTTACAATTCTTACATTTAATTAAAAATGATAACCTTTTATTAAAGTTTGTATGTTTATATGTAACTGATTACTGAACTGTTCTTTTGAGCAGTGTTGCAAAATTCTGAATTACATATAGCTAACGTTATCAATTAAAGCATGAAAAATGTCCCATTCATCCCCACTCTCCTCTAAATATCCATTTGTTTTTTCTTAATGTAAGATTCTTAAAATAAAAAATTTTTAATACGTGATTTTAACGCAACTTACACTCTTGCCAAAACTAAAAATTAAATTATTGCATCTGGACTTTATCAAAGTGAAGCTGACATCCCTCTTACAGAGGATCAAAATTTTGTTGTCATGTCTCTTGACTACGCGTAATGCGAAATCCCAGACCGTTATCAATCGCCTGATACGTAATTCTAGAACAACGTTAGACCTGCTTAATCTTAATCTCAACTCAAACTTGAAAATCTGGACTTAAAATACTCATAATACTCATTAGCATTCCATACGATATAATTGTGTTTTGTTAATGCATTACAGAAAATAACGGAGCCGACTTATTTTTTTTTTTTTTGTATTAATTTTATTATTATTTATATAAAATATAAGAAATAATGTCAAGTATAAGATTTATTGTAATAAATAAACAAGTAAATGTATTTTTAATTTTTTCTCGAAACCTAAATGAGTACATTAATAATAACAATTTCAAAAATTTTAATATATGTTTACAGTTTAAACAAAAGTACACAAAATATGCAAAACGTATTTACTTTAAAGAAATTTTGAGTTGACCCTCCCGAAACGCAGCCATACTGTATAGTAGTTTGCTTGGCAAGATCAGCGGCGCTTTCAATTGGTGACGTCATTCTTTGAGCAGTTAGGAAAGCAGCTAAATTTGCAGTATATGATGAAATCATGATCAGAGTGAAAAACCACCAACTACTTGCTACGATTCGAGTTGATATTGCCCTAAAAATAAATAATTTATTGTAAATACTAAAAAAATTTAAGTACAAAAAATTATTTCAAATAATAATAATATGAATAATATGAAAAAAGTAATAATAATGAAATAATAAATAAATAACTAAAATAATAATAATAATTCAAATGATTACTTGGTATGCTTTGTTTGTACGAAAATTCTATACTTATATAGAAATATTACTCAAATAATTGATTTCATTTATTATCTTTTGTGAAATTTCATGTCGCATGTTATGAATAAATTCGCTTCCTATTACCATAATTATCTGAATAATAGACAACGGCCCAAGACGGGACTTCCACTAAATCTCCTTATTTGATTCTTAACTTTTGTCTTTCTTTATTTGTGTATGTATTTTTAAATTTCGTGGATGAATATTTGAGTTGATTTATTTATGATAGCATTATATCTAGTTTCCAAGGAAATAGTTAGAGATTTTTCTTGAAATTTAGACATATAAAGAAAATTCTTGAATTTAAATTTTACAGGAAAAATTTAATTGAAAATGCAATTTTAAGATTAACAAGAAATAGAAGAAGAAAAACAATATTTGGATTACCTAATATCATAAAGTGTTACAAATGACTTATAATTTTATCACATGATTTCACTTAGTATTTTGCAATGATTGCATAATTTTTTATATGGATATCACGAATTTTAAGCAAATCGATATATATTTATATATATATATATATATATATATATATATATATATATATATATATATATATATATATATATATATATATATATATATATATATATATATATATATATATATAATAAAGATGATCTATTAAGCATAGTAGAAGCCATATATATTAAATTTTTCTATAAGTTTTTTGCTTGTAACGAGACAAAGTTTCAACTAAATTTTAAGATACTTGTAGAAAATTTGATAAAATATAACAAAGAAGTTAATCGGAAATGTAAAATGCAGGTTAAGCCAAAATATCGATCATACTTTAACTAAATAAAATATATTCCTTAAGTGGTTTATACTGTAATTTAAAAGATACAAATAACTATACACATGAAGATGTACCTTGGTAGAACATCAGAACCTTGCTGCATTATGGAGCCTATTGTGAACCAGAAACTATTCAGAAGGGTGAACTGATTTTCCACGACATCATTTTCTGTATCACAGGGGTGTGGATTGACCCATTCGTATGGACTCAATCTTGCTAATATAAAGAGAAATAAACTGACGCCTAAGTATCCTGTTCCCATGTAGAACCACACTTCCAGAGATAAGGGCTTTAGAAAGGAAAACATTGGTGGGCTTTGCTTTTCCGGTTTCTTAAACAGGATACTAATGCCAAGATTCATGAAGGGCATTGTGAAGTCCACTGCAGATTCCCGTTTGTAAGTGATTGTCAAATCTGCTATGGCAATATCAGCTTCCTGAAAAGGAAAAAGTATATATATATATAGGGTGATCCAAAAATCACAGAAAATAAATAAATAAATAAAGTATCGACCGTAGCACTATGCTGTTTTCACTGAAATGCATAGAAAGACATGGGATTTTTACAAGTAACATAGTATATCATTGCTGACATCAAAGCTGAGCACTGTTCAGAAACATTAATTAAAAATTTTAAAATAGATAAGTATGATTGAATTCTTTGTGACTAATCTTGACAAAAAATAATTAACATAGTCTTTAAACTCTTTTAAGCAAATTTTATAACACTTTTTTTAAGTGGATTTGTCTACGTGAGTGCTCTGACTATGGTATGTGTTGTCATGAAATTCTATACAACATTATTAATAATTACCAACTCCTTTTTGCATTCCATTCATTTATATAGGCGAGATTTTGTCCACCGAGATTTTGTTCCACGAGATTTTGTCCCCAACCCGTCGGAATGAAACAGAAGAGACGCACCATGGCTCCTTCCAGTCTACCAAGGCCAATTGGGTGGCGTTTTACTAATTTTAGTCATTTAAATTTTTCGGTGGGAGGATATTTCACTGCATATGAGAATCCAGTTAGGTATCACATCTTCAGCAGGAGCAGTTTCGGCCAAATCATCCGCAGATTCATTTCTTAGAATCACGACATGTGTTAGAACCCAATGAAAATGGATTGAGTGATGGAGTTGATGGAGTTGCATTTTCGTTTGTATTAAGAGTTTTTAACACTGTCCAACAATGTTTAAGAGTGATTATAAGTTAAACGTTTCAACGAATCCGTGCAGTTTGAGAGTGTTAATAAACTAAACCATCACATAATTTTTTGCTTTTTGTTTATTTGTTTGAAGGGAGGGTGAATTTCAACGTTGTTTAACTTTTCTTCATTTATAAAGATCCAAGTCTCTGATTATTGTTATATATATATATATATATATAAAACTTTTGAAAGAAATATTTATGTATATGTAATTAAAATAAAAGTTTAAAGATTAGAAAAACCAACAGGAGATTTACAAACCAATGCGCAAAATTGCTGCAAAAAGAAATGTAAACTTGAATATATGAATAATTTAACAAATGAAATGAAATAACCCCCCAAAAAACACAGAAGTCTTCATCAGGGAGGCCCTGTAGGGGTTAAAGAGAAGTTTCATTTTATATCATACACATATTCATTTAAAAAATTTTTTACATATATATATAAATCGAGTTTTTTTACTTGTACTGCAAGATTTGTTTACTTAAAAAGAATGTTTCAAAATAACACTAAACTATTGTTTTCAAAACTATATTAATTATTATATAAAAAAGTATAAAATTTATTTATTTTTATTAAAAAACATTTTATCTACGTGTTTTTAAGAGTGATTTTATACTTTTTTATATAATATTTGTACACGTGAAACGCTTTCTAATTTTAAACTTTCAGTAGTTTTTAATTTTAACTATATTAATTATGCAAAAAATTATGGACAGACATATTTAAAAAATATAATCTTCCGTCATCAGTAAAATATCGAAGTACGTTAGTAATTAAAATGCTACACACCCTTCTGAGGAGCTCACCAATCATTCCATTCCAATCTCCAGTTCTGTCGTCCCCGTACTTCTCGTCTTTAACTGGATTGATAATGAATTTAAATCCAAATTTTTCTGACAATTTCTCCAGTAGATCTTTGCAAAATCCTTCGTATCGGTCATTCCCAGTAAACTCCTCAAATGGCTCACGTTTCATTAAATAAGGACTTGTCTGAAAAGAAGAGAAAATATGTATCAAAGTTCCATAAAAGAAATAGAAAACTTTTAAGGATATATTCGATTATTCTTCATATTAAACTATTAAAGAAGTAATCAATAGCATTTTAGGTACCAATATTTATCATTTAAGCTCCATTAATATCTATTAAAATCAATAATTATGTAACTGAGGAATTTACAATTCATAAATATGTTTGATATAATTTTTGAAAATTAAAAAAATTAAAATGTGGAAGATATAGACTATGTTATTTTGTACAATTACCCCCCCCCCTTTTTTTTCTTGCATACTTTTTTATTTATAATTCCTTAATATTTATATATGGTGAACTGATAGTTCATAGTTATATAAAATTTTTATTATTTAAAATTTAAAGGAATGAAAATGTAAAAGAAAGAGTATATTTTTTTATTCGATTGCCTATCAACAATTTTCACTTTTTATCTTTTATAATTTTGAACCATCCGAATCCAGTTGATCCATCAGAATCAAAATTTACAACTGATAAATTTGTTATTCATAATTATATTCAGTCATCTGAGAAAACACAAAATGTAATAGCAGCGCCACCTTCCGTCCCATATACATTCAAATTCAATAAGAATAATTTTTCATAATATATATAGCTTACAGCTTACGTTTGGTGCAATAGAAGCTGAGATATAGATTTCACTTAAATGAAAATTATTTTTTAATTGCATTGCCACCTGTTATTCAATGTCCATTCGAAGTAAATCAGCATAATTTTATCTAATATTCATGTCGAATGCCAATTTCTGTAAATTTAAACACTATAGAAGCTGAGACATCTTTTTCCCGAAAATAGGATCAAGTTTCAACATAACTGCCCCACCTGTCGGTTGATATGCATTCAAATTGAATAAGCAAATTTTTACATAATTTATATCTCTTATACAAAGTTTGATCCACTTAGATGTTGATCCTTTCCTGAAATGAGAGGAACTGGCTATGATGGAGTGCCATCTAATGTGTGATATGATCCAAAAGCTAATAAGCACAAAGTCAAGTCAAAGACCAATTAAATGTCAGTTTTTGTTAAATTCAGCCCATTGGTTCATGAAGTACACTGTTTGGACAGTTTTGCTAGCGAAAAAAGACATTTTTAAAAATGGTTGAATCATGCTCAGGAAATCTCAAAATATGTAAATTAATGGAAAAACAGAATTTTTCAGAATCCTATACATCCTTTTTATGTATGCAGATGGTAGCAATAAATCCATTTTTTAAAGAAACATTTTGCCAGTTTCAGTTAATTGAAATACATTATGTTTTATCTAAAAAAAAATTCATCAAATTAGAATTCACATGCACACAAACACACACACACTCACACACACAAAGGAAAACAGAAACAGAAAGAAAAATAAATTAGCTCACAAAATTTAGAAAAGAAAAAAAAAAATGAGATTTGAACTTTCATAAATGAAATCCGTTCTAATTTGTGTATAATAGTATATACACTAAAGAAAAAAAAAAACCTTGTATTTTTTTTTCCCCTGCAATCGCCAATTTTACCGTTTAAAAAGCAAATTTTCGAACTAATTTTATTGCGTTATTCTCCACGTACCCTTTAGTATTCAGCTCAGTGTTAAAAACAACATGCAATTGTCAGGAAAATTGTAAATTAACAAAACCACAAAAGAGTATTAATTTTAGAATAAAAATCAAAAAATATTTTATTACGTGAGGTGGCAAAATAATTAAATGTTAATAAAATATTGGATAGATGGTAGTTAGATATAAAAGTTTTTGGTGGTTTAAACTGGAAATTTGGTTTCAGGCGGTCACGTTGCTCATCCAAGCTAGATGACTGCAAGTTAAAATGAAAATGTTTGAAAAACCGTTTTTTATCATGTTCAGAACTTAGAAAAGATTTTTAAAAGTGCATAGCAAAATACGTTCTTCAAAAATGGTGCGGGAACAATTAAACAAAGCAGGTTAAAAACCAGAAGATCTGCGAAAAAAGCTATTATTAAGGTGAAAAAAAAAAAAAGACTTCGGTTGACTGAAAATTTAAAAAAAGTATATTATTATTAGGCTGAACAGGTTTTCCTCTGATGTGTCAAGTTTAATTTATTTCAAGTTAATGAAAAAAATCTAGAAGGACGACGAATATGTGACCAACATTACGAAAGTTGCAGTCTTAAAACAGCGACACTCTCTCTGTATGTTATGGTACTGAGATGCATAACTTTTCAAGGAATAAATTTTCATGCTCAAGAGGTCAATTAAATCGAAATAAAATACGGCTATTATAAAAGTGGCGTCTGACCGACTATTTTAAAGCATCTTAGACTTTTCCGCAAACAGCACTTCAAGATGATAATGCACCACAAAAAATATTGTAGAATTTCTTCTTTACCAGACCTGAAAATTTTTAATCTATAAAAAGGCCGGGGAGAGGGAAGGATCCGAAATTTGCAGCCTACAACTCTGTAGGAAATAGGAAAAATTATTTATGACATTTGGCGCAGGGAAATTTCTGAGATTTATATCAAAACACTGTATAATACTATGCCATTGCGCAATAAAGCAGTAATTCCATATAAAGGCGGAATTAACCGAATGCAGAATACATATTTTTGTTAACTAACTGTTTAGATCTAACAAAGAAATAGTTTTATTTCATATATTAAAGTATAACTCGTTTATTTCATATAATGAAAAATAATAGAATACAAAGCATATGTTTATTATACTATATTTAAAAAGAAGTTTTATGTAGATTTTTATTAAGTATTTCGTAGAGTGTAATAAAGAGAATTACTAAATCGAAAATGCACTTAGGTATCATTTTATCACTTTGTTATGATGCAAACGTGGCAGTAATATTTGTTTCAACCAATAGTTTTTGAAGTTATTACAAATAAAAAAGATATAAGTCATTTTTTTCTAAAATGCGGCTTTTTTTTTTTTTGGCCCTTTGTGTACCGCAATAGTAGTAATTCAATAGTAGTTGTTCGATCTACAACTCATTCTCTCAATGAGCATTTCTACCATTTTAATGGCTGTAGTATCTTAGAACAAAACAAAACTGTAGTACACAACATAAGTATGCTACATCAATATAAAATTCTATGACTGTGGTTTTAGTAAATTTTAAGAAATTGCACGTGTTGATTTAACAACTTTCTTCTATATATTTTTTTTAATATTAAAATTATTAGAGACATAGTAAGGGACATTATAAGAGAATTTTTTTCACAAACACACATTATCCCTACCTTTTAAAAGATACCATTTTTAATCCCCCAATCTTGTAATTAATATGTTAAAATGCGTATTAAATGTAGAGATAATATTTTATTGAGAAATAAAGTATTATTCGCATAGAGAATAAATAATGATTATTTTAAGATCAATATTTTCCAAAAAGTTAACTAAATAATTGATTAGTTCTTATTTCCATTACCCGACTACCTTAGGTAGCATTAATAGGTCAAAAAATTCTGTATCGAGTTTTCACGTGATTTACAAGTTTTAGTTTCAGGAGTCCAACAAAGTGTTTTTTTCAATTGGTTATCTGTGTATGCGTATGGAAATTTTTATGATTACTATATCTCCAAAACTACTAAAGAAAACGACGAAACTTAAGAAAAGAGACAGGTCTGATATACAGATGATTTTTCAAGCTTTCTGTGAAAATTGGAAAAACCAAGTGGGACATTTGAAATCGAAAATGGAACCGTAATTTCAAATCTTAATAATGGCTGTAGCGATTTTCTTCAAAGTTGCCACAAAAACATCCCATTAGATGGCTTTTCACGTGTACTAGTTGGTTAGTTCAGGAAAACTGATAGAATCCGGTATAAGTAGGTGAATTTGAGGTCTCGCAAATGCGTTTCTTTAAAAACGGCTGTACGAATTGTTTTCAGACTCTCCATATTAACTCCCTTTCCCATATCCTTTCGTATGTAATTTTTGTTTTCCGGCCAAAAATTGAGTATGCTAAGTTTTGTGAAAGTCAGCATATTAAAAATGACTCTAATGATTTTCTTAAAAATTGCTACATAAGGTAGATTCTTTTAGATATCCTTTTAGAAATTCTTTTAGATATTTTTTTCGCATGTACTGAGTGGTAATTACTGTAAAATTAACAGTCATCCTGATTAGGTAGGTCGGTTTTTAGATCTAGGGATTTGAGGTTTCGAAAAAAGGCTCTACCGATAATTTAAATTTGTTATGTAAACGCTGTTTTATGTCTTTACACACATGTAGTAGTTTCCTCTTACAGGGATATTATTAGGTGTCTAATGTGTTAAGTCAGTTTAATGACTTCTGACTAAAATTATCTTCTGTCCATTATCTCCAAAAAGAGCATATAATATATGCAATAGTGAGTAATGGAAGTTGTGTGGTTGTTACACACCAGTTTTTGTTAATTGGTTATATGTATTTGATTTATTATTATTCAGTTGAAAATTGTTTATTTAAAAAGTTCTCATCTATATTTTGTATAATGTAAGAATTTAATTTCATGATGTTAAATATACATTTACTCTGTACATTAATTTGAAACGTTAAACGTTTTGTTACGCTTGTATGGCAGTGATCTTTTAACTATTTTAACAGAAAGTATGGATGAAGAATTTACTTTTCAAAAAATACTTAAATTACACACATATGAAACTGGTATGGAGTGGTAGCATGTGTGTGTGGAGGGGGGGGAGGTTGATGCATTTTACTTATACTTTACATATTATTTACGTCCCAAATAACACGCATATTTTCTTTATGCCTTTTGAAAACTTACGGGGCATATCAATGACTCTTTGTGATTTTAACATTAAAGCTTATCTTCTGTAAATGTTATGATTAAAACAATTGTCAGTACATACGGCATTACAGATTTTCGGACACAACTTTAACTATATTCAAATCAACCCATGAAACTCAAAAGAAGTATACATCTTTCAAATCAGAGAATAGTTTATTTATCACAAAGTAGCGCTTATCCTACTAGAGAACCATTTCTTTCAGGGATCTTAGTGAAGTGAAAATCCATTAAACTCTAACAATCAATAGGCCATCAGTCAAAATAATGATTCAACTCGAGGTCCCTCGACTTGTACTTTCAGTGGTCAGTTGTTAATACATATGGAATCACAGATTTTTGGACCCAATTTTAACTATGTTCAGTTTTTTCTGTGAAATTAAAAGAAGTGTCATCTTTCAGATCACAGTATAATTTTATTCATTTCAAGAGGGTGTTTATCCTCCTATATGATCATTTCTTACAGAAATCTTAGTGAAGTGGAAACCAATTCCCATTGGATACTTGATAGGGAATCAAAATATTGATTCAGAGTGAGGTTGCTTAACTTGTAAAATCATAGGTCCCTTATGAGAATCCAGAAAATTCATAATCATTAACTAGTACTTGTTCTCAAAAAAATTATTTTTCACATTTTTAGTATTTAATATTCTAGCTAAAAATGCGAAAAATAATCTTAGTTATACTTTTTAAACTCAAAATTTAAATATTAAAAATAATTAATAATTAAAATAAATAGAGTACTAATTTTAACGGAACAAAATCGGAGCATCCGTTCAAAAGTTGTCTGAATTGAGAACCTCCTCATTTTTGAAGTCGGATAAAAATGCGAAAAATTAACATAGTTAATTTTTAAACTGAAAATTAAAATATTAAAAATAATTAATGATAATAATAATAATAATAAATAATAATAATAATAATAGAGTACTGATTTTAACGATTGATGCGTTCTGAATAAGAAAACAAAATTTAAATAATTCATTAGATAATGAGTAATTGTGAAAACAAATTTATCTTTACATGCGCTTCGGCTGTTGGCGAAATTAGATATTGCACGCTTTTAAGGGTCCACTTCAATTACCATCAAAAGGAAGCCCAGGCCAATCTTATTCTATGGAAAAATTGTTTATTTATAACTCATTCACTAATACATATTTTTAAATTGTGTTTTCATATTCAGAAAATTTACAACTGCTAAACTAACCTACGTTATTTAAAAACTTTCTTTTTAAAATTATTTTAAACGTTTAATTTTGAACCCATACAGCACAGAATGTTTCAGTTATGTTGCAAAAAGCTTGCAATCTTTCAGAAACGTAACACATTTAAGTATACTCTGTCTTACCCTTCTGAAACATTCTCACTTTTCGATGTTCCAGCTGTTAAGTAATTGTAACGTTTCTGTTACGTATGTGATTTTTTGTTACGATCGCGGACATTTCTACGTTTTTGAAGCTGATCGGAAAGCAAACTGAATGGTTTGAAACGTTTCTGAAATATTTCCAATGTTTCGATGTTATAAGATTGTTACATTTCTGGATCATTTTGTGCTGTTAGGGATACAAGCTGTAAAACGTGAATTTTCAATATGTGATTTTTTTGTTAATTTTACATATTCAAATTAAAATATTAAAAAATTAAAAAATACGCTTCTAAAAAACTGTCGTAAATTTAACAGTTGTGAATTTTCTGAATGCGAAAACAGAATTTAAAAATATGCATTAGTTAATGAATTATAAGCAAACAAAATTTCCTAAAAAATAACATTGGTGGCTTCCACAGACGGTAAGTTACAGTTCCTAGATAATACAGTGTGGCAAGCGCTTATAATAAATATATTACTGTTTCTATTTTTAAAGTAATAAAATCGATCGTGCTGACCTCTGGTGAGAGGCTTAAACTTTAGGGCACAGATTTGCTGGTCGCTTTTCGCATTATGCATTCTAGGCGTTGTAGGTAAGGTAAGTCATAGGCCGTTAGAAGCTGGGCTACGTTTCTTCTCGTTTTTCTAGGAAATTCACTTTGTTATTGTAATTCCTGAACTTTTTTCCATATTTAAATTTTACTGGCCAATATCAGTAGTTTCTTTTCCTAATTTTCAGTTTTAGTATTACATGTTTCATTTAAAAAGGAAATGGATTGGTAGATAAATTCGTTTCTATAATATTGTTGATGATGACTTTTTTCCCAAACTGAAAATAACACTCTTCGCTAGTAAAACTTTTGTCAGTTAAACAGCATTATTCACAGAATAGATAAAAAATTTCGCCTTTCATATGAGCTAATAGTGCCGGTCAGTTATCGACTGAGATGACTCAATTAACCTTTTACATGCCGCATTCAGATCCGGGTGTAATTTAAATTCGTTTTTTACATATTTTGCCTTCTAATGCTTTAGTTTAAAGACATCTCGCATTAAAATGTTTATTTATTTAACATAAATGTTTATTTATTTTAACATAATTTAATATTATTATATTTAATATTATTAATTTAATATTATTAGTTTAATATTATTATATTTTGATATTATTTACATTTATTTAATAATGTAAGCTATTTTAAACATGCCAGCCAATTTTTAGAAGCAGTTGCATATTTTTCTAAATTATGTGAATTTTTAAACTGTGGGGGTAAAAGGGAAAATTGTGAAATGGTAAAATAGTCATTTTTATAATTTTCTGTACATTTCTCCTTTTTTGATTGAACGATAATTTCTATTTCAAAAAATCATTTCATCTTTCTATTATACCTAATAATTTTTTTAACTCAGTATTCATCATATTTAATTTTTAAATGAAATTTTATTTCCATATTTCATTTATGGAACATTGACATGCAAAAGGTTAATAGAAAATCGGAACACAGGGCTTAAAGACACCAGTTCAAAACTTGAGTTTGTTAGTTTTTTTTTTTTTTTTTTTTTTTTTTTGTCTCTCGTAAAAATTAATTCGGTCAATTCATCTAAAAATTGTGATAATATTATGTAGTTGATGTATTATATATTTGAGATGTTCATAAAGTTTACCATAGAAAATCATTAATTTTGGCATATAAAGTTCACATTCATTCAAGAAAAAAAATCTCCTACCAAACATCTATTCGACAATATTTGCGAAACGCACGATTTTCCGTTCTTGTTTATATTTGTATAGCTTTTATAATATTTACCATATAAAATAAAAAAATTGAGCTTTTTCCATAAAATTTAATTTATAAATGATTATTGAATAAAAAATAGTGAAGCAATTACTTTGAAAAAAAAGTGCATTTAACATTAACATTTACAAATCTTTTTGGAGGACCACAAGTTAATTCTTTGAGAGGCACATTCGGCTTGTGAGCCACATGTTGTGCAGGTGCACCATTTTTTTAATCAAACTAGCAGTGCAATTTATGATTTTCAGCAGGGAATATGTCATGCTGAAATGGAAAAACACATAGCAATTTCAAGGCATTCCAAATATATTTAACGAAATTAGATTGATGTCAAACAAACACATGAGATGATTTCATAAACACTTTTTGACTTCGTATGAATGTGTTAAACCATGATGTTTATTGTATATTATTTGCTTATACATTCTGAAATTGTTTTACTACTATTTCAAATTTAAGTATGCCTCTGAAACAAATAAATAAATTTACAAAATAATAATAATAATAATAATAATAATAAATTCTTAAACACAATAATTAAAATTACATTAAAAAAAGTAAGAATAAATGTAGCTATGTAATAACAAATAATTATCAAAATTCCTTAAGAGTAATCGTGAAATAAAGTACACAAAGCAGTTGATAACAAATGGTTATAAAAGTTCTTTAAGAATAATTGTAAAATAAAATAAACAATGTACTTTATTTAATTTTAAAATAAAGAAGATGAAATAAATAAAAGAAAGTGTTCATTGATAATGGGAGAATAATGTTAAATTTATGTCTGTAAAACAGAAAAAAAAGTCATTTATTTAAAATGTTAATGAATGTCTTTTATTTTCTTCATTTTCTTAAATTATAAAAAGGATCCTGAAAAAGATTGTAATTACTAACATTTATTTCTCATTATTTTTATTTTATTTAGGAAGAAGATGCCCCGATACTGACTAACTGAGACTTGAATGATTTGGCGCAATTCCAAACATTGATTTAATTTAGGTTTTATTTAAATAATTCAAATTACAGCAATTAAATATTTAAACAAGAAAACTAAGTGAATTTCAATTAGAATTATCTCTTTTTATCTATTTATAACATAATTTAATTATTATTTCTTTTATTAGCTTTTAAAGAAGTGGTTCACTCTTTACATAATTTCGTATGTTTGTTTAATGCTACGAAAATTAATCGTTTTGGTTTTAGAATTAAAATACTAAAATTGTCTGTACTTCAGATGTAAATTGAGTAAATTTACGAGTTAAATTTTAGTTAAAATTTGTTTCAACAGAACTGAGATTTTACAAAAAAAAAAAAAAAAAAAAAGGGGGGGGGGAGGGGGGATTTAAAAAATTTATGTATGAAACGGGCTTATTATGGTTCAAAGAAGAAATTTTATTATACTTTTGTATGAAAATTTAAAAGTTAAATTATTTTGTAATAGGTAAAAACCACCTGAAAATGAATTTTTACTTTTATCTCGCTATTATATAAAAGTATCTTTAATCCGCAGGGTCATTTCTTTTTATTTCTTTTATTGGTCCGCATTATAAATCGAGACACGTTTTGTTCATTTTCTCTGGTTAGAATAGGTACATAAGACGTGTTTCATGAAACTCATTAGAAGTGTTTCAGATTTTTTTTTCTCTACTAAGAGTATTAAAATGGTCAGCATGACTTTTGGTCAAAATAAACTAAGTAGATCGTCTTCTACTGCCTGAATTAGAAATTAAATAGGGTAATATTTATTAAAAGCATTTTATTAATTTCTGAGATTATCTAGGAATGCAATCTTTTAATCATGTGAAAATGTAATCTAGTTTACCAAGTTTAACTCAGAAAACTTTGTTTTTACAATTGGTGAAAAATAAAATTTAACAAGACGCGTTATTTTTTTCTTGTACATTTAAAACAAGGAATATAATTTATTATTCTTTAATTAATTATCATTTTAATGATGAATAAAATGTTATTGTTAAGGAATGTTTATAAAATTATTCTTACCTTTTGACCACTGTCTACATTATATTGAGTGATTGTTGTGGAATTGAATAGGATAATTTTAATGTACTTTAAAAAACTTTTAATGTATTTCTGTCTTAAGTCTAGTTGTTAAAAGCATTAAAATTACTATATACACTATGCTCATGGAAATAAAAAGAAACTATTAAAGAAACCATTGCTCTATTTGAACTAAAAATGAATATATTTAATTAATCATGAATAATCAAATTAAAATAAAACTTTATCAAAAAGTAACGCTTTCACGTATGAAAAACAGCTGATAAAACTGATGTCATTTTATTTTTATTTTTATTTTTTATTTTTTTTAACGCAACATCATTAAATTGATATAGTATAAAAAGTCCCTTAAATACCCCTGTAAATGAACTGTAAATGCTACAGATTCCATTTTCAGTAGGGAATATGCTGTAGTATACAGGGTGGTCCGAAAAACATGATAGAAAGTAAGCGATCGTTGCGGAAAAAATAAAATATGCAAGAACATGAAACCTATGTTATTGAATAAAGATATGAATGACATTTAATATACAAGGCGCTCTAAATGTCTACCGTCCCCGACTATAGTGTTATAAAGCCAGTTCCGAAACTCTGTCATAAAGCACTGGAGTGTGTCAGAATCAAGTACATCAATCTCAATTCTGATGGTCGATTTCAGGCCCTCAAGTGAATCAGGGGATTCCTATAGATTATGTCTTTGGTGTAAACCCATAAGAAGAAGTCGCATGGATTTAGGTCCGGACTATATGGGGACCCCTCTATCCCGTGCCCTGTGAATTTTTTTGCATGCAATGCAATCAAACACACACTAAACTTCGTTTTAAGCCACAGGAAGACATCAGCAGTTCTATGGGGACGAGCCCCATCTTGCATAAACCAGTACTGGCGTGTCATGTTGAGACAGCCCGCTTCAGGGCCAAAGTGACGCTCTATAAATTCTCGATACTTCTCTCCCGTGACCATACCGTCAATGAATATCGGACCACTCATCTGCTTTGACGATATGGCACACCAAACCGTGACCCTTTGTGGATATAGTCGAGAGACGACACTGAGATGAGGATTTTCCGTACCTCAATGGCACCTCAAAAAATATTCTTACGATAAATAATCGTTCTTCTATGGTCAGTGATTCCATATTGGTTATTCATTATTTCCGGTAATCAAGCATTCACCTTAAATGTCAATATATGTGCAATTACGATATGGAAGAATTATACTTATATCAGTACATTTGAAATCAGGAACTTAAAATACTTTCTATCATGTTTTTCAGACCACCCTGCACTTCAATAAGTGACATGAGCTTTTTATTTTGCAAGCATATTTGCGGGAGTTATTGGATGGAAAGTCAGGTATTTGTTTGAACATTGAAGACAATTGGTGAAGAAGTTGTGACCCAACTAGATTGTGTTAATGTGCCCAAATCAGCAAATGAGCTCAATTTTATTAAAATCATTTAAGCCATTTTCGAGAGCACCAGTGTAAATATAGAAGAATTGCTCATTTAATATTGTAAGATGATAGTGTCAAAAGAGTGTCAAATTTTATTGTAAAAATGAATTTAAAATTGTAATAACAGGAGATAATATACAAATAAATTGTAATAAGGTTTTATATATCGAAAGGATCAAGTATCATATTTTTATCACTTTCTTTAAGATATAAATGCTTCTGTTAAATTGCGTTTAACCCCCTCCTCTTTTGAGGGGGGGGGGAGTTCTTACAATGATTTTTTAGTGAGTCTCAATGTCACGAAAGGAATGTTTTCAACAAATCTCATGCAACTAATGACAGGGGTTTTGACTCGGTGATGATGAATCAGTGAGTAATTCAATCAGTGCAAAAAATTACATATACAGATAGATAATACAGCATAAATAAAATTTAAACCATGAATTATCCTAGAATTACAAGAAAAAATAACTATATTTACTTTCTAATTATTAAAGTTATATATTGGTTATAAATTATATGACTGCATGCACATTTCAGTGTTTTAAAATCCCTGTGTAACATATGAATTTAATCCGTTAGCGCCCGGTGTCTTCATTTGAGGACAGCTAATAAAATGGCACGTATAGTTTTTGTGGTTTCTTGGAATGATTTGTGCTTTTTATTGACAGTTTATAGCGTCACTCTAAATGATCCATGAAAGTTTTATTTGTTTTTATTAATTATTATTTCATAATTTGGATAGTCATTTTATGATTTTCCATTCGTCGCACATATATTTGCTTTTTGAGCAGGTATAATAATTGAAATCCAGTTGAATAATAATATATATTATAATATATTACTTACAAACTTTAAATAAACACCATAAAATGCAATAAACTCGCAACAATTGTTTCGGGTCGAAAAAACACACGACCCTTCATCAGGCAATAAAGTAAGCACGAGTGCTGCAGTCAAAGCGGTCGTGCGTTGCTGCTTTGACTGCAGCACTCGTGCTTACTTTATTCGCCTGATGAAGGGTCGTGTGTGTTTTCGACCCGAAACAATTGTTGCGAGTTTATTGCATATTATGGTGTTTATTCAAAGTTTGTAAGTAATATTTTTTTACAACGCCAGTTTTGTGGTGCTTTTTTATTAAATATATTATAATACTTTAATTTCGAGATCTTTGTCAACATATAATAAGAAACTAATCTGTTATCTCAAAGTTTTTCTATCTCGAAGTTTTCTCGTTAGAATACTAATCGTCAATTAATGAGGATAGGCTTTAAATTTAAAACTATAAGAAGAAATATTTATGTTAATTCTTTTTACTGTCAGTTGTCTATATTAATTTTCGAGTGAAAGAATCAGCTAATAATATTTTGCAAAATTAATTCGGGCATTAACGGGTTAAAAGAAAGGAAAAATAAAAGCTGAGGCAGAAAAACAAATTAATGTGTTATGCTTAAATAATATGTAAAAACAATATGTATATTAAAAAAAAAAAGAAAACATTTTAGTTTGCTATTAAACAATAATATTGTTTTAATGTATCTCAAGGATATTTACAATGCTGAAATCTTATACATTTATTTATTAGGATACGGGGACTATTTTTAAATAATTTTTTTTACTTTTAAAATTTCTTTTGCGTAACATTTTTATAAAAAAATAATACACACGTACTTAAGTGCGTGTTTATGAATTTTCATATTTATATTTTTTTCTTTTTAAATACCGCTACAAGATGACCAGACATGTAGTCGATTATAGAAGTCTGTAATCGAATACGATTATGATTATTTTTAGTTTCCAAAAGTAGATTACGAATATGTATATGTTTCTGCAAGTTAGATTACGAATATATTTTTGATTACCATTTTTTTTTAATATACTAAAATACAATTATATTTAGATTACGATTACTTTTTTTTATGTCAAATTAAGACTAGATGCGAAATCGATTACGGTTACTTTGATTATATTGATTTCTCAACCTTCATATGGTAATTCTTTTATTTCGCTTATTGTAATAGTAATATTAAACTTGTGTAAATGTTAGTGTAATAAAAACTAATTGTTTAGAATTCAAAAATAAATGAATGTATTTGTACGTGTAAAAGCTAATCTAATGGAAATTTCTAATGCTTTTTTGATTAATACGTTTTTAAACGAATAAAAACGAGAGTATGGCATTTTTTAGAAAGTTAAGAAAAATAAAATAAATCAAATTGTTATCAGGGGCAGATCCAGGATTATAACTATATTGATTCCCTTTGAATGAAGAATTTCCACACAACAACATGTTTTTTTTTTGTTTTTTTCTGAGGGGGGGGGGGGGAGATAGAATTGAGTATAGAAAATTCATCATTATGTATTGTATGTGTATGCATCATTATGCCTCTCCACTGAAATCGAGAGCAGGATTACCTTTGTTTATCATTGGAACGAAATCTTGATTTTATCTCAAGACCCTAAACTACTATTAATAGTTATTGCATAGCTTTAATAATGTGTCTACTTCTCTCTGTATTGAATAAAAGGCTTATATATATATATATATATATATATATATATATATATATATAGTGGGGGGGGGAGGGGTTCATTTTATTTCTTTCAGATGAGGAAAATAAAAAGTCACTATTTTATATTTTTGCTATATACCTTCGTGAATTACTCAGAATGTCCGGCATTATCTAAATGAAATAAAATAGGACTATTATCCAAACTAAATTATGTAGCATGTATATTTAGACAGAATTTTATTTATTTATTTTTTCTTCCTTTCTTTTTTCTACATAATTCGAGCAAAATTGTCATGCAAAGAGATAATTTAATCAGTAAAAATACACTGTTGCAAACTATTTTTATTTACTTATTTATTTTGTTTTTCATCCTGCTTCTAAGAGATTGCTTCCTTTAGTGACGAGAAGACTCTTTCACATAGCAAAAATGCATTGTCACTATTTTGCAGTAACCACCAGGTGAAAAATAATAGTAAAAGAAATATGCTGAATTTAAATATATTATGACCGCAAATAGTAATAGTAATAATAATAACAATAAATCGACAGTGACATTGTAAGTTTATTAGAATGCCTCCATTATACATTATACACTGTAAATAAATAAACGGTTTTATTACTTTTTCAAATATAGTTTCCAGATTGTTATGCAGATTGTCCCAAAACCCAGAAGGCAAAATGCTAACCAAAAATGTTCCTTATAGCAGAATTTAAGAGGGAAAAGAAATAAAATAGTAGCGGTCAGAATTATATTTTTGCGACCTACTTTTTTTAATGCTACGGTGAGCAGAAAATTGTCCAAATAATTACTTAAAAATTTGTAAATTTAGATTAGAAAATTATTCCTTTTATTAATTTCCATTATTTGTAGGATTAATTTAATAAAATATTTAGCATTATGTACAGTCAGTCAAAAAAAAAAAAAAAAAAAAAACGCCACCCCCACCTAATTTCGCCGTAAATTATCGTAGAAACATTTGACTGGTACCGATCGATTTGTAATAACGTCTAGTTTATAACGGTATAGTTACATTTTGCCTAGGGGGTCGTCTACATATTAAAACTGGCATTAACTTTTCTATCGCAATCCCTATTTTTGACTTCATATTCAGATTTCTGAGATCAAGGCGGTTCGGAAAACATACCTATTTATATACTTTAAATTAATTCTAAATAGAGTTACACGTGAAAATGTATTAGGGGTCCGTCTATACATTTAGAAAATATAAATCATGATCTACCACCCAGTATACATTCTTTATTAAGTTTCACACCGGAAAAAAATTTCAGAAATGTTAATTATAAAATAAAAAAATGACTAATTCACAGAACTCTCTGAGTTAGTTTATGAATTAAAAGATTCTTATTGGTTTCTATTGATTAAACATCAAATTGTTCACTTCATACGGAGAAAATTAAATAGCTTGAATAGATATTAACCCTTTAACGTTCACTACTTAATTTATTTTAAAAATTACTAAACTAATTTTTAAAATGGCTTTTAGACACATAGCTGATCATAAATTAAAATGTTGTTTATTCTGGTTTTAGTCAGGTGATATCACTTGTGCTAAATAGCTGGATCCGCCCTCTCTTAAGCTCAGGTTCAGCTCATCATTAAAACATTGTTTTTAATATCTGCCGCACCAAAATGTTCAAAACACAAATGCTAATTTTCATATATTTTGAAATCTTCCCGTTTCAACTTTAAAAGCATTTAGATTAATTTATTTTATTTTGAATTTTTAAATTTAGACGATTAAAATCTTTTAAATGAAATTTCAGGATTCTGTAAGATCAATATCTATATATTTGAAAGTAATAAGACTATTCCTTTGTTTTAAATTTTTATTCCATAATAACTGTGACTTTGATTTCGTGATTAGGAAATTGAAAATAAATACTATTGAGCTATGTTCCAATAATAGATCTTATAAACTTAAAAAAAAAAAAAAAAAAAGCAATTTTTCACTATTTGATTCTGTATTAATTATCTTTTAATAGAAATTTGATATTTTATTATGTTACATTATGGGATAGATTTTAAATAACACAAAGCTTACAAACGGTACAGTAACCAAATGCAAATATGTCACAACAAAATTTAAACAGAAAATTCATGGTAAAAAATCTTTTTAAAATTATTAAATATTTATAATAAGAATAATAAAACGATTGTCGAATGCATAATTGCTGTTTCATGCAATCAGTTTCGCTGTACCGTGTTTTCTAAAACAGGATAGAGGTGTACGTACTAGAGGTGTACGTACTCTTGAACATTGAAATGCGAAAAAAATTGTAACAGGGTTAAAAAAGAATTTTAGCAGCGAAAAACTAGAAAAAGGTATTTAATACTTATGAAGAAAGACTTAACATATTAGGATCGGATATATTCCTCTCTTGTGCCGTAAGCCACGCCTTTTCACAAATTTTCTAAAACTTTATAATATAAAACAAAATAATTTTGCATATTTGTAATTAAATCATTTAACTTTTGTCTTCAATAATCGATGTAGTAAATACCATTGTGATTTATGCATACCAGCGTCACATATAGAGTCAAATAGGAATGTGCAAATTAGTCTTTTTTTAAAAATAGTGTTTCAGCGAATCAAAGGCGGGGTTTCTTTTCTTTTGAAATTCTTTCACAATCCCTCGCCTACATTGTGATTACTTTACAAAAATATGCCAATTTGTATAATAAACATCCATAATATTGCTTAGGAAACAATAAAAATAACATAAAGGTAAATTAAAATAGTTTTCCGTCAAATTATATACAAACATTTACTTATAGAGGATACATATTATAACAAGTGACGGCCCCCTAACAGGAATAAAAAGTGAAATATCACTGTAACTCAAAAAATGTTAGGAACTAGCTGTAAATTTGGAAACCCATGTTTTTAATGATGCTCGTTCTATTCGTGCAAAAATTAACATAGATCATAATTCATAATTTTTTCAAATATGAATTTATTAATAATTTTCATAATTCAAAAAATGTTTTTTTTAGCAAAAATTTGCATGGAATATGTTTGGGTCAATTCATTCTAACGAATAAAAAAAACATAATTTAAATATCATAATTATTTCGGAAGATATGATTTAATGTTTGTCACATTCATTTAACATTAGCATCCCCAAACTTTGACAGCTTATAACTCTATGAAAAATTGAGCGAAATATATAAACTATACCATTTTCCGTGATGATTTGATCCAAAGAATTCAAATAAATTATAAAAACGGGGGGTTGCCTTTGAAAAAAATGAAGTTGATGTCAGTTTTAATATGCAGACGACCTCCTAAGTAAAATCTAACTGTAACATTATAAACTAAACGTTATTACAAACTGATCGGTACCAGTCGCATGTTTCTACGATAATTTACGGCAAAATTAGGGGCGGAATGGCGTTTTTTTTTTTTTTTTTTTTTTTTTTTTGGCTGACTGTACTAAAATGTATTTGAAACATTTATGAACAATTTGTACAAGAGACACACATTAGCATAAAACTATCATAGGTGTGTTTGCAAAATCCAAATCAAAGGATTCTCCTCCCAAATCACAAAATTAAATTTAATCTGTGTTTATTTTTCTTTTATTATTAGTATTATTCTTTAACCACATTTCTTGCGACCATGGAAGCCTCTGCGCAAGTGTGGATTGAACGAGTCCAGTGTTAAAATAGGGGTGACTGAGAGAAAACAAGCGATAAGGGAACACCAAATAACTGGATGTTTGCCAAATAACTATATCTCGGCCAATTTTGCATCCCTCCAAACTTTTGGACTCGGCCTCACTGCTAGTCACAGGAAACGTGGTCGCACAATACTTGTAATTTAAAAATTGTAATTAAGAATGCTTTTTTATTTTTTGTAAATAATTTTTTAAATGAACAAATCTACAAGTAATGTATTTATATATGTTATTCGTATTTATACCTGCTGTTTATAATATTATTTCGCACATTTTTTGTACTCTGTAAAGTGTTTTTAGTAAAGTGTTCCAAATTACGGAAAAACTCTTTATCCAGAATGCACTAGGTCCCAAACTTTCTAGATAACGGATCCTATACTGAATATCTTTTTTGAATCAACATATTTTTTCTTTTAAAATAAACCAATATTTGTTTATTAATTATGAATACCAATATTAGTGTTAAGGTGTTTAGTGTTAAGGTCAACTGTCAAAACTTGGGACTTGAGGTAGGATGCCCTTCGTGATAGTCTTTCTAAAGGGTCCTAGTCTGTAATTGCGCAAGATTCTCGAGAAAACCTCGAAAATATCCGAATGGCTAAATCGGTGAGCACTAACTGAGACCGAATGCAGTATTTTCTGTCTACAACCTTTGATCGCAGTACCGCTCGGCTACAGGTGGGGCCGTCCCGTCATATTTGGGAGCAAAAATATTTCGGAAAATTTGTTGCAAAAATATATAGGAGCAAAAATAAACAGATTAATTTATTCATGCTATTTTACTTTAATTTGTTCTTCCTTTTTATGATCTGGCAGCACAAAAAAAAAAAAATAATAATAATAATGTATTAAGTAACCATGATCTAAAACAAGGAAAAACTGATATTTATATTGAGTTCTAAATTTGGACAAAATAAAAAGTAGATTTTCACCATCAAGAAAATATCATCATTATATTACTGAAAGAAATTTTAAGGGTGGGTCAATATATCAAATATTACCTCAAATATCTGTTTCAAACATCACTTTCTTATTTAAACGAGAAAGGTGTTTTACTCTCTGTTTGTTAAAGTCGACATCGTCTTAATTGATACGCGTACATCAGATGAACTCGATATGCAATTATATTTAATATATCTGATTACCTTTTCATTGTAATCAAATTCCATTTCCGCTGAAATAGTTTTCAATTATTTCCCAAATATTTTCGATATTTTACAAATAAAATTTTGAAAAATGCATGGGCATCGAGAGCAAGCAAGTGCGATAAGAATGATTCTTTCAACAAATGTTGCTATGCATTTTTTTTTTTTTTTATAATAAAAATAAAGAGTTTATTTCCTTTTCTGGGTACAGATGTAGAAATAACAACAAGATTATTCAAAAACTCATAAAACACAAACCAGTATTTCTTTTTGTTCCCCAATTTGTAATTTTAAAATGAAATTTTTATAATTACAATTACAGTATGATTACACTATTTTTGTAATCGATTATAATCGATTACGATTATGCATTTAAGATTACTACAAGTCTGAAGATAACTCGAAAGGTTCTTTTTTTAATTTAAGGGTAGGTCAGACATATAAAAACAAATCGTTTTTGCATATGGAATATAGGCTGGAAAAGTCCTGTGTGAGCGCTAGAGGCCGTTATTTAAAGAGTTGTTGAAGCAGCAGCATATGTTCACGATAGACCTGGAATGTTTAAATGCAGTGATGATTCAATGTTGCAATCCATGATTCGTTGGTGCGAGGCATGTCTTACTGCAGATAGCAACCATTTTAAGTATTATCTGTAAAATTATGCACACATTGTTTCACAAACCTGTTTTTGTAAACCATAACCACATTTGTTTATTTTTTTATTCTTTTGTCGTCAGCACGCAGACAAGAGGTAAACGCCTATATGTTCCAATGTAAAAATATTTTTTTTTGGTATGCCTAGGTAAGTCAAGTTTGTGGAAACCATTTTGAATCACTTGTATATACAGGGTGATTAGAAAAAAATTACCCCGATATATGAGACCATAGCTACCATACCGTTCCGAGAAACTGAATAAAAATTTGGTGGAAGGTATTTTCAAGTCTGCAATCAATAATTATATAAAAAACAACAGTTAAACTCTAAAAGTTAAGGTTACAGCGGCAAAATTTCGAAAATTTCAAATGACAACACCATTTTTCTATATTCATTAGAAGAAAGAATTGAATTCGTAAAAATTTTCGACCACGGGTTTTTGATGGATTTACACGTTCTGAGAGCTGTAGAACACGATTTGACCATTTTTAGAAAATGTCTGTCTGTCTGTCAGTCTGTCTCTGTGTGTGTGTGTGACAAAATTTTGTGAAGACTGTATCTCAGGAACTACTGCACAGAATTTCATACTAATTGGTATGTAGTTGCACCTTGACACAAATTAGTGCCTATAACTTTTGGTCAAAATTGTCTTACAGGTTGCGTTGCCATACCGCTTTTTCTAAATTTTTAACAAGGTGATATAGGACAAAATTTTGTATAAATGTGCATAAAGAGAATTATTTTTTAGTAATCATTATGAAATTTACAAGAATTATTTATAATAGAGATTGTCAACAGGGAAAAAAATTTGGTATGTGTAGGAGCCTCATGAAACCCCCTAGGGGGGAAGTCCCCAATCGAGGGGAGTAAATTTTCAAAATGGGTATCTTTCGAAAAGTCTCGTCAATACATTTAAAACGAATGGCTAAACTATAAATCTGTGATAATTTAAAACAAAGTTATCGATTTTTTTTTTTTTTTTTTACTTTTTATGAAAAACAGTTAGAAAAAAATGTGATTATTTTTATTTCTTTATTTCTTTATTTATTTTTTAACGAAATTTAACGAAATTTGGTATTCAGTTGACCCCTGACATAAACTGGTGCTGATTAGATTTGGGGATCAATCGCTGAACAGGAGGCGCTGTGATCGTATTTTTTCTAAATTTTTAACATGGCAGTATAGGACAAAATTGCGTGTAAATGTACATAATGAGAGTTATTCTTAACCTGTGATTATAAAATTAATACGAATTATTGATAATAGCAGTAGTTAATTAGGAAAAAAAATTGTGCGTGTGTAGCCCTCGGGGAGAGGGGGTAAATTTTCAAGATGGGTATCTTTCGAAAGATCTCGTCAATACCTTTAAAACGAATGGCTGAACAATTAATCTGTGATAATTTAAAACAAAGTTATCGATTTCTTTTTACTTTTTATGAAAAAAAAAAAAAAAAAAAAAACCTTAGAAAAAAATGTAATTTTTTTTTAAATTAATTTTTTTTTAAACGAAATTAAACGAAATTTGGTATTTAGTTGACCCCTGACATAAACTGGTGCTGATTAGATTTGGGGATCAATCGCTCAACAGGAGGCGCTGTAATCGTATTTTTTCTAAATTTTTAACATGGCAGTATAGGACAAAATTTCGTGCAAATGTACGTAATGAGAGTTATTCTTAACCTGTAATTGTAAAATTAATACGAATTATTGATAATAGTAGTAGTTAATTAGGAAAAAAATTTTGTGCATGTGGAGCAGTTACGGTTACAGCGGCAAAATTTTCAAAATGTCAAATGGCAGCACCATTTTTAAAAATTATTATTGGAATGGGATCTCCATAGCAAAAAACGGTACCTCTAGAATGGCAATCGCCAACGCTAGGCATACTACGAAAAAAAAGAGAAAACAGCTGTGATGTGCCTACCAGAGCACATCTTTCATTTCCTTAATGACGTCACATTTCACACTGAGTCTTCGGCTCTCACTAAAGTCTACTGATTCTGCTTCGAAAAGAAACGAAGAGACCATTATATCCTTAATTTCATGAAGGTCTACTGAATAAGGGTTTTAATTTCGTTGTTAGTCGTAAGACTCCTTCATGACTGACGTCATCACACTAATTGAAAAATAAGGCATTTTGAAATGTGTGATGTAGAGCCCCTTCAATAAATAATAGGCCGGCGCATCACCGCCAATTTTTTGCCTCGTAAGAGGACAGCATTTCCGCTTGGCGATTTTATTGCTTCACTGGCGGTTTTAAGAAATTTTCATCTAAAAATAAAATCAGCCAAAAATGATAAGCAACACAAGTAATCTGTTTCTGTTTCTTAAATAATTCATAACATTTGAAAGTGGGGAAAAAATAAGAGCGTACCAATTAAAATTGGAAAGTTTTTTTTAATTAATTTTCTTTTCTCTTCCTCGTATATATATGATGGAGAAAGTATTATTTTTAAGTTAAATTTTTAAAATTGAGTTTTTGTCACATTTACACGTTTTAAAGTCTCCTGAATCCGAAAATCATGTTTTTAGCGGTTAGTCTGTGTGAAGAACAAGTAGTCGCAGAAAGTCTAAAATCGGTATTCTCAATGTCTATCATATAGGGATGACACATTATACTTTTCGTTGAGATCAAGGAAATAGTTCGTGTACAGTAACATCCTAGAGAATTCCAATACTTTACGTCTATGGAGTAATTTCTGATAAGCACATTAGAGGTCTGTACGGGTCAGATTTACGGGCCAGGTTCGGGCCGAATTTTTTAATTTGCTGTCGGGTCGGGCCGGGCTCGGATTCATTTTGTTTTGTGTATGCTCGGGCCGGGCCATAAGGAAATTTTTTATGGGCCGTTTCGGCCCGAATCTTTTTCTAGCTTCCTCGTTAATCAACGAAAAAGGAAAATGATAAAATCTTCAGTCATTTATTTTACATAATTTTACAGGCTGGTATGTCACTTTTTTTTTTTTCTTTCGTTTTTTTTTTTTTTTTTTTTTTTTTTTTTTTTTTTTTTATGTCTGTAACTTCAATTTAATTGTCTATCAGTCTGTTCGCAATCTGATTTTCTGCAAATATTTTTAGCATGTCTCGAAATTAATATATTTTATTTAAAGTAATATTAGATGGTTTCCTATTCAAATTAGAATGCTTGCCACTACTAGTTTGGCACATGTACAAACAAAAGAAATTAAATACGTTACTATGTGCCCTTACTGTGTATGTTACTTTATGTCCTATAGTTTGTAGAGTTTAGGTGGTCTGAAGCGATGAAGGCTATAAAAATCATTCCGCTTTTAACTTTTTCTCTAAGAATCCTTTTTCTTTTCTCCAGGTCAATGAGTAAAAGTATCATCATTTCTAGCATGCGCAAAAGCATCTTTTTAATTGAATATGGTTAGATTAGCATTAAAGTTTTGTTAACTGGATCACATGAAAGTTTCGTATACATTACAGTATATAAGAGGAAATGCTTGAAAGTGCATTTTTAGTAGTATTAATCATTTTAAACACCTTCCTATATTTTTTGATGAATGCTAATATTTTTTATTTGACTTTCTGTCAGTCTTTCTGCCTTCTGTATGCCTGTAATAATGAACTTTTGTTTTTTATAATTATCTTGTAAGTATTGAACAGTTGTGTTAAAGAACATTCTATTGCTTAGGTATATAAAACCTCTACAAAACGCATAATAAAATTATTTTTCATAAAAAAGCATGATTTTGTTGTTGTTGTTGTTGTTATTATTTTACATATTTATGAATCGGGCCGGGTCGGGCCAGATTTTATCGTTTTTTGTCCGGCTCGGGTCGGACTGTACACTGGTAAAAATAAACGGCCCGGATTTTTTGATTTCGTACTGGGCCGGGCCTCAAACAGACCTCTAAAGCGCAAACAGACCTCTAAAGAGTAACATCTCTAGGCTGTCTTAAACAAAATGAAATGAATAAATAAATAAATAAAAATAGAAAAAACATGCATAAAACCATGTTTTTTGTTGATTGTGATATGGAAATGCTTCATCATTCGTTTACAGGGCTACCAAAAGTATTTGGATACATTGGGGTTATACTTGGAAATTGCTAGAATTGTAATTCATTTTGTGTTAGATGGTTTTCATATAAAACTAAATATAAATACACAATATTGTTTATAGTTCTTATTATATTGTTCATAGACAATATACAGGGCTACCCAAAATTGAGATAAACGTTCTATTGAATGTAATTTATGGAAGTACTTTGCTACATTAACTATGTCAGCGAACTGCTCAACAAGGCAAATTAATTTTTCATGCCCATACTGTAAACAAAGAATTCTTTAAAGTTCTATTTTTATTTTTATTTTTATTTTTATTTTTAAAGTATAATAACACGATTTGAGTTGCCCTGGTAAGGAAAGTCCAATTTTTAGCGGTTGATGTGTATGCATATTTGTTATCAACATAACTTAAAAACAAATAACTGAAAAGAAAAATCTTTTTTTTTTTTTTTTTTTTTTTTTTGAAATTTACATTAGGTTGTCACTTGAAAAATTTGATCAAGATAAAAAATTTTGAAGGCGAATTAATAACAGCCTTGATTCTTAAAAAAATAAAAGAAATAAATAAAATAAAAGAAATATATGCACTGTACTTGAAAGGGAGTTGAGGGGGGTTGCAGTAAGAAACGAAAAAAACTTTATTTTCTTTAAAAGTACTAGAATGAATTCGATAAATATTTAAAGTAGTGTGTTTTTTAGATGACAATTAGATCTTAAATAACCTCATTTTCAGGATAATTGGCGTTCACTGCCAACCTGCACTCCCCCGGGAAAAATACAACTGAAACCTGTTTTCGTTGAAAATAACAGGAACGATTTTGAAAAAAAAATAAGGGGGGGGGGGAATGCTTTTTGAGCTGAAAAATCGATTCGTCTTATCTTCTTCTTCAGGATTATTACAGTCGCTGGTGACCCGTGCTTCGCCGGGAAGAAAATATAATAGAAACCTGTTTATTTAGGAATCTGCTCAAACGATTTAAAAACAAATTTAGAATTAGAGGTTTCAGATGATAATTCGATTTGAATGTTCCTTATCTCCAGGAAAATTAGCTTTTACTGTTATCCTTCGGTTCATCCAGGGCAAAGAAATAAGGAATGGATTTCCGATTAAAAAAAAAAAAAAAAAAAAAAAAAACTATGTACTAATAAATGCCTACTCATACATAGACGATTTTTTACATTCTAAAGTGGTTCAGCGACTTCTAACTGTTGACGGCATTTTCGTTGGAAGAAATAGTTTGTTCCTTCGGTGCAACTTGCACATTAGTCCCGTCAGGTACAAATTTTTTTTTCATACTACTGTTTTATATCGCTTTCATAACAAAACTTAAAAAAAAAAAAATAAGTTGCAGTTTTAATGGAATTAAGTTAGCAGTCATTATTAATAGGAATTTATGTACAGTTACGTGATGTATATGTAATATTAATATAGAGACGTTTATTTCAATTTAATGCTTTTTTTTTTTTAATTAAAAAAAAAAGTATGAATTTTTTAATTTTTCCTCCCTAGAAAGTAGACATAAATTGTAATATGAAATAAATATCTCAGGAAAAAGAAATCTAAAAATAGAACAAAATAATTAATTAATTAATCAAAAGTTCAATTAAAAAAAATATATTAGGTGTTTGCATAAATTCGTGCGATTTTTTATTGCTTCATTTCATAAAAATACATCAAATCAAATGACAATTTTTAATAAAAATACTCTCCATTAATTTCTATAACCTTTGCCCATTTTTAGGGTAACAAATGTATATTACGGCGATAGAAGCTCTCGTCTTTGGAGGCAATAAAATGATCCGCGTCCGCACGAACTTTTGCTACGACCTAATACTATCAGGACACGGAAACAAGACAACTTTGGGGAACCAAAAAAAACGTCGCCAAGACTCTACAAACACACAGTAAAAAAGCGTTTCTTAAAACACTTTATGGTTATTAAAATACATATTTAGATTTAAATAATACTTTTTAATGTCAGAAATGGAAAGAAAAGTATAAGTGAATAACAATAAAACTTACTATGCAAAGCTGTGCATTAGGTCCCGGGATGCAAGAATCTGGACTACAATTCGCTGCCCGTTTTCTCCTTCTTGCATTATCCGACGGAAACCTAAACATTTTGTATCCTTTTCTGGAGTGTTTACAGCAGTTTATCGCTGAACAACCTCCCATATTGCAGTTTATTTCACTAAAATTACGAGCAAGACGGTAGAAACAATGGCTGCCGTTTGTTTATCACGCTGGGTACATGCGGCAACCCTAAGGCAAAAAAATGTCGGATGCGCCCGCTCGTATATATAGGAGTATGTGTATCTTGCTTTCTTGCTCTGTGAACAATATGCCGCTTATTGGGAAACATTATTATCATCATCAAAATCGATTTTGATTGCCATTTTACAATGCTTTGTTTTTCAAGTAGTGCTATAACGTCAGTCATGACGGCGTCTTACGACTAACAACGAAATTAAAGCCTTTATTCAGTAGCGTTACACGAAATTAAGGATACCGTGATCTCTTCTTTTCGATTCGAAGCAGAATCAGTAGACTTTAGTCTGAACCAAAGACTCAGTGTGAAATGTGACGTCATTAAAAAAAATGAAAGTCGTGCTCTGGTAGGCACATAACACATGTTTTTTTTTTCTTTCTTTTTTTCTTAGCCTGCTAGCGCTGGCGATTTTCGTGCTACAGGTACCGTTCCAACGCTATTTATGGTTTTTTGCTACGGGGATTCCATTTCAATAAAAGAAAGTAGGTGTTGCTATTTGAAATTTTTGAAATTTTGTCACTGTAACCGTAACTGTTAGAGTTTAACTGTTGTTTTTTATATAATTATTCAGAACATACCTGAAAATACTTTCCACTAAAATTTTGTTCAGTTACTGTGAACGATATGGTAGCTATGGTCTCATATATCGGGGTAGTTTTTTCTAATCACCCTGTATGTACATCCATGTTTCTATGCATTTTGGGGGGCTCCACCAGTGACCGAGTGCTTCTGTGCTCAAAGCCACTAGAAGGGGAGTGCTGGTTTCGATAACAGGTCGTCTTCGTCGTCATAGTAATGTGGAGTTTTGTGTGGTTTTCTCCAAAATTCACGTAAATGGAAGAGTAGAATGATCCCACCCTAGATCACCACGTAGGGCATACCACCCAGGCCCTGTCTTCTAATATAACCAATTGGCTTTAACCGTAATATCAACACCATTTTATGCATGTTAAAAATGTTTAACTCTCTTAGATTTTCATTTTCTCATATTTATATACTCATACATATGTATAAAATCTTATTCTTAGCTGGGGTTAAAAAAAAAAAAAAAAAAAAAAAAGATGTTTTTATTGCTTGTTACCTTTCTTTTCTATTTACCATCAATAATTCATAGTTATTTATCATAATATCTTCAGATAAAAAGTTAGAAGCGATTTTTCAAATGTCTTTAAATAATATAGCTTATGTGCAACAATTCATGATAAATTGATATTAAACACAAAGGGCACATTTTTTCGCACTGAAATTGGATACATACCAGAATCGTTGTTACTTTTAACGTTCTGTTCCGCAACAAATCTTTTACATCACTAAGCTCGTCTATGGTTTCTGTTTTTTGAAAACCTTTTTCTGTGTCCCAAGAACCAATCTGCAAAAGAATATTTCATATCCAAGTTTCTTTCATGAAATATTTAATATAGTATTTCTTACAAAAATATTTTAGGTAGTGAAAGTAATCTAAAATATTTCTTTCTATAAGAAAACAAATAAAATAAAAGTTTTATATTTCATATATTGTAGCTTTTTATAAGTATTAATATTTGTATGCGTAAAAATTTAATCTCATGAGTGATTTCACATTATATTATATCCTTAAACACGATATTTTATTTATTGGGAGTTATACAAGATATATTAAAAAAATTTGTCATGAAATCTTTATTATTCAATCTCATATACTACTAAGCCAACACTAATAGCAGGGCCTGATTATCCAAAACACTGAGGAAGCACAAGCTTCCCCTCTAAAATTTAAGAGGGGGCCCCATAAGGATTAAAAATATGGTCTTGAATTTTTTTTTTCATGTTTTCACACTGAGATTGATTTTTTTCTGAGAAAGGTTACCTAAGACAAGACAAAATGCATAGAAACTATTTTGGGAAAAATCAATTTTTTAACCTGAAAAATCTGAATGTTCTTAATTAAAAAGTTGTATGATTTTCATGTTCTGTGTAGAAACCACCCAGATGTATGAAAAGAAATAATAATAAACACACACTATTTTTTGGTCTATAGCATTTTTATATTACAATATGTAACAGGAAAACAAGATTTTCCGAAATGAAAGGAGTCCCTGAAATGATGCTGAGCTTCCCTTAGCTTCAAAGCTTAATCGGGCCCTGCCTAATAGAAATTAATCTGAGAGATTTTGCTTTGAACATTAAGCATAACAGTAACTTTTGACAAATGAATACAATGAAATGCTACCTTCAATAAATAAATTGTTTATGGGTACACATTCAAATATTAAAAACAAGAACAATATAAATTTTAGAATTCCAAAATAACTTGTACATACGTATATATGTTTTTAGTAGTGTGAAATTGTTTTTTTCTTGGTTTAGTCGTTTTGTAACTCTTATATTCAATTTTTGTAAATATTTCATTATTTAACATTATTATCATTTTATTATAAATAATAGGTTTATTGAAATTTATTGAAAATATATTACATCACGTTACACAAACACATTTTTCTACATTTGAATTGAGTTTAAATCAATTTTTAATTTCAGACTATAACAGAAGGGTGCCAGTTTGAAGCCTTTGTTTGTGTATCTGTTTGTTAAACTGTCGTTTCCAAACGAACAGAAAAAATTTCAATGAGCTTGCTTTTTTTTTTTTTTTTTTAAATTAGAAACGCTTGCTTGATCGGAATAGTTCTTAGCTATATTTTATAAGTATCTGTTTGATATATATATATATATATATATATATATACAGGGATAAAAGTAGTTATTGTCAAAGGCACCACTATTTTTATTTAGAAAATTTCTGTGTATTTTCATATTGACAACCCTCGTTTAAATAGCAGAGAGATTAATGTATTATGGAAGAGTTCCATCAAAAGACGGACCACTTTAACCCCTGAATATATATATATACAGGGCATTTATATATATATATATATATATATATATATGAAGGATAAAAATAATTCAGATTTTAAATTATCATGTTAAAAAATTTAGATTTTAAATTGTTATTATAAATTAATATTAAGAGATATCTTAATAGTATTATCTCAGAATAAATCTTAATTTTAAGAACTGCTTTATGGGAATTCTATTCAACCTGTCTTGTGGATAATTAAACCTTTGAAACTGACCTGGGAACTTTTTTAGAAGGGGATCAGTAGATTTTTCAGGTATTTGTAGCTTATTTAGTTTGTGGACAAGATCCCTTCATCCATTTAACATCTTTGGTTCGTTAGCCACTACAGGTTGTTTTAAAGTCAAAGGCAATCCGTCCGTTAAGTCTTCCATGAGAAATTTGGGCTCTAGGCCTAGTGCTCTCCCCACTTAGAGTTTTTGGTGATAGTAATAGGTGACATTTTCACTTGCTTTGAAGCAAATGCTCGAGAAATCTGCTAAAGATGTTTCCCCAGGTGTCCTAAGTTCTTCTGTAAAAATTCCAACCACTTCCTCCCAGTGAAGCATGTTTAAGCTATTGTTTGTCTACATGGTGAGAGCTCTAACCTTTAAAAACCTTTGTATATTTCGGACTCGCTGAACCTCCCCTTTGATATTTTCATTACATCACGCTTCAAAATACACAAGCCAGGCCGTTTTCAGTGCAAAATGCAATGAGGACATTGTCCTATCTTAGAATCGGAAAATTATTTACACTTACAGATTTATCTACACCACCTGACGCATCTGAATTATCTATTGCTTTTACAAGTGTTTTTGGGAATAAAGAAATTGGGAATTAAGAAGTCAACGCAGGGTGTGAGACTTTGTCAGTATATTTTATTTTGTTATTTTGTTCTTTCATGTATTTTAGTAAATTAAAAACGGCATGCGATGTGAGTAGCTTCCATGCCTTCCCCATTTAAAAATTGTTGATTTTGGTGGTAAATATACTTGTATTCCTGGTAACGCTTTCAAGCTTGAAGTGTCCATCCTTCTTTCAGGACACTTTGAAGGATGAGAAATTTCCTCCTTTTTTGAAAGAAGTATTTTTATAACATTGTGTCCTGAATAAATAGGGTAGAGATTATTGTATAAAATTTGTGGTAACAAAAAAAAAAAAAAAAAAAAAAAAAAAAAAAAAAAACTAGAACTTTATAATTTTTCAAAGTATCCTGAAAAGAAGGCGGAGACTTTTAATTTATTTCGGAGTGCTCTTAGTCCCGCCTTTTTTCACGTCACTTAAATTTTTGGGAAATTTTCTCTAGCATGTAATTATGATGAAAGAAGAATAAAAATGTTTTTAAAATACACTAATGTGGAAAAAGGGCGGATCTAACAGTACTCTAGAATAAAAAATGTTACTAGATATGTACTTGTTGTTTAAAGGGTTAAATAGAGTCATTAACACTTTTGATATTGCTTATGCCGTATGCAGTGTTGCAAGATCTGACGGATTTTTTATTCAATAATCACCAATAATTTTGAGAAGTGTTAATTGATATACATAATAGACTATCAATCTTCGAAGTGATTAGGCAAACATTATAATAAAAAAAATATATATTGGTGAATATTGAATAAAAATTGCGCCAGATCTGGTAACACTGGCCGTATGTGGTGTTGACAATTTCAGATGATCTTTAAGAACTTTACGTAACGAGAACTTATCTTCTCATTAAAATCACGAAATAATGGTTACATAAGAGTAAGTCTGTGACTAACTAAAGAAATTATATTTCAATTATTGGCAACACATGCGACATTACAACTTTTCGCTTTCAAAACAATGGATAAATAAAACCTAATTGTTGCTATTCTAGTTGCTTTTAGTTTTTTTTTTCTTGTAAAAATACTTTATATATTATTTCAAGTAATTAATGAAGTACAGATTAAAAACTTATTTACTTTGACTATTCCTCTTTTAGTCACTTTCACTTGATCGATGGTGAAGGTTGAGCGTAATCCATTTTTGTCGATTTTGATTGTGCCACTGGTTCCTTCAAATGGTACCTTGAGTGATAAAAAACATACAATCAAAATTTCGAACTTACATTTTTAATAATCACATAAACATATGCAAAAAATGATAAGAGTATTAAGGGGTCTTGTACTTTTAAAGCGCAATGACAATCAATAAAAACATTGAAAATTTGAATTCATGTATTTTTATACGATTTCAATGCATAATTATAAAATTTTAACATATAATTAAACATATTATGCTTTTTAAAATACTAACAATAAAATTTATCAGATCATTTATAAAATTTATTTAATATTCAAATGAAAATCCTATTACTTACATCGTCATGCATTGCCCGCAACTGGTATACATCAAATAAATAAAAAAAATTCTCTATTAAGTTTTCCCCGCAAAGAAAAATAATTTACTTTAAAATTTAACTATTCTTATACCAAAGTTATTTCATTAATCATACTTTTTTCCCTTTCTTTCTTTTTTTTTTTTTTTTTTTTTCAAAAATTTTCAAAATTTTACATTTTTTTAAAACTTAATTAGTAACTAAAATTTTAACATTGTTAATGCATACAAATTTTAATCACACATCATTGTTTAATATCTGAACAAAATGTCATATAAGTCTTTGTAATTGCTATCAAGATATCATGCGGGCTTTAATGGCCGTCAGACATTGCTCATTAGGAATTCTGATGATAAATCTTTACTAACAATTATCTCTTAATAATATTATGTTTTTTTTTTTTTTTTTTTTTTTTTTTCCTAGAAAAAAATAACAACAGTAATAAGCAATAAATGTTTAATTTAAATTTTCAGAAACATCTGTAATCATATGTGACATGTCAATATCAAATTATTCAGTATTCACAATATAGCGTTATTTGAGAAGCATCTGTTTAAAATATGAGAGGATAGGGCAAATACACGCCATCTGTTGGTGAAAATGTAAATAATATATTTTCTTCAAATATAAAGAAACCCCATGTGTTCCTGCGTATTTCAGTAAAAACTAGATAGTACTACGATTAATTCTTTTTGAATAACATTTTTTTTTCTTTTGTTATCTGTGACTTTTACCTGGTATTTTATTTTTGAAAAAACTTCAGTTCTAATCGTAACTTTTAAATGAGTCCTTTTTTTTTTTTTTTTTTTTTTTTTTTTTAACTTCAAGAATTTATTTTACACTAATAAGTAAAATACATATATATGTATATATATATTTTAAGCTTTAAATGGCACATAACCCCCTAAGTTCTAACAAGAAATTTGTTTAATCTTGTGACTACTTACTCCGCAATTTGCACAGGCAAAATAAAAGTAGCAGAATTACACATATATGATTGAATTTGAAATTAAATTTTCTAATAATTTATTCATATGATATAAATAAATGTTTAAACAGTATTTGTTACAAAAATGAGCTGCATAATTAAATTTGAAATATATGTTGATATCAAATACGTAATTAAAAAAAAATGCAATTATTGAAGACACGTTTTTAACTATATGAAGAGTAAGAACATTAAATAGTTATAAAAAAAATTCTCTAATCGATAACCTATCTCCTCCAAGATAGTAAAGACAGAAGAATAGCAAAAATGTAGGGCTATCTTACAAACTACACAAAGACATACATCAAAATAATTTATTTATAAAGTTCATTAAAAAACTCAATTTGTAAAAAAAAAAAAAAAAAAAAAAAAAGAAAAAAGAAAAAGAAAAAAAAAAAGAAAGAAAAAAAGACAAAAATGGTAACTGTTTGCTTGTGATTTTATTACAATAGTAATAATAAATAAATAAATAAATAATAAAAAAAATTAGGAAAAAAAAAAAAAAAAACATGAAAATGTCACAAAACAAAAATATTTACCAGGAACGTGGAACCAAAAATTTTTTTCACAACTATATGCCTATTTCTGCAAACAATGATTCAAAGTAGATTTTCTGGACATACATCAACGCACCAGTTTGTGATATAGTCTAATAGGTCCAGTTTGTGTATTGTCTAAGTTTTACAGGACATAATTGCATTTTTTTAAGACGAGGGAATAGCATATAAAACCAATGACAAATTTTTACTATATATATATAATAATAATAATAATAACAATAATAATAGTATTTTTACAATTATTGGATTTTCAGTTTTTTATTAAAACCAATTTATGTCAAGGTGCGACTAAATACAAATGTGCATGGAATTCTGTTTTTTTAGTTTTTAATCTACGCTGACACACAATTTTTGTCGCACAGACAGACAATCAAAAATTGGTTTTAAAATGTCCTGAATTTTTCAAAACGTATAAAACGGCCTAAAACCGCATCAAACCGGAAGTGTAATTTGTTTTTACGAATACAGTACTTTCTTTTTTCAGTATACAGAAAAAATAAAATTTTCTGTTTTAAAATCGTTTATTCGTAATTTATTTTAACTGGATGCTAAAGAAAATAAAAGGAAAGAAAGTAAAATTCTCCTATAAGATCAATAAAACTCAGATTGAAAGAAATCAGCCTATGGTACTAAAACAAATTTTCTTAGTTTGCAAATATTCAGAGAGTTAATGTAAATACCCTTATAGCATGTCAAATGCATTTTCATTGGGATTGAAAGCTACTGAATGTAATGTGTGTTGGTTATTCTTAGGGCAACAGTGTAGTATAGCGACAAAGATTTTTGTATGTTTGAAAGGATTATAGTTCACTGCACTGATAAAATATCTATGAGTGGTTTTATTCCAAATTCTGCACACAGACAAAATTTAATTTTGAAAATAAAAGCAGATATATGAGTTCTTCGTTTCTAATATTATTATGTAAATTTTACATTTCCCGTTGTAACAAATATGAATGTTTGTTAATGCTTAAACTGGAACTTTCAGTTAGTTCATGCAGCAAAACAGAGAAACAATTCATTTATTTTTAAAGAAAAGCATACGTATTTAATTTTAAGTTAATATAATTAAATTATTAGGAAATTATATAATTAGGAATAATTAGGATTAATATTAAATTAGGAAAATCCTCTACCGCTTTCTCCACTACCCACAATAATAACCCCATAAACATTAACTCCATTAACATCCAAAAAATAGCCCCTTACAATAACCATAATTATGCTCTAAAACGGGAGGCACTTGAAATTATTACTAACCCCAACACTGTAAACAATAGAGTACATTCCATCATCCCTACTGCATGGCAACACATCTTGGAGGAATATGAAGTGAAGCGAAATAACAGCCACAGCAAACCGCCGAACTATAAACAGAAGGACGTAAACGATTGTCATGGCTCTGAGGATGGTCGCGATTGCGACTGAAATTAATCAGCCAAAACGATGAAAAGCTTATGTAAGGTATATATTAACTTAAAATTACAGAGAAACAATTTTTATACTTAACATATTAAAAAAAAAAAAATATTACGACTAAATCTGTAATAAAGTTTGGCTAAGAAAAGTAACTATTCTTAACTAGTCTTAAACTTTAAATGTCTGATTATTTTTTAAAATCAATTTAAAAATGTTTTATTCTTACCTCTATTAAATCAATCACGAAGAAAATACTTTGAAAAATCATATTTTATTTTAACTATGGTGCACAGCTAAAAAACAATATGTTGTCAATCGGTAAACATGAGGCATCAAAGCTTCAATATTATTCTAATAATACATTAGAAGACAAAATTTGCTATACACGGCATTTAAGGGTTTTAAAATGAGAAATTATCAGTAATATATTTAAAAAATTAAGATATTAGACAATATATAGCAAATAAATTTGCTATCAAATTTGACAATATCTGCACTTCAAACGTTGGATATGTGTATAAAACCTATATATATATACATACATACACATACATATACACATAATACAAATAATACGTATATTCCTAGGTCAATTCGTGAGAGAAAACATTGCATAATTTCATTTAGTTTGGTCTTAAACGAAAGAGTTTTCGCTGTAGGTGCGTGAAACTTTATTTCTTCACCACAATTACTGTTAATTTGACGTAATTAACAATTAAAATATAAATAGCTACGTACCAAGATAATTTTTACTCCTACACAAGTGTACTTTAAGCATAAAAATTCAGAAATACTCCTTAAACATTTAAGCATGAGTATTTTCAGGTTTAATTAAGTGCAATTTATTGTATGTATCTGAGAAATTTGGTATTCTTCCTTTAATTCAATCATCTGCATCCACTTTTTTTAATCGATAAATGTTTTCTTTTACAACATGCATAATTAAAATGAATTTGATGAATAAAACTGTAAACATTTGCATCATCAACAACAGTTCACCTTTTTGTGTTATTATCGTCATAACTTTTTAATGTTCATTAGAATTTGTAACTTAAATTACAATTTACAATTTTTTTGACAGCTAATAATGTCTTATTCATTACTTCGAAAAAGGTCAAGGAGTATTTTCACTTCTTGAAAAATAAATAAATATATATATATATATATATATATATATATATATCTTAACAATACCTTTTATTACGTCATTCTTATATTGATAAAGTTATCATACTTTCCTAATTAATGCATTGAGTTAGACAGCTAAGTAAATATGGACGTGTTATTTTATAATTTCCAATGTTACAAAATTAAAAAAAAATAACGTCATAGTTAAGAAACAACTTATTTATATATTTTAAATGCAAGACTGATTCATTAGACCACATGAGGGATAACTACTGTACTATATTATTTTATTTTAGTCTTAAATGAAAAGGGTTTAGTCTATACACTCTCAGAAATTTGAATAAAATTTAGATAGTCGACCATCAAATTATCCGCTAGCTTAATTCTTCGAGGGAAAAACCAGTGCAAGTATTTGCAACAAATTGCTGTGAAATTCAGATTATTGACCGTTTGTTAAAGGGCTACTTATCCACTTTGTGAAAAAAGCTCATTATTTTAACGGCTGTGTCTTTCTTTTTAAAATCAGTGACTGGAACACAATTTGCCAGTCACTAACCTTAATTCATCGGTGAAATTTCGTAGAGTATAGATGCACTAAATTTCGTTTTATTGACCACAATTACTGTTAATCAGTCGCAATTAAGAATTAATTTAACAGTTAAATTAACAATAATTTTAATTTTGCGGAATAAATATCTCGTCACAGGAAATAGGTACATAGTTTGAGTAACCCGCGCGCGCAAAGAGAACAAAATAAATTTCAGCTTAATGAAAATCATAAAATTATCCCAGATTCAATATGTTCAGCTTTGGGGCCGTTACACATGCTTGATAAAATGATGATATGATTCACAAAGATTTTTTTTTTTTTTTTTTGCAAAAAATTGTCTAAAATTAGTCATATTTCTTTTTTATCAACTCGATATATGATGTATATACAGGGTAATTTCTGCAGTCATGTGACGTACTTGGAGGAGAGGTAGAAAACATCACAAAGATTCTAAGATTCTAAGACGGAAGGTGGCCGCTCACCACTATGCAGCTGTTTTGAGCGATTTTAACCTTTAGAGAGGGGCTCCGATGGCACTGTGGAGAATCAAAAGAGCCCGTGTCTAAAGATTAAACCTCCTCCGTTGTTTATTGCATAAACAGAAAAAAAAATTACAGAGGTCGCCAAAGCGGAGCTTTTACACGACAGAGAGCGACAAGGTAACAAGAATATAAAAAGAAGAACGGAGCCTTGCTCTTTCGCATGGAAAGGCTTGTGTTGAAAAATTATATGGTCCTCCAAGAGAAACGTTGGTAACTGCCTTGGAAGATTGAAAAATTAGTTGGTCAAATTGGAAAGATGCATTAAGAAGTTATAGATTTTGGTTAGTTTCTGACGTAGGGGGAGCCGGGTAGCGATTTTAAAAAGCCAGTCGTTAGGTTTATTAGGTGGGTTAAGGATACGCCAATCATGAGTTAGTGGGCATGAGAAAAAGTAATGATTTGCATTATCCTCAGCCCCGCACTCACATTGTGGAATGCGCGAGCAATGAAACTTGTAAAGATGTGATTTGAACGGGCCATGACCCGTTAAGAAGGCTGTTATGGCTGGGGGAAGGTCAAAATTATAATTTGACACTTTTGGGAGGAGGTTCAAAGTAAATCTACCTTTTGGAGATGTATCCCAGAAAAGCTGCCATTCTTTCTTTAGTCGTGCTTTAAGATATCTTTTGATGTAAGAGGGGGGAAGGACCAGAACGAAATCAACTGCTTCCTTTTTAGTGGCAGTTTTTGCTAAGAGATCTGCCATTTCATTGCCCGCGACGCCCCTGTGAGCGGAGACATGAGCTAAAGAGAAAGTATCGGGCTTAGACAGGAGATCTAATTTGATTTTCTGAATAATAGGATGGTTACTCCTGTGGCGAGCCAGAGCCTGAAGACCGGAGAGACTGTCACTGTAGATATAAATTTTCGAATTGGTAAAATAGGAAATCGACCGAGAAATTGTTTGGCTGATAGAGAAAATCTCAGCCTGGAAAACAGTGTTACAGTCCCCAAGCTTAGAGGACCACTGAAGAACTAAGACCCCGTATACAAAGGCGCAACATGCGGCACCCACACCATAAACTATCTTAGATCCATCTGTAAATATCGCCACAGGGGCTGTAGGAGAGGAGTTAATGTTAATATTAATTAATGCATGCGTAAAGTCCTTTACTGGGTGTATGAACCAGCTGCCCATTTTGAGTTGAATTTCTTCATCTGGACATAGGAATTTCTGTATGTCTTAACATCGCAAAGATTGAGAATTGAAAGGAATCCATGACCGCAAACGTCATTTTAACCCTTTAGAACTGGATATTTTTGGCTACTGTGTACTATTAACTCCGCCTACTAAGTAAAATTTAAAATCTTATATGCTCCATTATTTCGCAAAATCATACTCAGTGTTCGGATTAACGCAATTAGTGTGATGAAATAATCGATAAAAAAGGAATTTATTTATTTATATGATCTTTAGCATGTAAAAGCTAGGGGAAAAAATGCAACATTTGAGAGCCAAGCCCATATCCACACAAAAAACATCCGGTTCTTAAAATGTTAAAATGACGTTTGCGGTCATGGGTTCTTGTACAATTCTTAACCTTTGTGATGTTCTCTAACTCCTCTCCAAGTTTTCCCATGGCCTTAAAATTACCCTGTACATATAGGTATTCAAAATTTCGCTACTTCTCTCTGATTTTTTTTTTTTTTTAAACATAATTTTAACCTGGTTCAAATCGTTAAAAATTCAATTCACATCAGACCCGACCAATTGAAAAGAAATTTAAATAAAACTAAACCGCAAGAAAAAACTAGTATGCTGCAGCAGGCACATTATTTTCTTCTATATTTTCCTGTGCAAATTTACTCAGTAAAAATAATTTATTAAAATTTATTATTTATTAAAATTATCGTCCATGATGAATGCAGACGATTTTCATAGAGAAGTAGTATAACATTAAATATGAAAAGAAAATTAATTTTATTCTCTGTATGATATTTTTTAAAAATGCGTTATTTTTAAAATTTTGTTTGTTAAAAATAAAAAAATTCGATAATTTCATTTTAAATTATCGCAGATCGATGGTTCAAATATTCGTTTTAAAATTATTGACGAGCTCATTTGAAAGATGCCCATAATGAAAATTTGTCCCCTTTGAGGGGGCATATCCTTCCAGTGGGAAAAGCGATTTCCCTACATGTACAAAATCTTTTAGCAGTTGATTATCACTATTATAAATAATTCCTTTTAATTTCATAACTATCATTAAAAAATAATTCTCTCTATGTACATTTATAGGAAATTTTGTCCTATGCCGCCATGTTAAAAATTTAGAAAAATCGGGATGGCAAAGCCACCTTTTAAACGATTTTCACCAAAAGGTGATAGGCAATATCAATTTTTATGATATCCAGTACAGTAGTTCCTGCGATACAGTTGCCGCAAAATTTTGTCACACACACTTTCTAAAAATGTTAAATCGTATTCTAGATCTTTCAAAACGTGTAAATCCATCGAAAACCCGAGGTTGAAAGCTTTACGAATCTAATATTTTCTTCTATTAAATATAGAAGAAATTAATACAATTCGTTAACCTTGAACCCAAACTTCGAGTCGATTAAGTTTATTGTAAAATTAGATTACCGAATTTGACGCAGGGTTCCTATTACAGTCCCAGTAAGATAATTTTCATTTATTTAATTATGCATTTTGAATATTATTATGTGTAATAGTGTAATTATTATTTTATTACATCAACTAAAGAAATAATGTATGATACTTTAAAACGAATGTTTAAATTCAAAAGTTTAAATAAAAGTATAATGATCTCAATTCTCTCTATGTACATTTATAGGAAATTTTGTCTTACATCGCCATGTTAAAAATTTAGAAAATAGGGAACATCTGTTAAACGATTTTACCAAAAGATGATAGGCAATATCAATTTTTATGATAAAAACTACATTTAAAAACTACGAAAATATGGGTTAAAATAACATAAATAACAATAAATATTATTTAATCATGTTTTTGTTACTTTTAATTATTAAAATAAAGATACAAATAATATTACGGTATATATTGGTTATTCCATCTAAATAAATTTAAATAAGCAACTAAATAATAGTAGAACAACAATTACCTTCCATCCTCTGAAATAATTTGTTCGGATTATTTCTTAAAGTTGGAATTGTTGAATCTTGAATTTTCATTTACTTTTTAGTTATATCACCAATTTTCAATATTGCATTCATTTTAATAATAAATTATTAATTTAATTACAAATAAACATTTTGTATTCCCTAGCTTTATCGTCGTGTGAAACTTTAATGTTAAGTGTTAAAATCATAATTACCTCAAATTGTTTTAAAGGATGATTTTTTTTTTTTTTTAAGCAAAGTGTTACTTACTATTTTCATGTAATTAACAATTGCTGTACCATCAGCCCAAGTTTGAGAACCATCGCAGTATAGTGATCTCAGTTCAATGGATTTACCCCTATCTAGATCATCAAGAGCGCGTGTTAGCATCATTATTGCATCATAAAGTAAAGCTGCTTCTGTCTGAAAAAAAAAAAAAATAATAATAAATGAATATATAAATATATACATAAGCAGACACAACAAACCTTTAATTTATCACATCATGAAAAAAAAAAAAAAAAAAAAAGTAATTCCAATATTATTTTTTAATTACTTAAGGGCAATTGTAAAGGTTTAAGCAAAAAATATGTCTACGGAATCATCATGTTATACATTAAAGCACAACGCTGCTTTTTAAAGACCAAAATGGGAGAATATGAGCAGGTGCGGAAACGTTTGGACCAATGCGAAATAATCGCATTTCTATCATTACTATGATGACTAGATTAGAATACATTTATAATTGAATAATTTGAATTATTACAATTTCCAAATTACAGGTGAACATTTTGATTGTTTATGAATAAAGACCGAAAAAATAATAATGATCATAAATAAATTCCTAGCGACATTTTTTTATTTTTTTTTAATAAAAAATGTCTTAAAAATAGACATTTGGTCATGTAACATTAGAGAAATGGAAAATATGAACAAACTACTCCATTTAAGTAATTGAGAAAAAGAAAATGATGCGACTTTTTATTTGTTTTTGTGGGTATGTGTATTTTGCAAATTGTCGCATCTAATGTGTTTTTAACTGGATATTTTGATAATTACATCTTGATTTACCCTGTTACTTTTATCGATTTTAACGATGCCCTTATTATTATTATTATTATTATTATTATTATTATATTTTATTTATTTGTTTATTCATTTTATGTCATATTTAAGCGTTCAATAAATATAAAATCTCGAGATTTTTTTCCCTGCCTTGTTTTCAAGAAATTAAAAATTAAAAATAAGAATAAAAATAAATCTCTTCTAATTATCGCTTAGACTTATTTGTATAAAATGAGAAGATACAATTGGAATTTCGAAGTCTCCGAATAATGTTTAGAACGAATAGTTAAAGTATACGTAAAGGACCTAATTTATTCCCTACGTTATGGTTGAGGTTGACTGAGATTGACGTAGCACTACAGCTACACAGTGGCCAATGGACCTTATGCACGGGTGGCAACGGCTGCTGGTATTTACCTATCTCAGCGACTAGTATTGGCTAATGCAGCAGTAAACAAAACTTTCAAGCTCAGCGATTCGCGTAGAGACTTTTATATACCCGCAATGACGTATAATAGACAAAGACCATTGGCGACGGTCTGGAATCATCACAAATTTTATCTTGCCTGGTGGAAATGGATCATCATCGATATTTCAGAGGTATTATTTTTTACGGAACATGGAGGAGATCCCAGTCACGACCAATTTTACGCAGTTCAGTCGCACTAATATCGAACGGGGCGGAGCTTTGGTCGACTAAAATATCAAGCTAAAATATCAAGTCGACTAAAATATCAAGGAAATAAGCAAGTTGAAAAATGCATATATAGTTTTGTCAAATAACTGCAATTTAAACTTAAGATAAACTTTTCTTACAAGAAATATTTTTCGTACGATTTTTGCATTTCACATATATTTTCATTCTTTTCATTGGAAATAGAGATAAAGACGTACACACGTCTCTCGAATCTTACAAACGCTATTGTGTTTATTTTAGAAACTTCGCTGTCATTCCTTTGAAAACCACTATCGAAAGCAATAGAGTTTACTCATCTGTTTAATGTATTAAAAATTTGCTGGGATAGTAATAATTAAAAAGGATTTAATTATATGGTAATTTTAAGTACTACTGGTACACAGAGGTCGAATAAAGATCAGGACTTTAAAAAAAACTTAAAAAATTTACTTTTTTTGTATCATCGTTATACAGTCGGCAGAAACGTTATACAGTCATTATATAAAGAAAAGTACACTTAACACTGTTTTGTCCTTGTCGATTAAATCCTTGTCGAATCTTGTTCTTAGACTGACTAAGAACAGGATTCGACAAGGATTTATTTAACAAAACTGTATTAAGTGTACTTTTTTTACATAGGGATTTTTGCTAGTGCTCGGATACTTTTGCTGCCGACGGTATACACATTTCTGGCCATTAAAATTGCTACACCAAGAAGCAATGTAAATGGCAGAAATATATTTATTAAACACATACTTCATAGTGAGAAGAAAAATCGATTAAACTTTCATGAAATATAAAAGTATATATAATTAAAAAAATAAAAGTACATAAATCCGTGAATTCTCGAAGTATTAACAGCAGTTATCTGCGTAGGTTTTGAAATGAACAGCAATTGTATGACATGTACAGTTATAGCACTCTATGCATCCTCACCAAAGTTCATGGACCGCAGTTTTGCAGGATGGTGGCGTGACAGCCACTCATCAAGAAATGACCAGGCGTTTTCATTTGATGCAAGATCATGAGAACGTACAGGCCAGAGGAACAGACGAACACATTCTGTATTGAAGAGAGTCCAGGCAGCCCGGAAAACATGCTGTCTTGTATTGTCCTGCTTAAATGTTGCGTTACAGATACCTCAAACATAGGGCAGAGATACGGGCTCTATCTCATCAGAAATTAAGTGGCAGCTATTCAGAGTGTTGGTAACGCGCACGAAAGGGGGATCTATAAGTGTATACAATAGGTCTACTACATTCCATCACTCCAGTGGTGAACCAGTTGCGACGACCATAGCTTTGGCTACTCTAGAAGCTGAAGCACAGGCAGGAGCCAGGAGCACCTTCAATGTGTCACGAACGACGAATCTGGACCCGGGAATGGCGTGACGCCAGCTTTTCACACAAGTTACAATTCTGTTTGCAGCATTAAGATGGCCCCATCCGTATATGGCACCATCATGAAGAATTCCCATTGAGAGCTGGCTTTCAACATCATCATAGTTGTTTATTACCTCCGAGTGATGGGATGGATGTGTAATTGAATGCACGTCTCGATCCTTTCATATTTGCATTTTTGGCACTCTGAATAGAGGATTTAATTTATAATGAATCACGGCTCGTGGTTCTGACCTATATTCGTGACCTACGTAACGCAACATTTAAGCAGGACAATGCACATCCGCATGATGTTCTTGTTGTCCAAGCCTTCCTTAATCCAGGATGTATTTACCTGTTGCTCTAGTCCGTGTTCTTCTGATCTCTCAATAAATGAATATGGCTGGTCAATCGTTGATGTGCGACTGAAACGTCATCACCTTCCAGTTACTGTTGTCGATGAACTGTGGCATTGTGTTGAAGCTGTATTAATAGCTGCAATCTTACATGTTATTCAATCGCAGTTCGATTCAATGCCTAGGCGGATAAGTTTCTTTCAGAGGTCCTCTTTATATACTGATTTCTCCGATATATATCTCCAAATTTCCTGAAAATTTAATGAATTGTTCTTTTCACTATAATGTATGTTTCTAATGAAAACCATTCTATTATTTACATTTTTTTATGGTGTAGCAATTTTTATGGCCAGTAGTATATATGTCTTTTTAAATGATGGCAGTTTCTAGGAATAATATATAAACTGATTTTAACACGGGGCAAAATAGAAATCATAAACAGCGAAACCATGCTAAAAGTCCTTTCTTAGACAAAAACGTTTCATTTCTCATTTAGTGTTATACAATGAGATTAAAGTGAAATTTATACGTCGATTCTTGTAAGTACGTCTGATATTTCTTCCATAAATTTAATTTTATATGCTTTTTAGTGAAATGATACTTTGAAGAATAGTCGGTAAATACAGAAATCTAATTTATTTTTCAACATTTACAACTTTCAAAAGTTTTTTGTTATTTTTCTAGTTTCTTAAGTACAGCTTATAAATTATCTAAATGCTAAACTTAAAGGCAGTCCGATTGCAGGTTTTAGATACAGGGTCATGTTTACTTGGAAAGTTTAAACATAACCACTCTTTCTATGTGGTTATATAGCTTTTTAGTTTTAACAACTACATGTATAGCTTTTTAGTTTAAACTTTTGAAGTGTGAACCTACAATTTAATTGACTTCTTTAGATTATCCCCCCCCTGTCTCTCTCTCTCTCTCTCTCTCTTTCTCATTCTCTCTGTTTGTAAGAAACTTTCTTATAATAACATATTTTATTCCGTCATACTTTTCAAACTAAAAAAAAAAAAGTACTTCATAGTATTTTGTATTATTCTCAAAATATTTTTAGAAAATTTCCCACAAGAAAACTAAGTTTCTTATAAAAAAAAAAAAAAGATATCGTAGTCTACGTTACTTTTTATTTTCAAAATTCTACGAAAAGAATATATATAAAAAAACAGAAAATGAAATTTCTTGTACAACTCATTATTTGGAGATTTTAAAAACATAAATTTTACCATTATCGGTTGTTTACTTGAAACATCGTTTCCAAAAGTTTGCTCTGAAAAAATCCATTCTTGTAAGAATTTCTTGAACTTTGGATTTTCAGGATCTATCAGCCGGAAAGCCGTTATATTCGTTCGACCAATAAACTCTTGATTCCATTCGACTGTGTGAACATCCTAATGATAGATAAAAAGAAGTCAGAAAGTTTTTCAAGATATCTTTAAAAAGCAGTCTCGTTTAAAAGAATTATGAGAAATCGAAAACATTTTAGTAGAAATATTTCTTGCTCATATATACTACAATTTATCACACGTGATAGTAATATTCAGTCTTATGGTATGTACGTTATAAATTTCCTTCAAATTTTTATTTTATTTTTATTTTTGTTTCAATTTTATTTTTCATAAATTTTATTTCTTTTTACCCATATATAGAAGAAAATATATTGTGTTTTGATTAAAATTTTGATAGTGAGTTTTTGCTATGATTACGTATTTTGAGATCGATAATCCGAAAAACAAGTTTTAGAGGTTAGCCGTTGTGTATGTGTCTATTATCACTATTAATTATATACAGATATTAGCAAGAAGTCCAAATTTGAATCAGAGTCAAATCTGGTACATACTTATCATAGTTTACATACTTCGCAAACATACTTATCATAGCTTCGTAAAACATTGAGAAATTAAGTCTGTTATCACCATTCTATAAAAACAGATATTAGTGGGAAGTCAAAATTTGTTATACTGACTCAAAGTCAAACCCACTACATACTTGTCATGGTTTACATACTTTTGAAACATTGTATTTTATAAAAAAAATTCACTGTAAAACACATAAAATGATACATTTAATTAAAATTATTAAAAAAACATCGTATCAAGACCTTTCGCCCTGAACACCAGGGCATCATCAGGACACAGCCATTTTAACTAGATTACAGTAACATTTGATTGATATATACACAAGAACCATATTACGGTTTCAGTAATTATACATGAAATAGATGAAACAGTTGAACACAGATCAATCACAAATGATCCATCTATTTCATGTATAATAACCGTAACCGTAATATGGTTCTTGTGTATATAAATCAAATGTTACTGTACTTCTAGTCAAAATGGCTCTGTCCTGATGATGCCCTGATGTTCAGGGCGAAAGGCCTTGACACGATGTAATTTTAATGATTTTAATTAAATGCATCGTTTTATACGTGTTTTACAGAGAATTTTTTTTTTATAAAAATTGTGGTTTTCTACAAATACGCGTGTGGTTACGATGTCTCTATATGACATGTAATTTTTTCAAACATTAGCTTTCTAAAACATCGAAAAATTAAGACTGTTGTCACGATAACTTTAAAACAGATATTAGCAGTAGGAAAGTCCAAGTTTGATACACTGGATCAGAGTTACACTTGGTACATAATTGTAGTTTCCCAAAACAGTGGTTTTTAATATTTTAAATTTGCATTAAATACATAGAATTTGATTTTTTTTTTTGTATATGCAGAAAAGCACATTTAATATTTCATATAGAATATGGCATGAGAAGCTTTTACTATTCCTTACCGGTTACAAAAATGATTTTGGGTACGTTAGGCCTAATGATGTACGTTTCAATGAATGATCCGAATGAAAATATTCTGACAAAATTAAAAGAAATTTAAAAATTTAATAGCAACCTTAAATTTTCTATGAACATTTCTACACGATTCAAACAGTGGCTTGGTAGGTCTCCACACAAGAATGTATAAATAAAACTGTTTTTATTTATACTGCATTAAGTGTTTTGTAATGTTTCAATGCAGTAACTCTTATCTTACACCTTAAATTGTAAGACTAAGTATTTATAGAAATGCAAGCAAGAAAATGTAGTTGAAGTGTTTAAAAAATTATTTTTATCATAATCGAATTTTTATTTTATTCGATCTAAAAATATGTTATTATTTCTCTTTGTTTTAAAAGCGTTTTTCATGTGTCTTTTATTATTATTATTATTACATTCAATCTGCTGGGAATTGGAATGATTTTTAGATTTACATCCAGCGTATGTTAGGAACAATTTGCTTTTTTTTTTTTTTTTTTTTTTTTTTTTTTAAACTATTTGAATTTTTCGGAATTTTGTTAGGATATTTTTTCCTCTTATTTCATTTTGAATTCATGTACTTCACAAGCTATGTGATTAACATTTCATGCATGTTTGCAAATATGTTTGTTTCTTTCCTATCTTATGTATCGAAAAATATTCTATATTTACATTAACAAATGTTAAATAAAATAATCTGTAAACACAATGATTATTTTTATAACTGGCTAAATTCCGTTTTGGAATTAAGAGAACAAATCAAAAAGTTAGTTACACTTGGTGACAGTTGGAGACGGAGTTGTCAATAGATCGTTTTAAATTTGCTGGTTGAAGAACAGATGTAAGGCCTTGAGAAAGAAACATAGTTAGTGGTGTTTTTCCTCAAAACATGTTTAAAGAGTTTTTCATAATGGTGCGTCAACTGAAGCCCTATTAAAAAAATAGAGATAAGAGAAACTATAAAATGTTTGTGTGCTAAGCGCTTGAATTACACTCGGATTAATATTGAAATCGTAAGGTATTAAAATCGCAAATGTGCAGTATCTTAGCGTTTAGATGTTTTGCAGGCAATTCGAAAAAGGAAACCGGGGAGTTTGGCCCACTTCCCTATAGAGTCCCTAATTTATCGCCGCACAACTTTCAGTTTTTTCAATAATTAAACAACGATCTCTACAATCAGTATTTCGAATCGATGAAAAAATTAAAGTGGTTGAATTGAATTTGTTTCAAAAACATTGGGGATTTTTCAATTTCACTGAAAGGGTAATATTGTGGGCTATACGATGTGATAAATGTTGACAAATACTTTCGTTTGAAGAATACACTGAAAGATGATTTTTGTTGGAGATTTTCAATAAAAGTTTTTTTTGTTTTGTGTTACTTTTACTCAAGGACAACTTACTATTTAAATCATTAAATATTAAAAAGATATTTGGCACAAGATAACTAAACGCAGAAAAAGTCCCCACTAAAAAACTAATAATGGAATAGCCGACATCTATTTCGGTAGCATTTAGCGTATCATGATCTATGCGCAACGAAACGAAAAAGAAGTGCTCGTATATACAAGAAAAAAGATCGGATTATAATCAATCTATAGAATTAGAAGGAATGTGGGAGGGGGAAGGAATTAGCCAAAAAGAATTTGAGAAATCTCTTACGTTCTGCCTAATTTTATGGATTGATTAGAATCTCATTTCTTTCCGTTATAGAGGAACACTTGCCTTTCATTTCTTTATGCACAGATGTCGATGCGTTGTATGCTACCGAAACAACTGTCTGCTATTCCCTTTATTTTCTTTGTAATTCAAGACGTTGTATACATTTCCTGTGATTGCTTTTTGACTTACCCCAGTAAAAGTTTCTTTCCACACGGCTTGGGGATCTTTGAGCACATATAACTGATACAAAACCATTTTACAACATGGGAAATAACTGTGCACCACAAGGATGGCCTCTAGAGGCTGTATATATCCTTCAGAATAGTACACGTATCCTTAATACACTCTGAAGATGTCCATGGGATGAAAAATGTATTGTTAACTTCTTTTCTTTTAAGTTTTTTTTTTTTTTTTTTTTTTTCTGTAAATTAAATTCATCTTTACCTTTGCTTTGCTTTGTTTTCTTTCTTTCTTTCTTTCTTTTTTTTATCGCACTGTTATATTACCATTCGGCATAATTTCCATTCCAATGCATATATATATATTTTTTAAATTTTAAATTAAACTATAATTATACCTGAATTTTAAGTATCATTGTGTTAATTAGTTATTTTATTAAACAGAAAAAAACTACATTTTCCCATTTAGTATTTTAATAAAACAAACATTCAATAATAATAAAAATTAATTAACTTGATAATAATAAAAATATATTCTAACATGATGGTTTTTATTTTTCTGCTAGTTGACACATTCAAATAACATCACAGATATTATTTTTATTAACGAATTCAGCATCATAAGAACAATTTGTGGTCGATAGATGCACAAATTAATACTTATTAAAAATTGTCAAAATATTAAAAACATTTACTTACCAGTGATGTTAGTAAATAATTTTGATATTCTGTCATCATTTCAACTTTATCTGCCTAAGGGAAATGAAAACACTGAGTTTAATTAAAAATGTTTCTGCAATGCATTCTTATTAAAAACACTTCATTTTTGAGTAATTAATTTTGCAGAAAACTCAATTTACATTGCTTGTCATTCATATATTTAAAAAAAGTAATTTATCATGCATCATACGGAATATACTATTCACGAATGTACATGGATTAAAACGTAATAAATATGAACGAACCATAATGCATGTATATTTTAATGAGTGGGAATTACAATGTAAGATGTCGTAAAAAAATAAATATTATAGAACCATGTGTTTCCTTTAATCTCGAAAATATTAATATGTTAATATTAATAATAGTTAATGCATTACGAGAAATGTAATTTTTTGATTATATCTGTAATAATTGTCTCCATCAGTAAAATGCACGTTTGTTGTGTTGCGGATTTGAGAAAACAACTAATTATATGAAAAGTTCTACTTGGACAAAAAATGCATGCATATTTCATGAGTTGAAACATTGCATCCGAAAAAATAAATAAATGTTCAAGGAAAGTTATAAAAGTTTATCCCTTAATCAGCGAAAACAGGAAATTACGATTAAATAAAAATTATGAGATAAATGTTTTTGAAAAAGATAGTACTTATTTGAAAATAATAGTAATAATATTTAAAAAATAAAGTTAGTTAGGTTGTAAGTTTTCTTTTTTGGGGAAATTCTTTGATATTGTTTAGTTTGTTTCCTAAAAAAAAATATATTTTTTAAAGTATAAAAAGGGAAGAAAATATAATGTTTTTATTTATTTATTTATTTATTTTTATTTTTTTTAATACTTTATCCAATTAAAACATAAATGAGCAATGCTAATTAACAATAATTGTGAAAAACATATAGGTTGTTACAGGGTGTTTCCGAACCCCCCCCCCCCTCAACTTTCAAGTAACTTAAATACAAAATAATGAGAGACAGAAAGGTTATACTAGCGGTATGTTGGACAGAATTACGAATTGTTTTCTGTTCTGGATGTGTTTTAGCATTAAATTTTTATTGAAAGCTTTGCATAATTTTCGGATTTTGACCTAATCAATGGTTTTCCAGTACATTAAAAATACGTTTTTCCAAGGGATATGAGATGATGTTCTTCAGTTTAATATAGTAACTAAATAAATACTCCTTTACACGTATCAGCAGTGAAACAGACTTACAAATGAATTTTCTGTACTTCTTAGTACTATTTAAAGCTTCATGTGCCTGTGGCGCCACCTATTAGCCAATCTTAGAACTACTTCGGAAAATTGGTATATAAAAAATTCCAGACATGTCTATCGAAGATACCATTTGTTTAACCTTTCTCTTTTTCACTGTTTAATGTTGGGGAGTCCTTTCTAAAATACTCTCTATATAGTAAGGTTTTAACTGTTACTAAAAAAAAACACCGATATCGAAATCTAGGTAGTGTTTATTCTCCATATTGATGGATCTTTATGTACATAATGTTGTAAAAAAACATATTAATGTTGATTTCTTTGATTTCAGAAAGCCGTATATTGAAGTAATTTACATCTGTCGCATCCCACATGAAACAAGTGTAATGAAATTTTAATCATAACTAATATATAACCAACATTTTTGTATAAAATTTATCCTGCTTATTATGATCTTTACGTACCCAATTTTGTAAATTGTAGCAATTAATATATATATGTAGTTTATAAGCCGCTGATTACAGAATTCCATAACTGCCCTGTTCTAGGAGGATACCTTCGAAAAGTTTAAAACGTCTGGTTAAAATAAAAGACTATGAATATGGTGACTATGTATTGGGTTGGCAAAAAAGTAACCAATTTTAAGTCTCAAATTTATCGAAGTTCTTCATTAATATTTTGAGATAAAGTTTTTTTTTTGGTCTATATACGCACAAATTTAAACATGAGTAAGAAAATTCTCGTTTGATTTTCAATCTGATACTTAATACATGCACCACGATAAATGATTGTTTATATTTTTTATTTTGCCAAAGCTGACGATTTTTTTAAAGCAAGATTTATAGGAGACAACCTTATGCTGAATACACACACACACAAAAAAAAGTTATTATGTGCATTAGATTTTGAGACAAAGGTTTTTTAATAAACAAGGAAAATTGCAGCAAAACAGTGTTGCCTTTCAGCTCATGTACGCACAAATTTAAACATGAGTAAGAAAAAATAGAGCGACGGATACATTTTATTAAGACCGTGGTGTTCAATAGAAGCTGATATGTGCCACCGGGATGTTTGCCAAGGTAAGAATTTTCAAAGGCCGTTTTCACGGTGAGCGAACAGGGTATTTCAAAGGAAAGAACAGAGGAGGGCACTGCACAGACTCCACTAAGGAGGTTTTGCTATAACCGTAATTTTTAATGATTATTTGCACGGCGAGCGAGCAGGTTGTTTCACGTCATGTAATGTGGAGAATTAGTCGCAGTCGACACTGAGTGGGAATTTGTTACAGTGAAAACTTTCAAAAGTATTGTGAAAGTATATTTGTCCAGAGGAAAAAATATTGTAGGTTCTGAAACGGGGAGTATACGCCGCCGGCCCCACCGAGCGAGAGTTTAATATGGTCAGATTGTTAAAGAATCACAAACGAGCTGGTCGCCGAAGACGGCTAATTTGAAATAAAATTTATACATTTATTAATGCTATCATTATTTTTACTTGGAGTTTGTGTATAAACATTGAAAGACAATCTGTAATGTAATTTTTTTTCCATTGGAGAACATATGTCGCAATATTAAAAAATGGTTATGTTAGCCTATCTTTTCCTTTTTTTCTTCTTACGTTACATTCCTAAAACCTTCTAAACATATATTGTTGAAATGCTGTACATGAATTCAATAGTAGACGCAGCACTTTCAACTCAGTTGGAGTTTTTTTTTTTTTTTTTTTAAATAGATGTCTTACAGAAATTAATTTTTTAAACTTTTAGTATTGAATCTTTTGAAATTTGTAAATAGATTAATAGCAGGAGACTTGGCGTTGGAATATTAAAACATGAATAAACTACCATGTCAGAAACGCCAAAGAAAAATTATTGAGGTGCATACAGCTGTTTCGGTAGCCTAAAGCGTACCGTCTTCAGTGCAAAAAAAATTCTGAATCTGGAGAAGTGCTCTTATATATAGGAGAGGGACCGGATTTAGTTCAACCAATAGGATTACGGAAGAGGTGGGGAGTGTGGCCAATAGGAATTAAGGAATGTGTAGCTGTGTAAACAGTAGAAAAATTAAGGAAATGTGGACTGAATGTAAAATTTCCAACAATCAGACAAATAGGGAACAGCGAAATCACAATTTACAAGGTTTTTAAAATTTTTATAAATATGAAAAGCTTCAAAGAAATCGAGTTCATGAATGGATTTAGGTCTGCAAATTATTTTAGCTGAATTAAATTTAAAATTATGATTTTCCTCCCTTAGAAATAGCCGATTTATTGGTTTCTTGTTTGCGGACGCAATTCATATGTTCTTTTAGACGAAATTTAAGACTGCGTTTAGTTTGGCCAATATATGATAAACCACACTGACAGGAAATACTATAAATGCCCCAAGAATTATGCATATCAATAGGATCTTTTAACTGAGAAAAGTTGAGTTTCTTGGAAGGCGAAAATATTATTTTAAAATCATATTGTTTGAGAATTTTAGCTATGGTTTGACTGGTTTTAGAAAAATAGGGTAAAACAATACTGATATTAGATGTGACTGATTTAGTAGATGAAATACGAGGGTTATACAGAGGTTATGACCCTTCCATTATAGACAAAGCTATCCAAAAATTACAACTCCCTCGTATTTCGTCTACTAAGTCAGTCACATCTAATATCAGTATTGTTTTACCCTATTTTTCTAAAACCAGTCAAACCATAGCTAAAATTCTCAAACAATATGATTTTAAAATAATATTTTCGCCTTCCAATAAACTCAACTTTTCTCAGTTAAAAGATCCTATTGATATGCATAATTCTTGGGGCATTTATAGTATTTCCTGTCAGTGTGGTTTATCATATATTGGCCAAACTAAACGCAGTCTTAAATTTCGTCTAAAAGAACATATGAATTACGTCCGCAAACAAGAAACCAATAAATCGGCTATTTCTAAACATTGCTGGGAGGAAAATCATAATTTTAAATTTAATTCAGCTAAAATAATTTGCAGACCTAAATCCATTCATGACCTCGATTTCTTTGAAGCTTTTCATATTTATAAAAATTTTAAAAACCTTGTAAATTGTGATTTCGCTGTTCCCTATTTGTCTGATTGTTGGAAATTTTACATTCAGTCCACATTTCCTTAATTTTTCTACTGTTTACACAGCTACACATTCCTTAATTCCTATTGGCCACACTCCCCACCTCTTCCGTAATACTATTGGTTGAACTAAATACGGTTTCTCCTATATATAAGAGCACATCTCCAGATTAAGATTTCTTTTTGCACTGAAGACGGTACGCTTTAGGCTACCGAAACAGCTGTATGCACCTCAATAATTTTTCTTTGGCGTTTCTGAAGTAGTAGTTTATTCCTGTTTTGTAAATAGATTTCATAAAAATCTGCACCGTGTTTTAAGCGTCTCGTTGCAATTTATAGTATAAATCTAAACTTAAATTTTAAATGATTCATATGAAGACTAAGGTTTTTTGAATACAATGTAATTTAATAAAGTTTGCTATCATAAACGTGTTTCATCACTTACATATTTTAAAAATGAATCATATTATTTTATTTATCACGTAATAAATACATACTTACATCAGCGAATAATTGTTTAACTCGGTGCAATGGGAGATCTACAACAAAGTTATTTTCTCTAAGTTTGAATAGGTCTTTCATAAACTTCTTGAAATCTTCATCAGGTTTCACGTGCCTTAAAGTCACTTTCATTGGCGTGCTTTGTGCTGTCGTAGTTAGTTGAAGAATTTCTTGAAGGCGAATTAAGGCTGTGTGAACAAATATAATAATATATATATATTGAGGAGTATCAATTTATATAGTATTTGAAAAACATTCCATTTATTTTTAATTTCTTAAAAACAAATCTTAAGCATATATAATAATTTACAAAATAACGTAAAATGAGACACAGAATCTCATAAAATCAATTAGAAATTTTGTATTACTGTAAGAATTTAATTTTAAATTATCTTAATAAAAAAAAGAAAAAAAAGTTGTATGAATGAAATATGTCCCACACCTTAATGAAACAATATACAGAATTTCAGCATTGTGTATTAAAGTGTTCAAAGATATATATAAACCACGTTGGGGAGAAATTTGTCTCAATTTAAAATATAAGTATACTTATATATACTTACATCATGATTATTTTGATACGTAATCTGTGTATGGTCTCTGAAATGCCCTTTTCGTCTATGAAGACTTAACTTACTATGTAGACAAAACTTATGTAGAGACATTCAAAAAGGGTTAAGGGATCTTATTTTCCCTATCCCTGGGATTTTTGCACTGTAATACTGACATTTTGTGCATTATTTTCTTAGCATGCGTGGCATTGCCACTCAATGGTATTTATTTTATATGAGTATTTATTACATTGATATTTTTATTTTATATGCACTATTTTCACTCATTGGTATTTATTTTCTAACGCTTGTTTTGTAACGCTTGATATTGAATCTTCTGATTTTAATTGCTTCATAAACTTGTACACCTTTTTTAATGCAACAATTAAGTTTATATTTCATGTATAAGGCTAAATAGTTATGGAATTAAAGCTGAGGGCAAGGTTCTTTTAATACACTGTATAATTTTTATTTATAATTATCTACAAATTAGCCCATTATTCTATTAAGGAGGACACAGTGACTTAAAAAAGTAATAATTGTTTCTTGAAATTCGTTAATACATCTAAATACATATATACTGGCGGAAAATGAATTCCCAATACCAAGAAGGAATTGTGCTAAATGAACAAAACTTGGTAAGCGTAATTACACACAGAAAAGGTCATATCGATTCAATTTCTGAGGTAGTATAATAAGAATGTCGTTAATAGCGGCATTTTCAATATGCTAATAATGTTTACTTTAAATTCGTAAATAAACTTATTGAACGTCATTTACCGTCTAAATTGGACGCGGTGAGTAGATTTGAATCTAGAATTCCTCTAAGAAGAAGAAGAAGACAATAACCGCGGCTTAATGAGATGAAGTGAGGCCGTATAATAAGGCTAAGAGAATGTGGACTTTCTTCGCGTAATATTCCAGAAAGATTTTGCTGGAATATAACCACTATACTAGCTGCAGTAATCACAGGAAGGTACTGTTTCAAAAAGACCGGGATCTGGCTACACTCGGGCAACGACTAATCGAGAATGTTGACACGTTCGATGCATAGCTGTGGCGCATCTTACTGCATCTGTAGCAAAAATAGAGTTTTTATTGACATTCGACCGACACAACAAACTGTAGCAAATCGATTGCTGAGGGACAGTTCTAAGCTAGACGCCCTCTAACGTACATATCTCTAACACCGAATCACTGTTAACTGCAACTTCTGTGGTGTTAAACTAAAGCTCATTGAAGGGCGGGGTGGTGATATTTTGTGTTCTTCGATGACAGTCGTTTCTCTCCTGGAGTCATTAATGGTCGTGCCGTACGGTGCATAGAATAATGCCATATGAGTGCTTAGAACTAAGCTGTATATGGTGTAGGTACACTGGACCTTCTGTTACGGGTATTAAAGTTGAGCGTTATTTCACGTAATACAGTAAGTAATATTATTATTGTATTGTAGCCTATTATCACGGTAATATATTACTAAAAATATCCTATTAAAATAAATAATGTTATCAACTGTATCTCTGCACGCGAAAGAGACGAGGAATTTCTGGCGATATGCCAAAAGAATAGCGTCAGATAAATAAATTACTTAACCAGAGTGAAAGATATTTTATTCGACGAAACTACGAAAATCTATTCAGTGATCTTATAAGTCAGTAATCTCATTCCATGTTCATTCATTGCGTTAAAAAATAATACAGATAAGCTTTCTAATATTTTCTTGAATGTATTAGTCTAACAAAACGAATATTTCTTGCGAAATATATTAGTTTAAATAATTTTAATAGGCAAGTGAATTTTAACGTCGATAACAAATAATATGGTGCTAATATTAAACACCCTTTATATTAGCATTGAAATGGTTATTTGGTGATGAGTACGTTTCAGGGAACAATAAAATCGATTGGGAAATAGAGTTATAGAGATTCGCTTGTTTGACAGTTATGCTTGTGAGAGGGGAAGAATGAAAGTGGTGTTTCTGTTTCTGTTTACGAATTGGGGGTGTTTTTTAATTAATGTCACACTAGATCTCACTAGTAGGATGTTCATTTCAAAATGATGATATCAGCTGGGATTAAAATTACGTAATAGCGTATGACGTACGCAAATGTGCTTGGGAACTTTTTCATGAGTTTTTATGTGGCGTCAAATTTGATAAGAGGATTCGTATTTGTATTTCGCTTTTACTTTTCTTTTTCATTTTAATCAGTTAATTACTTTATGTCAATTTCTTACAAAGAATTTTTTTTTATGATGAGTAAAATGATTAAAACTGATTATTTTTGGTCGTATATGACCGTTCAAGATCTGATTGGTAAAATCGCATTAGCGATCTTTGCGAAAAAAAAATTAAAATTTATAACAACTGTTCCGAATTTAAAAAAAATCTTAAAAGACAATTTTTTTTTCGTCGTTATGATAAACGGTTCTTTACTATTGAAAGCTTATACAAATATTTAAATTAAAAGGCGCATTAATTATCTAACAATAAAAAACAGAATAAGGACCAGTATCATAGAAAATTTTTAGGTAAAATTTAAATTAAATTTTAAGCATTAGTTTAGATTTAATATGAATTTACTTTGAATATTACAAGTGCTTGACATCTTGCAAATTTTAGCATTGACAAGATTCTTCGAAGGATACACATATTGAAAATTCATTACCCGGGGGTGTATTTCCCCTCCCCCTGGAGGGAAGCGATGTTCTCACATGCACAAACTTCTTTTCATAGTTAACTACTACTATTATCCATAATTCATGTTAATTTTGCAATCACACGTTAAAAATAACTCTCAATATACGAAATTTTATCCTGTGTTGCCATGTTAAAAATTTAGAAAAAAAAAATGGGATCCTAGCGTTGAGTGATTGATACCCAAATCTAATCAGCACCAGTTTATGTCAGGGTGCAACTAAATAACAAGTTTGGTGAAATTTCGTTCATTAGTTTGTGAGATGCAGAATCTACAAAGTTTGTGATATACAAACACATACACACGGACAGACCGACCATTTCTAAAAACAGTCAAATCGTATTCAGGACACCTCAAAACGTGTAAATCCATCGAAAACTACAGTTCAAAAATTTTTATGAATCCAATACGTTCTCTCTTTATATATAGATAAAAGTAAAATAAGCGAACAAACACACAAATGCTGTTTGTGTTCGTTTCACAATTTCATCCGCATTATTGCACGTATGCATCATGTCTGATGAGATATTTATCAAATCAAGGTCGAGAGAGCAGAAATGTAGGATATATTTACTTCTAATTTGGATGCGTTATTTCATTACGTTTTTTGAAAGTGCCAGTGGTCACCGCTTTTTAGAGTTTCACTAAGTGATAATTCAGAGAATTATCACTTGATCCAATTTATTATTCGTAAACGTACGAATGGTAGCGCAAAAGAAATTAGAATCTTTATTTTCTTCAAAAATGAATATGAATCCGCTCTAATTTTGAACGACAAAACAAACAAATTAGTTCTCATTGGCTATGAACATAAAATAAATGCTAAATTATTTTACAATTAGCATATGTATAATTGGACGCTAGTATTAAACGACAAAAAGAAATAATTGCAGTTTATATTTCATATAAGAAAAAAACCTAATCAGAGGCAATACCTTCATTGTCTTCAAAGATGAGCGTGAATGCTTTCCAGTTCTGAGCGACTAGGTACTGAGAAAAGGCGCTGGCAAGTTTCTTGCTGTCTGGGAAGAAATTTACTGTGTGACTCCGTTGCAGAGTTCTTGGTGCCCAGTGTGTCTGCAGGAGAGGCATTTCGAAGGTGTCGCAGGTTGCTTGAGACACCCCCATATTGGACGGAGATTTGGGGCCAATGATTGCAGCCATTCCTTCTTCTAAGAAATCGCATGCTGTAATTCAATATACGTAAATATTCAGTTGAATAATGAATTACATTTTAAGTATTTAATAATGAAATTAATAATGAAAAACAAATTACTTCAACAGAAACAAGGAGGAAAAATTAACTAAAAGTAATGTTTTTACATATTAAAAAAAAAAAAAAAAAAAAAAAAAAAAAAAAATTCTAAAATAAAAGAAATATTTTTAAAATTTTAATATACATGTGATTAAAAAATTCCATGTGTATATATTTTTTTATTACATTAACAGTTTTTCAAAATGAATTGCTTTTACAAAATACTATTTATTGCACTTTTCTTTTTTCTTTTTCAAGTTATAATGTTATTGTATATTTTCAGTATTAAGTATCTTTATAATTTTCCAAATTAATTTCTTAATAATACTATTAATTTTTCTCTCTCTTTTTGGGATAAGTGACAAGAAATAAAATAAGAACTTTTAATACATATACAAGAACAGTTAACATTTGTTTATTATGGGTATTTGCTTACTATTGCGTTGATGTTTTATTGCTGCACTCGTGCCTACTACTTTCACATGACGAAAGGTCGTGCCATTATTTTATATCAAAATACATTTTGCGAGTTTTTTTTTTTTTTAAATTTAAAATGTTTACATAAAAAGATTTTTTATTTATTTCTGTTATTTCAATTTGAATTTTTTGTATGGATTTTGTCTGTTCTTTCATTAATTTACTTTTTCACACTTCATGCAGAAATATTATCTTATGTTATTTACAAATTATGAGTAGTTTCAAGGCTAAAACAAATTAAAGATTATGAAACAAACTTTCCTGTCTGACAGATATGAGGACTCTCATAAGATAAAGTTGAGAACTTAATTAGAAATTTCAAAAGAGTTCCAACGAAATAAAAAATAATTATACTAATAATAACAATAATAAATGTCTGGGTTTCTTACTCGACTCAACTTACAGGTTCAAAATTTTCATGAAGATTTATTTCATAAGCAAAACAAATACACTTAGAAAACAAAGCTTTATTAAATAGAAAGTTAATTTTAAAGGTATTTTTTAACCGTCATTGGAGATATAGTCATTTGTAATTGGGACAAAGTTTTAATTTCAAACCAAAAAATGTATTAATAAGATAGATAAATCTAATTTTTGTTAGACAACTGGTACTAATGTTAATTACTTATCACGTATCTTAAAAGTAATTTAATTATAGTGTTTTTTCTTTTTTTTTTTTTTAAGGCAACTAGGGGGTTCTGCCCCTGCTCGCTCCGCTCACCAACCCCCGAGGGAGGCTTCGCCCCCCCCCCCCCCACGACTCACTTTACTTATTAACACATGCAGAGCTCTGCCCGCCTATTCGCTGTTTTCTTTCATTGAAAAGGAATATTAATAGTGCATATTAGAAGACAAAAGTAAAAAATTATTATGGAAATCCTCATATTCAATGTCAAATTGAAATGTATAATATTTATATATTTTTGAATAGAAATAAATTCATAATATCTAGACCATTTTACATTACAGCTTTAGTATATGACCCTTTTTATTTATTTTTTACAACCTTAAATCTGGACCGCGGTACCCCTTCGTAATTTGAAGATTGCGGGTTCGGTTATTGAGCCGGCCAAAGACCGTCGTGTACACTAATGGTGGCTGGTGCACGTAAAATATGTCGTGGCCGCAATATCCTTCATGTTTCCATCAAAATTATACCTCTGGGGTCCACTGAAGCGGAGGACCATCCTCTTCGTGTAAGACCAAAATTGTGTGGCATGTCTCCGGAACATCCGTAGGGGTGCGTCATAGACCGTCGCCAATTACCCATAGCGCAGAAATGGCGTGACGTCAAACACCACCTACCTAATTATCTACCTACCTAAAACCATGGATCATATTTTAATTTTCCCGTGTAAGAAAATTAATTTTCTAAAAGTAGAGAAAAAAAAAATATTTTCTTTCTTTTTTACATCCATGGTTTCGGGCCGAGGTACCCTAGTTTGTAAATGGCCGAGCACGTAATTGGAAGATGGCCGATTCTATACTTGAGCAGGCCAAAGACCGTCGCGTCGTGTACACTAATCGTGGCTGGTACACATAAAATCTGTCGTGACCGCAAAGTCCTCCATGTTCCCACCCACACTATACCTCTGGGGATCACCAAAGCGGAGTGGGGGGGGGGGGATCCCTTCCGGGAAGGATCAAAATTGTGATGGCATGTGATCGGAACATCTCTATGGGTGCGCCCCAGACCGTCGCCAATTTCCCGTAGTGCGACGTTAAATCGAACCTTCCTACCTACTTACGTACAACCATGGATCATATTTTAATTTTCCCGTGTAAAATGACTTCATGACAGAAGAACAACGTCACTGGAAGAAACTTTCTTCAATATGGCAAATAGAGTACCTTCATAAACTTGTCGTTTTTAGTTAATAACTTCTTTAATTAAAATTATAAAAATTTTTAAGCAGCTGAAATATCTTCCTTGAAGTATTCGGAACACATTGATACCTCTCATGACGTGAAGGACCCTGCCCTCCGCTAGAAGATGCTGTCGCAGACAAAAAAATTTGGCGCCAGTGACAGTAACTTTTTTTTAATATATGGAGATACTTAAACGTGCAATAAACCATAATATTCATGTAGCGAAATTCTAAAACTTATGTCAGATTCATCTTTAATTTAATAATATACACCCTTGTGCAAATTAATTGAAACAAACTATTTTTTCCGTTAGTTTTAAAATCATTCTTATTATTCTTCAACAATCATACTAAAATACATTAAAGTATGGGTGGTATGAATAAATCATTTGTCTAGAAACAATTTTACACCAAAGATAGGGGTTCTGAGAGCGCATGCGCAGGAATTTTCGTAGATGAAAGCTCTAACTGTGATCGCTTGAGTAAAGCGTTCACTGTCGTTAGAGATGACTATGACGCCACGAAAGCGTACAAAGAATGTTACTCTCCTCCGAACATACGTCAAAGACTCATTAAGAGATTTCGAAGACAATTGTCACTAGTATTGCAACTGTGAGCCGTAACATAAAACAAAATAAAGAAACAGAATGCATATCTCCAAAGTGGAGAGGGAAATGTGGCCGAAAACAGAAAACAACGCCAAGATATGACTCTTTTCTACTTACGCAAAGTAAAAAAATACCCTCGAAAGAGTAATTCTGTACTTAATAGAGAATTAAAAGAGTATTGATTAAATATTAGCTCATCTACTGTTCGGAAGCGTGTTCTTGTATCCTATCGGCCTATGAAGAAACAGCTTCTGACCCAACCATTGAAGAAAAAGCACTACTTGTGGGCTTTAAAATATGAGAAATGGGCAATTGAAAATTGGAAGAAAGTGATATTTAGCGATGAAAGCCATTTTTCATCCAAGGCCAACGAACTCAACAAGTGCGGAGATTGCCAGGCGAAAGAATTCGGAATTGCCACATTAACCAATTTGTTAAACACTCCAAAAAGAAGATGTTTTGGTTTGTTTTGTTTATAATGGGGATGGCTCTTTGCATCCTGTAGATGGTATGATGCGTTCTGAGCAATATAGTACTATTTTGGATAGAAATGTTGTTCCAGAGTTGAAAAAATGATGCCCTGATGGAACAGGGATTTTGAAACAGGATTTAGCCCAGGATCATACGTCCAAAATTGTCAAGAAATTCATGTCTGAGAAACAAATTGAGACTTTAGAATGGCCTGAGAACTCACCTGATATCAACCCAATGGAGAATCTCTGAGCTATATGCAAGAATCGCCTATTAAGTATGGACTGTACAACTGTGGAGAAGCTAATCACGACGCTAATTCATGTGTTTTAGAAGGTCACAAACATTCTAAATAGTTGTAAGAAATTGGTAGAATATATGCAGAATCGTGACCAAATGTTAATAAAGAGTCGTGGGCATCATATTATGTACTAAAAATGATTGATTTTGTATAAATTTATGTAAAAAAAGCATTTTTTCTAAATTTTCTAAAATTTCGAGTTTGTTTCAATTAATTTGCACAATGGTGTAATATACTTTCGATAATTAAGTCCTATTGAAACTAATATGAATATATTTTTTTTACATCTCCCAGCAAAAGAAAAAAAAAAAACTGTAATTGGTACGCGTATAACTCACTATAATGATTTTATCTTAGTAATTATGTATTACATGTAACAGTTATTTCATTTTTTTTTCTGATTTGAATATTTTAACAACACTGAAACGCATTTTAAATAATTTTAGATATACTTAAAAAAAAAAAAAAAAAAAAAAAAAAACCTCTAAATCCTACACACATGAAATATTTGCAATATCTGCGATATAATAACATGTGTTCAGTGATATGTAATATGCTATTAAATTCGAGCCAAAGTTAAATGCATAGTTTAGCTTCTATCTCTACACTGTGGCACACTCGCATTCATACATCACCTTGAAAGATGGCTAAATACTTTTTGGGTACATAAAAACATACAGGTAAACATTGTAAAAATATTCTCTCAAAATATAAAGCTATTCTGTAACTTTCATACAGAATATTTCTGTTTTCAAAATCAACAGAAATTTATTGTAAAATAATCTGGTGTGTCACTCACACGGCTTCCTCTTACCCTGAAATTTAATGCTAAAAGTGCACATTGGATATTAAGAGTTAAGACAACGAGTACTTTTATGTAAACCTATGTTAAAACAATTCAAATTATGCTTCGGATTAGCTTTATTTGACAAATTTTTCTATATGAGGGGGCTACCGCCCCCTCAACCCCCCGTTTCAATATTATATCGACAATTATATAGAATTCAAATATTATATTAAGTTCAAAAGTTTATTTAAAATTATTCAGTCAACTTTCACACGCAGCATTCCTTGAAACGTATCAATCTTGAACAAACTTTTCTAGTAACAAACGTATTACTTCAAAATACATCATTTGAATCGCCTGAAACTATTTGTTTTTAATTTACTCTAACACACACAGTGAAAGATAAAACTATAAAACTAGACTTTGGTATCTCAAAACGTGTAAATATAAAAAAGGAGTGATGAATATTTAGCTTAAAAATACATTATTTATCATATGGCTATGAGGACTTATCTGCACATCACATGGTGCACATAAATATAATCCTGTATTAATAACACACGGCACAACCTAAAGTACACTTCATCAATTTACACGTAGTATTGTCGTATTATAAGTGTCGTTCTTTTGTGTAGCCCTGTAAACGAACAGTGAATGATTTCTATATCATATTCTACATGAAACATGTTTTTAAACATATAAAAAAATATATATTCGTTTCATTTGTTTTAGTGTAGTCTATAGATGTTAAACTCTACTTACCTGCAATTTCCCCCATAGAGGTCATGTATTTGAATTCTCTTGGGTGTCCCTGTACACGAACCATTTTCTTAATCTCAACGAAAGGTTTAGTGTAGCATCCCTATAAGATAGACATTTAGAATACCAAGTTTGAAATTTCTGCTATAATTTGTTTTTGAGATATGTTGATAACAGACAGACACACAGACCAACCGCTAAAAACATGATTTTTAAATTCAGGGGACCTCAAAACGTGTAAATATAACAAAAACTGAGTTTCGAAAATTTGACCCAAAAACAGTACTTTCTCTACCTTGTGGGTAAGAGAAAGTAATCATATCTTAATATTTTAAAAGTACCATGTTTATGTAACCTGTCTGATAAAGCCTGTTTGATGAAACCTGTAATCATTGATACAGATTTTATCTGATAGTTGTTTATTTTTTCAGTTTTTTATAAAGAGAATTTGTTTTCAGCCGAGAATGAGAAATACTAAATAACAACCCAAATTCTGCTTGTATGGTTCAGAGGTAACATTTTCGTTTTCTATACATTAAACTCTGGTTAGATCCTTGGTGTTTGAAGTGGAAAATTTTATTTATTGTGAGTTTTGTTTTCTACGTTTTCTCTGTATTGTTCTATTATATAAGATTGTGCTTGAGGTATTCTTTTCATAGCAGTTATCTAGTAACTTCAGTGTCAGAATTTTTCTGTAATATAACATTCTTTTCTCTCTCTCTCTTTTTTTTACACTGTATGACAGTTTAATCTTTGTTTTATTTTTTAGAATTACAATACATCCTTTACAATACACTGCATAATTATTACCATATTATACATAGCACCTATTCAGGAATATATATATATTGATAAAAAAAAAATGTTTCATTCTATACAATGCACATAAAAGTATTACGTTTCCCTGTTGAAATTTACTAGAACATTTTTGCACCTTCAATCATATAAATCGAGTTCTCCTATTTCTTTAAATAGCCTCCTCGCCGTGATAAATATATGTATTCAGGATATGACAAGGAAAAGCTGTTGAAATTTTCATCTTTCTGTTCTTAGCTCGATCGTTCAGAGAAAAAAAGATAAATTTTTCTGAATTAAGCATGGTGTAAACTGCTTTTTAAACAACACACGCAGGATTCAGTCAAAAGTTTCTTTAGTTATTTTCTAGAATCGTGTATAGAATATTGTTAAAGAGTTTATTGGAGTAAGAGAAAAAAAAAGGAGAGAGAGAGATTGGAAAGAAAAACTGAGATCAATTTCAGACGAGATTTATTCTTTGATACTTGTAACATGGCATAAATGTTCTTTGTCTTTGACGGCTTTGTTTGGTTTTTGTTTGTTGTTTTTTTTAGTTCTTGGCAGCAGAGTTTGTTTTAAGTTTTAATGGAATAACACATGCGGATTATTTTTATACGGCAAGTGTGTTGTTGCACATGTGTCAGGCTTTAGGCATATTTTTGATTTACTTTAAGCACATAAGAAAAGGTTTAAATTTTTACTCTGAATAGAAATTTTGATGCATTTATTTTTTTAAATTATTTTATTAGTTAAATTAACTTATTAACTTATATAGTTAATAAGAAACAATATAAAAATAAAGTTTTTTTTTTCCTCATTACTGATAAACTTAAATTTCTTAACATTGATATTTTAAACTTATTTACACAAATAATTATTTTATACGAAGCGTATTTTAGAAAAATAAATATAAAAAAATAGTTAATATAATAAAATTTAAACAGAATTAAATACCAAAGTTTGTAACAACACCATATTTTAAACCATATTGTCCAACTCATATAGAATATTTTCTAAAATATTTGCCTTAAATTATTTCGCAATTATTTACGAAGTAATTATTTTTTCTATAGAACAAACGCTTATAAAACCTGTCTTTGTATTTTACCGATAGTTTATTCATTAAAGGGACGTAAAAGCTTAATCAGGTATAGAAAAATAATTGTATTATAAGACCTGATGCTTAAGAGGAAAAGCTAAAAACAATGTGCACCAATAAACCTGTTTCCGATAGCGTAATTAAATATGTTGGCGTCAGTTTAAGCGCTTTAATATGTTTAATTACGCTCTTGAAACTTAGTCTGCATGGTTTTATATTTAATGGTGGTATTTAATGTTTTTACGCTGTAAACGAATGACTAAAACAAATATCTTTTATTACTTAACTTAATACATATCTTCATTTGTAATTAATCATGGAAATTTACTCCTCGGTAAGATGAAAGCATTTTTAAAACTTTGGTACAGAAAAAGAAAATCAAAGTGACATTATTCTTTTAGTTTTTAATAATAAACATTTTAAATTAAAGTATTAAATGCGTATTACATTTTTAACTGCATTAATACTGGCTATTCATAATGTGTTTTTTAAAAAAATAATTATGATAATAATAATAATAATAATAATAATAATAATAATAATATCATAGTTAGATATCTTATAAATAATTCTGCTAAGGGAATAAAATAACCACATTATAGTAGCCAACTGCATAAATTTTCTGCAATGTTTGATGTTAAATATTTTTCATAACCAAACACGTCGATTTTCACAGACGTTTTACATTATAAATTTTGCTTAGCCAATAACGCCGATTTTATAAATTATCTCTAAAAAATAAAGAGTTAAATTGAACACGTGTCATTTGTATTAAATATATTTAAAACACTTTAAACACACGTAAATATAAATTTATTTAAAAGATGTTAAATTTTTTTTATCCAAAGCTTTTCGCTTTAATATTAAAGCATCATCAGGGATTTATGATTCGTTTCCATTGCGCAGTTTTAAATATGTTTTCTTTTTGCAGTCAACAGTTAAGTCTTTTAATAACGTGACATATTTTAAATATTAGCAAAAAACAATATGAATTCTGGTAGAGGTTGGACCAAGGAGTTAAGAAAAATGAGAGAAGCTGGAACTATTGAATATCATATGAGGTTAATAGCAGGAGACTTGGCGTTGGAATATTAAAACAGGAATAAACTACTACGTCAAAAACGCCAAAGAAAAATTATTGAGGTGCATACAGCTGTTTCGGTAGCCTAAAGCGTACCGTCATCAGTGCAAAAAGAATTCAGAATCTGGAGAAGTGCTCATATATATAGGAGAGGGACCGGATATATATGAGCACTTCTCCAGATTCTGAATTCTTTTTGCACTGATGACGGTACGCTTTAGGCTACCGAAACAGCTGTATGCACCTCAATAATTTTTCTTTGGCGTTTCTGACGTAGTAGTTTATTCCTGTTTTAATCATATGAGGTTATTGTAGGAGAAAAAACATCATGAATTAGCAGAAATAAACTATTAACTATTTTATAATATTGTGCCAAATTATTGGTAAAATTGCAGCATCTTTGGAATTTATTGCATTTTTGCATTTAATTATATGAATAGCTTCGGAAATGTATTTATATGATCATACGAGGTTATTGTAGGCGAAAAACATCATGAATTAGCAGAAATAAACTATTAACTATTTTATAATATTGTGCCAAATTATTGGTAAAATTGCAGCATCTTTGGAATTTATTGCATTTTTGCATTTAATTATATGAATAGCTTCGGAAACATTTCCGGAAACATTTCCGTTTTTGATTTTACATTGTCAATGACGTCGATTTCCTCCAAAGTTTGATGGCATTAAGTTTGTGCTAATAAAAATTAAACTTACAACACTGTCAGAGTGACGTCATACTCTAAGCATTTATATACATCAATTATGTACAAGCACATTCAAAGCATAAAGATTGAAATAATTTTATCAAGCAACAAAACTAAATAAACTTAACAGAGCTTGGTTTTGAAGTGAAAATTAAACCTATTACATTCAAATAAAATTATTTAGCAGTATGCATCGATGTTTTTGAGAGTAACTATTTTTAGTCATTTGTAGAAGCTTAAAATCAAAAGAGTAAAGTTATTTAATTACATTTTAACTTAGTTTTTACTAAGTTAAAATATTATTTTCTATATTACAGTAACGATATCGGAAAGTTCAATTTGTTTTCGTTTATTTATTTTATTTCGCTTATTGTTCCATTTTTAATCCAGTAATTTTCATCACAAAATTAAATTTTGATATTTAAGCTTGGCTGTATGACATATTTCTTTAACATTAATTAGCAGCAATTTTTCAGATCATTAAGATATGAATTCTAGAGAATCGAATCTATTCAAAATTCCATGAGAATTTTTTAATATAAAGCAATGAAAAAACAATTCAAGTGTACACTGAGCATATTTTTAGACGAATAATATATCATACGTAGAGAATCGTATCTATAAGAAATTCTGGAAGAAAAATTAATACATAGCAATGACAACAACTGTGGTGTACACTGAAAAACAAAAACAAATATATATTGTGTTTAAAACTAGTGGCGTATTATAAAAAAAAATTAATATTTTCTCTGTTAATTTTTATTTCCTTGTCGTAAAATGGTAATGGAAATGGCTTGTTCTAAGAAAAATATTTATACGGGAAGAATGCGAATATTGTAGAGATTCCGCCGAAGGTAGCGAACGTAAAAGATACGAGAACGACCAAGAGAATAAAGGAGAGCAAGTAGAAGGAGAAAAATAAAGCTGCAAATGTCAAAAAGAGCTTCACACAGAAAAAAATAAAACCTGTAGATAATTTATGTACAAATATTCAGTGTGAAATCTTAGAAGGCACAAAGCAAATATAAGGCGGGTTTAAAAAGGAATAAATGGTGGATTGAAATGGTAATATGATTTTTTCCCCCTAGCTCATCTGTTAATTACGCTACAGACTCAGCTTATGTAACTGGAGGCGTGAAAGAAATTTTCAAATAATGTAAAAAAAAAAAAAAAAAAGTTCAAATGAGAACATCTTGCATGTAATAAAGGTTTAAAGTTGTGCGACTCCTACTGTTACTCACAAAACGGAGGAGGTTATTAGGAGAAAATGACAGTTGAAAGGCTAATAGAATTTGATACGGACAGCGGGAAATGACAAAAATTAAACAATTTTACGTGATATGCATTTGTGGTTGAGGTATAGTGAGCACATTAGAATGCCATTATAATAAAATAACATTTAAATATATTACAATTACCTAATTGCGGAGTTATTTTTATGCTAAGTAATGGGGACCGAAAATGATAATAAATATGTTAAATAACTTCCTAGAAACAATCTTCAAAAACTCAGAAAACTGATCTAAAAGAAAGAAGTGATCTTAAATTTCGAAAAGATAAGATCACTATACACTTAGCATCTAAAAACATTATGACCTTTTACTTAATCACACGTTGCGCCACACTTCGCTTTCAAAACAACTGCAACTCTCTTTTATATGAAAGCCAAAAATTTTACAATACTTTTAAAATTAATTTTTAATCAATAACAATACACGAAATGCAATTGAATATAAATTAAGAAGAAAATATAAAATATGACAAAATTTGCCACTTCAAAATTTAGATCACGTCTGTAATCTAAAAACAATATCCCTCCTCCCCCCCCCACCCCCCCCCCAAAAAAAAAAAAAAAAAAAAGAAAGAAAAAAAAAAGTCGCAAAATTGCTTCCTGTAACAGGAGTTTCGTCTTTTCTTTCGATCCATCCTAGTGTTCACTGGAAGAAACACTGTCAGAAGTTTGCTCAAGTTTAGCAAGTAAAATGGTTTACACTGGGTGAAATTCGTTGTTTCTCTCCTTGAAACTGAATTATTACCTATTTTAATTTTTAACTATTCAATATTTAAAAACTATCCATTTGTAATCATTCACATTTGTCTGTAAAATTTCATTCATTTATTGCTAGAGAATACTTTTCTAGTCATATATAAAAACCCATGTCAACAGATCCTGTCATGTATAGCATGAGCATACGACATCACATGTAAGCATATCTTCAAATAATTATATATATTAAAGCTTATGTTATTAGACATATCATTTAAGATTTGTTCAGATAGGCAACTATTGCATTACATAATTATAACTAGTATGTTGTGACCACCACAAGACTTTCTTCTATATTTTCCTACACAAATTCACTCAGTAACAATATGGAAATATATATATATATATACGATTTTTTTTTCTTTTTTAGTTTTTGTTAAAAGTAAAAAACAAAATCCATAACTTTGTTTTAAATTATCACATATTTATAGTTCAACCATTCGTTTTAAAGGTATTGACGAGACCTTTCGAAAGATACCCATCTTGAAAATTTACCCCTCCCCCGCGATGCACAAATTTTTTTTTCCAAATTAACTACTGCTATTATCAATAATTCATATTAATTTTACAATCACAGGTTAAGGATAACTCTCATAATGTACATTTATACGAAATTTTGCCCTATACTGCCATGTTAAAAATTTAGAAAAAATACGATCAATACGATAATAGTAATAATAATAAGCTAGTGCGATGCACCCATAGGAATTTGTTTCTAGATCATTTTAATATTTTATGCACAATAGCACCGTAAATTGCCCGAACACTTAATAATAGTAGTAATAAAAATATTAATAATAACATTAATAATAATAATCTTGTACGCTGTAGCTATAAAAAAATTTCTTCTACATCTTTTTAATATTTCAAGCACAACAGCTCCAATTATCGCCCGAAATGCATACATATTAAGAAAGCATAGTTTTTTTTTTTCATATAAAAGTTATATCATATATAAAATTTGTTGTAATTATACACAATAAAAATTAAATTCAGTCATCTGGTAAATGAAAAAGAGATGCAGCAAAGCAGCGCTCTCTTTCGGCTTATATGCACCTAAATTACATAAACATACGTTTTCGCAATTTAAATCTCACGTAATAACTTTAGTGTACGTATATTTATTAAAAATGGAGCTATATAGCGTTTTTGTAAATGGCATAGCAGCACTACCGTATCGGTTTACGCGTAGCAGCGCTACTGATCAGTCGACTAATCTAAAAGTAAATATTAATACTTTGTTTCTAAATGTCACTAAAAAATATGAAGTTTTATGAAATCCTGTTCATTAATTCTTGACTTAAAGCAGCCACAAGATTTTTGTCACAAACTTACAGACACATAGTTAGACATAATTTAAAAATTGTTAATTTGAGTTTAGGATATATAAAAACGTGTAATTCCATCGAAAACGGAGATTCAAATTGTTTTACAAATAAAATGCTTTTTTTATGAATGTAGAGTAAATGATTGTAATATTTAAAATGATATTTATAAAATTCGTGTAATAATTCTAAGCTTCAAAACTTGTATTTGAAATTTGATCTAATATATTATATATATATATATATATATATATATATATATATATATCCAGTTTAGCAAAATTAAAGAAATCAGAAACCATTCCAAAATTGGAAACTCATTTGGATATTCTAACTTGAAATTGTTCCCAGTTATTTGTTATTTCTTCGTAATTTCGATTTCCAAATTCAAAAACTATCGAAAAAGATATTGGCAAAACTAGTAAATGACCCTTTCTTCTAACAAAATGTGACAAAAGAAGGACAAATTTGGCGATATTGAGGTTTCAGTGCTTTGTATAGATTTCTTTTTGAGTGTTAAAATATTTCTTTTGTCACCAAATTATTCAAAGAAGAAAGACCTAGAATTATTTCTTTACACGACATTTCTCTTAAAAAAATCTTATTGCGTGTTTATTTCTTTGATCTTTTTAAAAAGTTTTCTACATAGTCTTTCAAACAAATGAGGATATGAAACCGACGCTTGCATTTACTACCAGAACGCCTTGTTAGTAAGTAAAACATTTTTTTTCCAAACCCCATGGCTTTTATAAAAGTTTAAGCAATAATTAAAATAATCTGGTGTGTCACGCACACTACTTTCTCTTACCCTGAAATTTAATACTATAAATACAGGTTGGAGATTAAGAGGTAAGATAACGAGTACTGTTATGTAAACCTATTTTAAACAATTGAAATTAGGCTTAGGAAGAGTTTTATATGAAACTTAGTTCTGGCTCCCCTCAACCCCCCGTTTCATTAATGTACAAAAAACAAGCGATGAATATTTAGCTTAAAACATACATTATTTACCATATATCTATGAGGAATTTATTTCAATTCCCGAACTATTTCAATTTCCTACGCTGAAAAGAAAAAACAAAAACAATCGAGCCCTGATACCATTTTTGCTTATTCTTATGTAAAATGATCGCCTGAATCCGAATATGACACCCATTTTGACCAATAGCCCTCCGTTTTCTCCGGACGCCACCCCTCCCCACGTTTTATCACTGTTCGGTAATTTTATGGTCATGAATTTGATTTGGTTACTAGGGAAAAAAAAAAAAAAAAAAAAAGGTTTTAACATAAAAAAAAAATGCATATATATATATATATATATATATATATACATAATGTATAATAAATAATAATAATAATTGATAATTAAAATATAATAAATATAACATCTAAACCCCCTCCCCTCCACATACACACACCTAAATTTTCTCCTTGCTGCAAATGTTCATGTTTTAGAATTTTCTTACTTTGTCGACCCTTAAAAGATATTTAACAATTAAAATAATCATTTCGCCCTGCAAATGAAATTTATAGCCATAAAATTACAGAAAAGGGATAAATATAGGGAGGTATCCAAAAGAAATGGTGGGTGATAGGGTAAAATGGGCGTCATATTCAGGTGATCATAATTCAGGGGGTAAATTTACATAAGAGTTTGAAAAATGATGTTGGGGCCAATTTTATCCAGAGCAGTGGAATTAAATTTAAAACTATTCAAGCCAGAATTGTTAATAGCTGTGTTATCTTCATCAGCAGGTGGGAACACAGCAGTTCAATTTCCAGTTGTTAAGTTTTTTTTTTTTTTTTAACTGCTGTGTTCGCAACTGCTGATGAAGATAACACGGCTATTATTCGAATTTTTGGCTTGAATAGTTTTGAATGTAACCTTTTCTTGTTTAATAATACTTTTAAATACACACACACACACACACACATATATATATTTCTTATTACTGCAGGCAATTTTAAATCCATGCACTGAAGAAAACCGCTTATTGTAATTATTCTATTTTTTTAGGAGTTTACTAAACATTCTTTTTAGTTTCCTTTTTTTAAAAACTCATCAGCCAATAAAGTTTTAATAGATTTCAAATTTGAGTTATTGAGACAAAAAAATAAATATATAAAATAAATAAAATAAATAAATAAATAAATAAAAAATTATGACAATAAATAAATTCTAAGATGTCGATATTAATGTATCACACTAGCAATATAATGATACGCAATTATAACCTAGTAAAATTAAGAGTTTTCAGAGAGAAAACTGAAAAAGAAATCAAAGATTTTTCCTTTCTGTACTTGACCTAAATAGCATACTTCCAAAAACATACTGTATTCTATTTGAATAAGGTATAATTTCTCTTTCGTCATTGCTATATTAGATTGATTTCTTTTAAAGTATTATAGTTTCCTTACTAATTAAAACTTCTTTATTGATAAAAGCAATTTTAATTACGTATATTTAAGGAAAAATGGTTGATATATTTTACTGTAAAAATTGCATATTTTTAATTGATTTGTTTCTTATGTGATTGATAATCTTAAAATATAGAGAAAAAACACATTTCTACAATAAATAAATAAATAAATAAACTCTATATAAATGAAAAATTTTTGGTTATCAATAATGTGAACGAACTTAATTAAATTTATATGAAAACCTACCTGTTTTGTAAGCTCGAAAACTATCCTGAGGAGCAACTCGCTTAACGCGAGCAGCTAGTTTTGTTCTCGGAAGCTTTGATTCGTCTGTGTTTATCATTTCAATTGCTTTACGGAAAGCCAGTTCCTGTTGGTCATCGTGAGTCTCAAAAAGACCACCTGGAATGGATAGAGAAAAAAATTCATTAAAACCATAAATCAAATAGAAAGTTAGAAAAGAAATAATATTATTTTTAAATTACTTAACACAACATCTGAAGAAATCATTCACCACTAAACATAAGACTGTGATTGCACCTCTAAATCTTAAGAAGGCGCTCTACGTATCGTCGACGATAACAAACCTTAAGTTATTCTTAAGGGAAATTTCATAATTACATGGACTACTATCTTAAAAAAAAAAAAAAAAAAAAGATGAACTAGGTTCTTTTTTTTTTTTTTTTTGCATTTTATAGCTTTAAACAGTTTTTGACGGCTGTGAATTTTCTGATTGTGAAACCGAAATTAAGAATATATATATATATATATTGCATTATATTTATAAAATTCTTTGCTTCTGATGGATAACTTTCTTGAAATTTGAAAAAATAATAATAAATAAATAAATTATATATATATATATGTAGGTTTACGTGTACTGGTTCTAATAAGTAATCATAAGCGTAAATATTTATTATAATTTTAGTCTCCAAAAATGGCTTTAACCAATCAATTAAATGAAAGTAATAAGTAGAAAATCAGTGCTAACGTTTAAATTAATTTAAATTTTTATTTGAATACTGTTGGTTTTAATAATGCATTTCTTAAAAGCTAAAATTAAAACAATCTGAAATTCCCAACTGTATATATATATGCATATATATATATAGGTAATTAATAATAATTCTCATAATAAACAAATTTTCCTCATATAATAATATGAAATGTCGCTATTTCAGACAGAGGAATTATAACATGCAGAAAGATGTCTAAAACAACATAATTAGAATAAATTACATGGGCCATAAAAAAACAAATTGTTTGCATGAACTTTTTTTGGTACAATTTATGTTTTTGAGGGTACAAAATTCAAAAATTAACCCCATTTCTGATAATCTATTATTATTATTATTATTGCAAAATAATAGTTGTCTACACACACATGCATGCGCAAAATAAATAAATAAATAAATAAATAATTATAATCATGTTGATGATGAAAAATATTCACTATTTTTGTAACATGAAGCTAAGCATATTCTTTCTTATAATTAAAGAAACAATTCTTTTATCATATATTTCTATGTTATGTTTTTTTTTTTTTTTTTTTGCCAGTGAACCCTTTTCTTTTTCTTTCTCGTGCCCTTCCGAATACGTTTCAGCTCTCCCACTTTCCACTGCTTTCCAAACACCCTCTTATATTCCAATTTGTATTATTTTTTAAATAACGCAAATATTGCTTTAAAGTAAAAAATAGTCATTGAATATAGCTTTTAAAACTCATAATAGGATATTATATTTTCTGTTTTCACGCAAATTCAAACTAAAAATGCGAGTTAAAAATTAAATAAATAAAATGACTTGATACATATATATATATTGCTATTGTTTCTTTGTTTTAATCAGTAAAAAACTATATGAAAAAAAAAAAAAAAAGTCCTATGTAATTTTTTGTTAAAGACCTGTGTAATGGCATGAAACCTGTAACTTTTAAAGTCTTGGAATCCGCTTGAAACATTTTATAATTTTATATTCAGATGATTAAGTGCTTTAACAGTAAACGATTTCATTAAACACTTTGTTCGGTGAACTGCAGTAAAGTTTACAGTAGACTGCAGTTCTACTACAGTTCACCGAATCTGCAGCTCTACTGCAGCTCTGTTGTAGTTCACCATCAAGCTTACCTATATTTTGAATGTTATTAGATTTACGTTATTAATTTTGACAAGAGTTTCATATACAACATTAGTACGACGCAAAAGTTCCTATGCAAGCAGGGTCACAATGAAAATATTTTTACATTTAGAAAATTATTGAATTTTATACGTTAATTTATACTAGAATTTCGAAGATCTAATTTATAGAAACCAGGAGTTTTTATATGCCTAAATAATACGACATGCACATATTTTTATATTTTATTTTATGTCTAAAACAGTGTTTTTTTTTTTTTTTTTTTTTTTTAATCCTTAATTGTATATTATTAAATATTATTAATTTTTTAAGATTTTTTTTTTCAAACAGTAAAGTGAAATAAAACAGAATAGTATATTTGCTGAATAAAATAATGGCCAAAAATCATCTTTAAAAATCAATAACTGTAAAGTGGAAAAAGTAAATATGTAAAGTTAGGTAGAAAGGAAACAAGTATGTAAAGTTTGAGTTAAAAAAATATACCATTCTCTGAAAATATATTTTTACTGTTATTTAAGAAAACAGTAATCTTTTCAAATATTTTAAATTTACGAAACTTGAAACATCGGTAAAATGAATAAAATCTTTATTGATCTAAAATTCGAAAATTTATATTTTACAAATTTCATTTAGGCATGTCGATAGTTTCTTAATATTAACTAAATATTTGCAATATCCCATATAGTGTAAAATACGATTTGACCATTTTTTAAAAGTCTGTTTTGTGTGTGTAGATGTGCATTCTACCAAAATGTTTGGACGCTGTATTTCACGAACAAATAGACAGCATTGAATAAAATATTATATTTCGTTCAACCTTGACATAAATTGGTGCCAAATAGGTTATGAGATATAGCTCTTAACAAGTGGTAGTATAATCGGCAGCAAAAGTATCTGAGCACTAGCGAAAATTCCTGTGTAAAAAAAGTACACCTAATACTCTTTTGTTAAATAAATCCTTGTCGAATCCTATTCTTATCTTAGTCAGTCTATGATTAAGTGTAGTATTAAGTGTACTTTTTTTTATATGGGAATTTTTGCTAGTGCTCGGATACTTTTGCTGCCGACAATATTATGCTAGAATTCCTTACTTTTAACAGAAAGCAATGTCTCAGTTTGCACTGTGCATAAATGCACAAAACATGATATGTTTCAGGTCCATGCTGAAAAATTAAGTTTAATTTGAATGCATATTATCCGTCAGGTGTCGCTGCTAAGTTGCAATTTACCTCCAATTACGGGAAGGCAATTTGATTATTTTTTAATGAATAGAAAATTCATTAAGTATTCCATGTTATTAACTTACTAAAATACTAATTCACACACACACATACACACACAAATGGTAATTTATTAATTTAATTAAATTTCAATTAATAAGATAAATCATATTCAAATATATATATTTTTAAACGGTTGTTTTTATTTATAAGCGACACAGATTTATATGTTGGGACAGTTCCAAAAGATCTGTGATGTTTAAAATACATGTAAATAAAAATCTTAGTGCATGACAAGATTTTTCCAAAACAAAGAATTTTAATACACATGAAAACATTGCTTTATTTGTGTTATTTATATTCATGGGATATCATAAATTTTTATGGTGGTAGATTCGTCTTCTGCATCGCTCTTAAAGCTAACTAAAAAGAAGAAAAACAGTTTTATTTCTGACTGCTGAATAATAGTAATAAAAAAAAAAAAGAAAAAAGAAAGAAAACATATAAAAGTAGTTACATTTGTATAATTTTTTTTGAATGCGTTGATAGTTTAGCAGAAAAAAAAAGTGAGGGATTTATCGTAGAAGCTAGATATTTTTTAAAAACATTTATCTTTTAGGAAGAATTTATGATTGGTCTCATATAAGTAAAATACATTAAATAAATACATAAAAACATAAATTTAATTGAGAATTTTTTTTTTCTTCGAACATATAATATATGAAGAAAGTATTGTAATTTCTGAAAAAAAAAAAATGTGGCTGAGAGATTTTAATTTATCTACACATTTTCAGATTCCTCGAAATCACTTTTGCAGTTTGCAGTTTCTTCGGTGATTTATCTAAGTGTGTAATCCAACACGATAGTCTCTAAAGGTTTCATTTGATTGAACTAAATATTTATAGGTGAGTTATAGATCACCATCGCGCGATCTACATGGATATTTATGAGTGTAGAACTAAAAATTCTTTTACGGAAATACAAAGAAAGATTCTTACTTAGTGCAGCTTAAAGGACTGAAATTATTTGCAAGTGCGCTAGCATCGTAACTCCTAAATCGATCAAGATCAAATTGGTTATATATGTTCTAAGTCATCATCACAAGAACTAAATGGAATTCTATAAGTGCAGATATCATACTTTTTTTACAAGGATATAAAGCAGAATTTTTATATATTACGGTCTATGGACTCAAGTTATTTTAAGATAGTTTTAATAATGTTAAATTATTAAAAACATAAAAAAAAAAAACCCCAAAAAACCTGTTATATATATGTTATTTGATGCTTACCCATTTATAGTGTCTTTTTAAAGCCGCACAATAGAATTTTAATACATTGCGGTACATTGTACTACAACACAAAATTTGGAAAGAACATGCATTCACAAATACCGTTAATTTTTTTTTTTTTCTTATTTACTGATTTATTTTTTTTATGGAATTATTTGAAACAACTGCTACACGTTTGGGAAGTCGAGTGTGGCCACTCTCGATCATTTAGTGATAATTAAAAATATTACTGACAAAAATATGATGCTATTGAGACAAAATTTACATCGCATATTTTTAAATACTATCTTTTATGAGCTAATAAAGACAGAATTATAAAAAAAAAATTATGAAAATGGAGCTTTTTAGAAAAACAAATAGAATTTATTATCATTGTTATTATTATTATTATTATTGTATTACTACTGACAACAAAAATATCGTGTTATTGGGTTAAAATGTACATTATTGTTATTCAAACGCCTTATGTTGACATACAAAAGACATAAATATAACAAAAAATACACATAATAATTAAGGTAACGACACCAGTGCTCGTCACTCTTAAGGCCTTATTTTAAAAATGTTTTTTTTTTTCGCGTGGCATTCATGTGGAATTTATGTATCAATATTATACTTTGGTCTATTTTATACACTGATTCTTCTAGTTGTTGTTAGACACTTTCATTTTTTCAATACGTTAATCCAATTTAAAAAAATAAAATAAAAATTAAACCTATAAAAATGCACCAGTGCTCGTCACTTGAAAACTGCGTTTCACCAGTAGTCGTCAGGTGATTGCACCAGTGGTCGTCATGTAAATAAAACGCAACAATTTGCTCAATAGTTAGATTTTAATTGCGTTTTTGCAAAATTAACAGAATATTATTGAAACAGAATGTCTTTGGAACATTTTTAGAACCCAAATCCATTCTTAGGGTTTAAAACACAAAACATTAAATGCTAAAATTAAAAATATTGCGAATAAAACAAATTCATATGTGAAATAATTTGAAAATTCTTTGCTTTTAAGAAAAGTTTTCAAAATTTTATTCGTTCTCAAAAATATCTTTACTTAAAGCAGAGGGTAAGTAGCAGGGGAGGGGGTAATAATCTCGCTTTTAAGAGTGACTTTGTTCCAAATTATCGCAGTAAGATTGATTTTACCATGCTTTTTATTAACGCGTATTCTTGTTTGTTTGTCCAGTACAAATCTTACAATTGATTTTTAACTAACTTCCCGACTACCTAGACATTTGAAACTTTCAGAATAGTTCAGAACACGATGAAAATGCATTTTTTAAATACTTTTAGCCAACTGCTCCGGGTCCCTGCAGCCTTCGGCAGCGTTATCAGTACAAATCTTGCAATCGATTTTTAACTGACTTCTCGACTAGCTTGACATTTGAAATTTTCAGAAAAGCTCAGAAGACGGTAACAGTGGATTTTTAAAATATTTTTAGCCAATTGTTTCGAGTCACTGCTGCCTTCGGCAGCGTTTATATGGTTCAACAGAAAATTTATTTAACTTTTTTCCCGACTATCTAGACATTTGAAACTTTCAGAATAGCTCAAAACACGGTGACAATGCATTTTTGAAATATTTTTAGCAAACTGTTTCGGGTCCCCGCTGCCTTCGGTAGCGTTCACATGATTCAACAGAAAATTTATTTAACTAACTTCTCGACTAGCTAAACATTTAAAATTTTTAGAATAGCTCAAAACACGATTACAATGCATTTTTTAGTACTTTTAGCCAATTGTTTCGGGTCCTCGCTGCCTTCAGTAGCGTTTATATGATTCATCAATCATATACTCGTCCCGATCATCAATCTTCACGACTACCTGGACTTTTGAAATTTTCAGAATAGCTCAGAACACAGTGACGATGCATTTTTAAATTACTTTTAGCCAATTGTTTCAGGTTCTCGATGCCTTCAATAGCATTTATATGATTTAACAGAAAAATTTAAAACACGGTATAAAAAAATTCTTTTTGTATTGCAATTATTTTTTTTTTAACGTATGGGTTGATTATGCGTACCTAACACATACTATAAAGGAATTTTGAGAAATCTTTCGCCTCTCCTTCTCATTAAGTGTGGGGTGGATGCAAAAACACGTTTTCAAGAGTAATTATTCTCCAAATTATATCAGGACAAATTATATCAGGAAAGCAATTTTTTGATGCGTTGATTGGTTATGCGTACCCAAAAATACTGTAAAGATATTTTGCGTAATTCTTTCCGACAAAATTTTGAGAAAGGGTAGCAAAAATGTATTTCTACGCATAACGCTGCACTAAATAATCTTACAAAGGCGATTTCTGATGTGTGAGTTGGTCATATGCATCCAACACCTAGTATAAAGAGATTTTGCAAAGATCTTTCGTCTATGTGAGGGTGGCAAAAAAAAAAATATATATATATATATATATATGTGTGTGTGTGTGTGTGTGTGTGTGTGTGTTTTCAATCTAAACTCTGCTTCAAATTATTTTCGGGAGATAATTTTTTTTATGCGTTGGTTGGTTGTGTGTGTGTACCTTAGACGCATTATAAGGCGATTTTACAAAATTTCCCTTTCCCTCTTCCCTTCCCTCGGCCGAGCGGACAAAAAACACGTTTTTAACCTTAGCTCTATTCCAAATTAACTCAGAAAGGTGAGTTTTGATGTCTGGGTATTGGTTAAAAGTACGGAATATGTAATTTGATAATATTGCGTTAAAATTCTAAATTTACCCGTGGGAGAGGGGGGGGGGATAAAAAGCGGTTAAGTCTATGCCGAAGGCAGTAGAAGCCAATCATCATATTGCGGGACGGAAAGCTATTACAGAAGCCAGCGGGAATAACTGCGGTTTCGACTGATTTCAAAGTTTTTTTTTTTTTTTCTTTTAATTTTTTATAATGATAGGGATTTTTCCTATTTTATTTAAATATAGGGACCAGCGAAGGTGGCAAAGCTTTCTAGTATTATCTTACAATTTTAATTATTTAAGAACAACAGTCAACAGGGTAATTTTTATCAACATTTTAACTATTTGTTTATCTTACATAATTAATATAATGTATAAACAGAAAACTTGCTTAAGAAATGTTTTTAATGTTTAATATTTTCTATATACGTTTTTATTCACCTGCATCTAACATAACAAAAAAGCCTTAACATAATTTTGAACCTACTCACAGTCATGCTAACTATGAAATTAAGCCTTTGTATTTTATCATTTTCAAAATATATATGAATTAAAATTAAATTATCACGGTCAATAAAAAACTTAAACATCACTTAAATATATCTTCGCAAAACCATGACATCATAAAAATTTAAAATACATTAGACAGATGTATGGAATAATCATGTCTGTTTTTTCTAAAATATATAACAGAAAACTAGAGAAAGCGCTTTATAACTAAATATGTTTATGTGCCATTGTTTAATTTTTCCAGCAAAATAATATGGAAAATTTTAGGTGTTTTAAAGTCAGTCATAGTAAATTAAAGGTACCATGACTGACTTTATTTAAATAAGCTATACAAGAGTTACAAGTGCAATAAAGTTCACGTTCTTGAGGTTAAAATACATTTGTTTACATTTACGAATACCCCTGACGACTACTGGTGCCGATAGTCAAATTAAAGTAAAATTTATACCATCATAATTCTAAACGAAAATATAGTATTTTTCATCAAAAATGTTACCCAGTTATTAAAAATGTTAAAACACCAGTGTTCGTCAGGGGTGACGAGCACTGGTAAAACGTGCAAAATATGCACCAGTAGTCGTCATACCTTAAAAACCTTTATATTATGTCAAATTTTAAAAAGTTGCACATAAATCGTATTCTGCATTTCATAAGCATTACATACAATGCTTTATGGGCAATGTCAAAAGCAGCGAACAACAAAATATATCAAAAAATGCATATCTATTCCCTTAATCATTTGCTTTACGTTGACTCAATTCAATTGTAATTTAACGTATACTTCCCTTATTTTGTTTCTCCCTACTCTTCCTCAATAGTTGAAATCGAACTTTTTATGCCATAAGAAGCAGAAAGCTTTGGAGAATCTAATGCGGGTAGATTCAAATCCACACAGGTTATAAAACGGTTATTTTAACACTTCTTTTAAGAGGGTGACGACTACTGGTGCAGATTTTAGGGGTGACGAGCACTGGTGTCTTTACCTTAGATGAATATATTAGTTTCCCAACAAACAATAGAACTTTCGTATTTGTAAAAATTTTCGACCTCGTAATTTTTTTTTAATGCACAGGCGTTTTATTGCCTGTGGAATCCAAAAATAACAAAATCCACGTGGAGTTCGTTTGTGTGTTGATTTACTTGTTAGTAAGCTAGTTATTTTGATTGTTAGTCTGTGGTAGATATTACCTCAAAAATGGATGAGTGGAAAGCATTCGAGGTTAGTTTTTAAATAACATAGACGATACGGTTTAGAATATTATTGAAATTAAACAATTCTTTTTTGAAAACTTAGAAATTATTTAAAATTTATGATTTTTTTAACCGGTTAGAACAGGTAAGAGAAAAAATTGACATACATACCTTACAATATCAGGATTATTTTCCCCACAAAGAAGTACGGACATTTTCAAATGTTATTTATGCTACTAGCATGGGCATTATTAAATATTTTTTTATTTCCAATGGCTAAGCAAAAGTTACAGAGGACTATAAAGTTACAAAATATATTATAAACAATATAATATAGAACAAATGACCGAAGTTATTTTCTAAGGAGCGATCTTGTCTCCCAATATTTCGACTCTTCTGTAGAACATCGAACAGTTCCACAACGGACCAGATGTTCCCTGTCCATTACTTCTCCAGAATCACAAAGTGGGCAAGTAGAATCGCTTAAGATACATATGGTGCTTCAAATGAGTGGCAAGGCAGTCGTGACCTGTGCATTATTGGATATTAGCATACAAAGTTTAAAAAAAAAAAAAAACTGCAAGATTTATTCAAAGTTAAAAATATTCATAACAGTGCAAAATAGAAGAATATTTCGCATAAATCTGTGTTATCAAAATTACTGAATGGAGAATAGTATGTAATTGCATGAAAATACAAATACAAAACTGCCACCAATAAAATTTCCCAAAAAATTAAGATAAGAGAAATGTTTTGGTTTGTTGTGTAAGTGTATGAAGTGTTTAGTGTGTTATAAGTGTTTAGTGTGTATAAAGTGTTAGTGTAGTAAGTGTGTAAAGTGTTTCCCCAAAATGTAAACATTTGGGGGAAGAATTTTAGTGATTGACTTGGCTTGACAGTCAACCGAGCTCATTGATCTAATTATGAATAAAATATAGTATATATTAGAATTTTATGAAAACAAATATATGATAGGAGCTTGAATCCTATCATATGTTTCATGATAATATAAAAATGACATATCATATAAAAATCGATTATCATATTTAGAAGAAAAAAAAAAAAGCTTCTTTCTGCCCCCAATATCTCCAGAAAATTGTATTTTATAAAGTTTATTTTTGTTTATGAATGGTTTATTTGGTTACTTTGTCAATGATAGTGGCATAAAAGGATAAACCAAAAACCATAAAATAATATATGTATATATATATATATATATCAGTTGTGTATATTTAATATATATGCTATATTGAATTATTTAGTGAAATTGTGATTAACGTCTTCAGAAATTTCACATTTCCCATAAATAATGTTAGTTAAACGCTGACATTAATTTCCAATTTCAGCTTTATGTTGAATATTTGAATAATTTCGTTTATCTTATCAATATTGACATTAAAATGCCTCGAAACTCCACGATGCACTTTTAATGACTTTTCTCTAACATCTACCCATTAATTTTGTCACTAGTTTCGTAATATTGGATATTGAGTCAAAATTTAATGAATTATGCCAGACGAATATATCATTCTCCGAAATGTATAAAGAGAATCATTTTCTGGCAAACATTCAATGGGGGGGATAATTTTAAACCAGGACCCTGTTTCTTTGGGTCTTACATTTTCTTTCATTCTTTCCGAAGGACATCTGGCTGTTATCCAGTTCGCTCTCTGTATACAAACTCATTGGACAATTTACCACAGCGAGCCAGATATTCGTAGAAAAGGGTTTGAGAAAAAAAAATATATCAAGAAAGATTGGGTCGGGATCGTTGACACGAACGTTGAGGTTTATTTATTTGTTTATTTCTGAAAATTTATTGCTTTAAATATTCATTCATTGTCTTATGAAAAGCTATTTGAAAGGTCAAAAATTAGCAGTGCCTATTAATATTAATAGATGATCAGTTAAATACATATGTATATGCTCTAATAAATAATTATTAGTGTAAGTATTTTATTTTAAATTTAATCTCCAAGAATAGCTTTAATCAATTAATTAAATGAAAATAAATAAATGTATATTATATATATATATATATTATTTTTAAGAACGAATGAAATAATTATAAATAATTATAAGATTAAAAAAAAAAAAAAAAAAAAAAAAAAACCTTTTTATAAACCATGTTTTTAAATTTTTTGTTGAATCATAGCTATAGAACTAATTACATTAGCACTTTATCAATGCGTATGAAATCATAAATTTTTACAATTTTTTAACGCTCACGTTTAATTAAATTTTTTATTTAATCACGTTTATTTATTTTTATGTAAAAAAAAAGAACTTGTAATTTTTTTTGGCAACAATTAAATTATAGCTAATATTTTAATGGCTATTCATAAGGTATTAGGAGGTTATTATTTTCATATTTTAATTACTTATAAGAAAACTATTTGAAAAATCAAAAATCGGACTTCGACGGATTGTGTTGTCACCGGGCTGTGAGCTATTGTGAAAGTTTCAAATGGAAGTTAGTTAAAATTCGATTGCAAGATTTGTACCGGAAAAACAAACAAACAAACAAACAAACAAAGATACAAACAAACAAACATACAAACATACAAACAAACAAACAAACAAACAAACATACAAGAATAGAAGTTAATAAAATCATGGTAAAAATATAGTTTAACTTATAAAAAAAATATTGCAGTCTGGAGTCAAAGTTTTCAAAATTAAAATGAAATAAGTAAAAGCTATTACACATACAGTTGATAGCAAAATTATTCAAACACATGTCCTTATGTCTTTATATATATATATATATATGTATATATATATATAGTTTGATCACTAGTTTTTAAACTAGTTCTCAAACTTATCTTTTAAATACGAATTATTGCTAAAGCTTCAACAATTTTGCTGCTGACTGTACACACACTTGTACATATATATGTCTCTATACATATAACAATATATATTACTTTGATATTCTACTAGGCAATTAAACTATTGATACGGTAGACTTACTTATAGAACGCAAGTCATATTTATAGACGCAAATTTTCAAAATATTCTGCAATTTTGTTTTACATTCAGCAGTAAAATGAATGTTGAATAATAAAAGTGCAATTTTTCTGAAACTAACACTGAAAAACAGTGTCATGGCTAAAATATTATACATGAATAAAGAAAGTGAAGTTTTATCCATACGTGAATTTCAACTTAATATAATAATGAAAAAGAATAATTTACGGGTAAAACTTGCTTCGTAATTGCAATAATGTATTGAGATGAAAAAAATAAAATTTTATCCATAGTTTAGATCGTTTTGAAAGATTTGATCATTGATTCTCAATAAATGGAGCAAAGATATTTCGATTTTTAGATAATCTGTTTTAGCACGTAGGATTTAACGTACATAACGAAAAATAACGCTGCTCTGCATGAAAATCGGCCCAACACCATTTTTGCAAATTCTTATGTAAAATGACCTCCTGAATACGAATATGAAGCACGTTTTTCCCTATCACCCACCGTTTTGGGGGTCGCGTCATCTATTTTTATACCTTCTCAACAATGTTATGGGTTTAAATTTGATTCGTAGGGGAAGAAGGGAATATTTTAAATGTTAAATATCTTCTGAGGGGCTACAGAAATGAAAAATTCTAAAACACGAACATAGCAGCAAGGGGAATATTTAGGGGGGGGGGATTTGCTACTGAAATTATAAATTACACTTATTATATTTTATTAATAAATTATTATTTATTATACATTATATATATTTCTTGTTTTTAAGTGTTAAAGTAATTCTTTTCCATTCTCCAAATCAAATTCATGGCCATAAAATTACCGAACAGTGATGAAAATTGGGGGAAGGGGGTGGCGTCCCGAGAAAACGGTTGGTGGCTGAGCAAAATAGGGGTCATATAAGGATTCATGAGTTCATTTTATATAAGAATAAGCAGGAGTGGTATCAACACTCGAAGTAATTTTTTTTTTTTTTTTTTTTTCAACGAAGTGTATTTTAAATAATATGCAGTTATAAAATTTAAATTATAAGGATTACGGTGTCATTCTTAAATTCTTAGGGACTTTTGGACTTCAAAATATATAAATACCATGATATAGAAGATGAAGCCATTTGTTTTAAATATTACATAAACCATTGATTAGTAAATTGAACTGACAATAAGAAATAAATTTGAAAATGCTAGAGTCAAAATGGAGCACTAAGTGGGCACAGGCTGAGTAGTTTAAAAGATTACTCGAGAGTTACAGCTTTTACTTACACTTCTTATATTCAGATAAAGAAAATATTAACTTTGTAAAAGTGTTTTAATCCACGTTTTTGATAAATTTAAACATCTGACGAGATCTATAACATGATTGGTCATTTTTATAAAATATCTGTGTGTGTTGTGATAACTTATTTTGTGATAACTTATATTAGGAAACATGTAATAGAATACCTATATTTTATTGTACTAATACATAAAAATAAACATTTTTGGTGCATTAACATACATTATAAGAGCATGTCATTCAGTACACTGTAATATATATATATATATATATATATATATATATATATATATATAAAATTACAACGAATATTCCTCATCTTGTGATGTGATGAAATCAACCACTCGAGTTGTAAAAATTTTTCAAGCATAACGTGCTGTTTTCTTACATTCTCTATGACATCACACAGTCATGTGACACAGATACGCGAATGAACTTCAAACACAAACTAAAACTTTTAAATGTTTATTACGACTTCCGCTGCGATAAACGGTAAACGAAAAAATGGACGATCGCAACTGTCATTAGAATTCACATTAGGTCCAACGACAAACAAGTAAGTTATAATTGTTTTAATTTTGATTTTATTTCTTCTCTTTTTTAATTCTTTCAATATAAGTTTCATAAGAGTCTATGTTTTATTAATGAAATCTAATCTTAATTAAAAGCTCTCTGTCATGAAACTCCATTTTGAATTATGAGTAGTAAAAGTTACAACACAGAAATTATTTCCTCCCGAAATAAAACTATTAAACAACGACTTTTCTAAACTAATTTATTTTTAAAATGACTTAAATTACTATTACTTACTGGGGAAAAAATTATGCATCAGTTTTTAACTCTGACAAATATTATGGCTTTCAAAATAAGAACATTATTTGATAAAAATATAATATGAAACTTTTGTGCAATTTTTAGCATTCCATTACAATATTTTTTCTTTCTTTAAATTTCAAGTTTTCTTTACGTTATGCATCACGATTAAAATTTTACTTTTTAAATTTTGTTCGTTTTTTTAGATAATTTCGATGTAGTTTATTACGCAGAATGTATTGATAAAGTTTTTTTTTTTTTTTTTTTTTTTTTTTTCGTAAAATTAATATGTTTTCTAAAATTGTAAAGATATATGTATTCTGCAAAATATAGTTTAATAAAGCATTGAAAACTGTCATTTTAATTTTCATACTTTCTAAAAAGTATTAAAGTAGTTATAATTATTTGAAGTACTTATTTAATAATGCTTATGATTTGACTAATTTAATATTTTTTTAGCGGATTAAAAAGTGATACATTATTCTAAATTGATTAATTATTCATAAAATAGAATCAGCTTTTTTTTTTTTTTTTTTTTTTTTTTTTTTAATTTATTTAAATGGTTAAATATTTTTATGTTGAACAGAAATTGATTCTGTATTACAATTCTAAAATTACTTTTTAAAATAGAATTTATTGAAAGTTATTATACATATTATATTTCCTATTAAAATGCATAACATATTCAAACTTATATTGACAGTATAAAAAAGATGAAATAAATTAAACAAATTAAAACAAATATAACGATAAAATAAATAAAAATTAAAACACATATAGCTTAAAATATATAGATAAAAGAAAATAAAAGAAAAAAGAAAACTAATATAATAATTTTTTTCCGAATGAAAAAAACAAATACAGCACAGCATGTTGTAAAATTACAACACCATCTTTGAAAATTCAGTCACGTATTTATTTACAACACACTTGAAATTTACCGCACATGGTGCTGGCGATTTTTTTACCAGCACATTGTGATGCAATCTAACATGTTCATTTTTTACAGTGTATCGGTAGTGTTTTTAAGTACCTGCAAAAATATTTTTCTCGTACTTTTCACCAATCTTTGGAAACGCCTTGAGTTTTCTACTATTTCACCCACAAATTCATTTCTGAGTAAAATTTTCCCCTTCTAAAACATTTAATTTTGCTTTTAGAAGTTGCTTTCAAAAGTTGCTTTCAGGAACATTTTTAAATTTTTTTATAATTATTTTTTTTAAACTGAAAAAGACATTTTTGGCCCTCAAATCAAAGTTCCCTGCACCACAACCCAGTCATTTCTTTTGTTAATCAGATCTTTAGAATATCCTGTAAAACAGAATGAATTCCATAATTTATCTGTAATGCATAATTTTTTTAGCTGTTTAATACATGTTTTATAACACCACTTTATCCATAGATAGAAGAATTAATTATTGTGAACCATGATTTTATACTTTTTTTTCTGTAATTAAATGTGTGTATATATATATATATTATAATAATAATAAACTTATATATATAATAATAAACTTTTTGTAGTAAGATAAAAATAACTTCTAAGTCTAGATTATCTAAATTTAATTAAATTTTGTAAATAAATATTTGAAAAGCACACATATAATAGATTTCTATACTCTAGAGTATAGTTTTCCGAGTTTCTTTTAAAAGAAATTCTTCGATGTTTTAAATAAAATGTGTTATTATTCACTTTAAAAGAAGTTCTAAGAATAATTGGTTAAGACTCAAAAGAAGTCTTTTTGTGTGTTGTTAAAAAAAAAAAAAAAAAAAAAAAAAAAAAAATCTATCTTTTCTAACTCTTATTTCTTTATATATATATATATAAATAAATGAAAGAATAATGATTTTTAAGAACTTTTGGTTTTATAAAATTATGTGTTACAGAAAAGAATCAAAGAAATTATTTTCTAAATAAATGCTAGTGAACTTAGCGTGTGAAAGTTTAAATAAAAAATCTTTTCAAAAGTTTTTATTGTTGAATTCTATACAAAAGAAGCATTCTTTTTTAGAACTTAAAAACATTCTCTGCATTCATTACTTCTACTTCATTAAATTTTAATCTTTAGTTTTTAATAAAATTAACTATAAAGTTTTTATTATTAACACAATACACTTATTTGTTCAAACATTTGTTGTGTTTTTAATTAGCAATAACAAAATATAAATATTTTCAAACTGATTAAATCTATATATATAAAAGAGCAGAGTCTGTGTGTGTGTGTGTGTGTGTGTGTGTGTGTCTGTGTGTGTCTGTCTGTCTGTCCGCTATAGAAACCTAGGCCGTTTCGCCGACGGGGACAAAATTCGGCACGGTTAATGTTTACGACCCGAGAAACACAACGCCGCAAGCAATTTTACAAAATTCGCCCCCCAAGGGGGGGAGGGGGGGCAAAACGTAATTTCACAAAATCATTCATACCTCAAACAAAAGAACAGATATCCGTAAACTTTCTGCTTTAAAATATAGCTAATACAAATGTCTAAGAATCGGTTTCTGGAATTTTTGAAATTCGGTCCCCAAGGGGGACGGGGCTGGGGGCAAAATGTGATTTCACATGTGTAAAACGTGATTTCGCATAATCCTATATATCTAAAAAAAAAAATAGATATACGTGAAATTTTTGCTCTAAAATATAGCTAATGCAACTATCTAAAAACCAATTTCTGGAATTTTAGAAATTTAGCCCCCAAATGGGGCAGCAATGGGGGGGGGCTATGGAGCAAAAACAAATAGAAATACAGTTAGGCCGTTCAAAATTGGTACAGATAGGTTTCAAAGGCCTGCAAGTCCAATGGGGATATTTTCGCTTGTGTAAATTTATTAGGAGGGGCAAGAAGGGGAGAGGGGAGGGGGGGGGAATAAAAATAATGTCAGATCGTTCAAAATTGGTACATAGAGGTTTTCGATACTTACAAATAGATTGCGGATATTTTTGAATTTGTAAAATTATTAGGAGGGGTAGGTAGGGGGTGGGGGGTAAGGGGGGCTATGGGGCAAAAACAAATAGATATACAGTTAGGCCGTTCAAAATTGGTACAGATAGGTTTAAGAGGCCTGCATGTCGAATGGGGATATTTTCGATTGTGTAAAGTTATTAGGAGGGGCAAGAAGGGGAGAGGAGAGAGGGGGGGGGGCAAAAAATAAAAATACAGTTAGATCGTTCAAAATTGGTATGTAGAGGTTTTCGATACTTACAAATCGATTGCGGATATTTTCGAATTTGTAAAATTATTGGGAGGGGCGGTAAGGGGGTGGGGCGGTAAGAGGGTCTATGGGCAAAAACAAATAGAAATACAGTTAGGCCATTCAAAATTGGTACAGATAGGTTTTAGTGGCCTGAAAATCGAATGGGGATATTTTCATAAGTGTAAATTTATTAGAAGGGCCGGGAAGGGGGGGACAGAGGGGCAAAAAAAAATAGAGTTAGATCATTCAAAATTGGTACATCAAGGTTTTCGATACCTACAAATCGATTGGGGATATTTTTGAATTTTTAAAATTATTGGGAGGGAGCGGAAGGGCAAAAAAAATAAAAATAGAGATAGATCGTTCAAAACTGGTGCATAGAGGTTTTTGATACTTACAAATCGATTGCGGATATTTTCGAATTTGTAAAATTATTAAGGCGCTCATATATATGCATCCGCGCGCGCGCATCGCGCACGGGTCTACGCTGCTGAAGGCAGTGGGGACCCGGTGCGACATTTTTAAATGATAAGTTTATTTTTTAAATGATAAGTTTCTTTATAAAAAAATTTATTTCGCTGTAAAACATTGTCTCTTAAGAAAAAAAAAAATATATATATATATATATACACAAACATACATATTTAAGAAAAATTGTAAAAGACAGTAAAACAAGACAAGATTTAGAAGGAAAAATAAAAAAAACAGAAAACAGAATTTTTTATTTTGTCGTCGGAAAAATTTTCGAGAAAACTTTATCACTCTAGAACTCATAGGTACTCAGTCATTTTCTGAATCTCTAAACTAGAAATATATATATTTACCAGCTATGCGTATGCGGTAAACTGTATAGACGAAATGATCGAGAATTTCTAATCTATACTTTTCATATGGTGAAGCAATATTAATAATATTATGAATCCTTTGCCAGTTCCCGCTTTATTTAATAGATTTAGATCATAAAACGAAATTATAATTATTAAAACTCTTTTCTTGAAATCGCATTTATTTGCAGAGATTTTTAAATAAGTTTGACCACGATAATATAGAAAAACGTTATTCAGTCTGAAGACTGGAAAAGAAAGAAAGTTGGAAAGTTTTCAAATGTTTATATCTGTATATAAACACAATCTATTCATAAAATGTTGTTTGAATGCCTGAATATTTAACATATACTTGCAGCATTTATAAAACACACACACATATCCACCGTAGATTTACACAGTTATTCTTTCGAAAACAAATAACACTATCTATCCAGTGTTTTTTCTGCATAATAAATTAATATAAAATCAAAATTACGAACATTATATGTGTATATATATATATATATATATATATATACATATATATTCGACTCTATAAATTATAGAGGAGTAAATGCATCTACATACAAGTAATAATGCGATTAAAACTTTAAGAGTCTTCTACCTCTATCAAGCAAACCCGTAACCTATATCCATATAGTAAATTTAACAAATAAGTAAACCCATATAAATGTGATCATATACCAGTGAGAAATAAATCAAAATATACATTTAACAACTCATATGCAAGTTCTAGTTGTCTAACTCTCACTGAGTGATAGCCGAATTTCCACATGGTTATACGTATTATTACAGCGTGATTAATTATTCAGCGTGTAGGAATTGATTCATCTCATTTTGATTAGGAGATGAAAATGAACATATTGAATTTAACTTTAAGTTAATTTAAAATGTATTAATACTTTGAAATATGTAATATGCGTAGTAAAATGATTATATCTCAATGATCTTTTAAGTATAAGTACCAGTGTGTAAGTAGGTTTCTAAAGACATATCTTATTATCGAAGACACGCAGTCAACAGAAAACATTAGCAAATTTTTCACTAAGTTGTTATATATCGAATTCTTTAAGAAATAATTTTGACCGAAGAAAAAAGCGGCGTTTGCATTTGTTCTATTAAAAAAAAAAAAATGTAATTTTGTTCATGTAAACTATTGGAAAATTCGCACTTTATTATAAAAAATCGATTTAAGACAAAAAAAAAAAAAAAAAAAAAAAAAAAGCCTGATTATTTTAATGCAAGGAATGTTTGTACAAAAAATTACAAAATTTAATTTATTAAATAATTTCGTTACGCTGTCCAGTTTATTTAGTTACTAAAGATAAATTTTAATACAAAGTTATAATAATATTAAAGGAAAATACTTCAAGAATGTTCTTCGGAATCCTCATTTTATACTTTAATTAAATAAAGGAAAATCACAGATGACATCAAATATACGAATAGATATTTACATTATGTACAAATCCCTTTTGAGTTTTCGCGCGAAGTAAAAAATGAACGTTAAATAATTTTTTGACAACATTAGTCGGCTACAACTTCTTCTTACAGGATACAGCAACATCTCGCAGTTAACAACCTGCAAACTACTTACAATCTACTAAAGAATAAATCTCTTCATTTCACTTTATGAATTGGCAAAATATCATGATGGGAATGGCGGACAGCTCTCTCTATTTCTTAAAAATAAATAAATAAAATAAAATAAAATAAAATAAAATAAGTAAAGATGGCTCAATATGATAAGCTATTTAACATGAGCGTAGGTGTTTGGACTTAGCGAGTTACATCCTCCCCCTCTGTACCTGAGCCTACGGTTCGAGGCAGGAAGAGCACTTAAAATTGTCTTTGGTCGACCTCTCTTCTTGAGTAACATAGGAGAATGGGCCTCTGCGACATTTTTAAAGGGTGTCAGATCCGATCTATGGTAGATCCCTAAAGAATCACCAGGCTTTTCAGAGCTGGCTATTTCGAAAGTAGCGTGTGATTTTTGCGATAGGATAATATAAGGTCCATCCTTTCGAAGCATGAATTTTTCAGTTTTAGCTTGGTTGGTATTGCTTAATGAATGGAATTTCATTCAGACCAAATCACCAGATTTGTATTTCGGACTTATTCTATGTGATTTATAAGCATATTCTTTTCCACGATCTTGATTTTTCTCAATGCTTTCTTTAATCTGTGACGTGTATCTTTCGAAGCGTTTCAAATAAGGTATGAATTCAGGTACGGCATTGTCATTGTGAATTACACAACGGAGATCTAAAGTTCGTAGTTTTCTATCGAAAGCTGAGTACGATGCTGTATAACCTGTGGCTTCATATTTTGTTGTATTCATTGCAAATCGATTAGCTGTTAATTCTTCAACCCACGAAGTATAATTTTTACCTGCCCTGATTGCTAAGCGGGGTTTTAAATCTCTGTTTTTTTTTTTTTTTTTCTTTCAACAGGATTTGCTTCTGGATGGTATACAGAAATGAAACTTTGATTGATGTTTAAGACATAGCATAACTGTTGTCAAATGAAAGAATTCACGGGATAATATTAAGATAATTCGTTTCAAATTAAAAAATAATAAAAAAAATAAATTAAAAATAATAAATAAAAAAATAAAAATAAATAAAAATAAATAAATAAATAAATACATACACTCATACTTGCATATATTGTACATTGCAATTAGCCATAATAAAATACATTTCCAAAGCGTCCCACAAAATTTTTTTGCAGTAGACAGACCTGATATTTTAAATTTAATAACCTGATATTTTTAACTTAATGAAATAGACAGACAAGATATTTTTAATTTAATGACAGGAATATGCTAATGGAAATATAAATATATCAATTAATAACCATGTTTTAATTATTCTAGCAAAATGGAAAAATAAATATGCTATAATCATATTTATTGAAATTTAATTTTTCCGACTGAGTGAATTATTTTCAATAAATATGATTTCCTTCCACAGTTGATTGTTAGATTTTATTAAAAAAAGAAAAAAAAAAAATGTATTTCTTTCTCCCATTGTTTAATGGTGTTTCCATTTCCTGCGGCTAATTTCTGTTGAGCTATCTAAATGATAGACCAGATTGTTTCTGCCATAAGGGTTGTCTGAGTGAATAATGCTGACCGGGATGTCGGCCTGGATAGCTCAATTGGTAGAGCCTTGACCTTGTAAGTCAAAGATCCGGGGTTCGAGTCCCGGTACAGGCATTATTTTCACTCAGTCGGAAAAATTAAATTTCATTAAATATGATTTCCTTCCACAGTTGATTGTGTGATTTTATTAAAAAAAAAAAAAAAATTATGCTATAATCATAGAAATTTTCCGAAATATACGAAATAATTCATAATAAATTAATCACAGTATTAAAAATTTAAAGGGCTTGATTATATTGGTGGACATTTAAAAATAATTGAATTTAAAATATATGATTCATACATTTATATAGATTAATTAGCTAAAAATATTATACAATATACAAGTACTAAGCAATTTAATTAAAAAAAAAAAAAAAAGAGTTACATATTTAATAAACTGCTTTACAGATTGATACGAATGATCTTCGGGAATAAATTTAACATTTTTCTACTGATTCTATATTTTAAAAAATTCCAATTTTTGTAAAGAAAAATCCATCGCATTATTACATTTTTAACCAATAATTTCTCGTAGAAATGTTTAATTTAAAAACTTTAAAATAAATACGAAATCTGAAAAGTTAATCTCCTTTGATCGAAATATTTCGAAGCACACAAATACGGGAAGAAAAAAGGAAATAATCCTCATGTAAGTAGAAAGATTTTAAATGCGGGAAATTAGTGGCTTATATTTGAATGATTATTCATCTGTTTTCAAAGTAAGATAATTTAAAAACGCAACTTTAATTGCGTATTTGCTTTAAATAAATTTACTTTCATAAATATAAAACAACATGGTTTTATGAATATTAAACCGTTAAATTTTAACTCTATTCATAATTAATAACATTTCTGGAGAGTGAAAAGTTACCCTTTTTAGTTCTTTTTTAAAAATATCACAGATCTTCTCAAAAGTTGTATTGATTTCTCGTGTTGTATAAAAATAAATTAAACGTCAGTACATTGTTAAAATTCTCATCAGAAAAAATACTAACAATTATCATTTTAAGTTTAGTAAACAATTACGGCAAGGCGTACACGAAGATATTAAAAAAATTATACATATATATAGAGAGAGAGTGGGCGATCAAATTATTATTATTATTGTTATTATTATTTTTTTTTAAATTTCGCATTTTTTCGATTATCTAAAATAATACCGCACGAAATGGCCTGAAACTTCATGCATGCAAAGAACATTAAAAAACTCATATTTCCCACTATCGTTTCAGTCCATAGTGCAATTAGGGTAGAAACACAAATTGAAGAATTGTGAAAATAATTTGGATCACCCTGTATTATAAAAAGCTACAAATAACTTGTAACTCTAATACATTGTTGCACATAGTATGTACAATATTTGCATGTTTTGGAATTGCGCAATTATTTAGGCATATACATATATTTAAATACAAACTTTTTTGACAAGTTTTTTGCTTATAACTAGAACAATTTTCATAAAATTTTACAAAACTTACAGATATATTAATAAAACATTATTCTGAAACATAAAATTCACACGTGTAATATTCATTGAGATATGAGCCTTTTTAGTAAATATTATTTTACTATGCGCCTGCGTGAAAGATAGAAAAACTTTTATTGCATATGTTGAAAGCTAAGTATATTAAGATATTTTTATCAAAAGTTCATTTGAATAGAGTAAAAATTAAGCAAATTATCTGCAAAAGAACGATCTAGATTTTAAGTATTAACCAGATTTGCAATTTCATAAGGTGTTTAACTAAGATCCAATTACTTTAAGCACGGTGCAAAAGTTCTTTTTTGTGAAATACTTCTTATGAACTCACAAATCATAGTAAATAAATAAAAATATTTTTAACTTAGAAGCATATAAGGGGTTTTTCCCCAAAAAGAACTTTTGCAATGTGGTTGAAATAATTGGAGCTTCAAATTAAATACGCAGCATGGGAAAAAGCACTTATGAAATTTCATCTCTGGAAAACAGCGAAAATACAGCTCGTTCTTTTGCCGTAAATCTGTTTAATTTTTACTCTATTCAAATGAGCTTTTGATAAAAGTTATTCAAGATATCTAGCTTTCAACCTATGCAATAAACGAAAGTATGCAAAACGAAAGTATATGGTTTTATATTGAACCAATAACTACTAGATATATTATAATGTATTATATTATCGTAATGTTTTATTTCGTAACAAACACCATTAAAATTTCTTTCGAGACCCGACACATTAAATAATATTATAGACAAATTTATTTCGCATGTCACAGTTAACGCCATATTAGATAAAGATCATGACACAGTGAACCACCGTAATATGTATCGGTCTTGTCACATTCCGACCACACTGATGGCAATTGCAATGGAAGTAGTCATGCATATAAAATTTCGGAACAATCATTTTTTTTTTTTTTTTTAATAACTACTTTTAATAAAACTGAGATTTGTGAGTCTTTTTCGTGACCCAGACCTCTTAAAAATGACATCATTCCCATACTAATACAGTAACATATTTGAGAATTACGAACAACAATTTTATTAAACTCCACTATAGTTTAATACAGAATATTTTAATTCTTACAACAGAAAATGATAAACAATACAAAACTACGCTCAAGATTTTATTCATTTGTATCTGGTAAAAAACCAAAACTACAGGTGTTGGACAAAATAATGGAAACAATTTCGATTTTTTACCATTTGTCAAATATCATGAAAAACACATAATGTGTTGCCCTTGAATTTAGGGAATAAAGAAAACATGACTTTCCTCATATTTTGCAGCAATGATTTTGTCACGAAAGCCCTTCAGTGGATGAATAACAAATCCAATAATAGGAAAATCATTTGTAAGTACCTGTATCTGGAAAAACATCGATACATCTGTAAATTTTAGATGTGGTTATAAATATTATATTTTATATTTGTGTAGAGTTTTGTGAGGATATCTGGAATATTTAAAGAGTTATTAATATTTTATTAAAAAATGCAAACATTTTTCGGAAGTTTTAACTTTATAACTCTATAGATTTTTCTCCAAATTTCATGCAACTTTCGAAAAACATGGCAACATGTGTCTAAATTATTATACTATAGTTTTAAACAAATACATTTAGTATTCAAAGGGATACGGACCGTTGTAGTAAATAACTTATTACTGCGCATGCGCGGACTGTAGCAGAAAAACTTTGACATATTATTACATACAAACTTTGAATAAACACCATAAAATGCAATAAACTCGCAACAATTGTTTCGGGTCGAAAAACACACGACCCTTCATCAGGCGAACAAAGTAAGCACGAGTGCTGCAGTCAAAGCGGCAACGCACAAAATCGTTTAAAATGAAAAGAAAAAGTTTATAAAGTAGAAACTAAATATAGCTACTGGTGTGAGTAGAATTGTACAAAAAAACAAGAAAATAAATAAAAGAGTGAGATTAAATATATAACAATCTAAGGATAACAAAAATTAAACTAAAATCTAAGTTACGTGAGTAATTTCCAAGCATCAGAGAAGAAAGGAGTGGAAGAAATATCATTAACAAGATTTTTCGAATTTTTAAATATGTAAAATGCTTCATGAATATCCAAATGGGAGGAACAGACAGGAGATGAAATTATGTTAGTTTTGGAAAAATCAAAACGATGACCTTGAGACCAGCAGTGGGAAGCAATAGAAGATTTGGTAATCTCTTCATTACGAACATTCCGACGGTGCTCATTCATTCTGTATTTCAAACGCCTCCTAGTTTGACCAATATAACCTAAGTTGCAGGACGAACACGGAATTAAATAAATTCCAGAACGGTTTTCGGTGGGAATGGGATCCTTAAGAGAAGATAATTCAATTTTATTGACGGGTTTGTAAATAACTTTGAAACCAAACGGTGAAAGAATTTTAGAGATTTTAAAAGAGAGTGAAGAATAAAAAGGTAAAACAACTGGGATGAGACTGTGATCGTTTAATTTGGGAGCGGAACGTTTAGGATTCTTAAATTTATAAAGAGCTTTATCGATGATAGATGGGTTATAGCCACGAGAGAGAGCAAGAGATTTTAAATAATTAATTTCTTTCGAAAGATTAGACGGATCAGAACAAATGTGTAAGGCACGGTAAACATAAGTGTAAAAAGCAGACATTTTTTGTTGAGGGGCGTGGTTAGAGAGAGCATGCGGCGGCAAAGAGACTGAGAATGGTTTTCTAAAAACAGTAGTTGAGAAACAATCCTTTTCTTTATTCACAAGAACGTCAAGGAAAGGCAAAGAGCAATCCTGTTCAACCTCAAAAGTGAATTGAATGCATGGGTCAATCGAATTGACCAAAGAAAGTAAATTGGACAAATCGACGTCAGGGGAGACAAGAACGAAAGTGTCATCCACATATCTAAACCAGTGAGGAAATTTATATACACCGAAGAGTTTTTCTTCAAAATAGTGCATATAAATGTCGCAAAGTAAAGGAGAGAGAGGACTACCCATGGCCATACCATCATTTTGGGAATAATAAGTACCATTAAAAATGAAGGCAGTTTGCCTGATACACAAATGAACTAAATTTACAAGCTCCTCAATTTCAATAGAAGAATAATGGAATGTAATAATTTTTACAACGCCAGTTTTGTGATGCTTCTTTATTAAACTTTGACATAGTTTAATATCTAACTGTGTAGAGCACCTTATATAAAAAAAAAATCCAGTTGAATATCGTGAAAATTCATAGAGATATCGGTGTTTAAACGAGCTGACTTTTAGTTGTTTTCTAAAAAGGTATTTACAATAAAGGGTCAATCACAAATGAAAATTTGTATCAGAAAGTGCTATGTTACATAAAATGAAACTTAATACGATATTTTCAATTCTTTTTTTTTTTTTTTTTTTTTTTTAAATGTAGATGCGTTCTACATATCTAAAAAAAAAAATGAGACGTGAATTGCTTGAAAAGAAAAATAGAATATTTTTCTGATACAAATTTTCATTTGTGAATGACCCCTTATAGTAAAGACCTTTTAAAAAAACAGTTGAAAAACAACTCATTTAATCACAAATATCTCCATGAATTTTCATGATTTTCAACTAGTTTTTTTTTAAGATGCTTTAGACAGTTAAATATTAAATTATGTCACTTTTTTTGTGTGTGTGCGAGGGGGGGGGGGCTACAGACCGCGCAAGCGCAGTAATAAATTATATTCTACAACTGCCCATTGCTCTTTGAATATTAAATATAGTTGCTTTAAAATAGTATAATGATTTAGACACATGTTATCATGCATTCTGAAAGTTGCATGAAATTTGAAGACAATCTTAGTAAAATTTTCAGAAAAATTTTAGCATTTTTTAATGAAATATTAATAAAGCTTTAAATATTCAAGATATCCTCCCAAAACTCTACACGCATATCAAATATAGCATTCATAACCACATCTAAAATTTTTAGATGAATCGACGCTTTTCCAGATACAGGGTAATCAGAAGTATTTTTATTTACAATAATTTGTTGTTCATTCTCTAAGGGCTTCCATGACAAAAGTTTTGCTGAAAAATATGAGGAAAAACATTTTTTTCTTTATTTCAGAATCCAAGAGCAACACATTAAGTATTTTTCGAGATATTCGACAAAACGTATAAAAGCAAAAAATTTTCCAATATTTTGTCCAACACCTGTAGATTTACGAAAACACACTTTATACTTTGCTTTCTCTTGCACCTATTAATAGAACTTAGAAAATATTGCTTTGGGGCAAAACTTTCAAAAGTGAGATTTTTTTGTATTTGCATGCTTTTAGGTCACCTGAATTCGAAAATAATATTTTACGGTTGGTGTGTGTGTGTGTGTAATTCTGTTATCAGCATAAATCAAGAGCAAATAATATAAGAAAATCCAAATTCCAGTATTCTAAATCAGTATCAAATAGGGATGCTGCTCGAAACTTTTATTGAAATCGTGAACAGGGACCTACAAAAATAATAAGTTGCAGTATGCCTATATATGTAATTTCTGCTTGTTTTATATTAGCATCTTTAAATAGCACTAAGGAATAAAAAATGGGTGATTTAATCAGTAAGTAAGTAAATAAATAGTACCTTCTTTATATTCACAAAACCATGTTTAAAATATTGTATGAAAAGCATTCCTTCTTTGTGTACAGAACTACTTAAATTGTTGTAGGGGCCAAAGAGCATTTTATAATATTTTTTTCCCTATATTTCTTTCTTTTTTCTTTTTTCTTTTTTCTTTTTCCTTACTTTCTTCGTGAATGTTTGTTAAATTTAAGTAGACTTTTTGGTGAACCTATTCTTTATAGTTTAAAGAGTTTCAGAGGTTGATGTGGGAGGCATTTCACTGAATAATTTGAAATTTATTTTAAAATTTATTAACAGACTTATAAGTTTGATCAATATAACCGCAACATTTAAAAAGGGGAAGGGGTGTCAGAGGAATGGTAGCCTCTTTACTCAGAAATTTGTGTTGAATAAAATTAATTTGGTCTATTGTTATATCTGTTCCTACAATTAATTTGGTCTATATTTATATCTGTTCCTACAATTAATTTGGTCTGGTGTTCAAAGTACACTATAAAATATGAAGTGTGGTACCCGCTATCTTAAACGGAAATAATAATTTGGTATATCGTATATAAGAGAAAATGGCGTGAATGCCCCACAAGATTATTCTAAATTAAATACATAATGTCTAATAAAAATAATGTTAATTTTAGATGTGAAATAATTTCGATTACAGAACCATTTAAATCAACGTTACACTCTACATTTTCAAGTGGTATTACAATTATGTGATACATTTCGATTAGATTTAAATACATTGAAATTCATTGAAAGTGTTAACAGAATTTGAAATAACGCTTTAATAAATTCCTTATTGTAATTTTTCTAGTTCAATGGAATAATGTAATTGTTACCATCACAGACTTTTCACAAAATTTTAAAATAATTTGGATTTACAATTCGAATTTTAAAATCTAAATATGGAAACCGTGGACCCTTAAAAATAATCGCTGAATTAAATTTATGATGCATCTGAAAAGATTTAATTCACTGAAAATATTTTACAATACAGAAATATTAAATCTTTAAATATATATATATGTATAAGAAAGATTTGCATGTTAACACAGATGATAATCGAGAATAATTCTTTCCTGTTAAATATTATGCTTAACAATTCTTCTTTCTACAGAAATTTTCGTCAGATTATTATATTTTTAATCAGTACGTCCTCATAGAAATATTTAATAATAACCTAATTTAAAAACTCGACGAATGCTTATTAGCTTCAACGGAATTTACTTCCATGAAAATAAAATAATATATTTTTCCTGGTAACGTAAATACATAAACCACAAAATGTTAAATGTATAATTAATTAATAATATTGTTAAACGACGTAAAATTACACTTCTTATTAGAATTATTATCGATGTCATTAAAATTACAACTATTTAAATCAATCTTCCAATTTATTTGAAAATGGCTGTCACTTGAAATCATTCTACCATTGGGTGATTTAAAACGCGTAAGGAAAATCAAAATAGCTGTTGTTTTAAATCATGCGTTCATTTGCAGATTTTAAACTCGTATGAAAAACGTAATTAAGAATTGATTTACTTGATATTCCGTATGTACTATAGTCCATATGAATGTCTAAACAAAGTCTCAACTATTTAAATCAATCTTCCATTTCGTTTTAAAATAAAGACCACTTGCTATTGTAAACTCACATAAAAAAACGTATTTATGAATTGATTTGCCTGAAACTAAGTGTGCATTTAGCCCATATCAAGGTATCAACAAAGTTTATTAATTGATTTGATCTTCTATCTTTTTCAAAAATGGTGCCCCTTTGAAAGGAAAAAATAAATTAACTACCAACTTATTCGTAATTACATGTTTTAATTTTATTACATTGACATGTAAATTTGTATATTAAAGAAAATATCAATAAAAAATAAATAAATAAACTAATTTTAATATTTATTATATTTTATAATAAAATTTCATCTCTTATAACCATTATTTATATTAATTGATTAATAAAAGCATTTTTATTGCATGCAATAAATTATTTTTTATTTTAAATTAAATCACTTTGCTGATATTTCAATGCAATAATGTACGTCTCTAGTCACGTATTTTGGATACTTATCTAGATAGAACTTTAGATACACATTTTGACATTTTTTAACTGTAAATCTTAAATATTTTCAACTGTATGGAGTTGTGTGTGTTTAAAAACGTGATATACAATATATGATGGAAATGCTGCATATATACATAATTTACAACCGAAAACCAAGCAACATAAACATAAAAAAGTAATAGGCTTTCTTATTTAAATGAGAAAATTTAGATAAAAATTTCATACGTTTTTACATTTGAAAGCGAACTATTTTGATTTCTACACAGATTCTATTCCCTGTTGACACATTTCTTGGCAAGGATTTAGCGTTCCAACTTCCTTCCAAGTAAAAAGAAAAAGCATTTAAACGAACATTTGATTGATATCTTGTTTGATATGTAAACACGTACTCAACAATTGCATTAAGAGTAGAATTTATAAAAAATAACTTACTACATAATTACGGGAATTTTTCAAAATATTACAGAAAAAATATATATATTAAAATGAATCTATCCATATAATAATAATAATAATAATAATAATAATAATAATAATAATAATTGAAGAAATAAAACAAAATAAAATGTAAATAATATAAATATAAACATGAAACGAGAATGTAAACATTAATTTAAGAAATGATTTTAAGCGGATAAACCATAAATAATAATGACATTTTTTAATCGAAACAGTTGAAGATAGCCTACGATAGTAAAAACATTGGCGGTTTTGCTAGATCATCCCGATAACTTTAAAGGGTATTAAGCAATCCGCATGAGAAATTTTCATTTGGGATGCAAATGGAATGTAAAGCATAGGAAAATGACATGTTCACCACACCACGTTTTTGTTGTCATTTGTAAATTTATGATTTTCCTAATTTTCATTTTCTAGACCAAAATTGATTATCTCTTGTATAAAGTTATAATAATAATAATACAAAATACTGAATGTTTGCACTAGATCAGGTAAAATGATAGCTATTTTGTTTTATATACATATATATATATATATTATACAATTGGAATAATTTAATACCTATTTAACATTCAGCAAACAAAAGATAGATGAAAATACCAACATATAATTAAATTTTAAATGAGATTTATTTCGAATAAAATCATTGTCAAAATTTTCTTTTATCATTTTCAGAGGAATAGAGTTGGTATATCAAACAACCATTTAAATGCCAAATATAATAGGCAAAAGTTAGTAATTTAATAAAATTATTTATGCATAAATTCAATAATAGGGATAATATATATATATATATATATATATATATATATATATATATATATATATATATAAAGGCGCAGCACATGCTACTTAACCCTTTATCTACTGATGGTACTTTAAAGTACCATTAGTTTTAAAAGCATATAAAATCGAATTTATGGAAGAAATATCAAATACATTTATAAGAATAGAACGTATATACTTCCCTTCAATCTCACTATAAGCCGCTAGACGCTGCATGTAACCGTTTCTGCTCAATAAATAATTTAATATAGAGTAATGCCGCTGTTTTGGCTTGGTAGTTTTCACAATCTTCATGAGTGTTATAATTAATTTATATATTACAGTCGGTAACAAAAGTGTCCGAACACTAGAAAAAGTTCCCATGTAAAAAATGTACACTTCATAAGGTTTTGTTAAATAAATCCCCATCGAATCCTGTTCTTAGTCAGTGTAAGAACACAATTCGATAAGGATTTATTTAACAAAACCGTATGAAGTGTACTTTTTTTACATAGGAATTTTTGCTAGTGTTCGGACACATTTGTTACCGACTGTACCACAAGAATCTCCTATCATATCTTAGAAAAAATACAAGGAGCATAAAAAGTAAATCTTTTTTTACCATTTTTTAACGTTTTAATATCTTTTCTAACATCTGTGTACACTGATGTACCACCACAACAATGGTATGGGTACCCACCACCCACCCCACACCATACCCACACCACCAATGGTACACTGAAGTACCACCTCAATAAATTCTCATTAATTACTATGATGATGTGTTATGCTTAATTTTTATTGTATATATATTTAAAAAATACTTTTAAATAACTATAAGTATGTTTCAGATACATTTTTTGTCTCTTTCATAATGCAGTAGATAAAGGGCTAAGCAGTAGCTGGGGATGCACTGAATAAAGGCCATTTGTGAAGGGGCACAGAACGGACAGCAAAGCGAAACATTCGTGCCTTGTCCGGGATTCGATTCCGAGGCAAGGCACGGACAAATTTGATCTCTTATTTTCTAAAATTAAAATTATGTATATTACCTAATCTGTATAAAGTTGTATATTTTATAAATCTATAACGTATTAGACACATTTTTGAATGCTTGAAACAGACAGCTGCTGTACATAAGGATTTTGTTTTTCTTTACAATGAAATATACGATATTTTCAAATTTACTAGCTTAGCTGAAACGAAAATATTGATACCTTCTTATTACTTTCCGAACATGCGTTATGCAAGGAACGTATCGGAATCATGGAAAAAAAATTGATTATGAGATTTTGGTGTAATGGTTCCCGAAGTTCTTAGAATTATTATTATTATTATTATTATTATTATTATTTACTATTTTAGAGACCTGTGTATGTGTATACCTATGTATGTGAGTAAGTGAATAAAATCACGTCTAAGAATTTTGATCGATTGAGCTGAAAATTGGTAGAAGCGAGTTCATAATAGATCACCTTCGCCCGAAGTGTATAGATTTTGATCATGAAATCAATGAAAGTAGTGAATCAACGAAGGCTTTTCTCGCTTAGTTGGTCACTATATTTAGAGGAAACCCTTTTCTATATCGCTTTACAAACAGAAATCATGAAATAGCTTTAAAGCTCGCTTTGGTTCTCACTCACTCGCAGACTCTCGGGTGCCTGTCCAGGGTGCCTTTGACAATAGCTTACCAGTGGGCTTCCATTTGGGTGCTTATCAGATGACAGTTTCTAAACGGACAGTATCGAAAAAATTGAAGTAGTCATTTTATATTTGAATCCCAGTTACATATGAACAACACTATACGTGGTGTACATGATATTTTCTTTCACGTTATTTCCTATATTTTTTTTTATTTATTCGATCAACCATAAAATTACAACAATTTCACACCAAATATAATATTACAATGTGCTATGATCGGCTACGTCTATCGCATGAGACAATTAATTTTTGTGGTTGTAATAGTAGTTGAGTTAGTTAATAGTAGTTTGTATATAGAAAAATGAGTAATGAAATAATGAAATATGTAAACCTGATCATGGTACAGCCTTAATGTAGCTCCCCATGGCGACTTTTGAATATTTATCGTCACTTTAGAGAAAAATACATAATTTATGTTACAATTTTTTTTTATTTATTTATTTCCTTTTCGTTTTCCTTTCCTTTCCTTTCTTTTTCTTCCTTTTCTGTTTTTCAATATTTTATAATTTATTTATATTTTTATTTATATCTAAAACTGAGGTATATTATTATTATTATTATTATTTTACTCTATTTTCATATTTTCATTTTTTTGTGTGCAGGAGCAAATTTATTTATTTATTTATTTATTGATTGATTTTTTTTTTTTTTTCGCGTGAAAGCATATTTCATTTTATGTTTAAAAAAAAAAAAAAAAAAAAGGATTTTTTCTTGGCAACAATTAAAAATTTAAATGTCCTTTTTCAAAGCTTTTATCAGGTTATTATTTTCACATTTTAATTAATTTAAAAAAATCTAATCAAAATTGCATTACAAATAAGGTACCAAATGAAAGGTACATTTTTTGTGAATCCGTCGGTTTAATTAACTTTTCGATCGGACAATTAGATTTTTTTTAATTAATTAAAGTATGAAAAGCTGGTGACAATTTTTTAAATTAACTAAAGTATGAAAAGCTGGTGGTAACAACACACAGACAAACAGAAGAAAATCTCTCTTAGCCAATCAACTTGCGTCTTCTAGCAACGGACAGACATGAAGAAAACTCTCTTAGCGATTTATATATAGAGATGTGCTAGAGTTCATATTCGATTGAGATATAAATTGGTAGTCCTATTTAAAGTTATCATTGCAAGAATCGTTCAGATTGGCATGACTTGTAGATTTATTTATTTTTTTTTAACTAGTATACAATGCAATTTTTTTTATACACTGTGTAAAAAAAAAAAAAAGGAAAAGAAAAGAAAAGAAAAGTGTATTTGAATATGCATTTGACTGTCATAACAATTTACAACTCTTAATTTTTTTTTTAATTCTGGATGGATATAAGGATAAGTATATTATGTATTTATGCATTATTTGGGTATAAAATATTGATAGGTTTTGGAAAGTTGTTTTCTCGCGAAATATAAAATTTACTTAATATTTGTCAAAATCATTATTTTTTCTGTACGATTAAATGCCGTTTTTTACCATGTTTCCTTTTACTCGCTTTCAAGCTTACTTGTTTGTTTGTTTGTTTGTCCAGTATAAATCTTGCAATAGATTTTTAACTAACTTTGCGACTAGCTAGACATTTGAAACTTTTAGAATAGCTCAGAATACGATGGCAATGCATACTCTTTTAATACTTTTAATCAATTAATAATTATTTGAAATTTTTTAACACGCTTTTATTAGCTTCACCTGTATGTATGTTTGTATGTATAATGTACGTTTGTAAACAAAAAATCTATATTGTAAAAAAAAGACTTTCCCTACGTGAACGCTGTGGCTGTGAGGTAAAGCTCCGCGCTACGAATCTAAAGGTCTAGCTTTCGAGCCCAGTAAAGGGAGGTTTTCTAAAAATGATTTTTGTTTAATTCTAAATTATTTTAATTAAAGATTTGTATGAATGTAAATATTATGGTGTGTCACTCACCCGATTTTCTCTTACCCAGCATTTTAATACTAAGATAGATATTTTGTGCCTTTTAGTTCACATTTCTATAAAAGCGTGTTCTTTAATTTTTTAAAGCTATAATATTATTTATAATTGCTCTCTTTATTACACATTTGACTATTTTCTTTCAAGTTGACGGGGTAATTCATCAATTTTTTTTATATTATTATTAACACATAGTATTTATTAACACATAGAATTGTTAAGTTTATATGATTGAACAGAAAAATGAAAAACGTGGTATATAAAAAGTTCTTTTTATCTTGTAATAATTGAAATTTATTCAGGTAGCCTATTCAGCTGGGGACTTCCCAATTCTCTATGGCGTGACGAACCTCGGAACTTTTTTCTAGAATCAATGGTCTAATCAATGCTCCTTTTTTTCAATTAATAGAACTAAGTATGCCATAATACTTTTTATTGTAGCCCAATCGATGGTTTTTGTGACTGATCCGAATTTTTTTTTTTTTTTTTTTTTTAGGAGGAATGATATTTTTCTTTTTCTTGTAACATCGGTTTTCTTTTTACTGCTAGTAACTTCATCAATACTTTTATGTTTCTTTTCGAAAGGAAATTGATTTCATTTTGTTGAAGAAAAACTTAAAGGAAGTTTAAAGAAAAAATATATATATATGTATGTATAATATCTTCCGCATATTTTAGAATTGATGTCAACAATAGTTATTATCTTACTTATGGAGATCAGAAAGTGTTTCATAATTTATGAGTAATTCATAATTTAATACCAATTGAAGAACTTGTGTACAATCAATAGTTAAACTTAAAAAACTTCTCCACACACCATAAATTTAATGAAAGCACTACCGGTTTCGAAAGGACGTGGCCTATCATTCATAAATTATGAGTCTTGCACCTGAAGAAGAAAGGCCATGGCCTTTCGAAACTAGTTGTGTTTCAATTAATGTTATGGTGAGTAAAGAAAAATTTTAAATTTAAATACATAATTTATTTTAACACAGTATATAAAAAAAAATGAATTCAAAGAGCCAGTGATCAATCTCTCGTTTGTTATAATTATATACCGTAGTATTGGAAATCGTTGTCTATGCATTACTTATTATTATTATTTTGCATTATTATATATATATTTTGCTTTTTTACATTTTTTGAAGTATTATTTAGCGAATCACTATCTGAAACTTTGTTAATAATCCCATGATTAACTGGTTTTGCATAATTTCACTGATTTTTTTTTTAAACTGTAATACTGATTTGTTTTATATCTGTGTCAGTATAAACTACATAAATAAAATTCTTCATGGTTCCTTTTCTATAATTCTGTACGAGAAAGCGTTTTATTCTTCTTGGGAGAGCTTTATTCCAGGCTGCCCAAGGCAAATATCTAGTAAAGACGTCTTTTTAGTAAATTCAATGTAATAGCCTTTACGGGTTAATAAGAAAATCCATTAAAAATTTCTTGATAAAAATGCAAAAGTTATTTGAATGAAATAATCAAATTCAATAAATTGTTAAAAAAAAAAAAAAAAAAAGAAAGAAAAAAAAAAAAAAAAAGAAAGAAAAAAAAAAAAAAGAAAGAAATCTGTTTTATCTGTTTTTATGAAAATGTAATTCAGAACTAGATTTTTGTTAAATTCTAATACATTTTAACTATGTTTATCTTCATGTTTTCATTTTCCTTATTGCTTAATCCTTTTCGGCGCAATGTAATTTGGATAATTTAAATTACACTGCCACCGGAATTTACGAAGAAAATTAAATTAAAAGAAATTTTAAATTTTAAATCTTAGGGTTTAAAAAAACGGCCTTTTCTGCTACGTTATAAACGTAGTGTTTTGCTAAAAAAATTCCGGGATGAGTTTTTGCAGTTGGAGCTTAATAATTGCATCCTCGCAGCGAGGACAGCGCGCAACAATGGTATCTGCATTGCTTCTCTTTTATGCTGTACATGTATCAGTTTTTTTAGCAAAATAATAATAATAATAGTAATAATAATTTAGAATGAGAAAAACAAATATTTCTTCATACTTGAAATAAAAACAATCTGGTGTAAATTTCGCACCACATCATCTTTCCATTATAGTTTTGAAACTATTTTACATTTATAATTATCGTTGTGTGACGGAATGAGGAGCTAAGAAATTAAACTAAATAGATTTTTGTGCGCTGTTTTTTTACATAAAATAAGGTCAATATAAAAGCAATATTTCATATTATTCTTTTTTAAAAGTGAAGAGTTAAAGACTTTTTTATGAGACTTTCCCCATATTATTAAAAAAATTAAATAGATTTTATTGAGGAAAATTACATTGGAGATTAAGGGATTTAACGGGTAAGTATAGTTGGAAAACACTTTTAACGTATGTGAGCTGCATGATTTTTTTCTTGTTATTTCTTGTAAGAAGAGCATTACAAAAAAAAAAAAAAAAAAAAAAAAAAAAAAAACTTTTTACCTCTATCTGTAAAATAATTTGATTCTATTGAATGAAATTGCATTAGTTTATCGTATGATTTCAAATATCATTCGAGCAATTTTCATAAAAATCTCATAGGCTAACTTGGATTTTAATAACAAAGAAAAAATATCCAAAAAGTTCTCAAAACATTTTTTCCGGAATAGTGTGCAAAGTTCTTCTAAATACATTTTAGCATACATTTTAAAGTACTTTACCCTAAGTATTTGAGTTTTAATAATTATTGTCAAGATTTGACAATATAAAAAATATCGTGTACTTAATATCTTTTACAGTTAATTTACTTTTCCAAAATATAAAAGTTTAGGATTTTTTTTCCTTATAACAAAATAGTGTTTACTTGCGCGCGTTGAATGTTATTGCGGGAAACACTTGTAACTCTCGCATCACCCCTTTGACATAAAAGTGAAGTATGCTTGCGAATACCGTTTACCTATGTGCTGGATTATCCAATTTTCATGTTATTAGTTTTCTATTGATTACATTTGCATTTCCTGGAACATAAAGTAAAATTTAATATTATGTAAATGCAAATTTGTATAATTTACAGATCTTGAACAGGATTTTATATGGCAGGATTTTATATGTATTACGTGTAATACAAATGGTTATTGTAATAAAGATTCAAACATCAATAATTGAGTTAGAATCTCAACCTTTTTAAATATTTCTCTACATAGTACATATTCAGTGTTATGTATTTCTTACAGCATTTTTTAACTTTTTAATGGCCAGTCTAATAAACTTGGATATGCATTTCTTCGATCCACGGCTCTTTAAAACCAACAAATCAACATTAAGTGCTGTAATTAACAGCAGGGTGCACCTAAGAATGTATTAATATAAAGATTATTCGATTTTTTCTTAGTAAAACACTGTAAAAAACTATATCGTTATATTACAAAAAAAAAAAAAAAAAAAAAAAAGGAAAGAAAGAAAAAAAAAAAAAAAAAAATCTCGGCAGTAATGTTTCCAAAAATTACCCCGTACACTATGAGAAAAATATGTTGAGAAATTGTTGTGTAATATAACAATGAAAAATATACTCGTACACGATTTTTTTTTCTTTTTTTGTGGCGTTTACTAAAATTCTCGCATTAAATACAATTCTGCAGTTCTACTAACCATGATCGAACCAGAGTCCTCGCAGTGTAAGCGACGATGTTACCTCTTAGTCGCAAAAATACAATTTGTTTTGCTATTTAGCATTTTTAACACGCTTTTATTAGCTTCACCTGTATGCATGTTTGTAACCGCTCTGGGAGCAAACAAAATATCGATATTGTAAAAAAAGAATTTCACTACGTGAACGCTTTGACTGTGAGGTAAAGCTCCGAGCTACGCACCTAAAAGTCTAACGTTGGAGCCCAGTCAGGGGGGATTTTTTAAAAATGGTTTTTGTTTAATTTTAAATTATTTATTTTGATTAAAGATTTAGGTATGTAAATAAAATATTATGGTGTATCACTCATACGATTTTCTTTTACCCTGCATTTTAATATTATAAAGACAGATATTTTCTGCTTTTTAGTTCCCATTTCTATAAAAGCGTGTTCTTTAATTTTTTAAAAGTACAATTTTTATTCAATATTGGTTTGGTCTTAATTCTCCGTATGTAAGGCAGATAAAGTGTGTAACCATCACATGAAATCTGGATCAATGGTTACAGGTTTTATCTGGTAACAGAAAAACTCCTCTTCGACAGATTGAGATGTAAATTCAAATTAAATTTCTATAGTTTTAATAAACATACATTTTTAGCAGGAAAAATTTAATTTTTTTTCAAATTTTTTGGCATTTAATTTTATTTTTACAGTGTAATTGAAATTTTATGAAGTCTCTTCGTGTAGAAGGTGCACCAGAATTTAAAAAAAAAAAAATAAATAAATAAATAAAAAAAAAAATTGTGTTGTCAGATTTGGGGACTTTTTTATCATTATCCACTATTAAGTTTTAATTCTAACGGTTACCTTATCACTTCAAAGATTAATCGTCTATTATGTATATAAAATATCCTTTCTCGAAATTATTGGTGATTATTGAATAAAAAATCATGTATAGTTCGACGAAAATTCTGTGAAAGATTATCGTTACTTTGAGATTATAGTTGATACTACTGTACTATAGCAGTGCAAGTGCACTTCTTAACACTGTAGATTTCTTAAATATTTGACGATAAATTGAAAATTGCTTAAGTCTTGATCTAGTTTCAATAGATATTGTTCTATTTAATTACACTTATTTGAGCTTCCAAGTAAATAAAAATGCTGACGAAAAATTTGGAAGTTTATTTGTAGGAAAATATGAGCTTGCAAATAAATAAGAGCTTTTTTAATAATCTCCTTTTTTACCCCAAGAATTTTGATTTGAAACTGATTATATGCTGTTGGATAAAAGTATTAAAAAAATTCCTTGCTATCGTGTTTTGAGCTATAATAAAAGTTTCAAATGGCTGTCTAGCCGGGAAGTTAGTTAAAAGTTGATTGCAAATTTTGTACTGGTAACGCTGCCGAAGGCAGCAGAGTCCTGAAGCAATTGGTTAAAAATATTTTTAAAATGCATTGAAATAGTTGACTAAAATTATTAGAAAAATGTATTGTCACCATGTTATGAGATGTCTTGAAAGTTTCAAATGTCTAGGTAGTCGGAAAATTAGTGAAAAATTGATTGCAAGCTTTCTACTGATAACGCTGCCGAAGGCAGCAGGAACCCGAAACTGTTGGCTAAAGGTATTACAAAAATGCCTTTTCACCGTGCTCTGAACTATTCTGAAAGTTTTAAATGTCTAGCTAGTCGGGAAGTTAGTTAAATAAATTTTCTGTCGAATCGTATAAGCGCTACCAAAGGCAGCGGGACCTGAAATAGTTGACTAAAATTATTAGAAAAATGTATTGTCACCGTGTTGTGAGCTTTCCTGAAAATTTCAAATATCTAGCTAGTCGGGAAGTTAGTTAAAAATCGACTGCAAGATTTGTACCTGACAAACAAACATACAAACAGGAATCGAAGTTAATAAAAACATGTTAAACTAGTTGGCATAGGTGGACTCTGCTCAGTTCCCCATCATATTTATGTTCTCAGAAATTTCTAGTGCGAGACATATTACTAGTGGATCTGCAGATCAGGAGCCTCAACGTCTTATTTGCATCAGACATTATTCAATAGGTCATTTTTATTTATTCCTTATTATATAATAGTATATATTGATTCGATCGACTTATTACCAAAATCAAATACATTCCTGAGGGGGGCGGCAGCCCCCCTCAACCCCCCCGTTGTATCTCTCTTTGTATACCTATTTGTATATGATATAAAGTGTTATGAAATTGTAAATAATTGCATTTATTTTTGTATAAATTCTTTCAAAGAGGTTTAGTAAGTTGATAAAATGCTAATTTTGTGCCTTTATAGTCGTTTTAGCGTTAAAATAGCCAAATTTTCCTTTAAAAACGCATTAAATGCTCCTATAAGGGGTGAAATAAATTTGGCGCCAAATTTGGCGACTATTTCCCTCCTTGGAGAATTTTTTTGGCGATCTTGGCGAGAAAATCCTTATTAGGAATATACCAAATATGGAAGCTCTAATCTCATTGGCTGATGTGATACGAGAATTTTCCAGAACAGTCTGTTTTCAATAGAAAAGTATAAAAGGAGCATTATTTTCGCCAAGGCGGTCAGTCTCAGATCTATATCAGTTTCGTCAAATGCTTGCTCAATGGGCTCATGAATATGTGTACCAAATTGCAAGTCAATAGCGTTATTTTGGGGGCCGCTGTCGTGGTACATACAAATTCTTCCCATAGGCCATAATGGTAAAAAAAACTTTGGCGTGTCCCTGTACACGAACTTACGAATGGAATGCACACCGAAAACTATACAGCTAATTTCGTGGGCATCATGAACATGTGTACAAAATTTCAAGTCAATAGCGTGTTTTTTGCGGCCGCTATCGCATGACAGACAGACAGACAGACGGAATCCAAAATCCTTTTGAGTCTCAACAGAGGGCCTCCATTCACATTTCGGCAAAAATTGGAAGTCAATAGCTTGATTTTTGCGGTGGCTATCGCGGTACATACAGATTCTTCCCATAGGCCCTAATCATAAAAAATCTTTGGCGTGTCCCTGTACACGAACTACAAATTGAATACACACCTATAACTATACAGCAGATTCCGTTGGGCTCATGAACAAGTGTACCAAATTGCAAGTCAATAGCGTGATGTTTGTGGCCGCTATCGCGGTACATACAAATTCCTCCCATAGGCCGTAATGATAAGAAAAACTTTGGCGTGTCCCTGTACACAAATTACAAATCGAATACACACCCAAAACTATACAGCAGATTTCGCGGGGCACATGAACACGTGTACCAAATTGCAAGTCAATAGCGTGATTTTTGTGGCCGCTATCGTGATACATATAAATTTCTCCCATAGGCCGTAATGATAAGAAAAACTTTGGCGTGTCCCTGTATACGAACTACAAATGGAATACATACCAAAAACTATACAGCTGATTTCGTGGGGCTCATGAACATGTGTACCAAATTTCAAGTAAATAGCGCTTTTTTCGCGGCCGCTATCGCGCGACAGACAGACAGACAGACACAGCCCAAAACCGTTTTGAGTCTCAACAGAGGGCCTCCACTGACGTTTCGGCAATAATGTTAAAAGAAATCAATTTGACCAAAGCTTCATACAGTGACAGAATGCAATCCCCGCCTAATAGGCTATCCACCGTTCATTTCGATATATTTATCTTATTCTAATCTATTAATTTATTTTATCAGGGTCAATTTCGTTGTTTAGTTTTCATGCTACTATTTCCAATGCAATAATCCTCAAACTCATATTTATATGAAAAATTTGCAATTTCGCTATGTTGATAAAATCGTAAATTACGAATAATTTACGAAATTTTCCTATTAGAATATTTGTATTCAATCATGTTCAAACAAATATCATAAACGTAATTTTGAAGTTGTCTAACGTATTTAGGATCCTCAAAATGGAAGTTTATGCTCAATTTTGCTTTATTCTGACATGTTAAATAAATAGTAAATTCCAAATAACTTACGAATTTTTTAAATTGGAAAAATCATAGTCTACGATATCCATGCCAGTATCCTTAATATTATTTCGAAAGTGGTTTGACATCTTTACGATGAAAATATCCCTCAAGATTGACGTTTATGTGAAATTTTGCTCTTATTCAGCCATGTTAAGAAATTCGCAAATTTCCAATAACTTACGAAATCTTTATATTGGAAAATTCATAGTCATTAATATTCATGCCAGTGTCCTAAATAACGTTTCAAAAGTAGTCTGACATCTTTACGATGAAAATATCTCTCAAAATTGACGTTTATGTGAAATTTTCCCCTCTACTGCCATGTTAAGAAATTCGTAAATTTCCAGCAACTTGCGAAATTTTCAAAGTAGCATATTTATAGTTACTGATGTTCATTCCGGCATCAAAACTGATATTTTAAAACTGGTCTGACATTTTTACAATAAAAAGTTTTCATTTAATGCACGTTTAAGTGATTTTTTGTCCTATTCCCCCATGTTAAGAAAATCGTAAATTTCGAATAACTTACGAAGTTTTTAAAATCGAATGTTGCAAATGAATAGAGTTCTTGCCAGTGTCGAAAGTAATATTTTAAAACTGATCTGACCTCTCTGCGACAATTTGTTCTTGAGATATCGTGTACACAGACTAACAAACTAACGGACTGACCCACTAACACACTAACAGACTAACAGACTAACAGACACCCTACAGACAGACACCATAGAAATTTTGTCATTTTCGGATTCCTCACACCTGAAAAGTGTAGAAAAGTCAAAAAACCGAGGTCGAAACTTTTCACGATTACCTAAGTTCCCCGTACCTATAGTATGATGGGGAACTAAAAAGGGCGATAAATGCACATTGCACACAACGTCAGACATTTTCACTTTCTTTAATTTTCCTGTTTTTTACTCCCCCCCCCCTTTTTTTTCCAATAAATTATTGCTTGAAAAATAAGAAAAGGTCGAATCGCTGTTGGTGAGAGGGGTATCTAAATAATTAGCATTTTAAAAGCGTGTGTACGTCAAAAACAAGTACACATGTTTTTCAAATCTAAGTCATTTTATTCGTACTTATTATGAATACAAATTGCTTGAAAATAAACGTTTTGTCTTGATAATAACATAACACGTTCAACAGCTCATCTTTATCCTATAAAGAAATAAAAAAATGGTGCTGAATGGTAATGAATAAAGAGTTTGTAAGAAAACACCATAAGTTACAAAAACTGAAAACAATTGTCAGAATAATAGTACTGTCAAATCTTTGTGAAGTTTTGCAGTTTACGGTGTTTGCTTTGAACTTTTTAATCATTATAAAGTAACAGCCAGATTATAACATACGTGGAAAATTAAAATATATTCATATATATGTATACTTGAGAATTATGTGAAAATAAATCCGTATATTCTTAATCTGCATTGCATTTTTAAGTAATATTTATTTGAAATATTTTTTACCTACATTCTCACAAAATTTAAATTATGTGATATACGATATGTGAAACGAAAATACGTGTGATCGAAAATTAAATGCAAAAAGGCATAGAGAAAAGAAGAAAAAAATCGCTTCAAGATCAATTCTTGGCAGGGAAAAAAATGCATATTGATTGGAAAAAAAAAAAAAAAAAAACATCTTCGAGGTGCACTTGCTTTTTCTTTGGGTTATCGTCTTTCCGAATGTCAAATATGTGGCATTTTTCGTTTAAGTATTAAGTCATTTGACAGAGAGATAAACCTATTTTTTCAATCGCTTTTCGTATGGAAATTGATATCGGAAAAAGGAAAAAAAAAATTCTTAGATGTAAGAAAAGGAAATGTGGCATTGTGGAGGAAAACTAAACAAAAATAAATAAATAAGAATAAAATTCTGACATAAACAAAATTTAATTTTAAACGAGAGGACTTTTTTTTTTTTTTTTTTTTTTTTTTTTCACTATATGTTGCCAATCTCCCTGCTTTATTGAAGGTAGACTAGGGAAAAAAGGGATTTATATATATATATATATATATTATTTATTTATTTTCCTGTCTGATAGAAAATGTATTCAAATTAAAAAAATAATAATAAAGTCTTTTAATTTTTTTTATTTAATGTCATATGCTTCCAAGTTTAATAAAATTCCTTCAAAGTTAAAAAAAAGAAAAAGAAAAAGAAAACTTATGTTTTCAGATATCTAAATTAATTACACATGACTACAAAATTAGTATTCACCAATGGTTAATTATCTGTACAATTCTATGAAACAATATAATCCGTTTGATGTAATTATTATACATATTTAATGTAACTAACAGATTTTTTTTTTTTTTTTTTAATTTAAATTTGAAAAAAGCATAAAAAAGGGAAAGGGAGACTCATTGTACACATATCAGTTTCTTATACACTGTTTTACAAACTTAATTTGCTCTTTTAATTTTCTTTTTAATGTTTTCTTAAAACTTACACCAAAAGTCGAATAGTATGTTGTGGCCACCACAAAACTTTCCTAAAAACTTTCAGAAGCATTTTTTTTTTATATATATTATGTATGCAGACAATATTTTTATCACATAGAAATACAAAACCATATGTTCAAAGAAGAAAATCAGTTTTATGACATACAAAAAATATCTTAAAATATGAGATTTTTTCTTCTTTCTTTCTTTTTTTTTCTTTTTTCTTTTTTTTAATGTAAAAATTGCTAATATTGTTTCAAATTATAACAGATCAGTGGTTCAACGATTCATTTTAAAGGCATTGACGAGTTCTTTTGAAAGATATCCGCATAGAAAATTTCACCCCCTAACGGAAGCAACTCTCGTACATATACAAAATGTAATTTCTGGTTGATTATTTCTACTCAAAACATATAATTTTTAATTTCACATTGAAAAGTTAAAAATAATTCTCATTTATAAGCACTTATACAATATTCTGTCCTATATTCCTATGTTAAAGTTATTAAAAAGAAAAAAAAAGAGTTTTCTTTTGGTATGTTTTTTCTGGAATAAATAGTTCTCACGGTCCTCTATCAAAAAAAAAAAAAAAAAAAAACATATAATAGGGTGTCTAAACCAGGCTATAACGACTGAATCACACCACTCACTGTCTAGACTTTTTTATCACTCATATTTCTTTTTATTAATGTGCACTTCTTTCGTATTTCATATTTTTATTGGGAATTAACTAATGCTTTTTTATGTACTTTTTCATCGTACTTCCCGTGGGAATATATGAGTCATGCGATAAATTAATATACAAGTTAACTCTCTTATGCAATCGCTTGATAGCTCTTCAATTATTATGCATAATCATTTGCGAATTCACTTTAATATATGTGGATAATGAACGTAATTTTTTGATGTGATAAATTATTCACTACATTGAGCTGTAATATGATCTAAAATTTAGTTACTCAGTAATATAATGTATTAATAACAGGAGACTTGGCGTTGGAATATTAAAACTCGAATAAACGACTATGTCATAAACGCCAAAGGAAAATATTGGAAATGCATACAGCTGTTTCGGCAGCTTTAAGCGTGCCGTCATCAGTGCAAAAAGGATTCTGAATCTGCAGAAGTGCTCGTATATATAGAAGAGGGGCCGAATTTAGTTCAACCAATAGAATTACGGGAAAGGTAGGGAGAGTAGTTCCTATTGACCACTCTCCCCACCTTTCCCGTAATTCTATTGGTTGAACTAAATTCAGCCCCTCTCCTATATATACGAGCACTTCTGCAGATTCAGAATCCTTTTTGCAATGATGACGGCACGCTTAAAGCTGCCGAAACAGCTGTATGCATTTCCAATATTTTTCTTTGGCGTTTCTGACGTAGTCGTTTATTCGAGTTTTAATATAATGTATTGATATAAAACAATGTCATAACGTCTTATATTTGAAAAGTTATAAACTATGTGTAAATACATGAAAAAATTATCAGATATTTATATAGTAGAACCTTCGTCATACTTTATTTTCAGTCATGCTGAAAATCAATTAATTAATTGATTGATTAATTACGTTTTATTTTAAAAAGTACTTTTTAAAACTTTTATTTATAATTTGTTTAATTTTATTATTTTTAAAGTTGTTAAACTAGAGAAAGTACTTGTTTACTTTGTTCGATTAATATATTATATACACACATATATATATATATATATATTTAAAATATTTATTTGTTCATTAAAATTGTTTTGAATTCTAAAAAAAGTTTACCTACCTTTCATTTTGAAAAAGTAAAAAATAAATTACAAAAAAATAAACAAATAGTAAAAATAAATAAATAAAATAAATAAAATAAAGTAAACAAAGGAATTGCTTAGTCTCTACACAGAGAGCGTTTAGAAAATACTCCAACATTCATTAAAACTACACATAAAAAATATGTTTAGGTGTAAAAGATAAAAATAAAGTGGCAAAAATATATCTTTCTGTTATTTAACTTCGCAAAATGTTCATCCAATCAATTCCCAAAGTGTTTCATTTTTAAAGAGAACAATCAGGAGATTAATTAATTTTTTTTCTATTTATTTATTTATTACTTATTTATTTATTTTTTTTTTACAATGAAAAATTCCATTTCATTGCAAGCTCTAGATTTCGCTAATTGAAAGCCGTTGTTTTCGCAATTGGAACAGCTTAGGTAAAGAGAACTTTTTTTCTTCTTCTTAAACTTTATTCATCGAACCATTTTTTATTATTCAAGATATTCTTATATCGTTTACAAATGCACATATACTTAAATTTGTTATTTATTATTTTCCATAAAACTGACTTTTGACTGTTTTGTATGCGCCTGTGCACAATTCACTAAAGATTTTTACAGACACTGAACAATATTAAACCATTTTTCACAAAGTTTTTCCCGTCGGGAGGACGAAGAACTGTGCAAAGAAATAACTCTGACACGTCATATGATTATAGATTCTGGATAGAATAGTTTAAAAAATCAGAATATACAGGGTGTCCAAGAAATATCTTTACAGTTTTAAATTTTAATAACGCCTAAAATACAATATATGTATATATATATATATTTACATTCTGTTTCTTGCAGTTATTAGTGTAACTAATAAAGTTTATTTTCTGTTTAGGCTAGAAAGTTGCAAATGATCATCTGGACACCTAGGAGAAAACATGTGTGGCATGGTTCATAGAGATCAAATCGGAAACACAGGTTCAACGAAATTAGATTGGAAGGGGAAATTTTATTTCTGGAAAACTGATAGGCGTTCTTAATAAGTAGGTCAATTTTAGATCTCACAATATGTAAAAGAAGAAAAAAAAAGTTGACCCCCCCCCTTTTTTTTTGCCATATTTACCCACTTTTAAATTTTGTTTTGTTAATAATAGTTGGATTCCGGTAAGTACTTGACTTTATCTAGTTTTGGCAAAAATCGAATGTGGGGCGAAAAACGGTGTCGGAAAAAATGGCTCCAAATTGATAGGCGCCGTTGATAGGTAGGTTACGTTTAGAAGTTGGAGTTTGGAATTAAGGCGATTGACTACAAACTCGAGGGTTCGAAGCCTGAAATGGTGTGTCCTCCGTGGGGATCTTTGTAAGTGGTTCTTAGCCTTTATTTACGCAAGTTTTGGCAAATTTTGGTCTCGCAATTAGGAGTTTTTTTAAGGAAAGGATTAACCGATGTTTTTTTTTTTTTTTTTCCAAGCTTGCCATATTAACTTCCTTTTAAATGCAGTTTCGCAAGTAACAGTTGGATTGCGTTAAGCGAATGAGTTTCTCAAGTTTTGGTAAAATTCAAATATATATATATTTAAAAAAAAAAAAAAAAAAAAAAAAAACGGTTTTGGAAAAAAAAATGGTTTTAACAATTTATTTTTGAAATTCCTATCTTAACCACTCTTTAGATGTTCTTTCGCATGTTGGTTACTATAATTACTTGGTCTTTATGAAAACTGATAGATGTGATTCATGAACCAAGAAATAAGAATATTAAGAGTGCTTAAGCGGGGAGTTATACCGAAAAAACAGGTTTGCTGTGAAAAACATTTTTCTTTCTTTCTTTTTTTTTTTTTTTTTTTTTTTTTTTGTAGTTTTATTTTGCCAGTATAACAATAACATTGCACAATTAACAAAACCATCTTTTATTCGTTTAACAAAAGAATATTGTTAAAGTAATGTCATTGTAACTAGATAGCTTGTTAAGCTGCATCATAGATCTTGCTGTAAACAGCCAAAGAGCGAACAGTGTGATAAATAAATGAAGCTGTTTAGTTAAAATAACAAGATAATTTGGTTTGTAAGGCCTGTGCAGAAGTCCATTTATTGCAAGTTTGAAAAATTTCTGTCCATTACGTAAAGCTTTCAATATGTGCACTTACATGTGGAGGACAAAATAATGTGAACACTTTCGCTTTTTTACGTATTGTCAATTATCGTGAAAAGTTCTTTAGGAATCACCTTGAAACTTTAGTAGCATAAAGAACATGTTATGTTCTATATTTGTCAGTAAAAGTTGTGTCATGAAAAGGAAAAGGGGACCAGTAAAAAATTAAACAAAAATTAAAATATTTTGGATCACCCTGTAAAAGGTAATGCTTTAAATGCATTTTGGCCATAGCATGCGATTATGAAGATTTTTCTCATTTTATGTATAAAATTTCATGAGGCTACCACGTATATTCATGAAGATATAATGGTTTCTTTAAAACATTGCAAAAACAATTTCCACTTTTTTAATTATAACACGTAGGGTATCAGACTCAGTGCAAAGGTTTTTTCAGGATATATGACATACTACATTAGACATAGCACACAGCAATCAGAATGAAAACAGGTTAAATACCTTATGAAATACGAGCACTTTTAACTTAATAATTTTTAACTACGCATGCGCAAGCTTTATAAAAATTTCATTTGCGTCATTTCATAGCCAAAGGTATTGAGCCACTTATATAAAAACCCCAAACAAATATCACGTAAATTTAAAACCTTACGAGAGATAGAATCAACAGAATTTCAGTTCTCTCAAAAGAAAAGCTAAACCATAAGGAGTTTTACTCACATTTTTATTTTGATTCAGTCAATACCCAATGATATTACAGTGTTTTCGCTGATTGTAAATAAATATTGATTAAAACCCCTAACGTCTTTCGTTTTTTTTAGAACTTAAATTCTGTTTATTCTATCTCTCGTAATGTTTTGAAGTAACATGATATTTGTTTGGAGTTTTTTGTATAAGTTGCTCAATACCTTTGGCTATTAAATGACGCAAATCAAATTTTTATAAAGTTTGCGCATGCGTAGTTAAAAATTATTTAGTAAAAGTGCTCGTATTTCATAAGGTATTTAACCTTTTTTCATTCTGATTGCTGTATGCTGTGTCTCATGTAGTACGTCATATATCCTGAAAAAAGCTTTGCACTGGGTCTAATACCCTACGTAATACCCTACGTAAAAAAGTGGAAATTGTTTTTGCAATGTTTTAAAGAAACCATTATATCTCCATGAATATACGTGGTAGCCTCATGAAATTTTATACATAAAATGAGAAAAGTCCTCATAATCGCATGCTACGGCCAAAATGCACTTAAAGCATTACCTTTTACAGGGTGATCCAAAATATTTTGATTTTTGTTTAGTTTTTTACTGGTCCCCTTTTCCTTTTCATGACACAACTTTTACTGACAAATATAGAGTATAACATGTTCTTTATGCTACCAAAGTTTCAAGGTGATTCCTAAAGAACTTTTCACGATAATTGACAATACGTAAAAAAGCGAAAGTGTTCACATTATTTTGTCCTCCACCTGTATGTGGCTGCTGATGGTGAACTGGACTGCTCTGACAATTGAACTGTAAGGACATTTCTAGAAGATTTCCCAGAATACTAGGAGTGAGACACTGGAATCATCAGTAATTCCTAGTTTGCTATCATTAATTTTGAGCCTATTACTGAAAAGGTTAGATTTTTTGCTCCTGAGGAAGACACTCGAGGAAGTTGGACTAAGATAACCATCCTAGTAATGAGAGTGGTCGAATAGAGTTTGTTAAGTAAAGGTTAAAGGTTTTCGTTTGAGTTATTTCATTATGTTCATTTTTTGCACATTAAGGCTCATTACAGAATGATTAACGATTTAAAATGGATTTCAAATCAATCTGATCATTTATATCTGAACCGGCACTCGAACTTGGTACCTGATAAATAAAGGCTAGAAAGCTAATCTTTCTTCTTCCATCAGATCTCTGGGATTAAGTAATGTGGTGTTACACTGCATAAAAAAAGTAGACGGACACTTCCTTACAATTTTTTGAAATTTCGTTTTTGTTTAATAGGAAATGTAAATTAAAATTCTTTAACATGTTTATACTTATCAATCTTCATATTTTTGACAGACAAATAAAAATATTCAATTATTTATCATTTTAATGTAGGGAAATGCAGAGAAGGGAAAATATATACATTTGCACAATATATTTTTTTTAAAAAAGTAGGCGGACACTGATCAAAAACTGCAATTATCTAAGTGGGTGTTTCTTGTGGAATACCAGTTTTGCATGGACATGCACATTTGGCATTTTGTCAATTGCTAACCTGCTTGACAAGATGGTTTTACGTAGTTAAATTTCTTGGAGATGAATGCGCCATGCCACGAGGAATTCCTCTAACTGATTACCAGAAAGGACAGATTATAGCGCTGAAAAATGTTAATAAAAGAGTCAGATAAATTAGTAGGTTACTTCTAATAAGCAAAAGTAGCATCAGCGATTTTCTACGTGCTCCTGAAGCCCATGGCGTAAAGAAAAAGAGTGGCCGGCCAAAGAAACTTTCGCTTAGAGACCAAAGAAAATTTTTTACTGAGCTGAAGAAAACAGGATCATCAATTCCCAGAGTTCGAATAAGCACAGGAATTACTAACGTAACTTCTCAGAGAATTTATTACTACATTAAGCACTCAGAGTTCTTTCAATATAAGAAAAGAAAACATCATCCATGCTGGAAGGATCACCACGTGACAGAACGCCTACAGTGGGCTCAAAACCATATGTCTTGGACTACAGAATGGATATCTGTAGTTTTTTTTAGATGATAAAAAATTTAATTTAGACGCCCCAGATGGATATCAATATTATTGGCACAGTTTGGAGAAAGAAGACGAAGTGTCCTCTACTCGGCAAGTTGGTGGCGGTGGCGTGATGGTGTGGCTAGCTGTTGGCTATGGTGGAAGGACAAATTTAGTGTTCCTAAGTAAGAAGCAATCTCACAAAGATTATATTGAAACACTAAGTAGTGAGATTTGGCCATTTGCGTCTGACCTTAGAGGAGAAAACTGGATTTTCCAATAAGATGTAGCGCCAATACACACCACTAACAACGTTAAAAAATGGTTTCATGAGAACAACTTGAATGTTTTACCCTGGCTATCCAAGAGTCCAGATATGAATCCTGTAGAAAACATTTGGGTTATACTTGTTCATAAAATTTATGAGGTGAACGACAGTATGAATCAAGTCACCAGCTCAAAGAAGCTGTTACAAACATTTGGGAAATTTTCTGCCAAAAAAAGATTTCAGAATCTCATGATTCGATGCCTAACATTGTATACGAACTTATTAAAGCAAATGAGAGACGAAACCCTTACTAAAAACGTTTTATTTTAGAGATACAAGATGTGTCCGTCTACTTTTTTTAAGAAAAACTACAGTGCAAATATGCAACAATTTTGTTTCCTGAATTTTTCCACTACATAATTCAAAAGAATTGAATCTATATCAAAAAATAATAATATATGATGTCTCAAGAATATAATTATATTAGAGAAATGAACATCATATCTCTAATTAAAGAAATAAACGTCTTTAAAGTATTACAAGTAAGTGTCCGTCTACTTTTTTTATGCAGTGTAATAGTAAGATAGATATATTTTACTTAATTAATTACTTTAAATTCAGAAATTAGCAGACATTTAATAAATGGCGACAACTCAGCATTAAAATCGACCAAATGAGCTGACTTTATTTTTTGCAATAATGCTTATCTTTATAATTGTGCATTTTGTGACAATGAAAGCTAAAGTTCAATGATTTATATAATTCTTGCAGCATTAGTCACATTTGGTGTGGTGTGTTAAAAAAAAGAAAACATTTATATTTTCTGTGATTGGTATTTTTTATATCTGACATTCATTTTCTAACAAATATTTTGAACCGTTAATAAAATTCAGCTTTAGAGTTTTAAGTTTTGTTACACTTTGTTGAGTACTTATATTTCATATTTACTTACAGGCAATTTACATTGAATATATTACAGAATTATCTTTTGATTTACCATTGTTATTTATTTATGATAGTAATTTATTCTTGTCGTTATTTTTTGGTAATATATCATTTGTCAATATTTACATTTTCTACGCTCTCTATGTCTTTCACTCTTAGTATGAAAATGAGTTATTGAAATATAGATTTTTGTTAATAAGATGCTATTACCTTTAAAATACTTTGAATTATAAATATTTGAATTATAGCATGGTGAATCTATTTATTAAAATAAGTAAACTTTAAAATATATTTACATTTTAAAATATTTTTTTCCCGGTAAGCATGGATTTATATATGTGTATATAAAAGAGAGAAAATTTATATGTGTACAGAGTTCTCCAAAAGTGAGGGAAAACTTTAAAAATCATATATATATATATATACATATAGATATAATACGTCTCTGTGTATGCGTGTAATAAATTAAGAAATTGAAACTGCCTGAATGGTTCTTTATTTTATTATATGATGGCTTAGAAGTGACAAGTAGTTGATGTGTTTTAAGCCAACTTTCTATTTGCCATCGCCGAAATAATGAAAAAAAAGTTTTATTCAATGGTAAATTCAGTTTCATTATAACTCATTAAATAATACATATAATTAAAGTCTGTTTTCAAATAAAGAAAATTTTCTACAGTTAAATTGGTTATCGTTTTCCGAAACGATACCTAATTTAACTGTAGAAAATTAATTTTGTAATTTTTAACATTTATTTTGAAGCTGTAAAATGCAAAATTTCATTTAGGGAAATTTCGTACTTTAGAGTTTCAAAATTAAATAGTAGAAGATATATATATATACATATATATGTATATATATATATATATATATATATATATATATACATATATAACTTTTTTGAAAGTGATAATTAATTTAACAGTTGAAATTTAACAACTTGAAAACGAAATTTAAAAATATGTATTAGTTAATGAGTTATAATGGAACAAATATCCTATAGAATAACACTAGCATGCGCTTTCGGGAATGATAAGCAGAGTGTCAGCTTAAGAAAACTTAGATCAGAGTACTGATTTAACAGGGAGCAGCCCTCGCTCATCGCTATTAGAGCGATGTTGAGCGATTCAATGTCATATTCACAGATTCAGAAGGTACACAACACCATTTTCAGAATTAAGAAAAAAAAAAAAAAAGTATGATAGACATGTATTGGCGGAGGGCATCTTCAATGTTGGCAGTGTTAGCGGATTATCTCAGTACACATTTGATTTAAAATATCTTCAGAACCGAAATCTCACGGTCACAGATGAGAAAATCTGGGAGACAGGAATTTAAGAAAGTTATTGACGGGTAACTTGATCGTCCTTAGTATTGAGCTTCTATTATCTGCTACACAAAACAATACCCATTTAATCAATTTTCTTAGTTACGTCCTAAAAATGTTTTTTATTTTCATCTGTGTGGTATAAAATGGAGCTTTTTATTTTATTTTCTCAGGAATAATTAATTTTCAAAGCTTTGTCACTTTTAAATCACTTTGTATATGCTTAATAATAAGGCATCTTTATTTATTATATATAATATTATTTTAATTTGGATTGATTAATTTTTAGATATATTCTTCCTTTAAAAAAAATTGTTCAATGGTGTTCAAACTGAAACACAAAATTTTATTCAAAGTATAAACTTAAACAAACCTTTAAAGTACCCCTCACCCCGCAAAAAATCTTCATTTTATTTTTCAAATTTAATTATAATAAGAAAGGTATACTGCACATAAATTTTCATATACTTCACAAATAAAACAAATAACGAATTTCATCGCAATGGGAAAAAAACCTATCTAGAAATAATTTCATTCTTTTGCATTATTCCTTCTCAGTACAAAAAAATATACATGTATATATATATATATATATATATATATTCAGGTTTGTCACCATGTTTGTCGCTATTAATAAGGTGAAATGTGGAAGAGGCAAAGCATTTACTTATTTCTTTTTATGACTTGTATTATGGAGAATAAGAATGTTGGAAAGAGGCAAAAAGATTTTTGAATATATATATTATGTTTGCGTTATTATAAAAAAAAAAAAAAGATAATGCAAAGTTAATTAAACTTTAAAGTAATCGTATTTAGGAGATCTTCTTATATTAAATTTCTGTGAAGAAAAAAAAATAAGTATTTTGTTGCATTAGTTTGAATGCAGTTTTTTCCCTTAATAATGTGAAGTAGTAACGTTTATATATATATATATATATATATATATATATATATATATATATATATATATATATATATATATATATATATATATATATATACATATATATATATATATATATATATATATATATATATATATACATATATATATATTCACAATCATATGTTTACATAATGTTGTTGTTAATGTAAAAGGAGTAATTTGAAATATGATATGGACTGACACTAGATTGTTTTGTAATGCAATGTTTATTCTAATGTGCCTGTAAAAAAATATTTAGGTTAAATGAACAGACAATTACCTTTAAAAACTAAATCTTTTTTGAAAAAATATGTTCAAAGGCCTTGATGAAGTATGCTATTTGTCTTCAGAAGCATATACAGGGATTAAACAATGTAAAGAATTATTATCTTCTTAATTCCAGGTGTACCCAATTGAATAAATAATAATAAAAACAATATATTTTTTTCTAAACAATAATCATTTAATATCGAGGGAATTACATTATTTAACCCGATTAAGAATATTGTAATCGAATCACTTTCGTATAGATAACAATATATAGCCAATTTGAAAAAAGAGTTATTCATTAAAAAAAAAAAAAAAAAAAAAATATGATAGATGAATGCATAGCGAAATCTTATGGTTCCCACAGGATGTTTTTTTCTGTATGTTTCCGTGTAAATTTATAGTATTAAATTATATACAATTTTTGAGAATGTCTAAGGCATCAAATGGATTTTCCTTTGCTTTAATTATTTATTCTTATAATTATATTTTTGTTCGATTTTTGAATATTATATCATTTTTTATATTTGCGTAAGTTTTCATATTTTGAACATTTTTCATTATATTCACTCGATTGGGGGGTGGGGGGATACTTTATTTTTTAATTTAAAATTATTCTGTTATTGTTTTTGTATTTTAAATGCAAACTATAAATTATAATGCGGATTTAAGATTTTAAGATAAATTTATGTTTCTTAAATACACATCTCTACAGACATTTAGTTTATATGATTAATTTCCTGTTTGCTTGATTCCCTATTAAACTGAAAAAGAAATGGCTGCAGATTTTTAATCGAAAACATGCATCGCAATTTAACAGGAATATTTCCGATATATTGGTCGTTCTAACTAAAATACATATTCTTCTTCTTCTTTTTTTAATATATCTTTTATAAATAATTTTTTATTTAAGTTTGCACTTTTAAAATTTACTCATATAACACTTTTTAAAAGAACGATTTATTTTATATAATTTAAATTTAAAGGAAATTATTTATACTTAAATAGTCAAGTACACAGCTGTTTCAAACAATGATGAAATAAGTCAGAATCCTCAAACTATAAAAAATAGTACGAATATATATATATATATATATATATATATAAAAAGTAATTAGGAATATCATAAAATATTCAGCTATGTTTTCCATCTTCAAAATGTTTATATTTATAGCAAAAATATTTATTTTCCTTGCTATAAATATTTTTTGCACCCAAAAGTACACTAAAATATAAAATATTGGAATTGTTTATATCAATAATAATAGCAATAATGCATATTTCAACGTTTCCATTATGGTAAAAAAATACTAAGAATGAAATATTTTGTGAGTCAAATGATTGCGCAATTAAAGTGTAAATTTTCTCTAATTTTATGTGCATGTCATTTTATGAACGAATCATATTTTTTATTAATTGTTCAGTTTAAAGCGTAGAGTTTTTTTGTGTATAGTAAAATTCTGATATTTATTTTTCTGATAGACTGAAATTTTAATTTTCACAATGGTTAATTGAAAATACTCTTCATTGTGTACATACAGAAGAAATTTTGTCCAGTGCTCCCATATTAAATATCTAAAAATGGTATGACAGCAAAACCAGTTGAGAATAATGCGCTAACAATTGATGTACACAAATCTAAATATAAAATTTTAGGAAGTTATTTTTATTTCTTGATCTAAAGCTTCATTTTTTCTACATACAGACTGAGAAAATATAAAAACGTCAAAACCAGAAGTTAAAAAATTTTTACGAATGCAAAATTTTCTTCTTATGAATAAAGATGTATGTAATGAACATAATCGAAAGCTTGTAATTCGATATATCATGAGCTAGGATAATAAGCGTAGTTTGAACATATATACTGAAAATTTTTGAAGAAAATGAAGAAAAGTTCTTTTTGGTCTTTCTCTCAAAACTCCGAAAGACGGAAAAAAACCTTTAAAATAAAGAAAAAAATATGACCGCGTATCTTTTTATTTTTGTAGAAACTAATTCATCATTTCAGTGAAAAAATCTTTATTTCCAACTAGTGTAATTTAAAGCGATCATTTAGCAAACTTTAGGGCTTCACAAACCAACGATTTAAAATTGGTACTGACATTTTTCTTAACTACTTTATTTGTAATGACATCGAAAATTCGTGATGGAATAAAGTAAATAACAAATTTAGTAAATTTGAAAAGAAATTATTGTAACATATTATTTATCTTAAAGACGTATAATTTTATGTTCCATCTGATAATTGATGAATACTGATTTCAGTTAAATTAACGATATTTATCAAACAGATGATAAACAAATGCACCCACACACACACCCGCCCACCCACACACACACACACATATATGTATAAACTATTAATATTTTTATGTAGTGAACGAAGATAACTTGTTCAGTAATAGCATTTCTCAGGTTTTTACAGTATCTCTCATTCGCAAATACACAAATTAAGAGTTCAATGGATTTCATTTTAATGTAGATGGCCGTCTGTTTGGCGAAAACTAGCGGCGAAAAATGATAAATTATAAAAAATAATGTTATTTATAATACGATGAATTCAATGGTAAATTATAAAAATTAACTACGTTAAAATTGAGGAAAGGCTTATTGGTACTGGGGACCTGAAGTAATATTTCACCAAATTTAGTCGCAAGTTTTTAGCCAACGTTGATTTTTTGCTTTAATTTCGAATTTGGCAATATGGTGTCAAACCAACGACCTTCCGTCAAATTTAGCGTCTTGTCAAATTTAGCATCCGTCAAATTGAGCGTCCAAACTGGTGACAGTGGACAAAAATAAATAAAACTTAAAAAAAGTAGTAAAAAAATAAATTAATTAATTAACGTCAATAGTCACAACATATCATACGATTTTAGATAAAAGAAAAAAATGTTGGCGTTTTATCAAATCAAATAACGGAGAATATGGAGATTATTTTATATTCTGAAGTCTGTTTGAGCTCCATTGACATCTGAATTTAATCACAAATTATTTCCAGTCTGTACGATTTTCTGATAAAATACCTATTGCGAGTGCATACAAGTTTTTTGTTTATATCCCTCAATCTAAAAAATTTTTTTTAAATGGTTGAACCATATAATTTTTAGGTTGGGTATAGGTCTAAGCCTCTGCTAAGTGGCATTATATTCTTTCCAGCTATTTTACCCGGACAAAAAAAGACCCCCCCCCCACACACACACACATAGAAGGAGAAAAATATATAATAAAAGATATATTTAGCTTCTTTGGCATCAAAAATATAAATATATCACAAAATGTTTACATTCTGTGGGATTGACAAGCAAAAATCTTAGGTTCATGCATATTTTTTTTTTCCATTTTCTCTAAATCTAATTAAATTTTTGAAATATTAGATACATATGTTTTTTGAAGTTGCATATAGGCCTGATTCCCTGCTAGGTGTCATTGTATTTCGCTCAGCTTGTTTTTTCGTGAAATCTGGACAAATAAAGCAATTCAGATCCCCTCGCATTCATTCCATCACAAACACACAGAATATATTCTGAAGACATTTTTTGTTTCCTTTGTTTGAAACGTAAAGATATCTTTTATTACATTCTGTGTGGTTTACTCACCACGGCCTTACCGTAGATGCGCAAGCGCTTTTCGAACATTTTCTTAATCTATTCATTTTTTTTTTAAACTTTTCTATTAAATAATTCATAGGCATATATTTATGTTTGACTAAACTCAACCAAATTTCATACAGTCGCTTTAATGTGAAACCCAGGCAATTATATGATTATAGACTTCCATACCCAAGCTATCACGCACACAGAAAATGCTCTGTCAGCATTTAATAATTTCTTGATGTCTAAAATTTGAAGATATCGCATAATGTTACAAATCTGAACAATTTGCAGACAAAAGTCTCATATTATTTAAGTAGATATCGAAATAAACGTAAAAGTCAATTGGATTTTGAGCAATAATTCTTTAAATATAGTGTCGGCAGAATTAGTTCTATTTAAAAAGGCAAAAAAGACTTAAGAGATAAAAATAAAAATAAAAATGTAATAAAAAAAGCAAAATTGTCAAATCATGTTCAGAAATTTTCGAAAAATAAATAAATAAATAAATAAACATAAATATTTTAAGCCTTACAATTAAAAAAATTATATATATATATTTCTTTAATGCTTACCACTACAAAAAAAAAAAAAAAAAAACTGCAGTGACTCCACCCAACTTTTCGAACATTGAGTAATTAACGGTTTTGTAGATAAAGTAAGGTAAAAGGAGTTGTTAAATAAACAAAAGAGAAAATTATAATAGGGTATTTGAGTATTTTTCTCCATTAGTAAACGATGATTAATTTAACGCTATTTTACCGAACACTTGGATCATAATAATAAGAATATTTTGTTGTGTCCCTGTAAAAACCTACAAATGCTAGATTCACCAAAATGTTTATAGTTAGTGCAACAGTGACTTAAAATATTTATATAAATTTTCAGCTCCATCGGATAAAGCATTTAGACGCTATCGCACTTTAAAGTTTGAGCCCATATGCCACAATGATAAAGAAATTTGCATTTTGTCCCTGTAAAAAGAACCATAAATGCTAGATTCTCTAAAGTTCATAAAGTTCGTGTGAAGGTGACGTATAACATGTATATAATTTTTCAGTTAATTTGAATAAGGCGTTTAGTCACTGTCGCACTTAAAATAATTTAAGCCTATAGGTTTTGATGAACAATTTTGAATTATGTCCCTGTAAAACTCGTTAAGTGCTAGAGTCTCCAAAATCTATACAATTTGTGTGATGTTGACCTATAACGTATATAAATTTTTTACTCAAACGGATAAGGCATTTAGATGATATCGCACTTTAGATAATTTCACCCCATAGGCCATAATGATACAGAAGTATTTGTTGTGTCCCTGTAAAAAAAAAAAAAAACTAGAAGTGCTAGATTCACCAAAACCTATACAGATCGTGAAATTGTGACCTATAATATGTATATATATATATATATATATATATATATATATATATTTATATTTTTGTTCAATTGAATAAGGCGTTTAGACGCTATCGCACTTTTTAATATTTGGTCCCATAGGTCATAATGATAAAGAATTTTTTCTTTGTGCCCCTGTAAAAAAACCATAAATGCCAGATTCTCCAAAATATATACAGATTGGGTACCTGTGATCTATAATATATGTATAAATTTTTTACTCAATTGAATAAGGCATATAGATGATATCGCACTTTTAAGATTTTGTTCCCATAGGCCATAATGATAAAGAATTTTTCTTTGTGTCCCTGTAAAAAAAAAAAAAAAAAAAAAAAAAAATGTGCCAGTTTCAACAAAATCAATAGGGTTCGTACTACGGTGACATGCAACATGCGTACCAACTTACAGATCATTCGAGCAAAGCGTTTAGACACTAGCGCGCACACACACACATACATACATCATCGTAAAAATAGTGAAAACGGACTCAGGGGCCTCAAAACGTATAGAAACACTAAAATCTCGAATTCGGATTTTTGACATGATTACAATACTTTCCTGACATATGTAACTTCGGAAAGTAATAAGAAAAGTGAATTAGTAGATATGAAGGAATATTGAATTTTATGTAGTAGTATTTTACATACAGCTGATTTAAAAGTTGATAAAATTCTATAAATATAGCCCCTTCGTGTTATTTAAAGAAAACGGAAATCTATTAAATTTCGGAATCAATGTACATATGTATATATGTATATAAATTTAATTCTTACTTTTTGTGAGTATAAAATAAAGTGGTATATATAAAGGATTTTTAAAATTCATACTGCAGTTCTTAGATGTAACACCCACGTAATTTATGCAATGTACAGAGATAAACAAGACATAGTGACTTTTGTATAAATAGTAAAAACTTAAGAATATATATATTTTAAAAGATCTGAATACATTAAATGCTAGAAAAAATTTAATTTATTCAATATTTATTAACAATAAAAAAATAAAAAGTCGTAGGTTGAACGATTTCAAAAAGAAGAAGTATTATGAAATCTTTGCTTTTCTGTTGTCAATTTAAATATTAAAATGATCTTTTTTTTTTTTTTAATAATTCGTGTAGAGCTATAATTTAAAAAGTAAACAAATACATAAAAAAATAAATAAATAAATAAATGAACAAAATCGAAAGAAATATTGAAAACATTATGACAAAACACAGTTCAAGTTATTTTAAATCCTCAAAATACCAAAATGAACTAAAATCAAATAAGAATTTCTATTCCCCAAGGCAAAGAATTTATTACAAAAAGAGAACTTTGCCATACAAAAGAATTAGTAAAAATACATGAATCGATTCGAGCATAAGTTTTAAAATAAAAAGAGACCATTGTCGCTTGAGCTTATCTATATAAAAACGGAGGGAAAAAACTCTTTCAAAAATCATGCTTTATCGAAATCTTCTTTCAAAGTTTATTACAAGGAAAAAAAAAAAAAAAAAAAGGCTGAATTTAAAGCATTTTCAACAAATGATAAAACCGATTTCTTTGTCTGGTATATGATGGAATTAGATTTCAGTAATCATGGACAATTCAAATAAGTTTAAGTAATCCAGTAACCTAACAACAAGTTTAAGTTTTGGATTTATAAATCAAAAAGTATTGACAAAAGAAATTAAATTTACTAAAACATATTTTGCATGCTACCTAAAATGAGATTAACTTTTAAATCTGTTGCTGGAACTTATGATTTTGAATTTTATTTTTTAAGAAATAATCCTGTTGCTATAAACATATTTACATCTGGTTTTTATACTTCATAACAAGGTTTAAAAATGGTTTTATGACTTCAAATCGCCTTTGTCCATCTGTTCGACCGTTACTGCCCTCATTCCTGTAAATACTCTTAGAATGCTTATAAATGTATATATGTCATTTAAGGTACGTTTAGGCTGTTTCTTGTTGAAAATGATGTTAATAGAAACTGCTAGTTTGCATACAGCGATCTTCAAAAATATTTGAGTACATTAAAGTCTATGATAAATATGTCTTTAAAATATGTTGCAAAATATTTTATTGGACAAAACAACATAACCAAATTAAAATACCAGGTGTTTCTAATTTAAATCACTTTGTTTAGATCGTTCTAAAATATGTATTTCTATTAAATTTGGTGTATGAGTTATACAGACAGTGGGGAAGAAAAAAAAAATTAAAAAAAAAAAAAAAAAAAAAAAGGAAATAATAGCAATAATTGCTTAATTTCGTTTAATAGATGCCACATTTAATGCAATGTAGAAAAGGGGTAATGCAAATTTGGGCAGTTTTGCAAATACAAATAATAAAATTATTCTTCACCATTCCTTTAGAAAAGAAAGATTAATTATTACTAATTAAGTCATTTTATCAGAACGGTAATACGTTTTGAGAACTGACAGAATATCGACGCTTGAATGTCTTAAGGAAAAGGTCTCTGTAGATACAGAGGTCTTGAGAAAGATGATTATTGAATTTGAAAAACTGGAGAGCTGCGAAGAAAACGATGGAAACTAATTTCAAATGATATTAGAAAAGAAATCATTTTGCCATCGTCGAAAGAGCATCCGTATACATTATCAATGGTTATTTTCACCAAAAAATAAAGCAAGAAAATCAATACTTCCTTTTGTGTCTACAACGTGGATCTAGATACTCGTGATATGTTATCATTTTAAATGGATTAAAGAAACTGTCGTACCTTTGATAAGTGGAAAGACAAATCACGTGGGACTGAACTTGTCGAAGATTTTGGGAAACCGGAAAATTCTTTTGACACCAGCAATATGACTTCTTCCAAAATTTTATTTTATATTAGCATCTTCTATGCAGCATATCCAACTCTCTAGTTTCTTCATATTTATTAATCAATTTTCTTAAGCCCTGTATCAACAAGTGTCTTTTTAGTAAGCTTTTAGGCGTTGATATTCTTGCACTGCAGTTGAAAAATGCCTACAATACAGCAAGACCCCGCTTAACACTGTTTCATTTAGCGCTGTTTCGGTTTAGCGCTCTTTTATTTCCCCTGTGGATTCCCCGAAATTGCTCGCAGCAGTACGGGGGATTCCCTGAAATTGTGCGCGCGCTGTTTCGCATTAAGCTCTACTTTGATGGAATGTATCCCCCGCGTTAAGCGGGGTCTTACTGTATTTATAAAACAAATTATAAGATTATTAAGTATCGATTTTGTTCTTTTAGAGACATGGTGTAGAATTAGCAATGCTGCATAGATAATCCCCCCCCCTTTAAGGATCTCAAGTTATGCACAAGAGAAAAAGCTCTAATGGATTCTTCTACGTAAAGAAACACTTTTAAAAGATAACGATAGCATACATTAATGTATTTTATATATAAATAATATCAAATTTATTAGAGCGTCTGTGTGGCATGTTCTGATCTACATCTTTATTTTGTGAAAAATCGTTACGTGATAGGAAGAAAAGCAATACTTCTGAATTCAGAGTGCCAAAATACGTCAGTGACACTATGCAGTGAAAAAAAAAATGAAAAGCAGAATTTCGCAGGCCTGTGTTTTTAATAAAATGTTATAGCTAAATATTTTTTTTAATTTTTACATTAAGTTTTAATATTTACAGTAAAGTATACTAATAGATTTTATTGAATTAACGCACTAAATAGCTGCATTAAATTTTGCATGCTACTTAAAGGAATGCTTTATATAATACTTTGTTTTAGATATTAATGAAAAATGTCGAAGCTTCGAAAATTCTATGTCTGTAACACAGAAAACATTTATTATACATACAAGATAATTTTAATTTTGTGTTTGTCACAAATCACTGCTATTGTTTTCTAAACACAACTGAAATGTAAAGACTAAGGCATAAATCATAAATTATGTCATTTGTGGGTTAAATAATGAGATACAATCAATTTACAGAAGCTTAGAAAATAGTGATGTAAATTTGGAGAATGAAAGATGAAAAAAATATTTAATGCTTTTTTGCTGTATTTTAATCCTTTTTCTTTACAGTGAAAACAGCATACATACATTTAATAGATATAAAAAAAAAAAAAAAAAAAAAAAGACATGATTTGAAATATACTTCAAACCACTTCCAAACGTAAGACTGTGTCAGAAAAAAAAATTGTCTGGCCTGGTAAACGAAGTATAAATACTTTAGTTGTCATTTTCTATGTAAAACATTCTTTTGCTATTATAAAATGTATATGTCAGTTTCAATTTGTTTAGTACAGTCAAACTTTTTAAACTGCACCTACCTAAAAATATCCAACATAAAGGAAATGTATTTAACCAATTTTTTTGTGTCCCAGTACGGGAGGCATCTGTTCGATCTGAATAAAAAGTTCCAAGCAGCATTCTCATATGATGCTGATTTAGAATGTCAAGTATGAGCTTAATGCTAATGTTTGTCCTTAAATACACATAGGCACCATGAGCTAAAATCGTAATTTTGCATTTAGGGAACCTCAAAACGTGTAAATTTAATAAAAACTAAATTGTAACTTTTTTTATTCATCTCTACCATACTTGAGTATAAGAAAATTAAAAATTGGTACAAATTTTTGGGATTTAATGAAAATAAATTATGTACATAGTATTAGTTTATGAATTATTTAAAAACTTTAAACAAAAGAAAAAATTATTAGGAAATATGTATATATGCATACCATGTAATCTACTTTATTAAAAAAATATTTAAGCTATGTCAAGAATGCTCTTTTCTTTGAAGAAGAATGTTGAATTTTATCCCCCATCGTTTGCGATTAATCATCGAGTTTAATTATTAGAAAAGATTCTTTTTCTCCCTTTTAACATCATTGAAACCTATCAAAAGGAACTTCAAATTCTACTTTTCTGTTAGATATATTTTATTTTTTTTTCAAACAAAGAAACATTTTCAAGCTTAATCATAAATAAGAAAATAACAAGTATGTATGTTTATAAAAAAGAACTGCCATCACAATAATTAGTCATTGACTCATTTAATATTTGTGCTTTTTTTTTTTTTTTTTTTTCTAGGCGAAAGACACTTAAAATAATCAAATGTGAAAAAATATATTCGGCTAAGTTCAGAAATCTTTAATGATAATTTTATGTTTAATATTTAAACACTGTAATCATAATATTTAGCACTAGTTTTTTATTTAATAAAAATGACGTAAAATGTTAGAGAGAACTGTCAATAAATAATAATTTAAAAGCATAATAAATATTGTTTTTCTATTTTTTTTAAATAAACTTTTTTTTTTCTTTTTGATGTTGTTCAAATGCATATGATAACCCTTTTGATAAGTTTCAAACATATATGCATAGACTTTTTAATTAAATAAATAAAGTAAATTTCTTAATTTACTTTTCATTTTGTATTAAAGACACTGACAGTGTAAGTTTCTTGTCGAATGGTTGATTACACAACGCATCGTATGATAAATACTATTTTTTAATACATGTTTTTATAAACACACAGTTAAAAATACTTATTTAATTAGTAGGATTGTTATAATTTTATTTTATAAAATCCTGTTCCTTCATTCGACACTCCGTTTGGGTGTAATAATTCAAGTCCAACTTTTTAAAGTACAAATCACAGTCTTCTATCATCTGCCATTATTTTAAGAATCCTTTTTCTTTTTTCTTTAATTAATTTTTCTTTATACTCTTCGATGCCACTATTTTTTACACTTATTATTAAATTATTATTATTTTATATAATTTAAATATTTATACCGTGGACAATAATGTATTTTTTATTGTGGGGAATGTGGTATTACAATAGTAATTCTCAAAATATACTATAAAGCACATTAACAATGTTTAAAACCCATAATATTTTTTAATAAAAAACCTCGCATGGTATATTTACGTCTGTTATATTAGAATCTGAAATTTAGATGTATATTAAACATCTCTTGCTAGGAAGACGGTAGCGTATAATTTATGTTCGTTTATTGAATTTCAAACTTCAATAGCACTTAAGGAGCTTTTAAAACATATATTTTTAAATAATTATAATTATTTTCAGACTTTAAATTTAGATTGCATTAATGTAATTAAAATTTAAAATTTATTCAATTAGAATTTCATTTTCGTTATTAAATAAACTACCTTTTCATAAATGATCGGACACTTTCGATTTCAACGTAGAACATATTATATCTCATATGTGTCAGTGAAAATTTTGACCGAAAATTAAGAAGATACCAGTAACAAAATTAAAGAAATACAGAACGTTTACTTTGTAAATATTATGTACGAGTTTATCCTGTACTACAGATACACTCAGATATACCCTAGGTTTATCATGCACAATACAGGCTTTTCCCTATAAAAACTAATTCTTGAAATGGATTCGATTTCTAGCATGTGACTATGAGTCTTCTTATAATTATCTGTATACATTTGTATGGGATGAGCCGAGATATGCTTTCTGCTCGGCAATATCTGTAATGAATATTGGATGACCGCATGGATATTAATTAAAACAAAATCTTTTCAACTATGAGACATGTAATTAAAGTATATATATATATATATATATATATATATATAAAGAATTCAAAATTCCGAAATATTTCGAAATTCCTCCGAAATTCTTCATCAGTAATCAAAACAACATTTTATAAACATACGTGCGCTCTCAAAGAAATTATTAAAGCAAAACAAAATATTGAGGTACTAATACGCATGTCTCATAGATGGCATGTGGTTGTTTGGCTGTGTTAATCTGTAATATAACATTGACATTTCTTTTTCAAGGAAGCTTGAAAGAATTCAGATATATTGAACAAATGTACGAACTTAGAGAGAATTATTATAAATACCTTATCATAATTTCTCACTTTTTATATACACTGAATTATTTACTGGTCCATAAAGCATTACATATTTCTTTTATTATAGAAAGTTCTGTCAATTTTGAAAGCAGTCTCAGTTGTGAAAATTTTTCGTTTTATATATATATATATATTCATGTTTTGTTTTAAAAACAGTATCCTGTAAAGTAAAATTTTCCAGATATTTGTGAATTTAGATTGAAAAAGAATTGTTTAGGAAAAATGTATCCATTGCATAACATATTGTAAATTATTTTCTACAGAGAAATAAAAGTTTTTCCTCTATGTGAAGAATATTACGATTTGTTATTACTATTATCATTATTAGTTTGATGCAGATTAAAGGAATTTTTTTGTATTCTCCTCTTTTTTCTTCTTGAAGAATATAGAGTTGGACTTTGTTAATTATTTGCTTAGAAAATTAGAAAATTTCAAAATTTTTATTTTAGGAAAATACTCAGAGACATTTTGAAGTTGCTATTAAAGTTATTTACTATGGAAATAATTTCTATAATTAAATAAAGTTTCTAACGTCTAGGGAATGACTTTACATAAGTAAGAAATATTCCATATTTGTTCACCTATTTAGCTCAAGAAAATTTGCAATTATTTCTAAAATGTCAAAAACTTTTTAAGAACACTAAAGAGTGTAGCAAAGCCAATAACATTTTACAAGTCCAGTTTAATCTTCAATATTAAATTTTTTTTTCATAAAAATTAAATTTTATGAACTATTAGTTTTACTTCATTAATTAAGATATTATTTTAAGTAAATCAACTTTAATAAATCTATTGTTAAAAGTCTTTACAAACTCTTTAGAGAATGATAAACGATATTGGAATATATCATCTTTCTAACTTTTTGTTTTACAAATAATCATCTCACGAAGTTGCCTTTATCTAGAAGAATTATCGGTATCCAATGCTAACTTAAGCCACTTCTAAAGAAATGAAATTATGGGCGACAACATGGGTATATATTGATTTCAGTATCATATATACACAATTCACCCAACTCTATTTATTTGCTGCCCCATTAAATATTTGAAAAATAGGAAAAAATAAATTAATTGTTATTTTAAACCGTCAAAAGAAATGGGGTGTTCATAAGTATTGGATAACTAAATAAAACTAAGTTAAACAAATGGATGCGCATAATCCTTTTGGCATTTCGTTTCTTTCGATAAAGTGTTCCCCAATATCTATTTCAGCTGAAAGGAAACATTTATTTTGTCAAGTGGGGAAATTTAAACCGATATCGTAAAGATTTTGCTTTTTCTGTTTTTCAAAAGTGTTTTAGAGAAACTTCTTATTTCATCTAGTTAGATTTATTTTTTCTGTAAGTGTCGCATAATTTGAGAACCTTAAAAGAAAAAATATATATCATACAAACTAATTTATTTAAACCATTTCTTTGTTGATGCTTGAAAATGGATAGTATAAAATCATAATTTATTAAAATTTTGAGATAAAAATTAAAATTTAAAAACTGGAAAGAAATTGTATTTGATATATAATCACAAATTTTTATAATGTTTTTAACATGGTTTAGCTATGCCATATTACTTTTTATGCATAAGATGATTTAAATTGAATGCAACGAAAAAATACTGAACAAATATTTTTTAAATAATTATTTATGATGAAGGAATTTTAAAGAAAGAAAGAGTACGTCAGAATAAAATAACAGCCTAAAAGCATTCGACTTTTGAAAATTAAGTATTAATGGTAAAGATTGTTAAATAGATTTTAGAACTTATATAAATTTAAATTATGTATATTTTAAATTATGAAACGGAGATGAGTTAAAAAAAAAAAAAAAAAAAAAAAAATGCGCGTTTGCTTGGGAAAATAAAATTTGTCTCCTACAGATTTTAATAGTTTTGCCCTACAGCGGCTATTTACTTCTCTGAAAATAAGGAAAAGTGCACTCACAATCTATGAGCAATGCATGGATTTTATTTATTTATTAATATTATTATTTTGTTTAACTATAATATGTATTTGCCTTATATATGCGTAAATATACGCAATTAAATTCTTACTCTCCAAGAGTTTTTTTCCATAATGTATCCTGTAATAAAGGAAATTCTTGCACTCAAGTTTATTACGCGTGGCTAATGAGGACGTTGCATAGCTGTCTGAAAGTTATAGTTTGTGATTTATTTAAAAGGTTAGTTAAATCTACAGTCATTTGCAAAAGTTTAAGACCAGTAACCGATGTTCAGTATTTTAACACATTGCATCATTTGTGCAGATTATTGCATCATCTCATGTTCTGATTGCATCAGTCGCCTTCTACTGCTATACATAAATGTGCCCGGCACGTTTATTGCCAGTTGTTTATTGGATTTTGTCGTAGTCAGTTCTCTTGTGTAATTATTGTAATGGGTAAAAAACCTTCACTTACTGTTACAAAACGGTCAGAAATATTGACACTGCATAAAACTGGATTTTCTAAACGTGAAATAAGTTCGAGGGTAAATGTAGCAAGACAGCTGTGCATCAAGCCATTAGTAAATCTAAAACTTCGGAAAAATTTGCGGATCTTAAGAGTCGTTTCTTTTTCATACTTGGAATAAATTGAGGTTTCCCTGCAGTTTTATAGGATGGTAAACGAAAATAATTGTCCAAACGTCTTGAAATAGTACTCAATCTGATGTTGGTGCCTTTTGCAGCCAGATAATTTCTAATCGTATTGCATGAGCTCTTTGGATCTCATACAACCATCTTTACCATATGATTATCACATGCACTCTAGGGCGACCGCTTCTCTTAAGGTCCACTAACTTTTTTCTGAAATTTTAAATTTACTAATAGCTTGATGCACAGCTGTCTTCCTCACATTTACCCTCGAACTTATTTGACGTACAGAAAATGCGATTTTATGCAGGGTCAATATTTCTGACCTTTTTGTAACGGTAAGAGAATGTTTTTTACTCATTACAATAATTACACTGCAAACGCACGCGCACAAAAATAACACATTTAAGAACACATTTTGTCCTCAAATTAACAACACATTTTAGTGTTCTAAGCTAGAACACTTCATAAGAAACATAATTGCAACAGACATAATTGCATAAAAAACATAATTTAGTGTTATGCTTATTTGAAATAAAAATCGCTTGCACTCATCATAGAAAAATAATTTTAATAAGTGATAATTAAAAAAAATATAATTATTCGAATAAAAAATTTACTCTGCATGAATTTTAATAGTAAAATATAGAAGAAAATTTTGTGATACTAGTTTCTGTTACAACATACTCGTTTCGTTTTCTTAACTTTAGCAGCCTTCTGAATCTAATCCCCATAATACACACTGCTGAGCAAATTATTAAGAAATGGTCTGCATATTATTTCACGGGATAGGCTATTCTGTTTAATAAGCGTTTCTAAAGTGTTTCAACGTTAAAGATGAATGTGTTTTAGAAATGTTCTAAAAAGCGTTTAGAATATGTGTGGGATCTTAAATTTTGATCGAAACACTATCTGAACACATTTTTTGTCCTTGTAATTGTCAACAACACTTCCGCAACACTTTTTCCCCTCGCGCAACACAATCGCAACACATTCCTAATAGAATCACAACACTTTTAGTTAGAAGTGTTTACTATTACGTTCTAATAGCGTTTCAAAAGTGTTTCACGCATTTGCAGTGTACACAACAGCACTGTCTACGACAAAATCCAATAAACAACCGGCGATACACGTGCCGTGCTCCTTTATTTATTGCAGTAGAATGCGTCTAATGCAATGAGCACATGAGATGACGCAATAATCTGCTCAGATGATGCAATGTGTTAAAATACTGAAAATCGGCTACTGGTCTTAAACTTTTGAAAAATGATTGTATAAATATATATGTGGGTGGGTGTGTAATAATTCTTTCCTACGTTTTTCTTTGAGTTGTAATTTCAAGTTGATGTCAATAACATAAAATGCTAATATTTGTCATTTCATATGTTTATTTTACATAAAAAGAAACATTTCTTCACACGTGAATAAAAATTGATTGAAAAATTAAACCTGTATCATCAAAAGTGCTTGATAAAATTGACGTCATAATAAATGTAAATTTTTAATGTAGCTTTATTTATTTTTAAAATCTTAATTTTAATTAATTAATCCAATATTCTTATATATATATATATATATATATATATATATATAGTGATTTTATCGTTCGCAAAGTAATGTAAGCACAGCTGTACTATAAAACGCTCTTGGCGACTATAATTTTTTGCCGTTTGACAATGAATTAAAATGACTATCGTAATTGCGTAAGTAAATATCTTTGGGAAAATCGTCCGAGCTATTTCGGTGCCCAAATTCAAATTTCGCCAAGGTAGTCCTATATTAAATATGTGAATGCATATTTAGTTTATTTTGAACTAACTGTGTTTCTATTCAACATAATGACACGTACATTTCATTAACGACTACATATCACTGTACATGACCTAGGTTTTAATTTGCTGAAAATAGGACACAGTTTTATTATGTGACCCTCTTTGTAAAATCTGAAATTTGGCACGCAAGTAGCTTTTGCGTTTCTCACCAAGTTCTTTACTTCTGCAAATGCGATAACCATTTTAATTTGTCGCCAAAATGACAAATTGTATTTAATGTCGCCAGGAGGGCCCCATACAAAAGCTGGGGCTTAAATAGTCACGTGTTGAAATATATTTATTTGAACTTTTCAGTTAATCAATTAGAAAGAAGAAAATCCTTTGAATATATCGTTCAGCGAAATTGAAACAGCCTGCTATCAATAATTGTAATAATAATAAGAAAAATAATTAATATGAAGCATTTCGAAAAGTTAATATTTTAAATTTTCTTTTATTATATTCAAATAATTTTACAGAAATTTTAATATACTTTATATTATTACATATAAAGGCACAGCTATGCAGATTTTTAAAATTCTAGAAAATAATTAAATTCTTCATGCGACATTTTTAAGAAAGGTCTACTATTTCCTTGAAAAATTATAATTTTTCTTCTAAAATTCTAATTCTATATATATATTCTATGTTATTAAAAAATAATTTTGATCATCTTGTAAAAATTGAAATAAAAGTAATATATATATATATATATATATATATATATATATATAAGATTACTATTATAAAGGTCTCTTTAATAATATTTTAAATCTGTTATTTATACAAGATCATTAATTTATATATATATGGTATACACTTATTTTCCTTAAAAATTCTAAATTACATTATATATTTCTATTTTTTATCCAAATAATCTAATAATAAACTCCGTATTTTCCTAGACATAAAAAGTTTAATTTATATAATCTACTCAGCGATATTTGATAATTATGATAAAACGAATCATATTTCATTTAACTCAATATTTTCCCTAACTTTAATTTCTGTCTACACAGTTCTATCATCAGAAATATGTTAATAAATCATTTATGCATAAAAAAAAATCTATTTGTTCAAATCATTTAAATCACAAAGATTGAAAACAGTTAATTTTACTAGCATCGGAAAATAATTATCGTACTTCTTTCATAAATTAAATTTATATTGTAATCTAATAGCATTTTGCTTTTATATGATTTCACCTGTATAAAAATCATTGGTTGGAAGAGTAAACAGAAATTTAATTAAGGATATTCGGTAGGTATTATTATGTTAATAAAAAAAAAAAAAAAAAAAAAAAAAAAAATTAAAATACATGTGCATTAAAAAAATAAAAAAAAAGGTTTTTTGTTTGGTTTGTCCCTTTATCGTAATTTCTTTAACACTAGGGCTAATCAGTTCTAAACTTATTTCTAGTTAGAGTAGGACTTCTGCTTTAAATGAATTTTAAACCAGCACGAAACCAGCACAGTTGTTCTTATAAAGGTGGTTTTCCTTTCTGCTTCTCCGAAAACCATTTTTACCCACTCGCCACCCTTAAAAATCCAAAATTCCAGAGTCGCAGAAAATTATTATTATTATTATTATTATTATTATTATTATTATTATTATTATTATTATTTGTATTTAAGTTTAATCTCCCCATCTGCGATTTCATCACCGTGAAGTAATTTGGAGCCGAGTTATGTTTATAAAAGTGGCTTTTGCCTTCTGCTCCCCCCCCCCGTGGGAAACAGGGGGTATTTCGAAAAATTCCGTCTTAGTGAGCGTCAGGGTCCTAAAATGAACCTGCTCACCAAAAACTGCGACTCTATCTCCCATAGAATAGACATGGCCTTTTTGAGTCAGTGATCAGTTAGTTTACTCTTTTATATATAGAAGATGATCAGAAGATCATTGATTTTATGGTTAATTCGCTGTTGATCTTGTTTTATGCTACCTTCTGGACTTTTTTTAAACTCTCCGGGGTTTGTAGAAACCTTCGAATGCAAACCCTCACCATCGTCTTAGCAGGAGACACGGAGATAACTTTTCGTCTTTGAGAGGTTCTACGGACTTTGAGTTATCGTTAATGTAAGTTAAGCTATGCAATAGCTATATTTTAGCAATGACAACGGACCCCATACCTAACTAAGCCAGCTAGACCCACAGGGATACCTAACATAAAATGTATGCTACAGAATCCCAAACATCAGAAACAAAAGGCTATGGTACATTTATGTAACTCCAGTAAAACGTTTTTTCGAAAGATGCGATTCGAGAATCTCAATTTGGTCAGCAGATTCACTAGACCAAAAGTATGTACGAAAAAAAAAAAAAAAAATCTACTCACTAGTCAGAAAAGAGATAAATAGAATTTTTTCTTTATAATGCTTCCAAGAATACTGAATTTACGGCGAAAGCGCACGTATACATACATTCACCCCTAGTAAAATGACAGCCTTACTAGTGGAAGTATTAGTACTTCTACGTCCATTGTGATATGAAATAGAAGCTGAGTGTTAATTAGCCCCTTATACCAACTAACCCCGGTCTCATCTAATGCACAACTTAAATTATTAGTTTAAATCAAACTAATTTTATTATTTAATATTATGATGTATGAAATATAATCTTATATAACCTTACATTAAATTATATATATATTAAAAAATGTTTCGGTCGCTGGCGTCATTTTTTTTTTTTTTTTTTGAGACAGCAACTTCTCGTGGAGGGCAGGATTCTCCGCGTCATGAGATATATCAGTGTATTCAGACTACTTCAAGGAAGGCTTTCCGGCTGCTTAGAAATTTCTGCCATTTTAATCAACGAAATTATTAACTAAAACGCCGAGTTTATAAAGGTACTCTATTTGCCACCGTATAAAATGTTTCTCTTGTGACGTTATTTTTCTGTTATGACATCATTTTCCATGGGAAAATTAAAATATGATCCATGGTGTAAAAAATACTAAAATCAATGTCAATGTTGCTGTTAAGAAAAATATTTCTATTATTGGAATTTTCTTATGCTGTTTGTCAATTTCTTATACGTTCTATCACGAATAATGGTTGTGATTTTCCATTATCCATTATAGGTCAGCATTTAATTTGGTGATAATTTTGATATCTAAATCTGTATTATAACTCGTTTTGTTATAAGTTACTTAATTTAGGTTTGGAAATTTGTTTTCCAAAATAGTATTTTTTAAGAATCAAATCTTTTATTGTTTTTTTTTTTTTTTTTTTTTTTTTTTTTTTTTATTATTATCATCCTTGTGAGAACCATTTCTTTTTACCATGTCTTTAAAGTATATTTATCTTTTTTAATTAAAAAAATATGAAAAAGACACTTAATATTCAGTATTCTATTCTATTTTTGCCATTTTATCTAACGAGAGGTAGGCCTATTTTCGGAAAAGAAGGTGAATGTATTAGAATTTTGTTTAAGTCAGTTGTTTGGAGAGAAATGTTTTGGAACTTTTGAAAAAATGTGGGGTATAGTGTTGGTCCACATCAGGATTTAGCGATTTTTCATTGGCCCCGTTTTGAACGATAATGGCATAAATAAATAAAAAAAAGCGTAATTAATTTTGTACGTTAATAATGACGCTATTTTGAAAAACGCGCTTTGCTTTTGTTTGCGCTTGGAATCCATATCCTTTGCGAAAATGGCATTTCTCTATAATCACCGAAGAAAAATCACCAAATGCACTTGTTGACAAACACTATATTAGTTCCCGGGAAGCTTATATATATATGTATATATATACATATGCATACTGATTATTCTTGTTATTTTTCATGCAAAGAAAGGAAAGTTAATCTTAAATATTCATTTTATTAATATTTAAAAAAAATCTTAATTTATTTATGTACATTACAAAAGAGACGCATTTGGATAAACGCGTTTTCACTTTGTTTACGTTTGGAATTCATGGCAACTACTTTCAAAAATCGCATTTCGCCGTAATCACCAAAAGAAAATCGCCAAATAGGTTGTGGACCAACATTCATGTTCTTCCAAATAGAGACTAAATCAAACTCATTTATATATCTTGTAATTTCGCACTGATAATTTTTTAACATTACAGAATTAGATATTTCTGGGACACGTTTCATATTTCTAACTCTGGCAAGACAAAAATTCATCACCTAAGAAGTGTAGGCAACAGAAATAAGTGCTTGACTTTTTTTTTCTTTTCTTTCTTTCAAGCAATTGCACCTAAAAATTCATCGCCAAATACTGACAAAAATTAAAAGTTGCCAAGGGGGCCATATATAATAAAGTTGTAACACAAAATGGTCTGAATATTATAAATTTCTTTCCATTCTTAAAAAAAAAAAAAGGTGATAGGTATTAAATATTATGCATTAGAATTTGACATTAAATATGGGAATTTTTATAAAATTTTCTGCTTTTGTCTTGTGTTATACACTATTAATATTCATATTCAGTGAAAAGCATCACTGGGATATTAATAAATGAAGCGATCGTTGGTGGGCGGAGCGAGCAGGGGCAGAGCCCCCCCCCCCCCCCAATATATATATATATATATATATATAAATTTATTTATTTATATAATCCTTTTGATAGTAGAAGCAAAGAATCAGAACGAAAAATAGTTAGTCAAACAATTCACCTAAGAGACACACACGCGCCAAACAAAGCAACAAGATTTCCCAAATTGATTCAATTATCAAGTTCAACAATAGCACTGACGCCAATCCACTGTACAACAATACCTGTTGAAAATTTAAATAGGACCGTGTAACTAGACTGATGAAAAGAAGGTTGACTCTAGGACAATATTTCAAGGTGAAAAAAGAGAACCCTATAATGAACAATAATGACCCATGAAGCGCAGTAGAAGCCAAGCAACAGACACAAGATCACCAAAACCACAAAGACCAATAAGAATGAACAAATTCACTATGTAGGAGAAGCTCAGAAAGGTGAAAAAAATCATCAGAGGATGAAATACACATATTTAATGAAAACAAATTTAATTTTTAACAGCCCACAAAACAAACGATACAACAACCCAACTCAACTAAATCCCAACAGAAAAACTCAAACTAAATCCAGGGGAAAAAAACGACCCAAAAAGGAAGGAAGGAGGCAAGCGGCAGGACTTGTGACTTGCCTGTGAGGTTAAACTAGTTTTACGCCGGCAACACGCCCCAGCCTGCCAAGACCGGATTACGAGACACATGGATGAAAAAAAAAAAAAAAAAAAAAAAAAAAACAGCAAATTCCCATAGCAAATAAAGAACAAGAAAACCATGAAATTGATTGATTGATTACGAACCCATAATAAAAAAGAACCCCGAAATGAATCAAATGAAACAAAAACAGAAAACCCTCCAGAAAAACAAAAACACACCATGAACCTAAAAAGTAATAAAAACAAAACCTAAACCCGCAAGAAAAGATCACCCCGAAATGAAAGAGAGGCAATTTAGACACAATCCATCCTGATGTATTGAAACACCAACCAGAAAAAATAAATTCAAATCAATACACGAGCCTTAAACACTGAATTCAAATCACGAGCAAAACAGAGAACTTAGCAGGAAAAAAATGGCATTTTAGAAGTTGAGTTGTATTATTCGTTAATAGCTTATTTAATAACCAATTTTCAACGAATTAATTTTTGGAAGAAAATAAAATTCTTCCTTCATTTTGTTTAGTTTAATTCAACATCCCACCGAAACATCCAACCAACACACCACCCAACCTCCTTAATCAAACATGTGCTCACCCATCCTCCACTTTTATTATTGTCTTTTATTATTTTAATTTTTTTAAACACATAAGAGTGTATTTATTGAAATTTTATTTTTCCGACTGAGTGAAAATAATGCCTGGACCGGGACTCGAACCCCGGATCTTTGACTTACAAGGTCAAGGCTCTACCAATTGAGCTATCCAGGCCGACATCCCGGTCAGCATTACTCACTCAGACACCTGGATAGCTCAATTGGTAGAGCCTTGACCTTGTAAGTCAAAGATCTGGGGTTCGAGTCCCGGTCCAGGCATTATTTTCACTCAGTCGGAAAAATAAAATTTCAATAAATATGATTTTTTTCCACAGTTGATTGTGTGATTTTATTAAAAAACATAAGAGTGTTTTTGTGTGTGTGTGTTTGACAGATAAAATTATTGATATACCAGTGAATAAACAAAAATTTTTGGGAATCCCATATTTAAGGTTTCCTTAATAAGTTTATTGATGTTTTTATTTTTACATTTATCAGAACATAAATTATTGATTCGATTGAAGAAATCGATATAAGTGATTAAAAATCATATTTCGTAAAACAGAGAGATCCAGGCATGATTTAAAATGAGTAAACAAATTTAAAGTTAATATCTTGTGTTTTGTCATAAATATCAGTATGAATTTTATTACCATGAAAATAAATAATAAGATCGAGAAAGTTTATGATTTTATCTTTATGCATAGTATTAGTCGATTTTAAATTTGAAGGATAGTCTAAAGTAATTAGATCACATGACTTATTATTAATGAATAAAATGATGACATCATCAATATATCGGTATAGTAACAGATTATCAAAAGTAAATTTGCACTCATAATAATATAGAAAGATCAGCCAATAAACTCGAGATGCATCCCCCATATGATTAATTCTTATACACGCGAAGTGTTCCAACTTTTCACGCAGAGTACTTTATAACACGAATGTTGTAAAAATATCCAAGTTTAAAAAAGTAATAATACTGAATGAACGTAACTTGAAACTACTTGAGGTTTATGGACGGATAAAATTATCTTATAAAACTCTTTAGAAAGTTTGAATTTAATCCCGAAGAAATTGAAATCAAAATTACCAATAGAAATTATATAATCACAGTAAGGCTGCATTTATCACTGACGAAATTCGCGCCAGAAGCATTAAATTAAAATCGTTTTAAAACTGTAAGACAGCGGTTTTCGAACATTAACACAGTTCGAAATCACTCACAACAGTCCCTAGCTGTTTGGATTTGTAACATTCAAAATGTTTAGAATGGTTATGCTGCAAATATCTATACTTTCAATAAAAAGATGTTGACTCAGCCAATGTGTCATCATTATTTAGTATGTTATGTACACACACACACACACACACACACACACATATATATATATATATATGTAAGACTTTTATAAATTTGTTTTTGTACTTAAAATATTAAACATTAAATATAACTTTCCCTAAATGAATTACAGAATGTAATTAATATTAATTTTCGTTAGATTAAATACATTCTAAACTCTACTTTATCTTTTCTTCTTAAGTTAAAACAGGAAGAATGCACTGATCAAAAACTTTTCTTTTGAAACAAATTGGGATGTTGCTTTTGAATATAGCGCTATTTTTTCCGAATGCTCTCCATGCAAATTTAACTCTCCTATTAATTTCTTCCATGATGTTCCCGTTCATCTTAAGGTCTTGTTCTAGATAAGTATACCTATATATATATATATATATGTATATGTATTGGTTATAGACATGGAAAGTTTTAACTAGAAACATTGAACTTTAGGCTGAAAAAAAAATTCTGTATAAAAATAAATTCGTATATTGACAGATCTATTGTTTGCTAACTTAATAACTTAAATGAAAGAGACGTTATATAGTAATTCATAAAGGTCTCTCTCTCTCTCAAAATCCTTCGAAAAATATCTCAAAAATAACTTATGATTTATTTTATTTAAACAAAATTTCAAAACTTGTATGAAGTGTACAATACATAGTTTTTCATGTCAATTTATGAACAATAAAATTAATTTAATTAATATGTGCGCAAAATAATCCCATTAAAAGAAATTTCTTATTACACACAATTTACATCAGTTTTATATCGTCCATAAAAATGCAGAAAAATTATTTATTATAAGAGTTTATTTAAGGTCTTATTTAGGTTAATGTGATAGTATCATTCATGCGTTCTGGTGATAAATAACTTCAGTCGAACAGTGTCGGGTATTTTCAAACGTTTGCCAACATTTTTGGGTGGACTGCTGCCAAAACATTTTAAGAATTTGAATTCAAAATTAGTTGGCAAGTGTATTTTGCATCTTTATTTACCAGTTAGGATAGAGATGTATCGGAAATTTAGTACAATATTTACTCATACAATTTTAGTTTCTAAAATTTACGAGACACGTCCAATGTTTAAGATGCTTTATATTCAAAATCTTCACTTGTAATCATTGTTTGTACTGTATCTTTTAATAACAGAGAGCTTTAAATTGTTATGCTTTCTGAATGTTACGGATTTTCATCGTGAATCCGTTTAAAGTTATTTTAAAATTCTGATTAAAAAAAGTAAAACATATTTCATTTTAGTACAAAGATAAGATAGAATATATATATATATATATATGTCCTTGTGCGATCACAGTGAAAGAGTTAAAAACAAAGTAGTACATATTGAAAGAAAAATGTCAATTGAAAATAACCCAAGACTCTATTTGGAAATATCTTTTAAAAACTAGTTTTAGTGTCGGTGATTTCAAAGCAATGACTGTTTTAATTTTTATTATTTCTGATGTTCAATTTATATTTAAATTTTATTTTAAAGAATAAATTGAATAATTTATATGTTAAAAAAAAGATTTAAACATCCATATATTATTCCAGGCTTTGCATTATTTTTATATGCATTAAAATAATGCTCAAAATTAGAACAGTTTCATTTTCTCATTATTTAAGAAAGTGTATCACAACACAATTTAATAAATCAATCTGTAATTAAAAGGTTTTAACTCTAGTTAGATAAGTGGCATTTTTTATTTTGCATGCATTTAACAGTAAATAATCTTTCTATGTTCAATTGTTATATATTTAATCTTGAGTGAGAATGATACTGGGAAAAAGAATGATTAAAAATCACATATCGGGAAATGCACCATGAACAAATATTTTCTTTAAGATGCAGTACTTTTTCTAAATTTATTTCATTTCAAATCGGTAATGATCTGAAAAGACAAAGGTTTAGACAAAAGGGGGACAAAGACACGTTCAATATATATGTTATTCAGTAAAATAATTTTATTATAATATCATAATAGAAATATTTATTTAATATTACCTTTTATAAATATTTATTTATTTATAATATTAAAAGAGCAATTATTGTTTATATTTTCGTTCTTGTTTCCTTAAACTCCGCTTTTATGATTTTGATGAAAATCGCCTCATGTGCTACTTTGAGCACGAAAAAACTATTTAGATAATTCTCGGTATTGTTGCTTATATTAACTTCCGATTGTATTTCCGACATTTACATAAAGTCTGTACATATGATCAAAAATAACAAAATTTATGCCACTTAATAAGAAACATTATAGTATGTGGCCTAAAAAAGAGTATGTAGTAATTAGAATGTTGCTCAAAAGATTACTGATTCAATGCGTTTTAAACATAACATCAGATTTAAGCACTAGACTTTTTCAAAAAGAAGTTTGAATTTTGAAAACAAAAAGTCCATTTTATCATCCACATGTAAATAAATATATTTATTTGAATATAATAATAATAATAATAATATGTCACTGTAATGATCAAACACCAGGGAGGAAAACTTGAATTAACAAGTTATCAATAATTAATTAAATATGGAAGTGGTTATTCAAAGCAGAAGATACTAAAAAAGTTAAGAAACGTAGAAAAGAAATTTGAAATTTAGGAGCTGTAAACATTATTATTTGAATATAAAAGAACGTATAAGAATATTATTTTTACTGGCATCAGAAGGATATATTTAGTCATTTTTATCTTATATAAATATTTATTTATTTATAATATTAAACGAGCAATTATTGTTTATATCTTCGTTCTTGTTTCCTTAAACTCCGCTTTTATGACTTTTATGAAAATCACCTCACATGCTACTTTGAGCACGATAAAATTATTTAGATAAGACTCGACATTGTTGTTTAATTTATCCGCAACATGTACATAATGTCTGTTCATATAATCAAAAAATAGCAAAATTTATGCCACTTAATAAGAAACATTGTAGTATGTGACCTAAAAAAGAGTATGTAGTAATTAGAAGGTGACTCAAAAGGTTACTGATTCAATGCATTTTAAGCATAACAATATAAAAATGCCTACTAACCCTGGACGAAAAGTCTAATACATCGTATCATATTATATATCGTATTTATCGTAATATAACTCAATACTGATTTCGCTTCCTTCTTCGACTCGTTTTAATACGCATTTTTTATATGCATGAGCAGCCCCCGAAAAACAAAAACATTAAATCATTAAATTCATTTTTTTTACTTATTTTTATTTCATATTATTTCACGCGCACTTTTTATTTCCTAATTCAAAATTATTAAAAAAAACTTTTTCGATATCGCTTGTAACGATACTGATTATTATTAATTTTCTTTTCTTTTTCTTTCAATAATAATAATAATAATAAAAAAGATTTTGATGAAATTCTGGCAATAGCAGAATTTAGTTTAGGACGGAGGACTATTAGAATTTTTTTCTTCCCAATTATAACATCGCTTTCAAATTATTCAATTATATTTTCGATAAATTTTAGATTTCGATAAATGTCCAACTATCGAAAAATGATTTCGACAAATGTCCAACTATCAAAAACGACAACGCAAAAATCCCAGATTGAGACTAATAGGCCCTCAGTCCTAATAACAATAATATGTCTCTATAATGATCAAACACCAGGAAGAAAAACTTGAATTAAAAAGTTATCAATAAATAATTAAATATGGAAGTGATTATAGAAAGTAGAAGATACAAAAAAAGGCTAAGAAACGTAGAAAAGAACTTTGAAATTTAGAAGTTGTAAACACGATACAACATTATTATTTGCATATAAAAGAACGTATAAAAATATAAATTTTTTTGCCATCAGAAGGGTATATTTAATTCTTTTTAAATTATTATAATGTCAGATTTACCAGATATTTTTCTCACGTTCATGTTTAATTTTTAATAAAGTTGTATTTTGATTTTATTCCTTAACAGCGTAAATTCTAACTAGGACATTCTCGTGATATCCTTAGGATGAAGGAAGATCCATGGACATTCTCAGGATGTATTTGGGAATAGTATATCTATACATATATATGCATATATATAGTATATATATGTGTGTGTGCGGACTCTGAAGGATTATGTATAAATTACTATATTTATTTTTCTTACTATAAAAAGAAAACATCAAATTTTGTTTCTATTGACATCACTAAAATTATGGAGCATTTTATATAAAAGTATGGTATACTGTAGTGAAATAAACCGAAAATTTTGAGTTAAAAAGTAATACATGAATGGTTGGCTTGGTTTAATGTCGCAATAAGACGGAACTACAGGCAATTGGTGACGGTCTGAGACTTATCCCACATGATGGTCCGGAGACATACCATCACAGTTTTTATTCTTCGCAGCAATGAATGGAACTTTTGTATCTAAACAGAATATTTATCTTAATATTTGTAAAAAAAAAAAAAAAAAAAAAAAAAAAAAAAAGAAGAAGAAGAAGTCGTGCGGAATAATAGTATGCGTGTTTCATGACGCACTCATGCTACTTTATTCCATCGATGAAAATATTTGTATTGTTATTTCGAACTGAAACAATTGTTACAAGTTCTTGAATTTTATTATATTTACATTCAAAAAGTATTTAGTTCTTTTACTATATTAAATTATACTTTTATTTATCTATTTTAATACACATAATATGCCTACAGAAATTTCACGGAATAAAGATTGGAAAATATAATATTTATATAATAAATATATGTATAGATCGTTTGGCTTATATAAAGGAAACTAGAGAATCGCCGATACACTATTAGTCTTCTCGGAATTATTTATTTATTTTTATTGATGAATTTGTAAGCATATTTCACAGAATATGATTTCAGTAGCATACTCCATCATTATGTTTTTGATGTAAACTTTTAAGTAAGTTTTAGTAACTTTTCAGTGGTAAAATTTACTATTCTTAATGATGAATATTTCTACAGAAAATAAAGAGGAATCTTTTCAAAGTGTCCAGTTTTACTCTAAATTTTGCATTAAAAACATGAAATTAAGACATAAATTAAGAGAGAGAGAGAAAAAAAAAAGACACGATTTTTTTTCCCGAAAGGTACTAAAAACGCCAATTCTAAAGATATGGATAATATATATGTATGCGAAAATTCAAGCTCAATCCGATGATAGAAAATAGCTTAAAATTTGAAAATAGAATTTATGGCCTAGGACCATACATCACCCAACTCTTTTCCCCATAGTTCGTTAATACTTTATATGACATTAATGTAATAATTATAAATTTTAAATTTTATGAATAAAATAAACCTTCTAAAAACCCCTATTATAATTCTAGAGCGCTTTCCCAGATTAATGTGATCAAACTTATGTAAAAAATCTCTGTAAATAAATACGAACACAAGAGGCAAGTGTTAGGAGCTTTAATTTCGATTTAAAACCCAATTCTGGAAAATCAACCGAGAATTTCCCGCACTACCAAAGATTCAGAATATTCAGAATATTGTTTCCCCATCTAGATGAGTTTAGACAAGAAATTCTCGGTCATTTCGTATTCAGAAAGTGACTACTTATTCGTTCTAGATGAATGCAGTATATATTTTTTTTTCTGAGTGTATATTCCAGGTTTAATCATAAACCTGAATAATGGCACAACAAAACTCATCTTCAACATTTTTACTTATTGGTCTTTATTTGAAATTTGAATCGGTTAAAACGTGTTTTCTCTTATGAACACAACTCAGTTTCGTATAAGTTTGTTTTTCACTATGAGCATATGTAAGTTCCATTTTGGTTTTTATCTATGACAAAGATTTTATTTTCTTGCACGATGTAATTAAAAGTTATAGCAGCACTCTTTTGACCTCGATTTTTAAACATATCGCAGTCATAAAAATTAATGATTTTTCTATGTTTTGGTGAAAGGTGCTATGTTAAGAAAATGTTGGGGGCCAAAGAAGAAGTTGTTGATGGTGTATGTGTTACGACTGATTGATTATACGAGAGTCCAAGAGCTCGGTGGAGTTCCTTACGTTAGTTCTTTCTAAGGAATCCTAGACCTTACGTACGCGAATTTTGGAGAAAACCATGAAACCTACAACGGCCTGCCTGACGTGGCCAAAAAAGATTTTATTGCCACCCTTACAGTTTTGATTTTTTTTTTTCGCATACTAATCGTGTGTTCGATATAAATAAAATTTATATTCATGTGAAGTTTTGAAATTCAAAATTTAAAACTGAAAGTTAGCATTCAAAAGTTTGCATCCTGCCATAAATATAAATAAACTAATGATATAGTAATTTTCCTTAATTTTAATTTTCAATTTATTAATAAAACAACGAGTTAAAAAAAAAAAGAAAAAAAAAGAAAGAAATTTGATTAAAAAGAAGAAAAATCTGGAAAATGAAACGAAGCTTTTTAAAATGTGACGAGATATTAATTTTTTAGTTTCTAAATGTATTCAAAAAATATTTATCTTTGAGTGCCTCATTTTTGTATGTTTATGTCTTCGAGGACGCTGTAGATACTGCTTTAGAAAATATCATAGAAATAATACTTTGCGAAGTATTAAAGTTCAGAATAGAAAAGAAATAAAAATAAAACCACAATGGCACGAAAACTTTATGCACTTAATCATAAAGTAGTAATTTATCTGAAAACCTTAAACCATACATGATGATGTTAATTACTTATAAAAAATATAACTAAATAAATAAATATAAAATAAAATAATAAAATATGCGTGTTCTGATTCGTAAATGATGGAAGACATTTAAAATTAAATAACATAAAATTTAGGTTACACTTTTTTAAACACTCTGATTTTTATGAATGAGGTATAATAAAATTATATTTATATTTATAAACTGATATAAAAAGAATAGTGATTATTATATATATATATATATATATATATACATATATATATATATATATATATATATATATTTTTTTTTTTTGAAAATTCTTTTAAAGAAGCGCTCAAAGCTTTTCTACTTCTTTTATTTTTAAAAAATATTCTAAAAAGATTTATCTTCTACGTTAATAAGTTCATATTTAAAATACAAATATCAAACATAAAGATAGTCAAAATTGGATGTTAAAATTTAATTATCTTTTATGCGTCTATATTATGTGTCAGAGATAACAAAACAGGCAAATTCGCATTTTCTCTGTATGATTATTGTTAAATTTTCAAGACATTTACTCGAGAATACATTTAAATAAATAAATGGGCCAGTTCTTGAAACGTATACAGAGATAAAATAAAAGATTTTACTGTTGTTCCAAAATCTGTTTAAAAGAAATCTGTTTTAAAAATTAAAATTGCTGTAAGTACAATTTCCATTTTTTTTTTCTTTTATGAACCAAACAAAGCATTGTTTTATATTTTGGATTTTCGAAGATGAGGATTTGCTAAAATTGAATGTTTTGAGGTCCCTTGAATCTAAAAATAAGATGTTTAGCTGTTAGTCCGTTATCAGCATAAATTTTTAAAGGCACACTAATAAAAAATGTTATCTCTACTCAGTTAATGCCACATTACACATCTTTTGAGATAAGACAAATGGTCCATTTAAAGACACATTCAAAAGAGTTCAAATATATTACTGTCTTTATGCAGATGTTCTGGTTAGCACCTTTTTAACATCTTTATACTGCATTAAACATAATGAAATTAGCATATATTTCTAAAATCGAGAAAAAGAATGTTTCCTGGGAACTACTCTGTTGAGTTGGTATTTAATTTTAAGCAAGATATATCTAAATTATCTCCCATTATACAGATTTACAAAATCATTTTTCATATAGAATATAATATGATTAGTATTGATCACAGATTTGTAGAAAAACACAAAATACACATCTTTGATGTATTTCTCTGCTTGAATACTGAATCTTAGTGTAAATTTTTAATTTTTTTAGCAACAAAAAAATTAAGAAATTAAATTTTTAAAAAATCAACTTTTTAATAAATGAATTGTGTAACACCCTAATATTTGTAGAATGTATGTCTTAATTATAATAATGTAAAATCGACAAAATAAAGTAAATAATAATAAGAAAAAGACTTAAAATTTCAAGTATAATTTTATTAAGTTTAACACTGGATTCCCCAGAAAGTTAAAATGACTGATTTTGGACAATGTAAATGTAAGAAAAAAATAAGGGAAATTGGAAAATAAAACTATTAATAAACACATACATCATGTATAAAAATTTTCATTAAAATATATGAAATATTATCATTATTTTATTAATAAAAGCGAAAGGATTGTGTTTGACTGCCAGCTGACTACAGAAAAATATACCGCACTTACAGACATGACATTTGGCACACAGATAGTTTGTACCATTTCCGTGTGCACCTCGAAGACGGATTTAAAAAAATTTAATTAGGAAGAAGGTTACTTATTAAAATTTCTTAACGTATTTAACTGTATTAAATTTCTCGACATTTTTCTTTGCGTTGTAATTTTAGCCTGCTGCCAAAAATAAAGCACTTACAACTTTTTATTTCATTTATTTTTTCTAATATAGAAAGAAACATTTCTCTACACGCGAAAGATAATAATTATAAGAAGAAGAAAGAAAGAAAGAAAGAAAGAAAGAAAAAATAAAGAAATGGAAAATTAAACCCGTATCATAAAAAAATTCTGTTAAAATTGTCATAATATTTTAAAAATTTATATTTATTTCTATTTAAAATATTAATTTCATTCAATCAAATAGCTTTATATATATATATATATATATATGTATATATATATATATATATATTCTTTATTTGTTTATTTTTTCACAAATTAATGTGGTTACAGCTTTAGTGCAGGAACTCTTGGTGACTTTTAATAAGGTAGGTGCACCAGTAACTGACACTTTAAGAGCAATATAAAAATAAACTAGCAATTGTTACTTACTAAAATTACCCTGGAAGAAACTTTTTGTTTCCAAAAAATAAGTGAAGTTTCAAAATTTATTTAGAATATAATTTATTTGTAAATGTAGATTTTTTCTATTTTTTCTTTTTTTTTTTTTTTTTTTTTTTTTTTTTAAATATTTTTTAAGTTGTCATGGTAGCTTCACGAGTAACTGGCACAAAGAGAAAATCTTGGCATCATTAACTGACACATCATGCTCCAATAATTGACACTTATGAAATGCAAGGAAAAGCAGCTGATTTATTTTATCTAATCTCATTTTGTTAAAAAGCTAAAACATTTTATTAAAAGAAGTTGTTTTACTTTTATAAAATTATTTTACATGCTAGTATTATTTCCGGTCGAAATGATTGAATGCAAGCCTTTATCACGTGAAGAAAAAAAAAAAAAAGACAGTTGTAGCAAACATATTTTAGCGTGCAGTATGAACAGATGAATCAATCATTACTGCTTTCATGCTTTAGATATACATAATTCATTTGCCTGATCAAAGCTAGTACTTTACTATTTAGACCTAAAAACATCGCTGGGTTTTTTATCAGTTTGAATGTTTAAATACAAATTTTTCATTTATCGACATTCAGCATTAGTATTTAATGGTATTTTTTTACTCATATGCAACAAATTCATTATAATATACTTTTGAGTACTTTTTAAATATTTCAAACTTTTGAGAAAAATTAGTTTTTACTCTGTAAAATATACATTTATAATTATATGTTAGTCTTCTTTCATTGATACGCATTTTTATTGCCACATAATGTGAAAATTATTCTACAATTTCCGTTGTAGGCCATTATACAGGATCAAATTTCTAATTACATCTGTAATTTTGTGAATCATTACTAAAAAACTCTTGCATTCTTTTATTAGCAGAGTTTATTTAGAATTAAATATATATAGCACATTGCTTTCTTAAGATAAAAATAAATAAATAAATAAATAAATACACCTCAACGACTATATTTAGAAGAATGAAAATCTATTATGGGACAAAACGGAGAAACATTTAAATGTGTATTGCACATTCAAAAATTAAGAACCGACCACAATTGCAATCAAAACCTTTCGCCGTTTATGCGAGAAGAAAAATGAGAACTAATACCAAACGAGAATTACGGAAATGGAAATACTTAAATTACTCAAGGAAAAATATCAGACGGAACAGAGAAAGAGATTCTTCTTTAATGATGAAACAACTTCTTTGAGTTAAGTAAAACGAGTTATTTAGGAGAAGGAAGTAATATTTTCTTTAAGAGAAATCTTTCTGGGAAAATTCAGAATTCTTTTTATGAAAATATGGATGATAGTTTTCAAGAGTATAATGAAACACAAATGTTAGAAACCGATTTATTTAAAAATAAGTTCATTTTTGCAAGATTTAATCTATTTTTACAATATATACATATTTTTTAGAACTTTTATCTGTTATATTATTTGTCAAAAGTAAAATTGGATAACTTAATTAATAAGCAAAAGTTTTATGATATGCACTATTACTTATATTTTTCACAATGTAATTAATAATTTCAGAGGAATGTATATGTATAATAACTAGTAGTTATTGTGTTGTAATTTATAAATGAAAAATAATAGTATCAGCCCATTTTATTAATTGTTTATATTTTTGTAACGGAAATATCACAGAAGCTTAATTTTGTACGTTATATTGATTCTTTCAATTGTAAGGCATTACAACACCAGGGATAATATAAAGTGGTATTTGAATAATATGATGTACAAATATACGCATAATGTTTTTTTTTTTTTTTTTGTTATAGTATTGAGTTTAAAGAATACAATTTTAAATATTAGTTTGATATTTTTATTCGTACTTTGTAACAAATACTTGCTTTACTCATATTTTACATGTGGTATCGTCGGCCGACTCACGTATGGTTGTACGTCAAAACAAGATTTTGATATAATCCACCATGACATGAATTTGATGTTCTGTATAATTCCCACTAACAGTCTCAATTATCTACCGTTGAGGAACTGTATTGTTCTAAAGATTTTGCGTGTCTCATTTAAGGCTGTATTCATCAATAACTTCAACTCCCGGTTGAATACGAAAATTTGGAAAGCGCATAAAGCCAGGGTGCAACCTTTCAGCTAAATTTGACGCGTTGCTTATGCTATCTAGCAGCCTCGTTACTTTAAGATTTTTTAACGGAAAATAACCAATCAAAGATTATATGAAATCTTCGTCGCTAGATGGCAGAAGAAGCCGACCTTATTTTTTAAAAAAGCCGCGCTCTGCCTTTAGACGCTTTTCAAGTTTTTGAGTTGAACCGGGAGTTGAAGTTAATGGTGAATACGCCGTTAGACTTTCAATATCGATTCTTGGGCTCATATTTGTGGAGTCATGAAAAATGAGGTACGTCCATTAGTTAGATAGCCAATGGTACATACTTACAAATATATATATACATATATATATATATATTTGCCCTAGTGAAATACCAGATCAAACGCCAAAATATAATAAACGTTGAATTAAGTTAACTATATAAATAAGTTAAAATAAAAATAAATAAATTCATACCTAATATATAGGACTTTCAGATAAACAAAAAAATTGAAATCATAATATTAAGAATGTACACATTATTTTCATATAAATTAATATCTGCTCGGTGAAAGTAAATGATCTTATTTATTAAAAAAAAAAAAAAATTCCAAACTTCTATGTTTATTCAACAGAACTCATCTATACTCTTATATAAAAAGGACATTTTTTTTTTTTTTTTTTTGTATGTGGAGAGTAATCTCTGGAACTACTGAATCGATTTAAATTTTTTTTTTACTAATCAAAAGCTACACTATTCCTCAGTGCTAGGCTATAAATAATTTAAAAAAAAAAAATTTTTAGTTCGAAATTTTAATGTTTTATTTAAAATCCTCAGAAGTCCATGAAAAAATGAAATATTTAAAATCTAGTTGATGCCACTAGAAAACAAATTTTTACAAGTTGATATACTCTTTTCAAACTTTTTGACATGAAAAGAAATATATTTGTGCGTAAATAATAAAATTGATATAAAGCTTTGTTGAAAATTAAACTTGGACACGCACAGTAAAATTGATGTCATTATAGTTTTAAAAGTATTCCTTTTCCTAATTATACAGTTTATTATTAAACAAAAAAAAAAAAAAAAAAGTGCATATTTTAAATATAAGTGTTTAAACATTGCTATAGTAGATTGGTCGTAAAGTTAAATAAACATTTTTAGTTATTATTTATTACTAAAAAAAACATTTAATGCTTCAGAATGAGTAATTTTTTTTAAATCTAATTTCATTAACATTATTCTTAATATATTTTTTTACAATAAACTAATTGCTGAAATGCATGATATTTTTTGCTTTTTTTTCCCTCTCGGCGCTAATTTCTATTAAGGTGATTGCCTCACAATTTGGCGCCTTTGACAAATCACACAAATGACGCGCTTTTCAGCTTAAGTTTTGTTTGTAATAAGGAAATAAATATATATTCTTTACATGTGCATAATAAAAATAAGAATATGTGTGTTTGTTTATGTGTGTGCGTCGCTCACTTTGTAGTCACATGGCTGACCGCAAAGCTTCATAATTTTACGTGGAAACCCTTTCTAATCTCTCCTTATGCCACAAAGCACTCTCCACCACAAAGCTCCATTTTCAATTTTTGAGAAATTATTTACAGTATGAAAATAAAACTTTATAGTTGCTTTAAAATGAGCTTTAAACCATATTGCTGATGACAAAAAAATTTACACGTTCATTTTTTTTCCGATATATAAAAAATCTACATTTATTTCTACGTAAATAATAAGAAAAGTATCAGAAAGGAAATTTTCTGATGTATCTGACAAAACGGACGTAATTATAGCTTTAAAATTTTATACATATTGATAAGGTTTTATATTACGTGTAAATCGGTATATACGTTACGCTAACGTACGTGGCACAGATTTCGGCTTTATTTGTAGGATGGAAAATGGCAATGGAATTTGCCTAAAAATTTTTAAGAGAGCGCTATGTTGAGTTTAATGAGGGCCTAACTGAAAGATATGAAATTGCTGAAAATTTAAACGAAAAGTTTCAATAAAAATAAAATAATAAATAAAAATAAGACTTAAATAAGACACAAAATAGTGCAATAAATAAATAAATAAATAAAAAATCTTTATGTTTCTTCCGAATTTTGTTTCACAAGCTTTTTTAACATACCTCAAATTTTAGATTTTTAAAAATAGTATGTTTTTGGCACGAATAGAATGCTTAGCATGAAAACTAATTAAGCATCATTAGAAACAGAGGAACAGTTGTAGCATAGGACTACCTCGATGAAATTCGAAATTTAATATTCGAAATTTTTAATTTTTGCGATAGACATTTCAATTCTTCAGCAAAAAAAAAAAAAAAAAAAAAAAAAAAAAAAAACAATTCAAAAGTCGCCAAAAGGCTGCTATACTGAAGCTTTACTTATAGATTGTCTAGATAGATAGATAGTGACGGCTTTACTTATAAATCCTCTTGGGCAACCTTTTAAATTTTGGGTCTGAATTAGACCGGACATTATTCATCAAGGAATGGTGACAGCTATTTTAAGACAAGAATTGCATTAAAAATATAAATAAATTATAACTCATTGCAAGCAATTAAGGGAGCAGAAACTATATAGCCAGATAAATTATCTGTTATTCCTCTGACAGGATTATTTTATAGAGAATAAATGCACATATTTCAAAATACAAAATTTATTTCTAGATGCACTGTTTTAAACCTAGTTGTACATTAAATATATAAACATGATATGAGGTTTTCTTTTAAATTAAGGAAAAGGCGCATAAAATGAAAGTATTAGCAAAATAGATCATAATCACAAAATTTCCCTTTAAAAAACATTATACAAAAATCCTTCGGCAAAATGGCAACAAAAATTTAAAAATCGCCAAGGGGGGGGGAAATAATAAAGCTGTATCGTGATAACGTTTACATATTTATATGCTTTTCTATTTAACAACCACTTAGGCTAATTTAACATTTAAATCAGTGGCCTGCTATGTGTAATTCTGAGACATCCGTGCCCTTGCACGCTGACGAACACGAATATTTGAGTAATTAAAATAATATTTAACTAAATAAATCAAAATCAAAAAAAATAAAATGGGATTTATATATTTATAAAAATGACTACAGAAAAAAAAAGTTATGTGTGAAATAGGCTCATAGTCCAATGTAATAGTATATTTGGCATGAAACGTCTGTGAATTTATGGTCTGCAACTGCAAGTTAAATCAAATAAAATGCATGAAATAAAGCGACAGCATACATTAGGTGTAGTACGTATGATATGGTTCATATGCAATTGCAATTTAAATATAAAAGTGCAGCTTTGATTTCTTCGATACTGTTCGTTTCGAAACTGTCACCCGATAAGCAATTAAACTGAAGTCCACAGGTAAGATGTTGTCGCAGAGACCAATACGGACATGGAGCTGAGATTATGTGGCTGAAGAAGACGCTGCAGAAGGCAGCAAGCTTTAGAACAATTTAAATGAACTTTCATTTTAGTTTTTATAAAAATAGTGTGTCTTGTTTTTATTCATTTAAATATAGTGACCAGAGAAACGGGCAAAGCCTGCTAGTATGGAATAAAACTTCACTATTTAAAAATAATAAATAATGTTTTCTTAACAAGTTTTTATTTCTAACTCTCGAAAAGAAAAAAAAAAGAATTGTTAACATATTTTCTTAGGTTAATTGGAATTAATGAATAAAATTAAGCTTATTCAAATGTAAAAATCTTCAATACATCAGCAACACCTGAAAATAGCATGTTTCTTTTTCAGATCCATATTTTTACGCGTGTAATAACCGCATCTAAATTTTTTTTCAGTAAAAAAAAAAACATGTTAATTGAATCGCCTTATTAATGACTTTTTCAAAATGTTTCTTTTTTATGGTTATTTATGTTTGCCGTTTATTATTAACAAGATCACATTTTTATTTTATACTAATAATTTTAAATAATTGATAATCTTGTATTATTTCTGAAAGAGATTAAAAAAATTACCTTGTGTTTGTAAAACATTACTTCTGGAATGTTTTTAAAAGTATTTTTTTGGATAATACTGGCACAAAATATTTTTAAAATACGAAACTTAGTATAAAAAAGCGTGCGGAACAATTATGTAAACGATTAATCATACAGGTATGCATTATAATTAATCGATATACATCGCATGCAGTCTGTGTAGCGCTTGTATGAACAGTGACGGATGTATAATTTAAGACAGCTTCGGTCAACGTTGACAGACAGATATCGTACATGGCATTGGTGCTTTATAGGCATACTCGACGGTACTACAGGCAGTTTTTTGACAATGAGAGAGTGTCATGATAAACCGCAGAGAAGCCGATTGTTTGGCCGGCATGTTAAAAATAGTGTTATGGTAAATGTTAAGTGTGGGAAGTAGTGTTTTAAAGAAGGTATTAAAAATTGTTACAATGGCTTAGAATGACCCAGCGTCACAGATGAGCATGTGGGTTCCACAATAAGAAAATCAGCTCTGTTTGTGTGTTTACAACGATTCTATCAGTAATTAGATGTTATTTGCCAATTAATAGGGGTGCATTGATATCGGTATGGTAGATGATTATCTCAGATTGAGCTCAGAGCTCGACAGCAGTTATGACGAATGCCTCTGAAATGGCTTCTTTCAATATTCAGTGATGTCTGAATTTGATACTCGCGATGAAACTTGACACTATCTAAATAGAAAAATGTCGCCGCAGGCTACGAATTACATCCGATTTCATTCAATTCCAATCACCTGTGGAAAACGTGTAGAAATATGAGTTGCTAGCGGTCGAATCCAATATTCTTTATACATTAGTCATACACTTGATATGAAACATTCTCCTGGAATAGCTTTGCAGCACTTCATTTACTCGTGCTACGATGTACTCTTTTGAACTGTTTCATGGTCTTCAGAATTTGCAACAGGATATTCTATATCAGGACATCAACCATTTAATAACATTATTCTTGAAAGATTACGCGCATGTATTGCTGCCAGTGATGTTTTTACTACGTATTAAATAGCACTTTTTTTTTTTATTACATGTTAGCAGTTTTCGTTAAAAGTTTCTGTACATAAACATGTTAAATGTTTTCAGTTTATGAAAAAATATAAAATCGATTTCATTATTGTGAAAAAGAATTTCATGACGTTTTAAAGAAAAGCAGTTGTTTGCTATGAATTATTAGCAATATTGAAGGTCATTTACACTTTTTGGAAACAATTGCGATAATTGGTTTTTGTATATAAACTTGCTTCCATTCTTACTTTGATTTCTTGTTTTCGTTGATCTTGAGCCTAATGATTCTAAGACTTTGCAATAGTTGTGTTCGTAAACTTTAATGACAGTAACTTTTTAGCAACATTTCATTATTGCTTTTATCCATTCTTTTTGTTTTATATTAATTGTTTCAGTTCAGTTTTCCTTGATGCAATTTATTTAAGATCTATTTTCAAGGAAAAAGAAAAAAAAAAAAAAAAAAAAAAAAAGGCAAATTCCTTTAAGAAAAATGCTGAATGTTTTCACAGATATTTAATTAAACAAAATGATTCTAATTTTATATTATTTGCAATAAACATCAACTGATTTAAACATGCTATCAGTAAATTTGCTCATATGATGCTCGATTTTAATTTTGAAAGACTGGGTCTGAAATATTTTGCAATGAAGAATTAACTTCATCACTACTTGAGATTTTTTTTTCTTTTATTAAACTTTGTATTAAAATTAAGCGACTGCCATAGTTGAGAATTTTTAAAACTTTTCAATACAATGACGGACCTATATCGAAATATCGATTAGTTGAAATATTTTCCATTGGCTACACGACAATATTTTGTTCTATTCGTCGGCATAGCTAACTCATTAAATTGATTTTTTCTAACTTTTTTATTTCTAACTCAAACATAATGGCTCGTATTTTAACTTTAACGTAACCTCAAGAAAATATAGAATTTTTTGCGTCATTTGTTTCGTATGAACACATAAAATTAACAAATAATAATTACGAATATGGAAGTGCTAGTGCTATATACTTTTAATCGATTTTCAGTGCTCTGGTTACCCATCATTCAAACGCCATTTATAATCGTTGGTCAATAAACTGTACAATGAAAGTAACAGTTGCTTCAACGTTGAGTCATATAATGTTTGTTATTATGTTATATGTTCACAAATTAAAATTAAGGTCAAACAATTGCCGAAACGTCAGTGGAGGTCTTTTTGTGGAGATTTGCAAAGGTTTTGAATCATATATGCCTGTGTATCTATTTATAGCATTAACAAAAATTACCCGACTTGCACATTGGTACACATACTCATGAGTCACAATGAATTAGATGCGATATTTTTGGGGGTGTATTCTGTTTGCGGTTTGTGTACAAGGACACATCATTTTTTTTTTTTACCATTACAGGCTATGGACTGAATTTGTAGTGTCTCCATGACGAATTTTAATTATTATTATTTTTAATTTTGGCGATGAGTAAAAATAGCTATCTCAATTGCATAATTAAAGACCTTGGCGAGAAACATCCGAACTAATGTACAAATTTTTTATTTCTAAAAGTGTTCCTATAGTATAGCTACTACTTCATGTGAATACCTGTTTAGTTTATTTTAATATCTTATTCATACAACTGAAATGGCATCTGCCTTTCCTAATGTCAACTGTGTCCAGAAAAATCTATCGCACGTACAAATGTGATTTCCAATGTGTACCGAAGATACCGTTGTTTCTTTATTTAAATCGCTATAAAATGTCTCTTTTTTAATTCCAATCGTGCGTTGAATGATAGATTGATTTTCCTCCAATATTTACATCAAACTAAACTTCATAACATACTGAAATACTACATTTGGAGTGGAATTGCTGTCCTTTATGGTCGACCGTGTAAGTAAAATAAAATAAATAATATGATAGTAAATACTATGTATAGTCCGCATACTGCTGTTCTATGTAACTCCGATTTAAACACGAAAGAGATATTTAAATTATTTTCGATATTGTCCGTTTCGAAACAGTTGTCCGATTAACACCTAAATTAAGGTCAAGGATAAGGCGTTGGTTGTCTCAGGCAATAGGGCCAAGGACCCGCAATATGGAGACCCACAATAAAATTTTAGCAATTTCGATGGATTTTACTATTATTATTATTCATTTAAATATAGTGACCAGCGAAGCGGGTAAAGTCGGCTAGTATTATATATAACAAGGATGATGTGAAAGCACTTTAGACAGCGCATATAAATATGAGACCATATGAAAGCTAAAGTACCACGAGTAACTATCTGTATTTGGGTTCTATAATTTTTTACCAAAACCATTTTCCATGACCTGATAATAATTTCTTTGCTTAAAAAAAAAAAAAAAAAAAAAAAAAAACTCTTTTTTTGCATATGAAATCTTACATCATAAGATCTTCAGTTTTATATTAGCATTTGCAAATATAGCTTCTACGAGTAATACGCAAATGCTTCTTTTGATATTTCTTTTACAGTCACATTTTATCACACTGACATTATTTTCACGGAATTATTTATTTTCATGTATAAATTAGGGAAACTTTTGGATACTTCATGTAATAAAATCCCTATTTATGAACATTGCGTATTGCATAGGACACAGAACTAATAATTGGCAATATAGAAAAACATAGTAAATTAAAGCAAGTTGCGATCTCAAATCTTGCTTTATAGAATGTGATTATCTCAAATTTCTATCGATAATAAAGTTATTTTACGGGTTCTGTTTTTATTATAGAGAAATATCGTTAAAACAAGCTGTAAAATATTAAAGAAGTTTCTTTTTTTTTTTTTTTTTTACAAAGTTATGTTTTTATAATATTTAGACATGTTTCAGCAGAATAAGATTTTTCAGCAAAGATGAATTTTTATTCAAAAAGACCTGCATTGATTTTAGCTTTGCAAAATTTCAAAGAGAGATAACTTAATCAATAGAAAGAAATTTTTCATTTGGCTAAAAATAGTACAGCATTCTTTAAAATAAAATGATTATTTGTATCGGTTTTAAAAAGTCGTTTTGTATCAGATGCCGATTTTTTGATATAAAATGGATTTATTTTATATAGTTATTTTAATATATATTTGATCGATTCGTTTGAAAACGGCAGTACTTAAACATTTGATATATTATTAAATTTAATAAAAATAAAATTATAATACTGTTAACATATAGACAGATTAAATAATCGTCATTTTATTCATTTAAAATTGATTATTTATATATTCTTTTCTATATATGTTTTACCGAATCGTTTCAGTTGGGTAGCTTAAACGTTTGATATATTATTAAGTTTAGTAAAATCAATTTAAAAGACGATAAATGTATCTTTAGATTAAGGGATTGCATGGGTTTTGAAGGCTAATATAAAGCATGTTATTTATTTATTTATTTTATTTATTATTTTTTTTAAATATAACAAACAAAATTTGTTATTCAAAATTTGGAGTATATAAAAAAGCCATATTTAAACAATGTTTGATAAAATTTTCATTAAATAAATTGGAAAATTCAGCTGTTGAGTCCTGGTTTCTCAAGATGTTTGAGAAATACAGTGGACACATATTCTGAAAAACTAATGCACCCATATTACTGAAATTTTGCACAATTCTTCGAAATAAAACTGACTAGTGCTTGAAAGAATGGTTTTAAAAAATTGTAATTTGAATTTTTGACATAGTTATAGGCTAAAACAGTAAATTTTCGGTACATTTTACCTCACGTATAACCTTGTAAAATTAGTTGTAATTCAAAAAGAAATCCTTCGTTCAGTCTTTAGCCAATTTTAATTTGAAAATTTGTGCAAAATTTTAATAAGATCGGTGCATTAGCTTTTGAATAATGGTGTTCAGCGCTTTTCTGAAGGTGTAGAGAATAATTGTTTGCCATATTCTCAATTGTAGATCTTAGATCTTAAAGATGAACTTAATTGCTTAATTACTTAGTAATGTGATAGAAGTAAGAAGAGCTCGAGACAAAGTTAACAAATAAATAACAAAGTTTATTTAGCATTCAATATCAAGGAGGGCGTTGAGTTAACTAACTTTAACAAGACATAAAATAAGAAGTTGTTTTATCTCACCAATGATGATCTTTTTGACGACTGCTCTCGGCTACTACTAACTATTCTCACTTTAGAGTGTCGGCCGGATTTCCGATACACGACACTCCTTTCTTAATTTACGCCAAAATACGACACCTCACGACCATCACTTCACACACACCAACTCCAACTCGCTATTACTCTTTACTCCACCTAATCAGCTACCAATCCATTACCCTTCATTTTATACTACATTCAACAACTTCCTTTCATTTCATTCCAATCAAAACCTTTTACAATCACTTCTACTTCATCTAACACTGAGATCCTAATTATTTTACTGCAGCACCATGCCGACATAAAACTCACTCGACCTCAACTTTCGCCGAGTTACTGGCGACGAAGTACTTTAACCGTCCCAACTTTTGGTGACGGTCTGTAGTCTCGACCTCACAAAGGGTCTCCGGAATCCAGGACCCAGCAGTTGTATTTTCGCAAGTTTTTAAAGAACATTTTATAAAATATATTGTTAAAATATTGCTCTTTTAAAAGCTCAAAATTTTGAATATAAATTTCATTTATTATATATATATATATATAAAAAAAAAAAAAAAAAAATTGAGAAAATATGCTTTTTTTAGCCTTGGAAACACTTGTAACCCATTAAAACAATCGCCCTTTTATTATTATAACAAGTTATATGTAATTTACTTCATATAATCATTACAAAATGTATTTTATCGATTCGTTTCAATCGGGCAACACAAGCATTTAATATAAGATTAAGTTGAATAAAAATCAACGTATAACACAACTAAACATATGTTCATATTAAAATAATTGTCATACAGGAAACTTATATGATCTTGTGGGATATTATCGAGCCAAAAAGTGACATATATGAAGAATTATCATCCCACAAATAGATCTTCTTATTCTGGAAAGAGATAAATCGAAGAAAAATTATCTTGCGATTTATTAATCCTTTCTGAAGAAAAATTGCAAAAGTATATTCTACTTTTTGGGTTAACTTACTTTTATCAAAAATAAAACGATGTGTCCAATAAGTAATATTTTCACTTTTATTACTTTCTTCTATGCTCAATAGAATAAAGGGTTGGATTCGCAAAAATATAGATTTCCGGTTTTAGGAGAATTTACACGTTTTGAGAGGTCCAGAACACGAATAAACCATTTTTAGAACATTTTAGAACTGTCTGTCTCAGTGCACCGAGAAAAATCTATATACTACTTTCATCTATAATGAATAAAAAATCATTTTCTGAATGCCTAAACTAGAAACTTAGATTTCTGAGCTATGCCTCTAAGGTAAATAAATAAACAGGATGAACAAAATGATCTAGAATTTCTATTCTATAGTTTTCTAAATGGTAAAACGATATTATGAATGTTATGAATATTGTGAACCCTTTGAATTGCGAGAAATTCTGGCTTGAATCTCCTAAAATCATGGTACAAACCAAAATTATAGTCACTAAAACTCGCCTCTTGTTTCGCATTTATTTGCAGAGATTTTTAAATAAGTTTGACTCTACGATAATATAGGAAATCGCTTTAGAATTCTAATAGGGATTTTCCGAACTCACCATCAAAGGGAACTAAAATTTGCAAAGATGACATGGAACTATATTAGAGCGATAATTTAGTTTCTAGATATCAGTTACAGAAACGTTTCTACAAAACGTTATCAAAAATTTTGTGACAACTGTATCTTGAGAACAACTGCCGAGAATTTCATATAAATTGAAATATAATTATAGCAAGTAGCATGTAGATAAAATAATATATGTCAACTTTCTGTGCAAATCGTTTCATTAGTGGAATTCCCAGACTGTCATTTCTCTCATTTAATAAAAGGCTATATATCAGGTTCTATTGTGTATAATCTAACAAAACTTCGTACGTGAGGCGTACGTGAAGCATTACACTGATTCAATTATAGTGCACATCGACCGATAGGTTGCATTGCTATGACGCTATTTTCCCCGTAAACAGAAAGGTAATATCTTAGAATCTATTGCACATAATTGCACAAAACTTCGTACAAAATTGTTTTGTGGTTAAATTTAGACGGATATCGGCTATGAGGTGGCGGTTTCATGCGAAATTTACTTTGTGAATAGGAAGGTTAAATCTCCACTTTTATGGCATGTACAGTCACCCCAAAAAAAAACGCCACCCCCCCACCTAATTTCGCCGTAAATTATCGTAGAAACATTTGACTGGTACCGATCGATTTGTAATAACGTCTAGTTTATAACGGTATAGTTAAATTTTGCCTAAGGGGTCGCCTACATATTAAAACTGGCATTAACTTCATTTTCTTCAATGGCAACCCCTATTTTTGACTTCATATTCAGATTTCTGAGATCAAGGCGGTTCGAAAAATATACCTATTTATATACCTTAAATCAATTTTAAATAGAGTTACACGTGAAAATGTTTTAGGGGTCCGTCTATACATTTAGAAAATATAAATCACGATCTACCACCCAGGATACATTATTTATTAAGTTTCACACCGGAAAAAAATTTCAGAAATGTTAATTATAAAATAAAAAAAATGACTAATTCACAGAAATTTCTGAGTTAGTTTATGAATTAAAAGATTTTTATTGGTTTCTATTGATTAAACATCAGATAGTTCACTTCATACGAAGAAAATTAAATAGCTTGAATAGATATTAAAATATCTATCAAAAAAAAAAAAAAAAAAAAAAAAAAAAGATGAATGGTTTTAAATTTGTTTGAAAATTCAAAATTATTTTAACTCAAGCTGCCGTATAATTGTCTGAAACGGCGGCACTCAACCTGGTTCCCACGGCCGTTTCACAGTGACAATGTGAGTTTGTTCTGATACTGCAGTACTTTCATTTTCTTTAAGTGACTTTTTTAAAATATTAAAACAGATTTTTTTATTTTTATTTATTTATTTTTTTAATTAATTATTATTTTTTTTTTCATGACATTATTAAAAACTTTTACATAAATCTCCACGATATTCTTTTGCTTTTATATTTTATAATGTGTAACAAATTAATATGTAAAATAATAAATCCTACTACTTAATGGGATGTTCTAAAATTCTACACTTTAACACAGATACCGAAGTGGACGGTGGGTGTAGAAAGGCTGACTACCCTTAATCTAAATCTTCACTTGAAAAGGTCAAAATGTTACATAACTCTTTTTTTTTTTAAGGAAAAAAAAAGAAGATAAGGAGGAGAAAGAAAAATCAAAACGAATATAAAGCATATTAAACGTTAATACCCTTTAAACACTGGAAAAAGGCGGGGTTTTGTATTGTGTGTCATTTGGGAGCTGTAGAGTGCCAGAAAATTACTTTATGTAATAAAACTTTTCATTTAAAGGATATTTAAAGCAGCATTATATTTAATACATAGACTAATCAGAAAAAAAATACCATTCATCTGGTTCATGAAAAATAAAGAACATTTTCTGGCATTGCTCTATGTATATACATTCTTGTCAACCTATCCCGGAAGATTACTGGTCCCGCCCCTTTCCGTACATTTTTTTCACATCAGTCTTTTTAGAGCCGTGTCAGCCATCGGTGGCTGACACTGATCTTTCCATTTAGGCTAAGTCAGCCGGCAGTGTAAAATATGATATAAAACTACAGAACTTACATAGTTTTAAGTAATTACTGACAATTTATTTAAAATTTACTTCATGTTTTTTTTTTTTTTTTAATAGGATTTTTATAGGATTATATCGTTAAGGCCTAATGGGGTTTATTGAAACTCGATACACATAACACGCTTCTAAGCAGCACGTGTGGCCTGAATGGGATTTCCATAAGAATTCGCGTGGCGCTCAATGAGTTAATCGTAAATGTATTTGAAGTTAATTACTCTAAAAATTAAATTGTGTACACACAGGGGCGGGAACTAACAATGTTACGGGTTAGGTTGGCAAGTATGCATATATATTTTGCTTGATTTATAAAAATTTATAACACATTTTCTTCTTTTTTTTTTAGTATTTTGTGTTTATATCTCTCATTAAAAATAAATACAATATTCATATATAAACATTTCCATACAGTAATGTATATAAACATATTGATTAAAGAAGATTTTTTGATATTATATATATTCTTCTATCTGTATAGTATATTAACACAAATATATTTTGTAAATTTCGCAGCATCGAAAAACAGCAACATAGCTTCCATATCAAGGCTTAATGTAAATAGCCACGCCTTTTCACAAATTTTCTAAAACTTTATAATATAAAGCAAAATAATTTTGCATATTTGTAATTAAATCATTTAAGTTTTGTCTTCAATAATCGATGTAGTAAATACCATTGTGATTTATGCATACCAGCGTCACATATAGAGTCAAATAGGAATACGCAAATTTGTCTTTTTTTTTAAATAGTGTTTCAGCGAATCAGAGGCGGGGCTTCTTTTCTTTTGAAATTCTTTCACAATCCCTCGCCTACATTGTGATAACTTTACAAAAATATGCCAATTTGTATAATAAACATCGAAATATTGCTTAGGAAACAATAAAAATAACATAAAGGTAAATTAAAATAGTTTTCCGTCAAATTATATACAAACATTTACTTATAGAGGATACAGATTATAACAAGTGACGGCCCCCTAACAGGAATAAAAAGTGAAATATCACTGTAACTCAAAAAATAATGTTAGGAACGAGCTGTAAATTTGGAAACCTATGTTTTTGATGATGCCCGTTCTATTCGTGCAAAAATTAACATAGGTCATAATTCATAATTTTTTCAAATATGAATTTATTAATAATTTTCATAATTCAAAAAATGTTTTTTTAGCAAAAATTTGCATGGAATATGCTTGGGTTACTTCATTCTAACGAATAAAAAAAACAGAATTTAAATATCATAATTATTTCGGAAGATATGATTTAATGTTTGTCACATTCATTTAACATTAGCACCCCCAAACTTTGACAGCTTGTAACTCTATGAACAATTGAGCGAAATATATAAACTATACCATTTTCCGTGATGATTTGATCCAAAGAATTCAAATAAATTATAAAAAATGGGGGTTACTATTGAAAAAAATGAAGTTGATGTCAGTTTTAATATGTAGACGACCCCCTAAGTAAAATCTAACTATAACATTATAAACTAGACGTTATTACAAACTGATTGGTACCAGTCGCATGTTTCTACGATAATTTACGGCAAAATTAGGTGGGGGGGTGGCGTTTTTTTTTTGGGTGACTGTACATGCACTGAACTTTATATGTAAAAAAGGCATAATGAAAATGGATGCTAACTTATCTTTGGTGTATATTGGCTGATAGCTGGCGTTGCTCTTACTCGTCTTCTGTATTTTTCTACAATTCCACATATCAGCATCTAACGATTAAAATTGCATTAAAATGTAAAACTTTTATTGTGAGATGCTATGACAAAATCTTTGTTTTTGTTAAACAGTAATTAGAGCTGGAGTATAGAATGATATAGAAGAAAGTTTTATAATGTTCATAACAATTAATTTTTACTTTTTCTTACCCATAAGGTAGAGAAAGTATTGTTTTTGGGTCAAATTTCCGAACGCGAGATTTTGTTATATTTACACGTTTTGAGGTACCCTGAATACGAAAATCATGTTTTTAGCAAATGGTCTGTGTGTCTGTGTGTCTGTGTGTGTGTCTGTGTGTATGTCTGTGTATCTGTCTGTTATCAGCATATCTCAAAAACAAATTATGGCAGAAAGTTCAAACTTGGTATTCTAAATGTGTATCATATAGGGATGCTACAGTTAGCTTTTCGTTAAGATCAAGCAAATTGTTCGTGTACAGGGACAATCAAGAAAATTCTAATACATTACGTCTATGGGGGAAATTGCAGGAAAGTAGAGTTTAACGTCTATAGACTGCACTAAACCAAATGAAACGAATATATATTTTTTGTAATAGAGATAATCAACTGGGAAAAAAATTGTGTATGTAGGAGCCTCGCCTCCCCCCCCCCCGGGGGGGAAGGCCCCCCTCGAGGGGAGTAAATTTTCATGATGGGTATCTTTCAAAAACGCAGCTCGCCAATACCTTTAAAACGAATGGTTGAACCATCGATCTGCGATAATTTAAAACAGAGTTATCGATTTTTTTTTTTACTTTTAACGAAGAAAAAACTTAGAAAAAAAATTACTTTTTTTTTTTTTAATATTGAGTATAAAATGGACTTTTTTTGGATATTTGGTGTTATACTACTTCTCTAATATGGAAATCGTCTGCCTTATCATAAAAGATAATTTTTTTAAATAATAATTTTAATAAATAATTTTTTAAAAAGAGAATTATTTTTTAATAACTGAATTAAATTCTATATAAATGTAGGTGCATTAATGAAACGGGGGGTTGGGGGGGGGCGGTAGCCCCCCTCGCACAGAACTAATTATCATATAAATCTCTTCAGAAGCCTAATATGAATTGTTTAACATAGGTTTACATAACATTACTCGTTATCTTACCTATTAATCTGCAACCTGTATTTATAGTATTGAATTTCAGGGTAAGAGAAAGTCGTGTGAGTGACACACCAGATTATTGAATTAAGTTATAGGCAATTGGATTTAATTTTGTTTAAAATCACTATGTTTAAAAGCCAAACAATTTCTAGGGTGCATGTTAATCGTGCACATCAAAATCGAAAACACATATTTCAATAAAAACGTTTGTAGTTTCACCAGAATGCGAAATTTTAAGAAAAATATCAATTTATTCTCTTAAATAATTCGCTTTATTTAACTGAAAAGGAAGTTGTTTTAGCATTTAAAAAGTATCTCTTTCATTTTTGCACTCTGATCTTTTCTTCTAGAGTAACTCAAGTATTTTTGAAGCCCTATTTCTTTTTACATCTTGGTTCTCATTTTCTTCTCACATAAACGATCTAACGGATGTGTCTGCAGTCATGATTGTTTTTTAATCTTTGAATGCATGATTATACATTTAAAATTTCACCATTTTACCAAACTTATAAATGGTATTTGTGTTTAAAAGAGATAGTATTTCATGCTTTCGAAAACTATGAAAAACTTTCGAAATTTATGAAAGAGAGATACTTGTAATTCTTTCATTTCATGTTTATCAAAATGAATGACTTAAATAACTTATTGTTTCGTAAAATGTTCACGAATTAATAATGTTCGTCAAAGAATTGCATGCTAAATCAGAGAAACAATATAAATAAATAAATAAAAATTAAAGCGATTAGGAACAAGAATCCAAATTCCCCCCTCCTTAAAAATTTAATACTTTCTCAAAGAAGTACTTTTTTTTCTTCAGGCAAAATTTATGGTGATTATATTAAATATCATTATAACAGAATAAAGCTAAATGGTACAGTTACTCAATTATGATTGTAATTTTTCATTATCTCAAGTAAATGAAGACAAAGAAGATAATACTTTTGATAAATAATTTCCTATAGATACAATTTTCAAAACTTAGAAAAGTGATTTTAAATAGAGGCTCTCCTTAAATTTCGAGAATGTACGGACACTTTACTATAAGTAAAAGAAATTGCGTTATAATTTTTGCGCGATGCTTGATTTTACATTAATTTTACCTTAAAGTGGATTAGTCTTACACATACATTAGTAGCCGTAATTAAAGGCTTCATTATTCAATTTTCATATCTAAATATCGTATTATGAGAAATTCTTTTATCTTGTTTTATTTTACAAGAACTACTGCAATATTTAAAATACTTTTGTCTTACAAGATTACTGTCTTGTTAGATTTAACACAGTAATCTTTGTGGGTTAAAAAGTGCATTTAATCGAACGACCATCTTTCAAAAGTTGGCATTTGTGTTACTAAGATGCAGCGACAAATGATTTCAAGATAAACTACCAATTTCGTTTTTTGCGTACCGTTTACATTCCCACTAATCAAGGTAAAGAAAATAGTAGTGAACTAACAATAGGCAACAATTGTTTCAAGTTGGACTAATGATGCAGGAGATTTCATCAGATGAAATATTCAGAAACTTGTGCAGCAAGAAAGCAAAAATGTACAATACATGTGCAAATAGAAATATCAAATAAAATAAGAGTTGTTTAAAAAAAAAATCGTGGCATGAATTAAAAATTTTACAGCACACGTAAAGAAAATGTAAAAAAAAAAAAAAAAAAAAAAAAAAAAATGAAATACGAGTATCAATTTTTGATAAAATGAACTAAAAATAAAAACAAATTAATGTTATTGAAAAAGTGACATATTTATATGAATAATTGCCAGGCATAACACATGAGATGTGTCGAAGAATAAAGAGGTGTATACAATTTATTTATAACTAAATTCTACAATCTCACAGAAATGTAAAAAATATGCTTAATTTGGGGATGTAAACTTTATTAACTTAATAAAAATAAATACAAAATAAGTACAAGTAAAAAAAAATAAATATAAATATAAATAAATAAATAAAATAAACAACTGTAATAAACAAGAATGAGGAAAATACTTGTAAAATTTTACATTATTTGAGAATAGGTTAGAAAGAAAAAATAATCTTTTCAACATGACTTTAACAGTCATATCTGTTAAAAAAATAAATAATAATAATAATAATTAGAAAAAGAATCCCAATCATAAAATTTCTAGAAGTAATTAATAAAATGCTTTAAACTTACTTTGAGATTTTTCTTTCGTTTAAAGGAATTTACAGAAAAGGTGTATTAAAAAAAAAAAAAAAAAAAACTTTTGAAAAAGTTAAATTTGTTATTTAATCTGTTAGCTTATTTCGCTCATAACTTTTTTTTTTTTTTTTTTTTTTTTTCTAGAATATTTTTATAAAGACAAATTTTGCGTAGGTAATGAAAATAGACATTTGAATTTTTATGCAACGCAATTAGTTGCCATTCCTGAAAATTTAAGAGATGAAATTCAAAATTCTAACAATAACCGGATTAGAAATTTATTATAATCTTTGAAATCATTAATGAAAATTTTAATTGAGGAGATGGGAATATCAGATTTTAACAATGCCATATTTCATTCAGAATTATTCTACTTTCTTCTAATTCAACAAAATAATATATTGGATTCGTAAAAAAATGTCTACCTTCAAATTTCGATAAATTTAGACGTTTTGAGATGTTCCGAACAAGAGTTGACGTTCCTCGAAAACGTCCATTTATCTGTCTGTGTATGCGTCAAACTATTTCTGCAGTTCAAGGTAGAAAACTTATAAACATGATTTTATTTATAAAATAATATTATAGTTTTAAAACATTAAAGAACACGCTTTTATAGAAATGTGAACTAAAGAAAAACCCAATTTATCTATCTTAGTATTAAAATGCAAGGTAACAGAAAATCATTTGAGTGACGCACCGTAATATTTACATACATTTAAATCTTAATTAAAATAACTTAGAATTAAACAAAAGCCATTTTTAAAAAATCTCCCCTGACGGGAATCGAACGCAAGATCTTTAGATTCGTAGCGCGGCGCCTTACCTCAACGCCACATCGTTCACATAGAAAAGATATTTTTTTTACAATATAAATTTTTTGTTTGCTCCCAGAGCGGTTACAAACATACATACAAACATACATGCAAACATACATACAAACATACATACATACAGGTGAAGCTAATAAAAGCGTGTTTAAAAAAAAAAAAAAAAAAAAAAAAAGCTGTACGTAGTTGAACCGTGACAAAAATTAGTACCTATCAACTTTTGGTGAACTCAAATTGGTAGCATGTCGTCCCGTTTAATCATAGTTTTTGATATGACAGTATAGGACAATATTTCGTATAAATGTGTACGAAGAAAATTATTTTTAACAGATATTTGTAAAAATAGAATACATATATATGTTACGGTTAATGTAATTATTTGGTATCGACTAATTAGTATTGAACATTAATAATAACCGGTGATAACAATAACCAAATAAGCCTGTTAAATTGAATAATTTAGGATAATTTATCACATTGAGCGGTTATTATTAACGTCTACCAAATAAGATTGTTCAACGCGTTTACCTAGAGATGTCAATCATTAAGTTATAACTAATTGATCACATCGAAGAAACGTCCTTGGTAATTATTAATAATGAACAGTTAACGTGATTGATTTTCATTATTTAATCGCCACCAAACTCATTGGTAATTATTAATAACAGCTAGCTAAAGTGATTAATGTTCATTTATTAATCACATTCAGCAAAAGAGGCGGTTATTATTAATAATCAGCGGCTATTATTACTAATAACCGGATTCATTACTTTTAATCGTAACATATATATTTATAATAGTTGTAACATCGCTTCTCATCTGGGGGAAAGTGCCCCACGCAAATCTTAATTGGGTGTCATTTAAATGTACGCATTAATAAATTGAAATTGAATGGTTGAACAACAGAGCTGTGATGATTTTAAACAAAATTTACCTTTTCTTTTTCAATTTCATACAGTATTTATACATATATATATATATATATATATATATATATAATAGAAAAAAAATATACTTTCGAAGAAATCATCTGTAGAATGCAAAAATGTCTTTCTTTCGGCATTTACTGTTGTACTTCTTAGACATGAAATTCGTCTGCATCCATCATAGAAAATAATTTGAATAAAAATTAATTTAAAACAATAATATGTTCTGCTTGTATTTGCATAAGAAAATGTAAAAGAACATTTTACATTGCTCACAACAAACTAGTTTAATTGGACTTGGGTTCGGGCTTACTGTTAAAAAGACAAAAACCTATGATCGCTAGTGTGTTAATACATGCGTGGCGTGCTCTTCTAAAAAGGCTATATTGATATTTGGATAGCTACAGTTCCGGACAGTTCAAATTTTCACCTGAATTTTCACCTTTGTTTTGGACTGATCTATGAGAAATATCTCTAAATAATAGGCTTTTTGACACCACTGTATGTTTTATTACTGGATTTAGAAAGTCGCTGGCTTCATTTCATCACACCACAGTAATCACATTTTCACTGCCAAAAATACGTCGACAAAGCTTCTTTTTTTAAACACCGGATCTTTGTCAATTGAACTTTTTGAAGAAGCATCCTACACTACAGTTATCACGACTGACTTAAAGGATACTCTTTAAAAAATGTGCTTGTTACACATTTTTTTTTCCTTCTGTAAAGGAAAAGGAAGTTTCCTTCTGACTTTTTATGAGTCATTAACTTCTCAAGCGAAAGGACATTTTATAACTAAACCTCAAATGGAATATTTATTAAAACTGGATTTATATTAAAAGATTATAAAAGAATATAAGTTATAAGAAATACTTTTAAAATGTATTGATTTTTACAACCAGTGTATCTACAAAGATCTATATTATCTACCTATTTAACTCTCTCTCTATATATATATATAGGGGAGAGTGGGGTACAATGGACAGGTCCCTATAATTATTTATTTTTATGGTTCATATTTTGGTACATAGATCACAGCATTGCAGTGATGAATTTTAGCGAACAACTTCATGCCTAACTAATAATTTAGCCACTTTATTCGTGAAGTTTGGTTTACGGTAGCCAAAAGTAAATATTTTTAGTTAAACATTTTTTCTTTTCGTCTTTCAGGAATAATGTTCTGGAACACGCTATTTAGCATAATAAAGAGTTAAGGTCATCTATCATTATATTTAATCTCATTAAAATATTTTTTAAGAGGATTTTTTTTTTAAATAATTTTCTGTCAGAGGTACAGACGAGGTACAATGGACCACCAGGAAGAACAATGGATCATGGTCCATTTAACTCAGATCGCTGTCATAATAAACTGATTTACTAAATGTGCATTTTTGAAGTGTTAGCTATAAACTATATATAAAAATTTCAGAGTTAACATTACTTAGATCTATTATGTTCTCAAAGATAAATAAGAAAGCAATTTACTTTGAGATTTTTTTCTAATTTCTTTTTAGTAACCATTCAGTTACTTTTGTATTCTTATATTTTTATATCATACAACTATAACAAACTAAATTAAATAATGCAATTAAAAAATAATAATACAAATAAATTTGACGAAAAAGACGGTTTTACATTTTGTTGGTTTAATCACAGAAATAAAAGATTTCTATAAAAATAATTTCTATAAAGTTTTTTTTTTTTTTTTTTTTTAGATTCATGCAACGAAAACTTAATTCAGATCTCTACATTTTTTCCTGAGAGTGTTACTATCTCTCTTGTAAATTTTCAAGCTATTGTAATGATGAGTTTTCCAGACCCTACAACTTTACAAGAAAACAGCAGATTTTCACTGACATAAAAATTGTTTGGCGTATCCTTTTCTAATTTTAATTTTCATTAATTTTCATTATTTGTATGAATCGAAAACATAAATAAACAAACATAATGTATTCTACAATTTATACTATTCTTTATCTTGCAGATGTCTAGGGGCTATAAAACTATCTCCACTGACGCATTGACCGTCGTCACGGGAATTCTGCACACAGAATTCCAACTTTTGTATAATTCTCAAAAAACAAGTATACTTCAACTTTGTAATACAGAACTATCGAACTCCGTCTTCCCAAATATTCCGATTCAAACCTATTCTAAAAGCTGGGAAATCCACCCAGCAAAAGACGCTACACCAGAACTAATAAATTGTAACATTAATAGTTTTAATCCCGTCGCCACTGGGGCAATCTACACGGATGGCTCCAAAACAGATTATGGTGTTGCAGCAGCCTACTGTGTATATTTCAACAATGAATCAATTCACCAATGGTCTTGCAGGCTTGAGGACTTTAACTCGGTATTTCAGGCCGAGATTTTTACTATTCTAAAATCTATTGAATGGGTGGAGGAAAACCTCCAACTACATTCCAACTTTAACATCTATAGCGATAGTCTCTCTGGTCTGCAAGCCATTGCCCGCCACCCCCAGTAGCATGTAACGTTGTTATAACTAATATTTCAATGTTTAGACTTATTTTCAACGCTATAACAACGTTATGTGCTACCTTGGACTGAAGAAGGCATCCAATTATATTTAAAATTAAAACAAAATTATTTAACTTAAAATCTTTTTTATCTCTGGCACACGTTTCTGCCCACAAAGGTTTCATCGGCAATGAATTGGTTGACTAATTAACCAAAAATGCCACTGAAAATAGTCTAATTCAATTCACCTTGCCTGCAAATCCTTCATTTGTTAAACAAATATTAAAATCGAATCTTTTTCAAAATTGGCAAACCGTGTGGTATGTCTCTGATAAAGGAAGACATACACATAATTTAATCCCATGAGCCATGAGTAATAACTCGACCCTAACCCCACCAATAACTGCTTTTCTTCTGGTCATGGCCCATTCCCAGTTTACCTCCATCGCCGACGTTCACCCCGGTGACCATGCAGCGAGAAGGGAAATGCTTTGAATTACTATTTTAACTGTGTTCTAACCTCCGCTTACTACATTAGAAACTCCTGCCCTAGACAAGTAAAGTGACTAGATGATATTTTAACCAGATCAAACCAAATAAATAAACTTAACAAAATCTTTAACATCTTAATGGAAATTACTAATGCAGGAGATTGAAATTAATAAATAAGTTACTACCTACTGGCTCTGGCTGGACTTTAGGATCTCCTAAAAGTCTGTGTCCACAACTGAGATTCCCTCCTAAATGCTCATGTGTGTGCTTCTTCGAAGTTTTCAAGTGTATATTTCATCTAAGTGCAATTAGAGTATGTGATCTTCGATACCTGCTGCCCCTTGTCGCAAGGGGCGCTGCCTGGCAACAGGTAATTGGTCTTCAGCATTCATCGTCTACAGTTTTTCAAAGTCTTCCATACGAACTTTAAACGAACTCTATGGACCTTAATAAACCCAGATCAACCAATTATTCAATTACATTTAATGTTCAACCAGCATAGTGCCCATTGTCGCGTAGGGAAGAAATCCCGGCACATAATCTTATTTTAACCTTATTCGCCCTTTGTCGGTCTTGGGCTACAAGTCTGACGAAACTTTGTATTATTATTTTTCTTTTTTTCCCTTTTGGTTTTCTATAAACCTCGGAGAAGTCCGCTTTGTCTCGACATTGAATCGCTGAACATCGCTCCAAGAGCGATGAGCGGGGGCTGCTCCCTGTTAAATGTATGCTATTAAAAAATATACTACATCAGTATGCTTTTTAAATTTGACCTGTCGTCCATAGTATTCCATGTCATGGACCTTTGTACCCGGTGGTCGGGGTACAATGGTCCATGTCAGTAGTTATTAAAAAAAATACATTAGGAAAATAAACATAATTATTGCTTTTGATTGAGTACCTCATAAGACCCAATATATAAGTAATATACACAAATATTTTCAATAGCGAGAAATTATTACTTTGTGAGTAAACACCTAAAATTTCCAAAATTGGTCTATTGTACCACACTATCTCCTATATATGCTTAAGATGCTTTTTGCTTCCACTAATATAAAATATTTGAATGTTTCATTAAGAAATATAGTTTATTTCCTCTTTAAAAAATAAAATAAAGTAAAATAAAATAAAATTGAATAATATTAGTAATAATAATAAGAAGAATAAGAATAATAATAATAGTGGTAGTAATATTAAAAAAAAAAAAAAAAAAAAAAAAAAAAAAATAATCAGAATAAAAATTTCTTTTTCTCGTAAATTTCAATTATTTATTTATTTATTTATTTTATCAATAGATAGTTTAACTGTATCTAAAAATTTATTTATACCGTTATATTTTTTATCAAAACAGCTGAGAAACATTTTACTATGTATATAAAGCTTGTATTTACGCGAAAAAATTATAAAAATTATTACAAAAACGCAATGCTTATTGACTAAAATAAAAATAAGTAATTTTACAGCCATTTGGTAATCTGGATACAGTTGAAATTAACTTTTAAAGCTTTATTTATTTACTTTTTTAATTAGTTGTAAAAATCATTGTATGTAATTCATTTTTACATATCATAATAAGTCCTAAGGTGTTTATTGTTCATTAGTTATACGATTTTGTCTTACTACTTTCTTTCTTATGTATAAGAAAAAAATATTGCATTCGTCAAAAGTTTTGACTACCGTTTCCCCACGAAATTAAACTTTGAGATAACTCCTGATTAAGATGTCACCAGTTTTCGAGAATCTCTCTGTGTGTCTGTTGTGTGTATCCAAAATTTTGTGCACGTTGTATCTCGTGAACCGATGGAAGGAATTCAATATATGGACATATTGGGTTGGGCCTTGACTTAAGGGGTATACCAAAGGTGGTCCAAATCATCCAAATTCAAAAGCCCATATTATTCTATGGCTAAAATTGCTTATAGAATTCAATATTACCTAATTGTTATTTCTAAATTTCGTTTTCACATTCTGAAAATACTTAATCGTTAAATTAGTACTCGTTTTCCATTTTTTGTTTTAATTTTCAGTATGAATTTTGAGTTAAAAATATGAATTTTCTCTAAATGCATTTGTCTCGTTTTTTCAGTTGTAAAAAAAAAAAAAATCAATTTTGGGGAAATGAGCACTAATTTAACGGTTCTAAATTTTCAGAATGTGGAAACAGAATTTAAAAATATTAGTTAGGTAATGAGTAATTCCATAAACAAATTTCGCCAAGGACTTACATGGGATTTTGTGACTAGAAACGGGGAAATCACAAGAGGGAGTAGGTAGCCTTAAGTTGGTTCTAAATAGCTTTTGATTCATATCACTCAGCAGGTGGAGTTCTCATACAGCATTTTCGAAAATTTTAATACGGCAATATAGGACGAAACTTTGTATAAATGTGCGCAATGAAAATTTTTACTAACGAATCTTGAAATTAAAAAGGATTTTTTATTTTTCAACTGGGAAAATTTTTGTATATGTAGGACCATCGCTTCATCCCCGCGGCGAGTATTCTGTAGGGGTGGTTATTTTTTGAAAAAAATTCGACAATAACAAACGGTTGAACCAGAAATTTGTGATAATTTAAAACAAGTTATAGTCCGAATAAACTACTACGTCCGAAACGGCAAAGAAAAATGTTTGAGATAGATGCATACAGCTGTTTCGGTATCCTTAAGCGTACCGTCTTCAGTGCAAAAAGAATTCTGAATCTGAAGAAGTGCTCGTACAAGTTCCAACGCCAAGACTCCTGTTATTATAATTTATAGTCCCTTCCCCCCTCCCCCCCCCCAAAAAAAAAATTATTGCCTCTGACGTTGTCTACAAGGCTTAAATCTGACTTTATGCGACATTTAGAGTCATATTTCTCTGGTAGGAAAATCGTCTGACTTCACAATGAAAGGTACTTTTTATAAATAATTTGTAATACGTAATTTCGAGCAGGAAAATCTAGAAGAAAGTTTTGTGATGACCACAACAAAGTAGTTTCTAATGTAGTTTATTGAATGAATTATTTATTAGTTTACTTTGTGATTTTAATATCAAATAACTCATTACCTTTACCTATTTCTGTATTTTAGATGGTATATTAAAAATTCAATGTCTCTATTAAATTTAACAAAGGAGTTAGTTCATTACAAAAAACAACTATTCAGATACTGAATTATATTTAATAAGATATGTGTGCCTTTTTTGTCTCTAAACATTGTAAAAATCTTCAACTAAAGAAAATATTTATTTGAACAGCGAAAAGCTACAGGAAAGTATCCAATCATAAAACTATTTATAGATATCGGTTAGCTACCCTTATGAAACATGGAAGTGAAACATTCTCATTGGTTCAAAGAGCAATAAAATTTCTGTTATTTTATTAGATCCAGAAAAAAAAAAACAGCTATTTTTTTTCAGTAAGTTTTATGATTTATTTTATCGCAGACAAGTTGAAATATTAATAAATATAAACTATTCGCTAGAGGAATGCTGTAAGAATGAAATTTTAGTCAGTGAATCAATTTTTTACCGATACCATTTTTCAATGAATTATAACTATGCATGAAATTAAAATTTTTATAATAAATCCCAAACATGATCCAGTTTTATTTATTCATATTTTATTAAAAATTATGAAAGAATTATTATAGAGGATGATATTAAAATACATCACGAAATAAATAATACAAAATGTTTATATGCAATTCTTCTGATAAATTACAAACATTTTGAAAATTCCTCAAGTACTATTCATTTGTATCATACCTGTAAGGTTATGTGCCCAAAAATACAGTTAAACAAACCACGATTAAAACCATTAAATATTTTAGACAAAATCCTTTTTATCTAAAATATTAAATGGTTTGAATTATTTGACACTTTGAAATTTAAATAAATATGATTCGGTATGTTTGTTAACAAATAAGCCTTATTTTTCCCAAATCAAAGCTATAAACGCAGAAATTTATTGTAAGATTTTTTTTTTTTTTTTTTTTGCAGTAAATTGTACGTTTTTTTTTAATTTTTCGAACATTGATTACATAAACCTACATCTAAAATTTTGATTTCATAATTTTGGCTGATTGTGATATCTTTTGGTGTGCTGAAACGAAAACTGAAATAAGTTTCTCTTTATCACGTATAAAATTTTGTCAAACATTGTCTACCGATGCAATTTCTTCTGTGATTCTTCATTAATGTAATTATATGGTATCTTTTATAGAATGTTTACTAATAATGGAAACATACTAAAAACTATTGAAAATGAAAGAAAAACAATTGTAGATAGACCCCCTAAGTTGGCAAAAATCAATACTTCATAGAGAAAAACTGGCTTCCAAAAAATATAAGTTTCAGCTATCAAATCAACTATCAAATCAAATTTTGTCAACATTGTTTTTGTCGGTGTGTGTTGTTATTCATTCGAAAACAAGAACATGCAAAATGCATTTATATCATGAATATACATTCGAAATTATTTGTATGTGCTAAATGTAAAACAAACCTTGAAATTTCTGTTTACTTTAAAAGTCATTTAAAAGTTGTTTGTTTAATCACAAGATGTGTTATTTAAAACAGCATAAAACTTTGTAAAATGTTAAAAAAAAAATGCATTAATATACGATTTTTTATTTCCTCTTTTCATTAATGATGTTATTTTATTTTATTTTTGAGTTTTCCTTTTCGAAAGTAAAAGTAAAATAAAAAGTTTTTTTTTTTTTTTTTTTTTTTTTAATGAAGAAACATAAATGAAAGGAAACTAAATCGATTCTTTTTTTATTTTTATTGTTTTATTTAATGACGACACCGATGAGATTGTGTTTTAATTCAAGCTTTAAAGTAAATGGTGAAAAAAAGTATGAAACGATGATGTCGAACTAAATAGATTTTTTCTTTTTCACAAATCCCGACTGTTTTTATTTATTCTTACCAATATTTCAAAGGAAATGTATAATCGAATTTCATTCGCTTCTTTATTCGAAAAGCTATGACATTTAAAGATAAATATTCAATTTTGTTTAAAAACAAAAAAGTGTATAATGTTCGTAAATGTAATTTTAAAATATATAAAATAGTAAATGAAAGAAATGCATTACGCGAAAAGAGTTTCATTATTTATTTGTTTATTTAGTTTGGATGTGAATGAGATTGGGAAATAGAAAATTTAGATTAATGCGTTCTTTTCGAAAAAGCGAGTAATAAATAATATATCTCATAGTGTTATTTGAAACTTTTGACGAAGATTTTATATGATTACTAAATTTATTTAAGTACAGATCAAATTTTCATGGACTTATATTAATTAAAATTTGTCTAAACGAAAGGAATCCCGCTATATTTTCTGTAATTTATAATGTTAGTTAAAAGAAAAAAAAAATTGAAAGTCTGTAACACTAATAATAACAATAATGATAATAACAATAATGATAATAATAATAATGATAAATGCCAATTACATTACATAATGAATCAATTTTCTGCATCATGCCATGAAAATGAAATTAATTAAAGGCAAAATAGTTTTTATTTCTAGTTAGGCTGTGTAATACACCTTTCTTTTACAGCTGATAGACGAGAAGTGCCATGTCGCGCTCGTGGGCGTGATCGGTAGGAATTCCCGTGATTTTCTCTGAAAGTCATGTGAAAACCCTTTAGAAAAATCTCTAATGGAGTATATTTCACCATGGTCTAGGTTCATCTAATAAATATAATGCATGTACAACCCCTGGCAAAAAGTATCCGATCACCGAAAACAGTGCTTATGATACGTTAAAACATAAGGTTATTTTTTCACAAATTCAAACTTTTTTCAAACCTATGAGTATGCTTTTGTGAAATATGACTAATTTTGTCAAATTCTATTAAATAGTAATAGAAATTACAATATCAGTTAAGAGTTTACACGAGAAAATACGTTGAATCACAAAGGAAAAATATTTCCGATCATCATTGTGTGGAGAAAAAAGTATTTGATCGCAAACAAAAGCAACACAGTTAAATGATATATGCAATTTTTTTTTACTCGGCGCATGCGTTCAAGTTCGAAGAAGACGGTATAAAAGGTCAAATTGTAGTTTGAAAGTTACAAGTTAGTTTCGCATCTGCTGAAGTATGGCTCGAAAGAGAGAATTATCTAATGATGTAAAACTTTTGATTGTTAAACGCTTAAAAAGCGGAATTTCCCAAAGAAAGGTTGCTAAGACATTTGGATGTGCTCAAAGTACTGTTTGCGAAATTTGGAAGAAATATCGCTTAAGAAATGATGTAAGAAATCTGCCTCGAAGCGGTCGACCACGAGTAACATCAAGTAGACAAGACAGGAAATTAGTTGATCTTGCCAAATCTATGCGAAGGTGTACGTCTAAACAACTGAATGCCGAGTGGTCAAAGTATGGAGTAAAGGTATGTGCACGTACAGTGCGAAATCGTTTAAATAATAAAGGATATCACTTCTGCAAAGCCAAAACCAAGCCATATATGACTAAGAAACACAAGAAAAATCGTCTTCAATGGTGCAAGAAATACAAATGCTGGTCTTCTGATGATTGGAAGAAGGTTATTTTCAGTGACGAATCTCGTGTTTGTCTAGGAACTGGGGATAACCCTGGAATGTTTGTGTGGAGGAGAGCTGATGAAAATTTCAAAGAAGATTGCCTAAAAACTAAAGCTAAATATCAGCCTTCATTTATGGTGTGGAGTTGCATGACATCTCAAGGAGTTGGTAAATTGTGTATAGTGTTGCAAACAATCAATTCAGAAGTATATGTTAACATTTTAGAGCATTATTTGATACCTAGCATCGAGGAAGCGTTTGGTGACTCCTCCGATTTCCTATTTCAAGATGATAATGCGTCCTGCCATAGAGGTAAACGGGTCAAGGATTTCTTAAATAAAAACGGAAATTCTCCAATAAAGACTCTGAACTGGCCTGCAAATAGTCCTGATCTTAATCCGATCGAAAATATTTGGAATGTTTGGAAAAATAATATAGAAAAGAGAAGACCGACCAATATGAATGCACTTCGTCTAGCCATCAAGGAAAGCTGGAAGGAAATTCCATCACATTTATGTGAAAAGGTTGTTGAATCCATGCCCCGCCGTTTAAAGGCAGTTATTAGAGCAAAAGGAGGACCAACCAAGTTTTAAATTGAAATTTATCGAATATTTTTTTCCCGGTTATGTGATGATCGGACATTTTTTTCTTTGAATACTTTATATTAATTTTCCTCTGTATTGTAAAAATTAATTGCAATTTATGGTATTATTTTTTATCATGTCACAAAGTAAGATACTTTTGTAATAAAAAACTTTATTTTAAAAAATGTAATAAATTTTTAGAAAAATAGCCTTTTATAGTAACGTATCTTAGACACATCTTTCAGTGATCGGATACTTTTTGCCAGGGGTTGTAGATACATTATGGTTTTGAATATCTAATTTATTATGTCGCGATAAATTTTCTTTCAGGCAAAATATGTTTGAAATTTGGTAAATCAGTTACTAACAAAGGAAATAGGAATAAATAAAATCCTTATTCAAATCGAAGCATAAATTAAATTAAAGAACATGTTCGAAAATATATATTACGGTACAAATTTTGCGTAACTATCCCTCATCCCCTCCCAATTCTAAATATGGCATTTAAACTTGTAACTGTTTTTATCAAAACAAACGAAAAAAACATCATAAAAAAGGATGTATGATGTTGTATAGTGTTTAACTCATGTCTACTAGATACCACTTTTGAAACTCGCGAGTTATACCAGTTTAGTACTTCAACAAAAGTTTTAGATATTTATTACATTAAACGAATAATTTTCCAGAAAATAAATATTGAATTTAATTTTAAAATAATATTAAAATAAATATTAACAAATTATTATTGTGGAATAAAGTGAAAAAAAAAAAAAAAAAAAAAAAAAAAAAACATGTACATTTATAAAAAATGATAATATTTTTTAAATTGCAAATTTGGTTTCTAGTTAATAATAACTATAGTTAGAAGTTAAAAAAAGTAATAATCAAAGCATCAACACTTTTCGAAATAAGCAGAAATATGAAACAATATTTACCATAATTATTTTCATTAGAAACTTGTTTAATATTGAAGCTCACATCGCGAACAATTGGAAACTTATTTGTATTTTCCTCCAGATAGCCTAACATATTTATCTTTTCCTTCTTTGTAAAATGCGTATATAATCAAACATTGAAATTTCGAAGTATACTGATTGTGAATTAGTGAAACAATTTTGAGAAACTTTGTTCTTGCGCTCAATTTTATTGTCAGTTCATCCAATAACACGAAAAATTTGAGAGTTATTTAATAAAATATTTAAAATAGAATCTGAATACGATATCGAGTGGTTCAGCTGCTGTTCGTTTAGAAACTTCCATACGAATAATTTCTTGAATTATAACTTAATTAAAAAGTGTGGAAAACGCTTGTTTTTAGCAACGTCAATGTAAAATATTAATGAAAATTTACATAAAACAAATACAATAGTAACAAATATAAGTATGAAATTTTTAATCAAATAAAAAATAAAAATTATTTTTCCTCAAATCATGCATTTACTTCAATTATAAATGAAAATACATCTCCTCTGTTTTTATAAAAGTTTCCTGTGAGTTTCAAACGCAGTACCTATTAGTTCGATATAATAATCTTATCCCTATAATATTCCTCCCTAGTTAGAAGGCTTGTTTTGTTTGTTTTGAAGGAAACAGATGATACTTCATACGTTATATCTTTAAAAGGTATGATTGCTCAAAGTTTACATTTTATCTTATGGCCATGATATAAAATTAATCCTTATTTTGGTTTTAAAAGAATTTTTCTTCTGATTCATACTTCCTCTTTATAAAATTGAAAAAATGTCCGTACCGAACTATTCACGGGATAAAATACACAAAAACTCCCGTAAAATTAGGCTTTGGACAATTAAAAGACCTTTGGTTTAAATAATTATAAGATAAAATTTTTTTTATAAACCATGTTTTTTAATTTTCTGTTGAATCATATAAACGCTACTGAAGGCAGCCGGAACCCCAGCAATTGGATAAAAGTATTAAAAAAATTCCTTGCTATCGTCTTTTGAGCTATTATAAAAGTTTCAAATGGCTATCTAGCCGGGAAGTTAGTTAAAAGTTGATTGCAAGCTTTGTACTGGAAACGCTGCCGAAGGCAGCAGGGTCCCGAAGCAATTGGATAAAAATATTTTTAAAAAGCATTTTCACGGTATTCTGAACTGTTCCGAAAGTTTCAAATGTCTAGCTACTCGGGAAGTTAGTTAAATGAATTTTCTGTTGAATCATACGAACGCTGCCGAAGGCAGTAGCGATCTGAAACAGTTGACTAAAAGTATTAAAAAAAATATATTGCCACCGTGTTCTGAGCTATCCTGAAAGTTTCAAATATCTAGCTAGTCGGGAAGTTAGTGAAAAATCGATTGCAAGCTTTGTACTGGTAACGCTGCCGAAGGCAGCAGGAACCCGAAACAGTTGGCTAAAGGTATTAAAAAAAAAGCATTTTCACCGTGTTCTGAACTATTCTGAAAATTTTAAATGTCTAGCTAGTCGGGAAGTTAGTTAAATAAATGTTCTGTCGAATTATATAAGCGCTGCTGAAGGCAGCGGGACCTGAAATAGTTGACTAAAATTATTAGAAAAATGTATTGTCATCGTGTTGTGAGCTGTCCTAAAAGTTTCAAATGTCTAGCTAGTCGGAAAGTTAGTGAAAGATCGATTGCAATCTTTATACTGATAACGCTGCCGAAGGCAGCAGGAACTCGAAACAGTTGGCTATAGGTATTTAAAAAATGCATTTCCACCGTGTTCTGAACTATTCTGAAAATTTTAAATGTCTAGCTAGTCGGGAAGTTAGTTAAATAAATGTTCTGTCGAATTACATAAGCGCTGCCGAAGGCAGCGGGACCTGAAATAGTTGACTAAAATTATTAGAAAAATGTATTGTCACCGTGTTGTGAGCTGTCCTAAAAGTTTCAAATGTCTAGCTAGTCGGAAAGTTAGTGAAAAATCGATTGCAAGCTTTGTACTGAAAACGCTGCCGAAGGCAGCAGGAACCCGAAACAGTTGGCTAAAGGTTTTAAGAAAATGCATTTTCACCGTGTTCTGAACTATTCTGAAAGTTTCAAATGTCTAGCTAGTCGGGAAGTTGGTTAAATAAATTTTCTGTCGAATCATATAAGCGCGACTTGAAATAGTTGACTAAAATTATTAGAAAAATGTGTTGTCACCGTGTTGTGAGCTGTCCTGAAAATTTCAAATGTCTAGCTAGTCGGAAAGTTAGTGAAAAATCGATTGCAAGCTTTGTACTGATAACGCTGCCGAAGGCAGCGGGAACCCGAAACAGTTGGCAAAAGGTTTTAAGAAAATGCATTTTCACCCTGTTCTGAACTATTCAAAAAGTTTCAAATGTCTAGCTAGTCGGGAAGTTAGTTAAATAAATTTTCTGTTGAATCATATAAGCGCTGCCGAAGGCAGCGGGACTTGAAATAGTTGACTAAAATTATTAGAAAAATGTATTGTCACCGTGTTGTGAGCTGTCCTGAAAATTTCAAATATCTAGCTAGTCGGGAAGTTAGTTAAAAATCGATTGCAAGATTTGTCCCTGACAAATACACAAACACACAAACACACAAACACACAAGAATCGAAGTTAATAAAAACATGGTAAAAATGGCTCTTCTACCTTCTCAGCGCAGTTAATAGGCGCGTAGTGAACACGACATTTACGCTTAGAATAATGAGTTTAAATTTACCCATGGGAATTTTATAATACGTTTATAGACATTAGTGTTAGACATTAATCAAATAGTGAAAACGAAAATGTATGTTGTGGACATCACACGATATTCTTCCATATTATCTTACTAGCAGGCTTTGTCCGCTTCACTGGACATTATACTTAAATGAGTTGTCAAAATCCCATATCATTATTAATAACCTAAGTTCCCGCTGTGTTCGGAAGAAGTTTTTCCCGCTCTCAACGTGAGGAGTCCGGATCCACACTGCCTTCGGCAGCAACTTACCCGCTTTTTACTTCCCCTTCCCCAGCGGGTATGGAGTTTTGCGGAATCCCACCAAAGTACATAATTCTCACGCTTAATCAACATCCACATACTAAAATTCGCCATTTTAATACACGTGTATTGCCCCCTGACAACGGGAGGGGGGGGGGGAAATTTCATAAAACACCATTACAATAAGTGTATAAATAAACTATATACGCATCAAATTTTGTGGCCGCAGATTACATACATTTCCCAAGACAAATTTAGCGCTAACAGGGAAGGTCTCGAGTTTGCTCCTTCGTAAACCCCCCCCCCCCCCCAAAAAAAAAAAAAAAAAAAAAAACGAAAACGTGTTTTTGGAAATTTCCTAAATTAGACATATGGCTGTTTTCAATACCTTTGCACTGTTTTTAGTAGAATTCTACTCAAAATTCCGGAATTTCTGAACTCCCCCTCCCCACCTTTATGAATAAAGAATTCCAAAATCGCACGTAATGTTTTATTTATACTAAAGTCTAGTCCCCCTCATGTGCAATTTCTTCACTGTGAAGTAATTAGGAGCCGAGTTATTCTTGCAAACATTTTTACTTCCTGCTCCTCAAGAGGAAGGGCGGAGAATTTCCATAAATCCTTTTACTTTAGGTGTCGTATATATATAAATAATCCAAGCACCAAACTTTGTGACTGCAGCTCTCATAAATTTCCCAGGACAAATTTAGCTCTATTAGGGGTGTCTCGAATTTGCCCTTCGTAACACGTACTACCCTCCCCCACCCAAAAAAAGTGGCAGATCACAAAGAAACAAAAACGTGTTTTGGAAATATCTTAAGAAGACTCATGACTGTTTTCAATTTTTTTTTTTTTTCCATTTTCGGTAGAGTTATATTTAAAATTATATTTAAGAATTTGTAAACATTCCCGCCAAAATTCGATTTCCTCCTTCCCTCCCCTTAAAATTCGAATTTTTCTAAATTGCAGATAGTATTTTGTTTGTGCTCATTTGCAGTCTCCCCATGTGCAATTTCTTCACTGTGAAGGAATATGGAGCCGAGTTATACTTACAAATGTATTTTTTCCTTCTGTTCTCTCCAAGGAGGTTAGCGGGGGTAATTTCAATAAATACCGTTACTTTAGATGTCGGATACATATAAACAATCCAAGCACCAAAATTCGTGGCCGCAGCTCCCATAGATTTCGCAGTCATGATAAACACACACAACACATAAACAGATAAAGCCAGACAGACACTTTCTAGAAATTGTCAAATTGTGTTCAGGACATCTCCGAACATAAAAATTCATTGAAAACCTATATTCAAAAACTTTCAAGAATCCAATACTTTCTTCTTACATTTATAGAAGTATGTAATAAGAGGAATAGTTTAGGGCCATTAATACAAACTAGCGGTGTTTTTGCGAAAACAACAAAATAAAATACAGATATACTAAGCAAGAATTTCGAGAAATTATTATTGCGGCTCTAATACACAATTTTCACAATATTTCATTTTGACTTAGTATGAGAGCTAATTGGTTGATTTCCCGCACTGAATTTCACCCGTGACTGATTTTATTCCATACATACAAGTTGATTAAAATAAAAAAAATTATATTACCCGCACTTTTCAGTTGAAAGCGTAAATCCTTTTTATCCGATTATGATAGGTGAATGACTTATGGAATGCGCTCATGGAACAAATTCCATAAAAACAAATTGAAAATATATCGAAGTGAATGTCTCGGAAATGAGTGCATGGACTATTTCAATATATATTACTTAGTTTTTATAAAAGCTAAAGCACATATATTTGTTTAGACTTAAGTACGTTTCAATATCTTACATAATCATTTGCATAGAATTATTGACAATGAAATATTTATAGTAAAATCCAAGGAAAAATATTAACAGGCTTGAAGTATTTAAAGGTTTCGAAAGCTGTTGCATAACACAATCGTAAGAAACATTAAACACTTAGGACATTAGGACATTCAGCTATGCCCGAAGTGAAAATGCCTTATTCGGGAAGGGAAGTTTCCATTACTGGCAAGAAACCTAGTTAAAATCATCGGTTCACTTTCTTCGCCATTGGTCTAGTGACCGATCTGGAAGTCCATTTATGATCCTGGATACATATGCAGTGTGTATAGGCATATATATTTAATGAATGTACAAATTTGATTTATTCAACAAATTTCAAATTGTGTAATTATTGAAATCATAAATACATAATTTTTCAGGAATTTCCACCACTGGATTTTATTGCATGGTTAATTGTCTTTTACAGTATGCATTTTGATTCATTGATTTATGTATGGAATTTTATTTTTATACCAATACATCTATAAAGAATTGCGTTATAATAGTAAGATTAGCTACCTAATACCTCATTTGTAAACTTTATAAATATATAGCAATAAAAAAGTAAATAAAAGAAAACTAATTAATTATTTTAAACATATAAATATAATTATAATAATAATAAATTACTACATTAAACACTTCTTAAAACGCCCTGATCGATCGTAAATTGAACATTCTTCAAAAGAGTGTCTCCTTATTCCTCAGAGCCCCACCAGAGGCCCAGCAGTTCTGCGCTCAGAACTGGTAGACGGGAAGTGTCGGGTTCGATCCCAGATCGTGCTAGTTGGCACAGCCGCCAAAGTTTTCTTTCTTTCTTTCTTTTCTTTTTTTTTTTCGTTTAACTCGCATAAATAGGGTCTAGGATTCCCTTAGAATGTATAGGTACAATAAGGGCAATCTACCTATAGGCCTAAGACCTTAGTGTAGTCATTCGGTTCTAAAACCCCACAACCTACAAACCTTATTCAATAGGTGCTTAATAAAACAAATCCTGCTATTTAAATGTACAAAACATACTGGAAGAAAAAAATTAAAGTAAGAAAAATTAGAGGAAAGTTAAAGCAGAAAGGCAGCCAATCGAACGCAGAAAAATATATATTTGTAGATATATTGTATGCTAGTATAATCCTCATTAAAATAAACAAATTTTGGTTTTTTTTTTTTTTTTTTTAAATCTAATTTCACTATGATTTATACGCAGCATTTATTAAAAATTATGCAATACATCTGTGCACAAACTTTATTTTATTTTTTTTATTTGAACTTTTTTCTAAATTTAAATTATGGAACCTTAAGGTGAACGAGAGATTAATAAATATATATATACAATAAACAAATAAATAATTACATAAATTAACATGCTTTAAAAATCTATATAATTTGTACAATATTGCAATATGATCTAACGGAGTTTCTTTCACATTAATAAAACAAAAGTAATAAGAATGTTTGTATACTAAAAGCTGCAGTCCTGATATATAATACCACTATAATAATTCTATTTTATTGCATCAGAAACACTTTGCTTTAAAACCTCATTACAGAATCTTGTTAATTTAAAGTTATTGTTACAGCGTGGAAAAGATGTCTTGCAGAAACATATTTTACATTAACAAAAGGAATGTCATCAGTGTGGTAAAAATTAATATGTACATCGTAAACAATGTCTAGGATTCACCACGCTTAAAATAATGTTTCCCTTTAATTATAATAATGCTGGGTATTTAAAAATATTGATAGAATTATTTTGTTTATTTACATAGTCGGTTTATAATTACTAGCAATAAAATTGAAATGCGTTTGGTGTATTATTAAAATACAGATTAAAATTTTACTTTACGAATTTTAAAGGTCAACAATTTGTACTGTATTTTTTAAAATATTCATCAACAATTTTTCTCATGTTTCATTTTTGCTTTATTTACGAAATATCCTTAGATTGTCGATTTGAAAACTTAAACTCTATTCACATTACCTTAGAAAAGGTCTGATGTTTAGAGTGTTTGCCGTAGAAACTCTCACAAATGTCTATTACAGAGTTTTAAAAAAATAGTTTATAGATAATTTTTGCGATACAGAATATGATTTTATTTGGATTTGTACATAAAGAAAAATTTTTATCCATTTAATACGTTTTTAAAAAAAAAACCTATAATATACAATATACATTAAATTATTTTATTTATCACACATTCGTCTTATAATTAGAAGTAATAAACTATCATCGTGTTTAATCTGTTTTCAAAATAAAAATAAAGAAAGGAGTGTACAAATTTTAAGTATTCATATTTTGTACAAGAATTTCTGTGTATATACGTACGATTTTCTCATTTTAATTTTATAATTGGAAAAACATTCTCATTTTTTTTCAACTTTACGTATTTGTTCACTTTGTAATAAAAAGTTTTCACAAGAATTTTAATAAAGATGTTTAAGGAAATACAGCTCATGTTAAAATAGTGTTAAATAATTGTAGTCACGGAAGTATGCATCTTTAACTGTAAATTAACAGATTCTCTATTTAAAAATATTTTGATTTATAATCAGAGGCAATATTTGGTGATTGTACTAAAGAAAAAAAAAATTATAAGAATCAAATTTTAAATAATTTGATTCGTAACATATCAGTTACCTAGAAGAACAATTACTGTCTTCTTTGGTAAAAACGTTTCTTGCCTCTCAATACCAATGTCTTTCACCTAAGACGTTTAGCTCTTTATTATATGTAAGCCAATTAGTATTTATAATCTCATTCACTTTCTTTTAAAGCTTTAAAATTTGTAACCCTGCTATGAAAATTAATATAGGATAGTTTTGTGAATATATAGTTATACATAGCAGCAAAATTATTGAAGCACGCATTTTCATATATTAGAAAAGAAGAACCTACAGAGTCTTTACCTGTCCCCCAATTATACCACCAGAGAGCAACAGGCGGAACACCATTCAACTAGAGGAAAAGGAGGAATATTCGTAATGAACCTGGCAGCGGTAATCGCGCGCAGCAGAAGACGTGAACGTACACTGAAAGACGGACGAGTTCTGACTCGTAAAGTGAAAACTAAACAGAACTGTTATAAAATGGTTAAAAACTCTGAAAAGACGATCGTTAATCTTTAAGTGAATTATGTTACTACCTATATATATAATTTTAAATACATATAATATAGCTTAGTACATTTAATTAAAAGTTGCAAAAGGTAATTGATCGAAATTCTTATTTGAATTATGAGTGTTTCCTGAATTTACTTCTTGTTTAAATATAAGATGTTCGGCATCTCGACATATATGCGTGTATATATATATATATATATATATAGTTTGATCGCTAATTTTTTATCTTCAACTTACTTTTTTATAAACAACATAAAGACTAAGGTCATGACTTGACAAATATTTACTTAACAAAACAGTATTAGATGCACATGTTTAAAAGAATTATTGATAGCCTTTCAATAATTTTGCTGTTGACTGAAAACTCAAAAGCTATATGAATTTTGTAGGTATAAACTATTTGCAGAGAGAAATTAAAAAAAAAAAAAAAAAAAAAAAAAGATTTAATGTGCCCAAAACTTCAATGACATTAAACGAGTAATGATTTTAAGATCAACAAACAGGAAACATGTGTTTTGTTAGATGCAAGGCTATTCATAAAGTAACTAACATACATCTTCTATGCGGTAAGATGGCACTAGCATCCCTATTTTGCTTTCGAAGTATCCACCGAATCACTACGCATTGGGGGTATTATCGTTTGTATTGTCTTAAGAATGTGAATGTTTAGAATGTGTGCTGCAATTTAAAACCCTGTGATTCGTGAATTGCATTCGATAATTAGATTTTAGTTGGATAAAAACTGCAAGTATCAATACGACATAATGATTAAGTATAAAAGTATCGATAAAAATATCGATACAACATAATAAGTGATGGAGAATTGAGAGAAGAGAGTATATCAAGTTTAACACATTCGCTGCCACTGACGCGCTGGCGCGTCAGCATGGCGCTACCTCCCATGCCGGTGACGCTCTGGGGCGTCAATCGAGTATGATAAGTAAACTGCTTTAGTTTTAGTTCGGATTTGGAGGTTGAACGATGAGGTTTTTGTGGCACGTTAGTGAAGCATTATTTTTATATTTTCAGTGCGTGGTTTTTAAATTTTGTGTTTAAATTTTTTTTTTTTTTTTTTTTTTGTGCAGCCAACGTTTTTAATCATTAAAACACTTTTTTTAAATTCGGCTTCTGAGGATGGATATATAAATTTTGGTGGCAGCGAATGTGTTAAAAATAGCTACGTTAATGATCGCAATGCAGTGCTATATGCCTGGCTGGGTGTTGTTAATGCAGAGTTGTTGGTGAAAATAAAAGAAAAGGTGTCGCAGGAGAGAGAGAGAGAGAGAGGGAGAGAGAAAACCGCCGCTTCTCAATTTCGATAGCTCTCACTACAGTTTCCTCAAATTTCACGAACTTTATTTTGACGTGTTGTTCTTATGTAGTTATTCAAATTTGACGATTCTTGGCTGGTTTCAGATGGGTGTCATTCACTCTATCGTCAGTCATCTTAAGACGAAGGATTATCACTTGTTTCTATGCATGAAGACCTGGCTCACTACAACACTCTGACGAGGACGAGAAATAGCATGCAGCATTCATACATTGTAAAAGTTTCAGGTGGCAATATTGTGAGACAGTTTAATCAACAAGCTGGTGGATCGTTATGTTAAGTGTCTTAACTTTTTAAAGAAATTATATTAAAAATAGCTGAACTATGTACCTTCCAAATTTGAGTAATAAATAATGTTTACTTTCGTTCTTTTCATTCCAAAACTTAAGTTATTTACTTAATATCCCTCGTATATACTCACTCATTTCATAAAATAATATATATATATATATATAGTTGACATTTTCCTTCTTCTCTGAAATTTCATTAAAACTGATGTAGATCCACTGGGTTACCGATTTATGATAGATTTTTCTCTATAAAACATATTTAAATTTATGTACCATGTGTCGCATAAGTCTGTAGATACTTTAAAAATAATCATAAAAGTTCAAGGAATTGGTAGAATTGAATGCGGTTTGTGATAAAGTTATCCGCGGGTAGGGGGATTTGTTTTGGTAAAGAAAAGAAAATAGTTAAATTTTTCATTGATAGACGACTCTGTTTAGATGCGTAAAGAGAAATATGCAAATCAGAGTTCCATAAACAGCACACTCTTTCGATTTATACCTCATTTTTTACTTTCCCTCCTACTTCTGCATACATGAAGTTTTAATTGCGTTTACAGTTTCTAACGTAGCACCTTTTGGCTACCGGAAAATTTTTATTATTTTTTTTAACTTAATCAGTGAAAACCGTTATAGTTCGCTGGTTGAATAAAATAAATATTTCTATGAAATTTTTCTGACAGTCAAAAGGTGCTAAGTGGGCAACTATGATTGCGTTGCTTACTTAATAAATGTTATTGATGAAGATACTCTACCTCAGCTAAGAATCGCCGACTCAAGGTGCAGCTAGTGGTATTGTAGCTCATTTGCAAATTGTAATTTGTGCTGTTGTCCATAGGAAAAAATATATACGTTTTTAAACATTTGCATGCAAACAAAAACAGTTTTTCGTGGAAATGTGTGATTTTCTCACATACGACGCCTTTTATTGATAAAAAAATTAACTGCCATTTTTTTCTTTGCCCAAAAAAAAAAAAAAAATAAATAAATAAAAATCCCCTTTACGGGAATAACTTTTACGCGAACTGCATTTAAATCTACCGATTTCTTCAATTTTTATGATTTTTTATGTCTACTACAGGCTTATGAAACACCCGGTATTATCAACACTATTTTATCATTAAAAAACTGTTTTATGAGCAATATTAACAAAATATTTGTATTGATGTATTTTGAAGCTTAAAGTTTTGATTGTATTAACAGGTTTCAATAGTCAGAAATGACGATAGAAATGTTTCTGGCGATAAAACTTATGATGATAATGTGGATCATTTTTGTTTTTCAAATGCATTAAAATTTCATTATCGAATAATATGCCCTGGCATGATTTCTTTATTATTGAATATCAGATCCTCATATTTATATGTAACATTTAAAGCCGTTCAAAAGTTTATAAAAATTTCTAGAACATATAATCTTATAAATGCCGGTAAATAAAATATGATAAAACTTTTGAAAATGTTTTTCAGGAAGAGATTTGTTTTGCAATAATTAATTATAATATCAACTGAGCATTTAGCTTTTCATTTTTAAAGGTAACATAATTTTATATAAAAACAAACAGTCAAAATTTACAACGTAAATAATTTTAAATGTACACAGTCCTTTTTCCTGTAGGCATGCATTGCTCCGTAAATATATATATATATATATAAGAAATTTTTAAAAGAAGTATTTAAATATATGAAATTAAAATAAAAATTTTGAACATTAGAAAAAACAATAGGAGATTTACAAACCAATGCGCAAAATTGCTGCAAAAGGAAATGTAAAACTTTAATATAGGAATAATTTAACAAATGAAATGAATTAAAACCCCAAAACACACAGAAGTTTTCTTATTTAATAAAAACATTGTTTAGCTAAGCAGCTTTTAGCGCTAGCTTTCTCTGTTTTACATTATATTATAATAATCTTTAATTTTATATCGTATACATATTCATTTTAAAAATATTTCTTATATATATATATATATATATTATACCAAAATGAAAGAGCCTGCTCAAAAAATATAATTTATTGTCACCCATTCCCTGGAATTCCCAAGCATGTCAGATTTCGTGGTTGAAAATCCCTCGACAAAGAAATCACACACCGCGTCCAATAACGCTGTACTTTTAGAATTTGTTTTGCAAGACCATTTCTCAACATGTGATAGAAAGGCAGGTGAGAAGGTGCTATGATAACAAGTGACCCCAACACGAGAAAAAAGTATCTCCTCTGCCAAACATAATTATAATATGTTGATTGATATTAGGGAAAATATAGATATGTTTTTATAATTTTCAACTAGCTACTGATTTTTACACACTGAAATTTTATTATTTTTAAAAATGAGAAACCATTTTCTTGGAAAATGACTCCGTAGTTCAATATACGTTTTGAATAGAGAAATATTCATAAATATTTCTGTTTACACAATTATTATTCAATAGAATTTTTAAAAATTGAAATTATACGATTTCAACTTCTTTTAATTGATTATAACACTTTGCTTAAAATCATAAATAGGTAAATTTTAAATTTTCATTTTATATATATAACAGTTCATGAGATAGAAGAAATAAATCTAACACAAAATGTTTGAGTCTCTTTAGCCTCTATTATAAGAACTTGCATTACGTACACAACTACAATTAAGTCCTAAATGTAACTGCATAGGAATTAATCAGTTTTGAAACACAATAGATTTTCATGAGCCTCCAATTATCTGAAGCGCGTAACGATAAACACTGTGTCCCTAGTTTCATTATCATTTTGAGAAATATTATCTAATGTAAATTTAGTGAAATCTGCAAAATGAGACATTAAAATTGGAATCTATTATATAATTTAGTCCCTTCAACACACAATGCAATAATATAACATTAGAATAGCGTTAATATAACGTATGAAATTACAGGAGAACGTTAAAATAACTTAATTTTATCGAAATATATAGCATAATTAGGCCGGATTTCAGAGAAATTTTGTCGCGCGTTAATGAAATTTAGATTCTTCAGTTATTCAAAATTCGGATGTGATTAAAAGATCTTTATTTATGAATGAACTGTACTCAAAAACTACGTTTTTACTATATTCCTTACTTATTTCGAGACTAAAAAAACAATTATTAAAACTCACGAAAAATAAATAAATAAATAACTACAATTTTTAAAGTTATTGGAATTTCTAAAGTGTTTGGAAATGTATAAGGAAATGGTTTCCTGCAATTCTGGCGACTCTCTTGGTAAAAGTTTTGGAAATACATTATATTACTGCAGTTTCATTTACAAATATACCCAAGAAAAATTTTTCTCTTTCTTCACTGTAATTTGATCTATATCCGTAAACATTACATCAAGGAAATGTGGAAAATTGAAATTAATTAAATACTGTTTAATAGACAAAAATAATCACTATTAGAAATAAAACTTTTAAATATTATATTCTATAAAATTAATTAGGGGATTCGATTAGGGTTCAATTACTGTTTAAAAAAAAAAAAAAAAAAAAAAAAAAAAAAAAATGCAATATTTGAAACCTACACATATACATAAAAAACAAAAATATCTTTACAAAGAATAGTTAACTCTGAGTAAAATGATTTAGTTTTGTCAAAGAATAAATAAATAAATAAATTAATTAATTAATTAATAAAAATAGATAAATAAATAATTTACATAAGATAGTGTTATGTACATACATAAGATAGTGTTAAAAATGAAATCCATTATTTTTTAAATATCTAACAGTGAAAATTAGAGACCACTCTGATAAATCTCATAGTAAAGCAATTTTCAGTCGAGACTTTTAGAGTTTTATAGATATTCTATTTAATGCAGGAGTGTCAGATTTGCGACCTAAGTACTTATCGATTTTCGGTGCCAGAGATTTTTAAATTAAAAATATTTCAACATATTCTTCTCGGAAGAGGAAGAAATTTCTATTGAATCTACTCTGTTTAGAATTCTATTTAAGCGAGTATTGAAAGAAAAAAGGAAACAGTCGATCACACTTATTTATTTTGTAATATTCATTTCGATTTCACTGAAATATATATAAATATATTTCTGATACAGGATGCCATGTGGAAACCTTTTAAAATACAAATACCGCCTTATTGTTCATTTATTGAAAAAAAAAAGATTAAAACATATTTGCAATAACAAATTCTCTCTGTTTTCAATATATTTTATAGTAAACATTTAGTTTTTTCTATATGTTTTTACATTTTAGTTTTAAATTAAAAATAAATAAATAAATAAATAAATAAATAAATAAAGGTTTCGAAGACTCAAATATCACTCTATACTTTTCTTTTAAATTAAGGTTCAGTAAATGAGGAAATTCTGCTTAATATAGATTGTTAAACTCTTCGAACATCCATGTCTATACTAGAATTCGAACTCAGCAACTGAAGGCCAGGGCACTAACATTTCGCTTTCAGATCAGTCATAAAAATGTTATTTAAGTAACCTCCATACATAAAAACTGATACACACATTTATATACGAATTATAAGAAATATCCTTACATTAAATCCTTAAGCTGAAATTAAAAACCTTTTACCTTTTAAAATAATTGATTCATCCAGTGGTAAATAATGTAAATTTACATCTTACACTACATAACTTGCACCGGGAAGGTATTTTCTTCCAAGTATTCACAGATAAAAAAGCACTGTGAATAAGTAAATAAAATATAAGAAAAATTGCAAAAAAAATTACCCTCTTTAATTTCCACAAATGCTAGAGATTACTGATGAATGTATATGCGAAATCTTCGTCTTCTTCTTCCTCTTTTTTTTTTACTGTTGTTACATTTTTTTTAGAGAAAATAAAAACACTTCGTTGTTAAAAATAAAAAAAATAAAAATAAAATAAAAAGGAAAAAACTTATTGTAGTACATTTTAATCAAACACAAAACATTTATACTTTCTTTTCTTTTCTTTCCTGTTTTTTTTTTTTTTTTAATAATAAAATATGTTTAAGCAATTAAGCATCTTGGTTGCTCTCCAGTGTTTGTTATTTCATTTTCATTCGGGTCATACATTTATTATATATATATATATATATATATATATAAATAAATAATGTTAGTTTTTTTTTAGAAGAAGAAGAAAAAATATTAACAAGGATGCGTATTTATTTAGACTTCAATTAAAATAATAAATGTTTCTGTTTTATCTATATTAGATAGGGTTTATTAAAATAAAACTGTAACAAATGTAATTACTTCCTTTAAAAAATATTCTAGATTGTTAAATTTTAGATACAATTATTTTCTAGGAGACGTCTAAAGAAGCGTATGGAAGACACTTGATATTTTTGCCAAATAAAAATTATTGTTTATATATTTCTAATATTTATCTGATGTTATAAAAGCACCGCATAACTGGCGTTCAAAAGGCAACAAAATTAAAAATATTGTTTATATGTTCCTTAATATCTGTCTGTTATAAAAGCACCACATAACTGGCATTCAAAAGAGATAAATACAAAATTTTGAATAAACACCATAAAGTGCTAAAACTCGCAACAATTGTTTCGAGTTGAAAGACGACACGACCCTTTGTTAGGCGAACAAAGTAGGCACGAGAGCTGCAATCAAAGTGGTGTCCTCTTTCGACCCAGAACAATTGTTGCGAGTTGTAGCATTTTATTCTGCTTATTCAAAATTTTGTACTTATTACTTTTGAACGCCTGTTCTGTGGTGCTTTTATAACATCAGACAGATATTGTTTAATATATAAACATTTTTGTACTTATTGTATATCTGATGGTTCAGGAAAATTTCTCATGTAATTCCGTGATTCCCAGATAATTTTAATTCCGTGAAAGAACTTTTGATGGCAGAATTTCTAATGAAAATAATCCACCATGAAATGTCACCCGGAAAGTTTCAGTAAAAGATTTCTGGTAACACTTAATAAAGTGGTTACTTAATTTAGTTAGGATCAGATGAAACAAATCAGATTTGAATATTTCATTATTTTTTAGATTTCCTGAACGAATTTTCCTAAAACCCCATTTAGCAATTTTCTAGTGTTATGTATAAGTTACCAAGCCATTTATATATTCTATATAAATACAGTGGGTAATTAGATTATTGGAGATTATTTTTATTGTAACATTTTTTTTTTTTTTAATTATCTAAAGAAATACTAGACGAAATGGCCTGAAACTTATAACTTGCAAAGATAATTTCAAAACTCATATTTTCCACTAACGATTTAGGCCAGAATGCGATTAGGACGCCAACTACGAATTGAAGAAAAGCGAAAATACTTTGAATCATCTGCATCACAAAAAGCTGCAAGTGACTTAAAACTTTAATATAATGTTGCACATACTACATATAATATTTGTACGTCGTGGTGCGGGAATTGCGCAAATATTTAGACAGATATAATTTTTTTGACAAGTTTTTTGCATATAACTAGAACGGATTTCCATAAAGTTTTACAAAACTCGCTGTAAATTGACAAAACGTTAGAGAAACATTATTATGAAACATAAATTCACACGTGTAATATACGTTGAGATGTGAGAACTTTCTGAAAATATACTTTTACTGCGCATGCGTGAAAGATAGAAAAAAAATTATTGCATAGGTTGAAAGCTAGATATATTGAGCAATTTTTGTCAACAGTTCATTTGAATAAAATAAAAATTAAACAAATTGGAGGCATAAGAACAACCTAGGTTTTAGGCATTTCTCATAGTTGAAATTTCAAAAGGGGTTTCACACATGCCGCGTATTTAATTTGAAGATCCATTTATTTCAACCACGCTTCAAAAGTACTATTTTTTTTTTTTTTGGGGGGGGGGGAAACCCTTAGGAACTCATAATAAATCTCAGTAAATAAATAAAAATATGGTAAATTTACAAGCCTATAAGGGTTTTTTCCCAAAAACGAACTTTTGTAATTCGGTTGAAATAATTGAATTTACAAATTAAGTATGTGAAAAACCCCTTACGAAATTTCAACTCTGGAAAATACCTAAAATTTAACGTTCTTTTGAGGACAATATACTTAATTTTTACCCTATTCAAATGACTTTTTAAAAAAAGTTGCTAAACTTATTTCATTTTTGACCTATGTAATAATCTTCGTGCATTCGCAGTAAAAAAATATTGACTAAAAATGCTCATATCTTAACGAATGTTACACGTGTGAATTTTATGTTTCAAAATAATGTTTCTCTAATGTTTTGTCAAATTTCCAGAAAGATTTGTAAAATTACATACGTCCTAGTTATAAGAAAAAATATAAGTAATTAAAAAAAAAAAGAAAAGAAAAGAAAAAGAAAGAAAGAAAAAGGAAAGAAAATAAAAAAAATAAAATAAAATACCCACCTAAATAATTGCACAATTCCCGCACCAAAACGTACAGTTATGCGCATAGTATGTGCAATAATGTATTAAAGTTATTTGTAGCTTTTTATGATACAAGATGATCCAAAGTATTTTCGCTCTTGTTCAATTTGTGGTTGGTCCCCTAATTGCACTTTAGACTAAATGGATAGTGGAAACAATACGTTTTTAAATGTTCTTTGCATGTATGAAGTTTCACGCCATTTTGTCTAGTATGTTTTTAGAAATTCGAGAAAATGTCAATAATAATAATAAAAATAATATTAATAATAATAATAATAATCTGATCTATCTATCTATATACAGTAGAACCTCGATTATCCGAACCTCGATTAACCGAAACTCACCTCGATTAACCGAAACTCTCCGTTAATCGAAGCCGGTTTCTTCTTCACTTTTTTTTCACTTTCTACTATCATCCAAAATTTTCTCTTAACAAACATGTATTTTTAAATTTTTTTTTTTTTTTTTCCACATTCCTTTTGTATGCAAGACATCCTTTCCAAACTACGAGTGCTGATAAATATTTTAGATGATTATTGATGAATTCTCGATTATCCGAAAATTTCGATTATCCGAAGTAAGTTCGCTCCCAATTACTTCGGATAATCGAGGTTCTACTGTATATATCAATTTGTAAATTTCGTTTTCAGAATCAATGAACCAGTGAGTAAAATATAAAAGATTTAGTTTAATTAAATTCCTCCTACTTATAAAAGCCGATGGCGAATACCTTCAGTCACTGTGGTGTTAATTTTCTCGTAATACATTTATAATTCAAAATTACATAATTGTGGTTTTTAAGCTTGAATTTGTGTAAAGCGCATATGTTATAACCATAAGTTTTATCTTTATAGAATTAGTTATATTTTTAACTTCAAAGAGAAATCTCTCTATATATAAATATATGGCTAAGAGATTTCCATGGACTCTGTCTGTGTGTTGACGCAGTTGATACCAAATTTTCATACTTTACTTAATTTAAAAAAATCTAATAGTCCGATCGATAGGCTGTTTAAGCCGACGGATTCAGAAAAATAGCCCTTTTAATTTGGTACCTTATTTGTAACGGAGTTTTGATTAGATTTTATAAAATTAATAAAAAAATAATAAACTGGTAATTGCTTTAAAACTGGACATTTAAGTTTCTCATTGTTGCCAAAAAAAAAATTACGAGATATTATTATTATTATTATTATTATTTTCAGCATAAAATGAAATATGCTTTCACGCGAAACATGAAAAGTTATTATAAAACATTAAATTTGCTCATGCATATGAAAAAATGAAAAAATGAAAATGAAGTAAAAAATCAACCATAACTTTTTTTTAATATACCTCAATTTTAGATTTTTTTTTTCTTTTTCGTACGGATAAATGTTTTTTGTACGGATGAATCGCACTTGGCATGAAAGCTAATTCAGCATTATAGTAAAGAGCTTTTCTTATTGATAATCCTGCGTAATTTTTTTAATTTTGATGCTGAAATAGGTCGGACATTTTTCGCCAAGGACTCTAATTTAAGGAAAGCCAATTTAAGCCATGTAGCGCATCAAAAATATAACTAAAATATTAAATATTAAAAAACAGAAAAGAAAGAAAAGGAAAGGAAAAAGAAAAGAAATGAAAGAAACATAAAAATATAATCTTATGAATTATGTATTTTTGTCTAAAATGGCAATAAAAATTCAAAAGTTGCCAAAGGGCACTATATTAAGGCTGTACAGGTTTAAATATTTAATTATTTTTCTATATACCAACTATTATTAACAAACTCAGCTACTATTATAACCACAAAAAAATTAATTGTCTCATGCGATAGATGTAGCCGATCATAGCATATTGTAATATTATATTTGGCGGAAATTGTTGTCATTTTATGGTTGATCGAATAAATCAAATAAATATAGATAATAACACAAAAGAAAATATTCTGTACACCATTTATAGTGCTGTTCATATGTAACTGGGATTCAAATATAAATTGCTACTTCAATTTTTTCGATACAGTCCGTTTCGAAACTGCCACCTGATAAACACCCAAATGGAAGCCCACTGGTAAGTAGTTGTCACAGGCAATAGGGACAGGCACCCGAGAGCTTGCGAATGAGTGGGTCGCTTTCGAAGGCAGCGAAGAACCAAAACGGGCTTTAGAGCGATTTCATGTTGTATATATATATATATACATAAATATAAAGTTATATAGAAAAGAGTTTCCTTTAAATATAGTGACCAGCGAAGCGGACAAACCCCTCGTTGGTTCACTACCTTCATTGATTTCATGAATTAAAGTATGGTTTGGTTAACAAAATTTGATCTATTGGCACGCACACAGCATCAGGCCTGTGAAGGTGTTCACATATATTTGGTTAAATTTTAATTGAATTTTTAAATAAAATAAAATCTAATGATAAATGAATGCATTATTCCAATAAAAAAAAATAATTAAATTTTAAGTGAGAAATTATATTTACATAATTTGTTCTTAAGCATTTGGAGAAAGAATTATGTTTAAATGTCGTTAAAAATTACACAATTTTAATTATACATACGACCTACACTATTTACTAACATAAAACAATAACACACATCATTCAGAAATCTAAATTGTATATGTTTTATATCTAAATCATAAATAAAGTGTTTATCTTTTTAAATAGAAAAGTACTTTACTTTATGGGATAAAAAGGAAAATAAAAGAAATAATATCTAACGGAAATTCTGACATTAAACGTAATTATAAAAAAAAAGTGTTCTCAAATAGTCATAAAAACAAGAAAACTCATTGTCAGAATTTAGATTATTGCATCACCGGATATAATTTATTTTAAATTACCCAATATTAATGATTTCAGTTCATAACGGTCTTTTTCTCTAGTCAAACGGTCGCTTGGCCTAAAATTGGCGATTAAAAGGTTAATACAATTATAAACCGTCATTACAAATTCAAAAATTAACATTAGTTTAATATCTAAAACAAAGAACTGAAGTTGGCTTTCATTTTTGGCGAAAATAAGATAAAGCGAAACATATGACTTCCCTTCCAGATGGTTCTCCCGTGCGATCGAAAAGAGCAGACCCTCAGTTTTTGCTTTTTCACGGTTTAGAGTAGACGTAAGTTTTTTCGCTGCCCTCTCTCTCTCTCCGTCGCTTCCCGAGAAATACTTGGGTTATTGTGTTATTATATTATTATATTGTATTGCAACAGACATTTTATATGTGAACAATTATGTGACTTCTTAAGAATATTTACAATAAAAACAGTTTAAAATTATCAAGATTTCAATGGATTCTATTTGTTCTCAAACACAGTGTATATTTACGGCCAAAGAATAAACTTTTATTTCAGAAACGGATAATCTACGTTACATAACCTTGGTGCCGTACAGGTTTCCTGGAAGGCATCGATGGAGAGAGAGGGGAGGGCCAATGGAAATTATTTAATCCTCTGATCTCGAACTTTTTGGAAAGAGGCCGATTGAAGAATCAAAGACATTTTTTTTGCATATATCATAGCTGTCGGCTATGCTCAACAAGAACTTTCCATTATCTACTTGTTCCTGCGCTGCAAAGCTCATTGAGATGTCGCTGGCCTTGTGTACTATTCGGTCCTGCGAACACGAACGAATAAGTCCTTCGCTCGCTTCAAATACAATCCCTGCGCCGAGAGGAAACGTGATAAGAAACTGCCATTCAAAACTGGTTCCTTTTCCAGACAGATAGTCTTGGTTCTCTTCTCGACTGCCGACTTCGGAGTTTGATGATGGTACATTTCATCTTGTGCTCTTTTATACAAGATCTTCTCAAGGTTAAAAGCGCGCATACAGGAGAAAAGCCGTACATGTGTTATAGTGATAACGTTATTACAGATTTTATGAAATACGAATAAAAATTACACACATGCATACAGAGGAAAGGCCATATAAATGTGCATTTAGTTCAAATCTTCGAAATTTTTTTTAAGATAAAGGTGATAATGTTTCTGCAAGATTTTGTGCACAGCGCGTGACAGACTTACGCACTCATACAGGAGAAAAGCCATGCGTGTGTGGATTCTTTATGAAGCGTTCTTTTTTTTGGGAAAATTTCATACAAAAAAAACCATGCACGTAAACAGTTAATTGCGATAAAATCGTAGTCTTCGAACTATTGATAAACGGTATAAACATTGGTGCTCAAGTAATTATTTTTAATAAATATATTTTTTTTAAAGTGAAATAATAATAAAACAAAAGAGAAACAGTAAGTAAATTTTTTATTTGAAAGTTTCATAATTTGGAGACTATGATAAATTAGTTATTCAATAAATAACTGTTTATGAAGTAATTTCAATTTTAATATTTCATTTTTTTTAACTGCATAATACTTTATATATATTTTTAAATACACATTTAACGAAGTAGTTTTGCCGATTATTTTAGGTAATAGTTTGAATCTATCGATTTAAAATAATAACAATAATAATTATGATATTAATTGCAAATTGAAATAAATTGGGCAAAACTGCTTGCTATGTTTGAAACTTTATTTATTCATATGTTTATTTCTCATAAGCACAATTTTTCTCATTTATAGTGCATAATTATCACTACATTTTTACACAAATATTTATTTTATAATTCATGGCATGAACACAAATATTTATTTTATTATTGCATATATATAGAAAGACTAAGTATTTTTGCTGAGATTTGTCATGCAATATTTTTATTGCTTTAAATATTAACTAAAAGTTTAATTAAAACAAATAAATAAATAAATCAGAGCAGCAGAAATGCTTGGTACAAATTCTAACATCTTTCATTCATAATATTGGTTTATTTCATTCATAATTCTTTATTTTCAATACATTTTATTTGATTTCACGATATTTTTATATTTTTACACAAAAGTTATCATTTGTATGCTCATCTATTTTTCTTTTTGGATAATAATATATGAGCATATAAAACTAAGTATTCTTGTTTATGAAAGTGGCATACAATACAATAAAAATTATATGCTAAAATAATTAATTAATAAATAGATAAATAGTAATTAAAAAAAAAAAAAAAAAAAAAAAAAAAAAAAAAAAAAACAGGAATGCTTGGTATTAACAATTTTTGTTTTGTGTCACATAAAATATTTATTAGATAGTTTATTTACAATATTTTAATTTGGTTAGGCAAAATTAATTATGGCGAAAGCCAAAACAGTCAACATTCAGTTAATGAATTTTGATGGGGAACCATCTTTAGTCGAATTTTTCTTTGACCAAGTGTCCACATATGCTAGGATAAATAGGCTGTCAGCTGAAGAAGCAGTGGCAGTCATGAAGTGAAAATTGTCTGGGGCGGCATTAAAATATTTAACACAATCCCCCCAGTTATATAAATCAAACGATTTAGACTTTCTTAAGGAGGAATTTAAAGCATTCTTTACTCCTATGAGTTCTACTCAAGCTTTAATTGAATTTAATAATCTGAATTTGCTCCCTCAGGAATCACTAAAAAATTTTGCTCATAGGTTAAGTATGCTAGCAAACATTATTTACAATAAAATTACGGATGATAATGCACTTGACAACATTAAACTTACAAGGTTTATCTCCTCCATTCCATCTAACATACGTATAAAAATCATGGAAGAGGGAATTTCGGATTATAAATTAGCTGTAAATCGCGCTCAAAAATTACAAGAGATTAACATGAATGAAAGTATTCTCCTCAAACAAAATGATAGTGTATTTGTCAACATTTTATCGGAAAAATTAATTGAACTAACGGAAAAAGTAGATGCTTTGTCGTTTGGACAAAAAGAAAAAAAAGAGGAAGTAAACAGTTTATCAGATTCACAAAATGCTCATGTTGCACGAAGTCGACACAATGATTATAAAAAAAAATTTTAAAACACATAAGGCTAGGGGATCACAACAACAGGGTTTTCATAGTGTTGTTTGTCAGCTTTGCAACCGTAAAGGCCATGTAGCTAATAAATGTTATAAATGGCAAAGAAGCCAAACCCAAAACAATAATTTTTCGAGAGGAAGATTTTTCAAGAGAAATGACAATAGGCATTTAAACTACAATCGAGATGTAGAGTAGCTGATGGCCTTGCATCTCAACTACACCAGACAACATCAGCACCTAATCCTAATTTTGATTTGTCAAATCTAAGTGACACTATGAAACTATCTAGTACAAGAAAAGTAAATTCAATTGCCTCACAAACTGTGAATAAAATAAATATTGCTGATAACAAATACACACAAACTACAGAAATTCAAAATGAATATATTTTTAATGTAAATAAAATTTCACCTACACTACCCTTAATTGAAATTAACTTAGCTAAAAATGCTATCACCGGTTTAATCGATACAGGGAGTTCGATATCATTGCTTTCTGAAAGCACTTTTAAATCTTTAAAAGAGAAATTAACTTATAAACACTTGTCTTCACCAGTAACGATTAAGACTGTAAATTCAAACGTACAATTCTCCTCATGTATTCAAACTTCTTTCAAAATAAATAACACATTTTTCTCACAGAATTTTTTTATAGTTGACATTCCTAATGAATCAACGTTTCAGGCCATACTTGGATGGGACTTTATTCAACAAAATAATGTAATAATAGACTTGTATAAAAACAGTATCAAACTTAAAGATATAATTATTCCCATTGCAAATACACTTGTAGAAGATGAAAACTTATACAATTGTAGTGTTGCGAAAGATACTGAAACTCAGAAAAAAAATCAAAATCCTGCACAAAAATGTAAACAAATAACAGTTAGGGCTTCTCAGAAAATATTTTTAGAACCTGAAGAGGAAACATTTATACATGTAGATACATTTTTTTTGTCTGACAGGGACTATTTGTTTGAAAATACAGAAAATAATGCAAATATATTGTGTCTAGATTCAGTAATAAATAGTAGTGCTTCAAAAATGCTGGATAATGATAATAATTGTAATAAAGGCCAATTTCAAATTTATGTTAAAAATCTAACTAAAGAAAGTATACACATAAATAAAGGTACAAAAATGGGCACCCTAACAGAAATTGATGAAATTATTCCACAGGAAACAGAAATTGAAAACAACAATAAAATTGTTACTGATTCAACTACACAAATTTTGAATTACATTCAAGCTTCTGATGAAATATTAAATTTAAGAAGAAAGGAACTCTCTCCTTTGGATTTTGATGTCAAACATCTCCAAGGAGACCAAGAAAAGAAATTAAAGAATATTTTGTTAACAAATTTTGCAGCCTTTTCTAAATCTATGAAAACTTTAGGGCATACAGATAAAGTTATACCAAATTTAAAGTTCATCACTGAGTTCCCAATTAAAACATTACCTTTTCCAATACCACAATCATTACAACAAGAAGCCAAAAGTCAAATAAATCAACTTGTAGAAGCTGGAATTATTGAAAGAAATTGTTCATAATGGGCTTGCCCCATTCTTTTAGTTAAAAAAAAACTTGACGCAGAAGGTAAACAAAAATATAGAATTGCAATGGACCTTAGAATGCTTAATTCAATAATTCAGGGATCTTCATACCCTTTGCCCAAAATACAAACAATTATTGCTGACTTATCAGCCTACAAGTACTTCACATGTTTAGATTTTCAACAGGCTTACCACCAGATTGCACTTCCTGAAGATTTACAAGATAAATTAACATTTACTTCTATGTTTGGTAGTTTTAAATACAAAAGACTATGCTTTGGATTAAAAAATGCTGCTTCTCAATATCAAGCTTTAATGGACACAATTATTGATGAAATTGATTTAGAGGGAATACATGCCTATCAAGATGACCTCATTTTTGGCTCGAATAGCTTTGAGGAAACATGCACTAAATTAAGTAGAATTTTAGAAATTTTGATAAAGTACAACTTAACCCTTGCACCTAACAAGTGCACTTTTCACAAAACTGATGTAAATTATCTTGGATTTCATATTCAAAATCATTGTATTTCCCCAATACAATCAAATATTGTCAAAATTAATTCTTTTCCTACACCGTCAACTAAAAGGCAATTAAAAAAATTTATTGGTGTTGTAACATTTTATAAATCCCTTGTACCCAACTTTTCTAAACTAATACAACCTTTAATTGATCTGACTAAACCAAAATCAAAATTTCATTGGACTACTGAACATCAACAGATTTTTCAGAAAATTCAAAAAATTTTCTTTGAATCACCAGTGGTCAGACAACCGGATTGGGATAGAGATTTCTACCTTAATACAGATGCTTCAAATATTTCCATTGCTGGGGTACTAATGCAGAAACATGATAATAAATTACTTCCAATAGCCTTCTTTTCTAAATCATTGAAGCCATCTGAAAAACGCTACCCTGCACTAAAACTGGAATTAATGGCTATCTACAAATCAATAATTGCATTTAAATACTATTTGTACAACATAAAATTCACAATTTTATCTGACAGTGCTCCATTAAAAAGATACAAAAAAACAACTAATCCTACAGACCTTACCACAAAATGGTTAATGGAAATTTCAGAATATTCGTTTTATTTTGAACACATTCCTGGTTCATCAAATATTTTAGCAGATTATTTTTCGAGATGTGACTTCACTAACAATCAACAAGATTTGAACTCTAATCCTGAATTAATTTTTGAAAAACAACCTCTACCTGTAGTACGTGATAATAGTAATGTTGTTAATCACTTTAATGATAACAATTGTAACAAAATCAAACAACAATACACTAATTGCTTAATTTCTGGAGATTCGAACAATAAAGACCCACTTTTAGAAATCTCTAATAATACTTTTGTAAATGAACAAATAAAGGATCCTGTATTGTCAAAAATTTACACAGAAATTCTAAAGAAAGGTTTTTCAAGAAAATACCCAAACTATTTTATTCATCCAGACACAAAGGTACTGATGTATAAAAGGCAATGTCCCAATAGCTCAACATTCTCATATCTTATTATTGTTCCTAATTCACTAAAAGCTAAGACATTAACAAATTCACATTTATCTCATTTTGGATTAAATAAAACATATAATTTCCTATCAAACAAATACTTTTGGAAAGGAATCTACACAGATACATTAAACTTTGTCGCTTCATGTACACGATACCTACAGGCTAAACATCATAACACTCTTCCAGCTCCATTACAACCTACATACACACCCACACATCCTGGACATACCATTAGTGTTGATTTAGTAGGACCATTTAATAATGGTCACTCAGTACTCACAGTGTTGGACATTTTCTCACACCATATGGAACTTTATCCATTAAAGGATACATCAGCAGAAAAAATAGTTAAATGTTTGTTTAGTTATATTACCACCTTTGGTAGACCTTCAGTTATCCTCTCGGATCTTGGTCCTCAATTTACATCCAGTGTTTACAACACTTTTAATGATACTCTTGGTATAAAAATTACACATTCTTCTGTAGCACATCCACAATCAAACGCTTTGTCCGAAAGGCTCAATAAATCCATTAAATATTCAGTAAACATTTTAATGTCTGAAGGCCATACATTTGAAAACTCTTTGTTTATACATAAATCATAGTATAATGGCTCTAAACATTCATCTACTTTGTACTCACCTAACTTATTACATTTTGGAAGAGAAATTTCATTAATTTTTGACACTTTTGAGCAACAGATGAATCAACCTTTTCTCGACAAAAATGTTGATACACATAAATTATTAGAAGATTTAAATAAAATTTACCTTAAAGCTTACTCTAACATAAAAGATAATCAAAATAAGAGATATCAACACTTTCACAGACATGCTAAATTAAGACCTGTTGCTGTACATGACATTGTTTATTTAAAATCCGTTGATAAGTTTAAACCAAAGTACACAGGACCTTTTATTGTTCTACAAAAACACTCACCGGTTTCATTTACAATTAAAAGACTACAAGCGCCTGATAGATTGTCATTTAGAGTCCATATTGACAGACTTATTATTGCACCACCTAGATACAGCCACTTACTTGATGAAGCAAGTCATAATAGAAATGTTAATTATAATTCAAGACAAAGCCACAATTATAATTTAAGAAACAGGAATTAAATTTTAATATCATATTATGTAATGTTTTGCAAGGGCTTGTGCATTATATGAAAGGGCCTTGATGCATAAGTTTCCTTTTATGTTTATTTTTTGTTCTGTCATACATTGTAGGCAGGCAATTGGCTGGACCAATATATACTCTGCATTTTTTTCTCTTTCTTTTTTTTAGTTACAATGGACGACACAACACTATGTGAAATATTACATAATATTTTTTTTCTCTTTTCTAGTTCTTATTATTACAGTTTTCTTAACAACAAATTTAATAAAATTTATTATAATTCAGTTTAAAAAAAAAAAAAAAAAAAAAAAAAAAATCTTGTTTAACAATATTTACATTTTGATAAATATTAATATATCATAAGTTTAACAGATGATTACAATACTGTTTGTTGACATACTATATACAAAACTTTTCAATAGTGCACTACTTGGTGTCGTGACCAGGATAAGGTTATGTAACGTAGATTATCCGTTTCTGAAATAAAAGTTTATTCTTTGGCCGTAAATATACACTGCGTTTGAGAACAAATAGAATCCATTGAAATCTTGATAATTTTAAACTGTTTTTATTGTAAATATTCTTAAGAAGTCACATAATTGTTCACATATAAAATGTCTGTTGCAATACAATATAATAATATAATAACACAATAACCCAAGTATTTCTCGGGAAGCGACGGAGAGAGAGAGAGGGCAGCGAAAAAACTTACGTCTACTCTAAACCGTGAAAAAGCAAAAACTGAGGGTCTGCTCTTTTCGATCGCACGGGAGAACCATCTGGAAGGGAAGTCATATGTTTCGCTTTATCTTATTTTCGCCAAAAATGAAAGCCAACTTCAGTTCTTTGTTTTAGATATTAAACTAATGTTAATTTTTGAATTTGTAATGACGGTTTATAATTGTATTAACCTTTTAATCGCCAATTTTAGGCCAAGCGACCGTTTGACTAGAGAAAAAGACCGTTATGAACTGAAATCATTAATATTGGGTAATTTAAAATAAATTATATCCGGTGATGCAATAATCTAAATTCTGACAATGAGTTTTCTTGTTTTTATGACTATTTGAGAACACTTTTTTTTTATAACTACGTTTAATGTCAGAATTTCCGTTAGATATTATTTCTTTTATTTTCCTTTTTATCCCATAAAATAAAGTACTTTTCTATTTAAAAAGATAAACACTTTATTTATGATTTAGATATAAAACATATACAATTTAGATTTCTGAATGATGTGTGTTATTGTTTTATGTTAGTAAATAGTGTAGGTCGTATGTATAATTAAAATTGTGTAATTTTTAACGACATTTAAACATAATTCTTTCTCCAAATGCTTAAGAACAAATTATGTAAATATAATTTCTCACTGAAAATTTAATTATTTTTTTTTATTGGAATAATGCATTCATTTATCATTAGATTTTATTTTATTTAAAAATTCAATTAAAATTTATCCAAATATATGTGAACACCTTCACAAGGCCGAGTTTTATAAATTTCGATTTTGAAAATTTTCCCGCATTTGGAATTCGGTTCGTTCCCGAACCGGGGCTTATCTAGTAACAAATATTTTTTTGTAATATATGTAACCGAATTACTATTTTAATAACAGCATAACTTTTTTAACCTTTTTGCAAAGTAGTTATATGCTTAAGGATATGCCTATAGGTGTTCCGATATTTTCCTACAGTCCAAATCCTCGTGTTCTGAAAGCGTGTTTCAATTCTCAATACAAAAAGTTTTATAATCAATGCATTACCGAATAACATCATAATAAAACCCGTAACGACGGTTGTGACCTGGAAAATTACAAGACTCTAATGAATGGGTTAAACATTGAAGAATATTGGATAAAGCACAAAAAGTGTTTTCCCTGAATCCGTATACTTTTTAATTAATGTTTATAATTACACACACACACACACACATATATATATATATACATATATACTCCTGGTAGTGAAAAAATTTCTCTTCTCCATTGTTAAATTATGTATATCCATACACAGTGCATCAGTTAAACATGGAACACTATATTAAATTAAATTCAGCTTAGTTAGAAAAAGAAAACAAAATACTGCTTACATTGGAAAATTACTATGTTGTGGCTACCACAAGATTTTCTTCTATATAATACAAATTCAGACAGTACAAAATATTTTATTAAAATTATTTTTATTTAAATTATTGCCATGATGAATAGAAATTTTGTTTTGTTTCACAGAAGTATAACACTAAAATCCGAAAACAGTCAATATTGTGCCAGCGTCAGAAGAAATGTAATTTTTATCAATGTTTTTTTAAACCATTTTCTCTGGAGGTTTTTTTTTTTCTTTTTTCAGTTACAAAAGAAAAAATGTGTATACTTTTGTTTTCAATTAACATAGATCTATGGTTAAACCATTTGTTTTAAAGGTATTAACGAGTTCTTTCGAAAAATACCCACACTGAAATTGTACAAAAATGGCAGTTTTATCTTCTCCCAGAGGGGAGCGATTCTCCTGCATGCACACACATTTTTGCTATTTTATTACTACTATTATCAATAATTCTTTAAAATTTTTAGAATCAGTCGATATAAAATGTTCATTATGAACATTTGTATGAAATTTTGTCCTATATTGGAATGTGAAAAATTTAGAAAAAATGGGATAATACCACCTGTTGTGCGATTGATCCCAAAATATAATCTGCACTAGTTTAGATCAAGGTCCAACTAATATATCAAGTTTGCTTAAATTTCGTTTATTAGATCGTAAGGTACACCGTCCACAGTATTTTTGATACGCACCTACCGACATACACACACACAAAAAAATAAATAAATAAATAAATAAATAAATAAAAAATAAAAAATAAAAAATAAAAAATAAATAAATAAAAATAATAAAAAAATCTTTAAAATAGACAAATCGTGTTCACGACATCTAAAAAGGTGTAAATCCGTCGAAAACTGGAGTTTGAAAATTTACACGAATCTAATACTTTATTCATATAAATATAGAAGAAATTAATAACACTTTAAAATTTTAATGATGAAATTTTATAGTATTGTATCCCTGTATATGCACATTAAAAAAAAATTGTAAATATTAAGCATGTGTAGTGAGTAATAAATGCTGACCAAAAGGATCTATTTATGTTAAAATGATAAATAATTAAAAAAAATATTGTAAAGTATGAAAATAAATTTTACACTTCAAAACTTTAAAAATAATGACAAGTTCAATAAAATTTATAGGAAGTGAAGTTTCAGGGGAGAATATTAAATATTATAGATACTCTATTTACTGATGGATTTTCAAATTTACGACTTGAGTATTTATTGATTTTTCCCACCAGAGACTTTGAATTAAAAATATATCAATATTTTCCGCGTTGGCGGAGAGAAATTTCTATTGAAGATAGCTGCATTTAAAATTTTATCTAAGTGCGTATTCAAAGAAAACTAGTTGGCATAGGTGAACTCTGCTCAGTTCCCCATCATATATATGTTCTCATAAATTTCTAGTGCGAGACATATTATAACCATGTTAAAAGAAATGACTTTGACCAAAGCTTGGTACAGTGACAGAACGAAATCTCCGCCTAATAGGCTATCCACCGTTCACTTCGATATATTTATCTCATTCTAATCTATTAATTTATTTTATCAGGATCAATTCCGTTGTTTAGTTTTCATGCTACTGTTTCCAATGCAATAATCCTCAAAATTCATATTTATATGAAAAATTTACAATTTCGATATGTTGATAAAATCGTAAATTATGAATAATTTACGAAATTTTCCTATTAGAATATTTGTTCAAACCATGTTCAAACAAATATCATAAATGTAATTTTGAAGTTGTCTAATGTATTTATGATCCTCAAAATGGAAATTTATGCTCAATTTTGCTTTATTCTGACATGTTAAGTAAATCGTAAATTCCAAATAACTTACGAATTTTTTAAAATGGAAAAACCATAGTCTATGATATTCATGCCAGTATCCTAAATAATATTTCGAAAGTGGTTTGACATCTTTACGATGAAAATATCCCTAAAAATTGACGTTTATGTCAAATTTTGCCCTTTACTGCCATGTTAAGAAATTCGTAAATTTCCAATAATTCACGAAATTTTTATATTGGAAAGTTCATAGTCATTAATATTCATGGCAGTGTCCTAAATAATATTTCAAAAGTAGTCTGACATCTTTACCATGAAAATATCGATCAAAACTGATGTTTATGTGAAATTTTACCCTATACTGCCATGTTAAGAAATTCGTAAATGTCCAATAACTTGCGAAATTTTCAAAGTAGCATATTTATAGTTACTGATGTTTATTCCGGCATCAAAACTGATATTTTAAAACTGGTCTGACATTTTTACAGTAAAAAGTGTTCATTTAATGCACGTTTAAGTGAATTTTTGTCCTATTCTCCCATGTTAAGAAAATCGTAAATTTCTAATAACTTGCGAAGTTTTTTAATCCGAATGTTCCAAATAAATAGGGTTCTTGCCAGTATCGAAAGTAATATTTTAAAACTGATCTGACCTCTCTGCGAACATTTGTTCGGGAGATATCGTGTAAACAGACTAACAAACTAACGGACTAACACACTAACGGACTGACCCACTAACACACTAACACACTAACAGACACCCTACAGACAGACACCATAGAAATTTTGTCATTTTCGGATTCCTCACACCTGAAAACGTGTAGAAAAGTCAAAAAACCGAGGTCGAAAATTTTCACGATTACCTAAGTTCCCCATACCTATAATATGATGGGGAACTAAAAAAATGAAAAAGTAAATTTCTCATATTTTATTATGCAATACTCGTTTTGATTTTGTTGATATTTTTTTTCTAACGCAAGATACCATGTATAATGCTGTAGGAAAGCGAATATTGCATTAGTCTTCCTATATTTGAAAAGAAATTACCAAAAGTTTCGTAGTTGTAAATTTTTTTCAATTCTTAATACATTTATGATAGATATGCATCTTTTAGATGTTTTGACATTTTACTTTCAAGTTGAAAAATTCAAAGGTGGGTAACATAGAAATGCGTAGGAAGAATAAAGCGTTGCTGTACATTTATTTATTTATTTATTTTGTTTTATTATTTTTATTATTTTTACATAAAGACTCACTAGACCTGAACTTGCCACTAAAAGTGAATTCCGAATAACTACAAATATCGATGACACTACCCGGTATTCGAACTATTGAGTACTAATAGAAAGTAGAGTACATATCCCCTATATTCTCTGTGGAGGAAAAATCCACTAACATCACTACGGTTTTTGGGTGGATGGGCGCCTTTTTTTGGCGATAATCGCTATGGTAATGACACATGTCATTACCATTTTTCCAGAAAAAAAAAATGAAATTACAATAAGAATATAATATAAAAGCTGAAGAAGAAAAAAATTAAACGTCTTACTGTCAAACTGAGGAGCACACAGCACAGAAATTCTGTGATAGGGGGAATTAGAGGAAACCTGCTTTGGTGTAAGCGGAATGTCTGTTTGACGAAGAAATTGGTGGGGATAGGATGTTCGGGAACAAATAGGTTACTAGTCAGTGGTCTGTAATGATTCAAATGTCAATGATTCGAACCGTCATCTGAAAGCCAGAGTGCTAGCTATTCAGCTATCACATAGGCCATAGAACTGTTATCCAAATAAAAATAACCTATACGAACAAATTCTTAAACACACGTGCAATAATTGACTTATAAGCATACCTGCCAATATCCTAATTATGAATCGGAAAATTTTTAATACACGCTTTTTTATCCACACCATTTGATTTTAGAGTATTTATATCCAAGTGTTGTTAATGATTAAATAAGTGTAAAATTTCTCTAAATAAAGACTGATGGGGAAAAAAAAGCAGGTACTAAAAATATTCCGGTTTTTAATGAGATGATTGGCAGGTATGTTTATAAGCGAATTTTCTTATAGGCTGAAACTAAATACTATTTTTTGTAAAAATGTAAATCTTGGTAGACATAGAAATGTTATCAAAATAACAGACACACACAAAAACTCCTTTACGTACACTTAATAATTGAAGAATAAGCAAATTTTCATACATGCTGAAATTAATTCCTTTTTATTTTGAAAATAAATTTGGTAGATATAGAAATATTATCAAAATAACTAAAACACACAGAAAACTACTACACAAACATTCAATAATTCAGTTTGAAGCAACTTTTCTTACATGCTGAAATTAAATTTACTTTTCTTTTGAAAATAAATTTAGTAAATATAGAAATATTATCCAAACAACTGACACACACAGAGACTCCTTTTCACAAGCATATGCGAATTTTAAGCATATGTTCTTACTTGCTGAAATTAAATACCTCATTTCGTTTAAAATAATCAATACACCGATGGTTAATTTACTGATATGTAATACAAATGTAATCTTACTTACAATACATCTAACTTGTAATGCATACATTCATATAATTATATGTAACTACTCTTTCATTTTTATTAAAATCACAATCAACTGATTGGAAGAAAATCATATTTAATAAAATTTCATTAAATATGATACTCTTTCATTGTTGGATTAAAAACTGCAATTTTGCAAACAGTTTATTTTTATAATAAACAGTTTCGGAAAGACAATTTTTCTCCAAGTAATAACAGACAAAATTTTACTGCAATAAAAGCATTAAGAAACATTCAGAGAAAATTTACAACATTTTCAACCCTCTATAATTTACATAAATGCCCGAGGTCATTGACGAAAGTACATGCATATTAAAGGCGAAATATTCTTTAATTTGTTTGTCTTATTGCTGTTACTATTATTTTAGGGGAGAAAAAAGCGAAAACGCTTTTTTTTTGTAAAATTAAAGAAAAAAAAGTCTAAAGAAAAAAAATCTCTTATATAACATTTTTATCAAACATAACATATTTCTACTTATATTTCTTTCTTTTCGTTTCTTTTTCTTTTAACAAAAACGATAAAATATTTTTTAAACAATTAAACTTGCTTGCTCTTCTGTTTTATTTTCTTTCGGGTCATATTTTTTTACAACTAAACAAAAAAATCAATCTAATTGAAAATTGTTTTTCTTTTAAAAAGAAATATATATATATATATATATATATATATATATATATAAGAAGGAAAACATTTATTTTTAATTTTTCCTTTTACGCTTTTATTAAATTAGTTTTTGTGAGTTTTAGCCTTAATAATGAATATATATTGAAGTAAAATTTCAATAATTATCATAGTTAATTTTTGTTTAACTACTCTACATCTTTAATTTTCACACATAATTATTTTCAGGAAGATGTGTAAGTAAACATATGAAAAAATGGAGATTAAAAAAAAAAAAAAAAAAAAAAAAAAAAGGTGCTTATATTTTCATAAGGTGGTTCTATCTTATACTGTCATTCAGTTTTCTAATATGACTTGCCTAAACTCTAATTTAGTGATTTTCTAATGTTATATAGCCAAATTATTCACATAAAAAGAAACAAATGTGTGTTAAAGAAGATTTGTTTCGTTGAGAGCCGCATACTTATAGGAGCCATTAAAACAAACCATGGAAGCTGATTTGATGACTTTGGTCCTTGGCGGAAATAAAAAATATTGCTAACTTATCAGGTGAACATATTTTCCTTTCAAAAATCGTGGTAATTTTAATAACGTATATTAAGAAAACAACCAATAATATAAAACAACATTTCGTATAATATGTATTATGAAAATATACATCTGACATGAATATTTTCGTATTACGTTTTGGCTCGCCAAATACAAAAATCTTCAAGGACAACCGATATCAAATCTATATCAAACCATGTAATGAGATGTTTTTCTACATTTCTTTTTAGCTATTTGTTTATAAATTTGTTCCTTTATATTCACTTGCATAGGCTATAAAGAAAGGGGAAAAAAACTACAATTTAGAGATTTGGATTTTGTAAATTCCAAAATTTTTCGGAAATAAATACTCTGATTGAGGTGTGAGAACAAAATGTAAAAAATCTTCCTTCAAGTTAATATTTATATATAGTGTATGTTTCTGCGGTGATATTTTTGACTGACTAGTCTTCGTTCTCATTCTTTTCTATTACTATCAAATGGATTATATATATATAATGTTATGCCTGTATCATTTACCAAACTATCTATAGTTAGGTATGCAAAACAACTAAATGTACTACATTACCAATTCTTGCATTTCATTATAATGCGATTAAATATTTACTTCTCTCATTCCCCTCAGCTTTCTTGGGATTTTTTAGTACATACAAGGATTTTGAAATTTTCATTAATTTGTTTAAATCTAATAAAATATTTTGATTAGTAAATTTCTAGAAAAAATTCTAAAAAGGTTTTGGTTAAATAATGTCAACAACATTCAATAAGCGAAATTATTTTCAACTGTCTACTTATAATATCACATTATATTACGTTATGTTAAAAAATAATGGTAGACTTTCCTTCTTCGTACCATTTGGCAAAAAGCATAATAGATATTTTATAACGTTATATAGGTCGTCAAAATTTCTCAAAACAACATAACGTTAAAGCTATTTTCTTTGAAAACTTCTAAATATTGTCTAAAGAAAAAAAAAAAAAAGTATTTAATGTGTAATTTAATGTAGATTTCTTAAAAAATATTGAAATAGTAATAGCTTCTTTCTAATAAAAAAGAAATGAAATTCAGCCGTAAAATTATTTATGTATAACCGTTTTATAGATAAATTCTGTAATATCTCTAAATTATAAATAACATGTTTATGATACAAACACTTTTTTTTCTGTATAGTTTAAAATAAAAAATAACAATTATTTAAAAAAAGACATAAAAACAACGTTATTTAAATAATAATAGTACTTAGTATCATTTAAATATGCTACAATCAAGTACCAGTTAATTAAAATAAATAATAATAATAAATAATATATATTCTTTCAAATTTTGCAATCAATACTGTTTGATATCAAACTACAAAAGAAGTTCAATTGTAACTGAGAAATATTAAGTTTTATATAAAGTTCAAATTTTTTTCAGTTTGCAAACTTATATTTACAAAGTAAGAGCATCTTATTATTTGTATGCAAAAAATCCACAGATTTGTCTTAATTCCAACTGTAGAAATAATGTTTTAATATTTCCACAAATACTAATAATAATAATAATAATTTTCGAGTAAAATAACCCATGCGTATTAAAATGAAATAGGATTTTTGGGTTTTTTCTGTTTGCTCTACCAATATTTTGGCCACATTTAAAATTAACAAAAACCTACACCGGATCCACTGGAACCAATATCTTAAAGTAAAATAAAATAAGGAAAATTTAAATTGGTTATAAAGTATATTAATCATATTTAGAAATTTTAATCTTTACTTAATCATCCACGAAAATTCATTTTAGTTATATTGGAGTATAATGTGGATTTTTATACAAACATTTGTGAGAACTGTGGTGCTGGTTATCAGCCAGGGTAGCTCAGTAGTACAGCAGCCGCACGTTAAACAGAGAGCGCGGGCTCGATTCTCGGCTCTGGTATTTTTCCCATATTTGATATAAATAATTACAAGATTAATATATATAAATATATATATATATATATATATTATATACCTTTTTATATACCACGTATTTAAATATTCTGTTGAATCATATAAACTTGACACATTACCCGAATAAGTACAAATGAATTGTCATCGTGTTCTCAGCCATTCTAAAAATTTCAAATGTCTAGCTAGTCAGAATGTTAGCTAAAAATCGATTGCAAGATTTGTACTGGACAAACAAGAAAGCGAGTTGAAAGCGACATAAAAAGTGGTTTTTTAATGTAAATTATTAATCCTTTTAGAACAACATATATTAACATCATGAACTACATTAGCACTTTATCAATGAGTAGAAATTTTTTTAAAGTTATAATTGTGTCAATTTTCGTGAGATCCTAATTTAACTTTTTATATCTTTTTAATGTTCACGTTTATTAAAATGTATTTATTTTTATGTCGAAAGAAAATGAATTAGTAAAATTTTTTTAGCAACAATTAAATTTTAGCTATTTAAATGGCTAATTTTAAAGCTATTACGATGTTATTATTTTAATATTTTAATTAATTAAAAGAAAACTAATTAAAAATTCGAAAATCGAGCTTCGAGGTATTGCGTTGTCATCACGTTCTGAGCTATTCTAAAAGTTTCAAATGTCTAGCTAATCGGTAAGTTAGTTAAAAATCGATTGCAAAATTTTCACTGGAGAAACAAACAAACAAGAAAGCAAGTTAATAAAAACATGGTAAAATAAACCTTACATGCAATCTAACTAAAATATATTAATCCTATTTCGTATATCGTATATCGTATGCGTTAATTATATCAATATTTGATATGAAACATAATGAAATCTTTATATATTTCTGATGATTTTTCAAACAGAAAAAATTGTACATACTAATTTAATTGGAATATATAGATTCAAAAAACATGTATCTCCAATTTTGAAAATTTATATTATGTTCACAAAATACCTAATAACTTATTTGTTTTGGAAATAGAAATAGTGATTTAATGCATCAACCAAATTTTATGTATCCAATACTTTTGTCCATTCAAGCATAATCATAACTTATCATAATCAATGAATTTATTCCTGAATTTTCATTGTTACAGCATCATCGAAATGCAAATATTCTGCTAGTAATTCACATTTAACTTTCAATGATTTGAATATCGTTGATTATTTGAAATCTAATTTATATACATGCCACTTCAAAATTATTAGAATGCGAATATTTCGTACTTACTTCCAGTACACAATCTCCGATGTAAAGTATCGGATAATGATAAAGCGAACTAAACGAAACATATAATTTAATGTCACGACAAGGTGCTTTAAGATTTCTGAATAACACACAGCTTCATTAATTTCCGATCAGCATAAACCTATCAAGTTAGTACACCAGTTTAAAGTCATTTGTGGCTAGATATACGTTACCCTCCACATAAATCTATATGACAAATCTCCTGTGAGCTAAATGGTGATTTTAAGTGTACAGTGCAGAGATGTCCGCTTTCAAATTATGCGTGAAATTAATATTATCATCCTAAGTGTTACAATAAAAAATGAAATAAAGTCAAAAACGATATAAAAATTGTTCTAAGTTATTACGATGAAATTAGGAATGGTATGGATAGACCATGTTAAAACGCATTTCATCATTAAATGAATTATCTTTAAATCAACTTTTTTGCACAAAAGAATGATTTACATGTCGTAAGAAGAGTAAGCCCACTATCTGATGAGTGTTGGACAAAGAGATGAACAAACAATAAATATAGTAGATGATGAGAGGATTAAGAAGAAAAAAACATCAATAATACTGTAATTTTATCAGTTAAATATATGAACAAGTAATAAAAAATACAGAATAGATTATACGTTATGTACAATAATTTGCATAAAATTTACACCGTAATAATAATAATAATTATTATTATTATTCGCAAATGCTATCAAAAAGAATAATTTCTGAAGTTGTTCTAAATGTTGGACACCACATCATATGTAGAATTTGCATCATAGGTATAAGAGTCCTGAAACATGGAAATATTATTATATTATTATTAAGAAAACGAAGTTGGTAGAATGTTGGTAGAAAAACGGAGTGGGATAATCTTCTAATTACTTGATTTGTAAATGATAGATTAACAAAAATAAATATCACAGCGCTATAATGTTCTAGCTTGCAATCATGCTGGAAACATATTTTCCATCAAATGCCTACTGTTTAAAGTTGATAAAGTTAAAGTAACATTTTTTGAAGTGAAAGCAGTTAATTGACTCTCCGATAAGTTTTGGTAGTACATAGAAATTAATAATAGTCGTTAGGGGCTACTGCTTATATTTTTATAGATAGACATATAATATTATTGTTAAAGTTATTGAAATAAATAAAAAGTATGGAGGATCTAGACATACAAATTATGGTATAAAAATATCATAACGAGTAAATTTAGCTTCATTTATGAGAGGTATGCCGAAAAAGTCCTATTAACTACATTCTGATTCAGGAATATGCGGGCAAACTGAATGAACAGGGTTATACGTATGTTGCGACAGCTGTACCCACTGCACATAATATAGGTGTCAACATTCATAGCATAAAAGAAGCTATATTGGCGCTTTTAATTTCCCTATGTGAGATTTATAACACTAATTTGAAGTCATGTTGCAGTTTAATTTACAAACAATTATTTTTAATATGTTCATCTTTTTAATACTTGAGAAATAAATTAATTGAGCTACGACCACTCATTCATCTATGATCTTTTGGTAATTACATAATCATTCTAGATAAAAGAAGATTGGCAAGATTGAAAGAAATAGACTTATGAGACTGGAAAACCATTGAACAAATAATTTCATTAAACTAATTTATTATCCCCCCCCCCCAGTAGCACATAAAATTTTTATAACTAATTTTTCCCTATTCAGACTTATTTGCAACTCTTTAAATACGTTATGTGCTACCTGGGCCCCTCCCCTTTTTTTTTTTTTTAGTCCGAATTTGTTCAGAGTGATTTAAAAAGAAAATCGTTAATTTAAAAGTTGTAGTATTCCAGTAGAGATTTGAAACACAAAAGTGTTTCTTATAACATTATGTGAGTTCTGTATTAATAGTATGCTGCTATTACAAATTTCGAAAGTAAATAGATTATTTACATTTAGTGCAACAAACAAATTTAGAGCAAACATTACAGAAGAGACTGATGCGTCGTTTTAAGACCTAGAGTTTACTATAGATTCATTCTTTCGTGTAATTGTTTACCATCACGATCTGATTTTTAAAAAAGTTTATTTTTTACAACGTATTGTACTATTAAAAATACTTACAAACGTCAATTATTGTAAGGAATTGTTATTGATGCTAAAGTTTTTATCTCGATGAAAAAAAAAAGGGTGGGGGGGGGGAGCTCAGAATGAAAAATAACACAGAGGGATCAGACATATTTTTATCTAAAGTCATCAAAGTCTAATATTCGATTTAAAAAATATTTTTTTTTATGTTGTATTCATCATTTTTACTACAAAAACTACTTATGAGAATGGAGTTTACACTTCATTTCATGCAACGAAAAATCCAGTCGAAAAAGTTTAACACGACCCTTCATCAAGCAAAATAACATATAAAAGTTTATTCATCTTACATTTAAAAAAAAATCTAGAAGTACCTAACATGTTCTGAAGCCGAAAATTCATATATTCGTTTACTATTTAGCATATTTATCTTCATTAGATTCATGGAACCAAATATAAAAAAAATCTCATTTTCAAAGAACAACAATGCTTTTTCATGCAAATTTTAAAAAAGGAGCGCAAGAACGTAAAGGAATAAAAATAAAAATAAATAAATAAATAAAATTTTCGGTTTAAGGGTAACACAATTAAAACATTATCCTAATTAATTAATAAGTACATCAAATGTTACCTTTAAGAAGAGTTAACACTTAATTACCTCTTGATAAAAAAAAAAAAAAAAAAAAAAAAAAAAAAGTTACCTTTAAGAAGAGTTAAAACTTAATTACCTCTTGATAAAAATAAATATACATTATTAAAATTATCTTTAAAATAAAAGAGATTTTTTTTCTTTTATTAAAAAGGACGTAATATATATATATATATATATATATAACGTACTTTTCCTAAATTAACGAGTCGATATAAATAGTAGTATATTAACGAGAAAAATTTATTTAACTTCCCATCGCGAACAAAGAAAATATATATGCTATATTGATTCTCTTAGTTAAGCTGCTGTAAAATAGTTTAAAATGCAATCGAATAGTTAAAATTTCAGGTTAAAGATTCCTCTAAAGTAATTAACAGTGGCTTACCTAACACTATCTAACATTACTTAACTACCTAACCACTATAACACATACCTAACGCTATCTTGCGAAAATTATTTGATACTTACTAATAGCAGGGATGGAACGCTGGCACAGAACTCATACCGATATTTCATTAAGAAATTTCTCATAACATCATTGATTTAAGAAGTAGGAAATTTTGTTTCAATCATAGTGGTATGAGTTCTGCGCCAGTGTTCTTTCCCTGTAATAGATTTACCAATTTTAGATTTGTTATATACCAAATATGGAAAATCTCATTTTAAAATCAACAATAACTGTTTTGTATGCATTTTGTTAAAGTACGCCATAACACAAAAAATAAAATGTCTACTTTACGGTTAAATGGTAAATTATTTATAATTTAATTAATTAATTAGTAACCTGTGTTTCAAACACTATCTTTAAAGAAAGTATTCGTAAACAATTAATTACCTTTTGATAAAAAAGAGAGAGAGAGAGAGGGAGAGAGATAGAGAGAGAGAGAGAGAATATGTTACTAACCTCATCTGAAAAAAGAAAGTTTGAATTAAGAAGCAAATAATACAAAGTAACTATATAAATTCTCTCTCTTTTTTTTTTCTGAATGAATGAACCAATATAAATTGTATTGGATTATCTGGAAAGATCGTGTCGATTTTGAAGGGATATTGAAATACAACACATTTAAATGCTCGTTGATAATGGATTTTGATATTTTTAGTATTTCTACTTATTCACGTGTTTTTTATATTCCAGATGTAAACCTCTGAACAAATAATAATCCACTGCAACTTTGCATTGGGAAAAAAAGAAACAAAAATCACATAAATACGGAAAAAACAATAAAATCAACTAATACTTATGCAAAAAAAATGCACAAAATATAGTTAAGATAAAGATATCGAAGAGCGAGAAAGGTTGTGCTCAGTGCTTTGGAATCGTCGACAGGGCCCGCACTTTCCCGTCTGTTTAGGAAATGTAACATGCTTTAATCTAATTTCTTCACTACTTTTGACGCTTTTTTTTTTTTTTTTTTTGGTCTTCTTCACTATCATCTGCAAGAAGACTCGATTAAATGCTAGATTAGCAACATATTTTTTATGGATAGTTTGAAGTTTTATAGAGCATGGATGGATATAATTTTTGATGATTTTATCTACTTTAAAAAATAAATGTAAAATATTTTATGGTGCGACCACATATGGTAACGCTAGGCTTTAATAGTTTAAAGGCACTTATGGTACTTATAATTTGCCTAATTATTTAGGACATGTATCAATTTTACTGAACTAACCAACTAACACATACGAAAGGCCATCTAAAAGGGTGTTTATATAGCAACTTTGAAGAAAATCGTTTGAGACGTTTATAAATACGGACTTACGTGTTACTTAAAGTTTTAAATGTCCCATTTACCGTTTTCCAAATTTCACCAAAAAATGTAAAATATATCTGTACATTAGAGGTCTCTTAAATTTTAAATTTCGTCGTTCTATCATTATTCGTTTTCGGAGTATGATATTTAAAAGATTCCCACACAGATTATGACCGATCACTAAGCCGCATTTTTGGACTCAGGAAAGCATATAAATCAGGTAAAAACTGGATATCGAAATTTTTGACCAAATATCCTACGGTTGTCGGGTGATGAATGTAAGAAAGAGAGAATATTTATGTTATCAACCTTATCTTTAAATAAATATTTAAGTAAAAAAACATTTTTTTTTAATTAGAAGCTTTTTATTGTGAAGCTCGAAAATGTATAAAATAAAAATTTATTGTGGCAAAGATATTCTATAAAGAAATGAAAGTTTTAACACTAAGGAAATTTTAGAGAAAAATATAGATAATTCACTTTTGCAAGAGATGAATATTTTTAAATAATCAAAATATTTCAAAAACCATTCGAGACTGATATTCTTAGTTCTTATTTTTTTGTTTAATTATTCATTAAGTCATAAATTTCAAAGGTCTCGAAAGCTTTTAAAAATATTTTGAATATTTAAAAATATTCATCTCTTGCAATAGTGAATTATCTATATATTTCTCTAAAATTTCCTTAGTGTTAAAAATTTCATTTCTTTATAGAATATCTTTGCCACAATAAATTTCTATTTTATACATTTTAGGGCTTCATAATAAGAAGCTTGTAATGTTAAAAAAATATTTTTTTACTTAAATATTTGTTTTGTGCTTTTTAATTATAAAAATACTTTATTAAAAACTAATAAAAAATTTTTAAGATGTTGTGTAGACAACTAAAAATTTTCTTTCATCAACTGACATATTTTCTTCTAACTACCTGCGAAAAAATAGCACATCGGCCTTCGAGGATCGAACCCATGACCATCGCGTTATCAGAATGACGCTCTAACCTGAAGTCAAAGAAGAGTCAAGAAAAGCCATAGAATATGTTAGAAAAATTTAACAAATGACAAAAAAGTATTGTTCTTGAATGCTTTTTTTTTTCAGCGCTTAAAAATTTGAAATATCTATATCTATATAAACATTTAAAATTTTCTTATTGTTGAAACTTTTGTGTTTTTATGTCATGTCTGAGCAAGAATAAAATTTTATTTTATGCTGTTTAGAACTTCAGAATAAAAAGCTTCCAGTAATTTTTCCCTTTTTTCTTTTTTTCCTTCCTTTTTAATTCTTTGTTTTTCTTTTACTTAAATTTACTTTTTGTTCGTTTTAGTAACTAAAAAAAAGCTTCTTAAAAAAAAAAAAAAAAAAAAAAAAAAAATCACAATTTCTTAGGACATTGTGCAGACCATGAAAACTTCCTTTTAACAAATTACAACTCTTCTACTAATTATCAGCGAAAAAGCAACATCCCGGTGTTCAAGGATCGAACCCACCACTATCGCGCTATCAATATGGCGCTCTAATGAACTGTGCCAACGAGCGACAAAAAATGATGCTTACGTTTACTTTAAAGTGGAAGCGCCTTGTTTTTTTGCGTGACACGAAGACACTATGACAATATCCAATTTCAATGAAAAGCTTCTAATAATATTCTCCTAAACATGTATTTATTTATTTTTACTTAAATTTTTATTTTGTGCTTTTTAGTAACCAGATAAAAAGCTGTTTAAAAAACTCTTTAAAAATTTTTAGGATACTGTGTAGTCAACGAAAAATTTTCTATCACCATTTGACAACTTTTCTACTAAATTTCTGTAAAAATTAACACGCCGGACCTTCGAAGTTCGAACTCTCGACCATCGCGTTTTCAACTTAACGCTCTAATCAACTAAGCCAACGAGCGACAAACAAAGATGCTTGTATTTACTTTAAAATGGAGGCGCCTTATTTATTAGCATGACAAGAATACGCGATGACAAAATACAATTTCATATAAAAAGCTTCTAAAGATATTCTTTCTTTCTTTATTTTTACTTAAATTTTTATTTTGTGCTTTTTAGTAACTAGATAAAAAGCTGTTTAGAAATTTCTTCAAAAATTATAAGGATACTGTATACACAACGAAATATTTTCTTTTATCAATTGACAATTTTTTCCTATAGTGGAAGCATCTTGTTTTTTAGCGAGACAAAAAACGCGATGACAAATTCAATTTAATATATATATATATATATATATATATATATATATATATATATATATATATATATATATATATATATATAACTTCTTAGACTAATCTTCAAAAATTCATATAATGCTGTGTAATCAACGAAAAATTTTCTTTTACCAATTGACACCTTTTCTACTAATTATCTGCAAATATCAACACGCCGGACCATTGGGGATCGAACTCTCGACCACCGCGTTATTAATTATTAACCCTTTCATTCCCAAGTTTTTCCCTCCATAAAACAATAAATCTTACATTTAGTCATAAATTTATTTCAAAGGTAATATAGATAAATATTTTTTTAAAAATGGGAGTAATAGCAGAGTACGAATTAATATAGCTAACAAAGCAACTGAGATGTGTTTGTTTATGTTTAATATAACCAGTGATGCCATTTAAAATCATAACTTTTCAAAAGATAAAAATATCAAAATTTTGGAAGAAGTACATGTTGTAATTAATTAAAATACAAAATACAAACATTAAAAAATAAAATAAAAAATATTTCAAACAATTAATTTACTTAAATTGCCCAAAACAGGAAACTGATTCCGATATTATTATCATAATAGAGTAAAATATACTTTCAATTATCAACAAGGATTGTGAAATCATCTAATATATATATTTTTCGGTAGGAAAATGTGTATAGATTTTAATATTGTTCATTTTGAACCAGCGGGTGTGTTAGATGGTAAGAAAGAAAAGCTGAAATTTCATGATTCCAACTGGCATCACGGGGAATGAAAGGGTTAATTACGCTCTAGAGACCTAAGCCATGGAGTGACAAACAGAACACCTCATATTTACTATAAAGCTTTGTTTATTAACGGGACACGAAGACACGATGACAAAGTCAATTTCATATAAAAAGCTTCTAAAAAGAAAAGTACAAAAAAATACAAAAGAAGTATACAAAGTGTTATCTAAATAAACGAGCCAATATAAATAGTTGTACATAAATCAGAAAAAAGTTTTTTTTTAATTTTTCCTATATATATATATATACATATAAACTATTACGTTACTGAGCTTTTGTAAAGTGGAGTTTAAAAGTACTGGAATTAAACATAATCTAACAATGAAAGTTTTAGATTAAATATTTTCACAAACTAAGAGTTTTACTTCACCTTTGTTCATCCTGTTAAAATTTACTTAATATTTTACTAATATTTATTACAGCTAAATTTTACAGGCTGATTTACGGTGTCTCGATTTATGGTAAAAAATGTAAAAACCTTCTTTTAAAATCAATAATGATTTTATTTAATAATAATAATAAAAAAAGAACACAATAAAATTGAAAAAATATATATCTAATTTTCAGTTTCATGGTAAAACACTTATTAATTAATTAATTAACTAATTAATAACCATTATTTTGTGTGTTATTTTAAGAAAAATATTCAGGAACACTTAATTAACTTCTAATGAAAATAATTCGTTATTAATTTTTTCTTCAAAAAGAGTTTTTTTTTTTTTTCAAGTGAAAATGATATAAAAAGTATAGAAATAAATGTATTATATTAACGTAAAATGTTTTATTTAGTTTACCATCATGAAATAAGAAAAAAAAAATCCATTAATTCTTGTTATTGAGGTTTTGGGAAGTTCTTCTTAAAAGTACTAGAATTAAAACATAATCCCATGATGAAAGTTTCAGATTAAATATTTTCATAAGCTAAGGAAGAGTGTATTTTACTTTAGCTCCATTCTGTGAAAATTTAAATTAGCACAACTTCCTTTGGTGATTATCCTGAAATTTCATCATATCTGCCATTTAATATTATTCCCTACTTAAGTATATTATAATAACATTTAGCTGGCCACTTGTAAAATAAAGTGGTTTTCCGGAATTCCTATTTATTGCTTCATTTGTTAAAGTCTGGCATCTTTCCAGCTCGTTCTCAACTCAGAGGCCATTTGACACTACAAAGGCGTTAGTTATGTGGATATAAAACATAAAGCAGAAAGCTCATTTTAAAAATGCCTCCTAATTAGGCAAAAAAAAAGTATATATATTTATTATGAATCATATTAATTTGACGCATGCTATAAAAAATAAGTTTAATGGAAATGTTATGTCAAGAACATGGTTATTTAAATTAAAAAAGAAAAAAAAATTCCGTGTCGAGATAGTTGTAATACTTTATACAAATTTGTAATTAAATAAGTGATTGAAAAAAAAATGAAACTTAAGTATATGTATTTGTACTCATTTTGTTTTTTAAAATGTAAGACAAGAAATAATAATGATACAATTTATTATTTGACAATGAATACCAATTTGCATAATTTTTATAATTAATTTACCTAAAAAATTACATAAAAGAAAACCTCTCTTACAGTCCACCTCCATTTAGGTTGACCTTCCGTTACGGCGCGTATTTTTCGGTTCCAAAATTTTCCACTAAGACTAAATACTAGTTTACCTTCATTAAATGTCCATGCATAATTTTGTGAGAGCAGATAATTTTATTACTTACTAAAATTGAATTGCCCACAGTTCACTACGATTATATAGGGTGATCCAAAAGTCACAGAAAAAAATAAAAATAAAAAAATATTCAAAAAAGTATTGGCAATAGCACTATGCAGTTTTCACTAAATTGAATAGAAAAACATGGGATTTTTTAAAATAACAAAAGATTGGCAAATTAGTATAATTTTTCTTAATCAAGTGGCGCTTTAACTGAAAAATCATTTTTTACAGTGACACAGAACATTCATCAACATAACAAGAACTATAAATGCTCAATGTGATGGCCATCATTCATTGGAATAACCGTCAGTAAAATTCTTCCAAAAAAGCATCAATATTCGCAATATGCCAGTATTCCATCAGGCGAATCTGTTTAAAATGTAAAAGCTTATTAAGTAAACAGCGCGATATGTTGATGAAAAGTACAATTAATATTTTTCTTATATAAATAAAAGAAATCCCATGCTTTTCTGTACATTTTAGTGAAAAATGCTTAGACCTACAGTCAGTACTTTTTGAATAATATATATATATTTTTTTTTCTGCGACTTTTGGATCTCCTAGTATATCTGATTTAATCACCAAGTGCTTTATAATAATATGCATTTAGAGTGAAAGATGTGATAACATTTCCCATTTCTAAATATGCATATAAAGATGAAGTTCAAGCTTGAAAAAGGGAATTTTGTGTCGTAATCCAGCGAAATTCAAATTAATGGTCTCGTTTTGGACTACAGATAGCATGCTGCAATTGCAAGTTGTCACATGTACTCAAATAGTGTGTAGGCTGTTTATGGATTCCAGCAGCAATGGAGGTTAACAGTAAAATGGTAGCCCAAAATTATATCCAAAAGTGTTATTAAAATATTAGCATTCATAATTTTATACAAGAATTTTAACATTGAACTTTTATTAATGAATTTATTTACTGTTGTATTTTCAATATATATGTGTGTGTGTGTAGGAATGAATTTGATTATAAATATATAAAATATACTTTGTATACTACAACTTAAAAATATTTCATATTGTAATATTTAAAAAATAAAATGTAAGATATTATCTGGTTTTATTGACGAAAGACCAACTCTACTACACTTAATTGTAAAGTTTTACTAAGAAAATTTTAGGATATATTGCTTCAAATTTATATCAATTTGCTACGGTTGAGACCTAAGCCTGGAAGTATGTCCTCCATGGAGGTCTTTCAGATGGAACCTATTTTGTATTTATGCGTGTTTTGCAGAAAATCCATTGAAAACTCCGAATGACTGAGCGACGAGCATGATGCGATCTGGGTTTAAACACGGCATCTACTGTCTACCGGTTTTCAGGAACATATTTTTTATTGCCGATTTCATGTTTTTTATTTTATTTTATTTATTTATTTTATTTTTTTATTTAGGGCGAATATGGCGATTTCTCCGAATTTCGAAGACAAATGTTGGGTGAGTGCAAAAGTTCTATCCGTTTTTATTATCCATAAAGAAGAGCAAATAAACGCAAAATTAACAGTACCTATTATTGTGCATAATACCCATTGCTCTCTATGACCTCTTGCTATCTTTCTGGTAGGCGATGAATGCCACGGCGGTAAAATTCCGACGGTTTCGAGTCAAAGAATGGCAGTTTTCCCAGCATCAAGATCATCAAAGTCTGAAGGAATGAAAGACTGAAATAATTGTTGAACGCACGAAATAAGTGATAGTCAGTTGGTGCCAAGTCAAGAGAATAGGGAGGGTGGGGTAAAACCTCCCAATCAAACCCCACCAGTAACATTTAGCGAGTGATGACAGCAGCACGTGGCCTGGCGTTATCGTGATGAAGATAACACCGCGACGATTGATGAGACCTGGCTGCTTTGCTCCTGAATTTGAATGCAGCCTGTCTAAATTTAAACATTAGAAGGCAGCATTGATGGTTTGAATGATTGGCAGGACTTCTCAGTGATTTTTTCCCTGCACATCCCACCACACACTCAATAAAACCTTCTTGGGATGAAGTTCAGCTTTCTAAGTCGATGCAGGCGGATCAGAATTGCGACACATAGTCCTACGATGCTTTACGTTTCGGTACATAACCCACTTCTCATATCCTGTCAGAATTCATGTCAAGAATGGGTCATTTTTGTACCGGGAAAGCAGGGAAACACCGGTGGCGATTCGGTCATCCCATTGATTAGTTTTCAGGTTATGAGGAGCCCAACGATCCAGTTTTCTCGTAAAAACCAACTTAACCAATCGTCTCTCGACCGTTGTCCAATGTACGTTAAAGGTCTCCACTAATTCTTGCACGGTTGGGTTCGGGTTGTTCTTTATGGCTTGGCCAATATCGTCGTCTCCAACGTGTGATGGCCGTCCACTCCTAGCCTGATCTACGAAGCTTCTATCTCCTTCCCTAAATTTACGAAACCATCGACGACATGTTTTTTGGTCTATTGAATCCTACCCATAAACTTGACAAACATTGCGACATGCTGCGGCTGACGTGCTCTTTTTATCGAACTCGTATTATAACAAACAAAGCCTCATATGCTCCTTCTCGCTTTCCATGTTACACTCTCCCATTTTTTTTTTTTTTTTTTTTTTTTTTTTTGAGATAAATACCTTTGTGAGACACAATACATTTATATGTGAGATATCCACACATTTGATTGCCCGACGATTTGCGTCATTAAAATGTCATGTATGACGTCAATTCCATTGTAAATTTTCATATCTAAAAACGGATAGAACTTTCGCACTCATCCAATAAATCACCTTAAATTGTAAAACTTTAGTAATATTTATGTACGAAATACACGAAAGGCCTTATTTCAGCTTATTCATTATACATGTAATATATTATTATATTAAATTATAATGACTTTATAACTGGCGTGTCTGAATGTGTTCTAAGTTTTGAGAGACGAAGGGTATTTTCAAGGATTGTCCTCGGTATTCTAGGACATCTTGTCACTCTGTACGCATAGCACTTATGTACAATTGAAAAAAAAAAATGGTTTGAAAGTGAGGCCTTTGGGTTAACGACCCAATGGTTTATGATCTGAGCTGTTTCGATGAGATATCGACTTGGGTAGCTCAGAGGTTAGGGAGACACAGAGATTCGAGGTTCAAATCGTGGTTTGGTCACCATTCACTTTCACGCATGTAAAATGTTTTTAAATCAATCCAAAAATCTGTTGCGTAAATTGCCGAAGTTATCATCTAATTTCTATTTTAATGGTTATTTTTTCTTATAAATAGTTATTAGATTCAGTAGACTCAATTTAATTCAAAAATTTTCATTTAATTTCAAATAAAACTTAAGTAAATAAAATGCTAATGGCCAGTTAACATGAAGCATTTTTACTAATCTGAGCTCGTTTCATCCTCGCTTTGTAACAGGCTAAATACAAACACTTACGAGTATGTAAAATAACTTTTTAAATATTGAGGCATCTTCCCTAATTTTAAAAATGAAATAGAGTGTGCTGTCGCCATTATTGGCAAAATATCTGATGATATTTCGCTAACGTTTTGAAATGAAGTGAAAATAGTTGTTGATTCGTAGTTTTGTAAGTGTTGCTTAGATGTCTGTCCCAAGAAGTAGTTAGCAGCATATAAAAACAATTTCTAGCAGCCTGGTGCAGTCTAATAATTCTACTTGTTGCGCGCGAAAACCTTTAAAAAGGATTGTAAAATATGTAAAAAATTCTTTTATAATTATGGATGTCGTATTGAGTATTACTAAAGAACTATGTAATGATCCCAGAGTATTCTTCTTAAATTAAATTAATGTCCAGGCATCATTAAAACTTTATTTTACATTTTAAGTATTTTCACATTTTAACTATAGCGACAAAAATAAGTTTAAAAATAATTTAATTACCTTAAAACCCCATTACTTTATTTTTTTTTAATTTTTTAACCTCTACATTCAATAATTCGAATTCCAGGTATTTCGAACATTTTTTGGGACCCCTACGAGTTTGGATTTATAAGAGCCCATTGCATTTACTTAGCTTATTCAATTATTTGGATGAAAGAAGAAAAACGATAATTATTTAAAGATGCAAAATATTAAACTTTTCTAAGAAAAATTTTATATTATAATAACTAATAATGTTATCAAACGATCATTGGAGATGAGATTGTGGTTAATTTATCATATCCCCCCCCCCTCGTTTTTCGGTTTCTTCTCCTGATTCCTCGTGAGTACTTCAAGGATTCTCTACCAAATCATATAATATTAAAAGTAATGAACTTAAAATATTCAATTATTTGGATGAAAGAAGAAAAACGATAATTATTTAAAGATGCAAAATATTAAACTTTTGCTAAGAAAAATTTTATATTATAATAACTAATAATGTTATCAAACGATCATTGGAGATGAGATTGTGGTTAATTTATCATATCCCCCCCCCTCGTTTTTCGGTTTCTTCTCCTGATTCCTCGTGAGTACTTCAAGGATTCTCTACCAAATCATATAATATTAAAAGTAATGAACTTAAAATATTAAATGCTATAGTTAAATCATATGACAAACATTCTAATACTTAAAACATCTCTTTAAAATTCCCCACATAAAGTGTATTAAGAAAATTCGTCTTTTAATGTTTATGATATCCAGTAGTAGGACACACACTTTTTTAACGTTCCGCACGAAAGAAATTTTAATAAAATCAGTTTTTGGCAAGAAAATAAAAACTTTTTTTTTTTTTTAATATTGATTGTAAAAAATGAAATTTGTTAATAAAATTTTTTTAATAATTAAACAAATCACTAAAAAAGGAAATAAAGAAAAATATTTTTCGTTATTTCGGTGGTCTCAGTGAGTCAGTGCTTATGATAAATGAGTTTATATTAATGAAATCGTTTTTATTGATCTATGTCTGAATATAACCATTGTATGTGCAAACATTTATGTGTTAAAGCCATCAATGTTATTGTATATTCTACATATTAATGTACTATAGCTGTTGTACTGCTCTACCAAAAGGAAACATAAAAAAAAAAAAAAAAAGAAAGAAAGAAAAGAAAAGAAAGGGCCATTCAGATTAAAATCAGTACATACAAATAAGTGTAAGATAAGAGCAGTTTATCTCTAATGACTTAGAAACTGTGTTCATAAATTTCATTAATTCATTGTTCATCACAATAAGCTGAAAATATAATATAACAAATTATTCATATATAGTTTAAATTTAAAATCCTCGTCATTTTTTTTTTTTTTTTTTTTTTTTTTTTTTTTTACAGAACTATTTTTAAAAACAAAAATTTGAACTTTGACTCAACTGTAAAGTAGAATTACGCTTAAATCAATGCGTCTAATTAAAGCGTTAGTGATGAGAAAAAGAAATCTGAAAATGTTTAATGTATTACATGACTTAGACACAGGATTCTCGCAAAGGGATTTTTTTTTTTTTTTTTTTTTTTTTGTACCATTATTTTTATCACCACTTAATTTTACAATTGACTAATCGTTGGTAATTATTGTAAAATAATAATAATAATAATAATAAAATGATCGAGAACAAATTGGCTTCATTTTCGGTTTCAGCACATCAAAAAACATAAAGATCAGACAAATTCATAAAATCAAAATTTTACATGTTGGCCTGTGCTATGAATGCACAAATGTTAATGCAATAAAGAAAGTAAAGTTCATAATAGTATTGCGAAAATTAAACAATGCATTATGTTTTGATGGAATAGCATACGCTTTCACTGAATATTTATTTAATGAGTCCATTGATATTTCTTTTCTATGAAAACATTTCTATAATTCTCTAGTCTTCTAAAATAATGATTCTTCATGGTGCATTCATGCATAGTAATATTTAATCTTTCGTGGAAATATAACAGACAGCTAACAAAAGAAGAAGAAGAATGTCTGTTTCTTTTACTGAAGACCTTTCTTTTGTTAGATTTCTTTCAAATTTAAACTTTCTAATCCTCTAAGCATTTTTTCTTCATAAATATCATAAGCCGACATGATTTATTTGTATTGATTCCAAACAGTTTAAAAGAGAAAAAAATTGATATTTCTGTCATAACAATGCTCTACTCTTACTCATATAAACACAATCGAGTTTTGAAAGCTGAAAGCGAAAAATAAATAGTCTTGTACTTAAAATAAGTATCATATTTTATGAAGATATTTGTCGAAAATAAAATAATATATAAAGTTACTGGTTCAAAAGAAAATAAATTTTTGCTAAATCTTTACATTATGAATAATAAATTACATATATTGTATTTCTATAATTATTACATCTTTAGCATCCTTAATTGTATCTATAAAACAAAAATCCTAAACAAATATTTAAATAAATAAATAAAAACGAATGAAACTTTAAAATATAATACAGTATTTCACAAGAAATTTAGTTACTACATAAACAATTTTAAAAAATGCGTTTAATTTTGCCGGTAAACATTTGGAATTTTGTTATATAATCGTGTGCATTCCATGCCATGAAAAAAATTGCATTTACAAAAACTAAATAACTTTTTACATTAAAATAAATAATAAATAAATAATAGTTCATAACTATCTACACCAAATACCAGTAAGGAAGACCTGAATTAAACAATGAACAATTACATATGAAAAAGAAGCCGTATAGAAGGAAAGATGTATTAAAAAAGTTAATAAATGCTGAAAATTAACTTAGTAATTTTCCATAATGATGCTATATTTTAAACAAATGCAATTATAGTAGCAGAGTTGTAGTTAATTATTAGTTTCTGAGAAAATGATACAGCAGATAATTAAAAAAAAAAAAAAAAAAAAAAAAAAAAAAAGCATTAATGAACAACTCAAAGACCTAACAAATAAGTAAAGGCCTTTCAACATAAATATTGAGAAAAAACTATCAATTAGCATATCAATGTACATGAAACAAGAATAAGACAAAAGTCTTGATCATGATGGAATATTAATTTAAGAGACAATAAAATTAAACTATTTAAACAGTTAACATAAGCGAAAAAGCTCATATTTATGTAATTCATCAATAAACATGATTGTAATTAAATAGCGAGAAATGTAAAACTTTATAATATAAAAGTAGCTAATTATGAATATATTATCATAAGTGGATTTGTCGAATATTCAGAAAAAAGACAATTTCAGTAATTCTAATGATATCAATAAATATATTAAGTAACATTTCATATTATTTCAAGATACTAATTAAAATTAGTTTCAATTTAACATAATAAATTAATCGTTATTTTAAACACCTTCGAAATAACACAACTTTTAAAAACATACAATTACTGTTGTGTTAATTCAAACTTATGCTATTTGTCAACTGCTTTAATGACTTCCCATTTTAAAGCTGAAATAGTAGTTATTTTAAATCCATAAGTGTTACCTAGTAGTGGTAATTATTAATAATAAAATTGTGATTTAAAATCAAATAAGTGTGCAGAATGGAACACGTAGGATACAAAATAAAATTAATAAATACTTGAAATACTGTGATACTTATATATATATATATATATATAATTATTATTATTATTAAATTCAACAACCCATCCACGTATATATATATATATATATATGTGTGCGTGTGTGTGTGTATAATTTATCTAACGTAACTGCATAACTTAAGACAGGGACCGAAATTTCGACTCAGATTACATTCGCCGAAAATTTTTTCTTCTCGCCGCAAAATTGAGTTGTCATTTTTTTTTATCTTCTTCCTTTTTGCACATCCCCCCCCCCCCTAACTATTTGAAATGCTTTTTAAAATATGCTTAAAATTATATATATTAAAAGTGTGTCGTTTATCATCATGTCTCATAACCATCTATAATTAAAAATCATTATAATGTATTGTATTTGAGATTTGAAAAAGATTAAAATGCCTAGTAACATAAATGTAAAGAGTCATTAAAGAAAAAATAAGATAAAAAAAAAACTCTTTGTTAAACAATATCCTGTGAAATTCTTTTTATTATGAAAGATTTAGCTTCCTTATTTACCTATTCATTTAACTTTTTACATCGGAAATGCCTTTTTCGTCCATTTCATTTTTTTAATCAGACAGAATATCGATGTGTATAACTTGTTAGTTCCCCATCATATAGGTATGGGAAATTTAGGTAATCGTGAAAATTTTCGACCTCGTTTTTTTTTTTTTTACTTTTTTACACGTTTTCAGGTGTGAGGAATCCGAAAATAACAAAATTTGTATGGTGTCTGTTAGTGTGGTAGTCCGTTAGTCCGTTAGTTTGTTAGTCTGTGTACACGATATCTCAAGAACAAATTGTCGCAGAGAGGTCAGATCTGTTTTAAAATATTACTTTCGACACTGGCAAGAACCCTATTCATTTGCAACATTCGAATTACAAACTTTGTTAGTTATTAGAAATTAACGATTTTCTTAACGTGGGAGAATAGGACAAAAATTCACTTAAACGTGCATTAAATGGAAACTTTTTACTGTAAAAATGTCAAACCAGTTTTAAAATATCAGTTTTGATGCCGGAATGAACATCAGAAATTATAAATATGCTACTTTAAAAACTTCGCAAGTTACTGGAAATTTACGAATTTCTTGACATGGCAGTATAGGGCAAAATTTCACATAAACGTCAATTTTTAGAGATATTTTCATCGTAAAGATGTCAGACTACTTTTGAAATATTATTTAGGACACTGGCATGAATATTGATGACTATGAATTTTCCAATATAAAAAATTCGTAAGTTATTGGAGATTTAGGAATTTCTTAACATGGCAGGATACAGTAAAATTTCACATAAACGTCAATCTTAAGGGATATTTTCATCGTAAAGATGTCAAACCACTTTCGAAATATTATTTAGGATACTGGCACGAATATCATAGACTATGATTTATCCAATTTAGAAAATTCGTAAGTTATTTGGAATTTACGATTTACTTAACTTGTCAGAATAAGGCAAAAATGAGCATAAACTTCCGTTTTGAGGATCATAAATACATTAGACAACTACAAAATTACATTTATGATATTTGTTTGAACATGATTGAATACAAATATTCTAATACGAAAATTTCTTAAATTATTCGTAATTTACGGCTTTATCAACATAGCGAAATTGTAAATTTTTTATATAAGTATGAATTTTGAGGATTATTGCATTGGAAATAGTAGCTTGAAAACTAAACAACGGAATTGACCCTGATAAAATAAATTAATAGATTAGAATAAGATAAATATATCGAAGTGAACGGTGGATAGCCTATTAGGCGGGGATTTCGTTCTGTCTTCGGTCAAATTCATCTCTTTTAACATGATTATAATATGTCTTGCACTAGAAATTTATGAGAACATAAATGGTGGGGAACTGAGCAGAGTCCACCTATGCCAACTAGTTTTATTTTTGTAATCAGACAAAATGTCGATGTGTGTAACTTGTTCATTGTTGTCATTTGAAATAGCCATTTCGGAATAACTTTTCGATAAAATCGTTGCTTATATGCCTACAAATCATTACAAGCGCAAATCCTTGGAGTTTCAGCAAAAAACTGGAAAACTTGAACTGTTTTTTGATCATTTTTCAACAAAATACACATAGGCAGTATCTTTAAAAGGGCTCGGGTTCATTTTCATGCGCCATTATCGCACAGGCAAACTTTCACGTTTCTCTTTTTTCGTATAGTGGGCGACGGGCAGAGAGGTTCTCTGTTCGTCTATTCTCACTCTGCGTGGAGAAATCACAGTGGGAGAAACGAAACTGCCGAAGAGAATAAAACATGTATGCAGTAAGCATTTTTCCTTTCTCAGGCTGTAATTAAATATCAGGTTATAAGATGACAAGATTTTGCCATATTTAAATCTATAAAAAGAATGTTTTCTGTCACCGTATCATGTAAGAATTCTATCTAAAACTAGACCAAATTTTTCTCGCCACAGTAAAAATTCCACTCACCAATGGCGAGCTGGCGAGCGGAAATTTCGCGCCCTGACTTAAGACATATGTAGTATTTTTTTTTTTTTTATGTTAAAGTTCTCTGCATCCAGGATAATAATTGGATGAGTTAGATCATTTAACAACAACAACAACAATAAAAAACAAGTAGCTCAAAAAATTATAGATCAATAATATTGTTTAATTTAAATTAGTGTCAATTTCAAACATTTCAGCTTGTTAAAAACCATTCGCAATTTCAAATGATGCTTATACAGTGCATCCTAAAAACTTTGGCCTTCACTTAACGTCTTTAAATTTTTATTCTAAACATATATTTAACAAAATTTAAAGAATTAAAATTTAAAAATTCTGATTTTCGTATGATTCTTTACATGTATGTAATAATAATACAATGTATGTAATAATAATGATATATAAGTAAATAATAATATATAATAGTAATATAATGTATGTAATAATAATAATAACCCCATGCTCTAATAATGTCATGTTCAAATATTCTCGTTGTCATGTTCAAATCTTCTTCTCAAAATGTCTACACAATTTCTTACAATTATACTTTAAAAATATAACAAACTTTTACGTAATAGAGATTTAGGATCTCGTAAATTAAAATATTATATGTATTCAACCGAAAGGAGGTTGGAATTCTTTTTAGTTTTCATTTCTAAAGTGATATAATAAAAGTGATTTTTTTTTTTTAAGTCATATATATATATAAAAGTGCAGAGTCTGTGTGTGTGTCTGTGTGTCCGCTATAGAATCCTAGGCCGTTTCACCGAGCGGGACCAAATTTGGCAAGGTTAATGTTTACGACCCGAGAAAGACAACGCCGCAAGCGATTTTACAAAATTCGCCCCCCAAGGGGGGAAGGGGGTGGCAAAACGTGATTTCACAAAATCCTTCATTTCTCAAACAAAAAAAAAAACAGATATCCGTAAAATTTTTGCTTTAAAATATAGCTAATACAAATGTCTAAAAATCAGTTTCTGGAATTTTTGAAATTCGGTCCCCAAGGGGGGGGGGGTGGGGGTGGGGGGCAAAACGTGATTTCACATGCGTAAAACGTGATTTCGCATAATCCTATATATCTCAAACAAAAAAAATAGATATACGTGAAATTTTTGCTCTAAAATATAGCTAATGCAACTATCTAAAAACCAATTTCTGGAATTTTAGAAATTGCTGCCCCCAGGTGGGGCAGCAAGGGGGGGGGCTATGGAGCAAAAACAAATAGAAATACAGTTAGGCCGTTCAAAATTAGTACAGATAGATTTTAAAGGCCTGCAAGTCGAATGGGGATATTTTCGATTGTGTAAAGTTATTAGGAGGGGCAAGAAGCGGGGAGGGGAGGAGGGGGGCAAAAAAATAAAAATAGTGTAAGATCGTTCAAAATTGGTACGTAGAGGTTTTCGATACTTACAAATCGATTGCGGATATTTCTGAATTTGTAAAATTATTAGGAGGGGCGGGTAGGGGGGTGGGGCGGTAAGGGGGCTATGGGGCAAAACAAATAGAAATACAGTTAGGCCGTTCAAAATTGGTACAGATAGGTTTAAGAGGCCTGCAAGTCGAATGGGGATATTTTCGATTGTGTAAAGTTATTAGGAGGGGCAAGAAGGGGGAGGGGAGGGGGGGTGCAAAAAAATAAAAATAGTGTCAGGTCTTTGAAAATTGGTACGTAGAGGTTTTCGATACTTACAAATCGATTGCGGATATTTTTGAATTTGTAAAATTATTAGGAGGGGCGGGTAGGGGTGGGGCGGTAAGGGGGGGTATGGGGGGGTATGGGGCAAAAACAAATAGAAATACAGTTAGGCCGTTCGAAATTGGTACAGATAGGTTTAAGAGGCCTGCAAGTTGAATGGGGATATTTTCGATTGTGTAAAGTTATTAGGAGGGGCGAGAAGGGGGGAGGGGAGAAAGGGGGGTCAAAAAAATAAATATAGAGTTAGATCGTTCAAAATTGGTTTATAGAGGTTTTCGATACTTACAAATCGATTGCGGATATTTTCGAATTTGTAAAATTATTAGGAGGGCGGTAAGGGGGGGCTATGGGCAAAAACAAATAGAAATACAGTTAGGCCGTTCAAAATTGGTACAGACAGGTTTTAAAGGCCTGCAAGTCGAATGGGGATATTTTCGAAAGTGTAAAGTTATTAGGAGGGGCGAGAAGGGGGAGGCGAGAGGGGGGGGGCAAAAAGATAAAAATAGGGTTAGATCGTTCAAAATTGGAATATAGAGGTTTTCGATACTTACAAATCGATTGGGGATATTTTCGAATTTGTAAAATAATTAGGAGGGGCGGGAAGGGGGAGGGGCTATGGGCAAAAACAAATAGAAATGCAGTTGGGCCGTTCAAAATTGGTACAGATAGGTTTTAGAGGCCTGCAAGTCGAATGGCGATATTTTCGAAAGTGTAAAGTTATTAGAAGGGCCGGGAAGGGGGGGGGCGGAGGGGCAAAAAATATAAAATGGAGTTAGATCATTCAAAATTGGTACATAGAGGTTTTCGATACCTACAAATCGATTGCGGATATTTTTGAATTTTTAAAATTATTGGGAGAGGCAAAAAAATAAAATAGAGATAGATCGTTCAAAACTGGTGCATAGAGGTTTTTGATACTTACAAATCGATTGTGGATATTTTCGAATTTGTAAAGTTATTAGGATAGACGGGAGTTAGGGCGAAGGGGGAAAATAATAGAAATAATAGTTAGAGCATTTTGGGAATTTCTTCCGAAGACAGTGAGAACCCGGTGCGACATTTTTCCTAATCAGATTTTGTTTCTCTCTCTTTTTTTTTTTTTTTTTTTTTTTTTTCACGCGATAAAATTTAATATAAATACGTATTAATATGAAACGTATATATGAATTAGTTAGATGAAGGCAGAGGGGACCCGGTGTGAGTCTTTACCCGATCAGAAAAGATTTTTTTTTTTTAAATTCCTTTTCTTAAGAATAAAAGTTTATGAGTAATAACATGGAATTTTGAGAAATCATAAGTGTGGTGAAGGAATACGCGCGCGCAGCGCTCATATATATGTATTCGCGCGTGCGCATCGCGCACGAGTCTACGCTGCCGAAGGCAGTGGGGACCCGGTGCGGCATTTTTCCCGATCAGAGTTTTTTTTTTTTTTTTTTTTTCATTTTTTTTTTCACATGATAAAAATTAATGCAATTTTGAGAATTCATTAATTATAATGATTCATTTAAAAATAGTGACCAGCGAAGCGGGCGTAGCCTGCTAGTTTAATTATAGTTACCATGAAAGCGACCAAAACCTGATACTATACATTTAAACTATAATACTTAAAATACAACATTTTTTCATTTTAATACTTGTTTAATACCATGAAAATTGCATTCCAGGGAGAAATTTTTTTTTTTTTTCTTTAAATATGCTATTAGTTTATCTACATTTGTTTATCAGATAATAGTTATTGTATACACGAGAATTTCAGTATAAATATTTAAGAATGTAATATTTCTTTAGAATTATTGACATAGCTGCAAAATACATTTTATCATTTTTTGATTAAAATATATACATATATTTGTGCTAAAAGAAAAATACATAAAATGCATATTTTTTTCATTTCTTATAATTCCGTTACACTCTTTAAAGTGGTAAACAAATAAAGTTTTACAAGTTTTTCCTTTTACACACATTTGTCTATTTGTACAAAAAACAATTATGAAATATTTGTTAGTGTAGTTAGAACTTCAATGAAGAAAATATAAAGAATTTACAGATAAAAAAAGGTAAATATTTCATACGTTTAAATTAAGGCTATTTTTCTGCTGAAAAATAATTTACTGTATCCATTATTTTAATTGTTATCCCTCTCTTTATTTATGAAAAAATATTCTTTAACAAAATTAATGAAACGATTCAATAACAAAAGATTTCTTTTGTGCCTCTTTTATTTGTAGAAATCTCTTTCAAAGAATATGTTTATATTAATTTATTTTAGCAAAGAAAAATCATAGGAAATTAAAATCCTATTACACAAATTTTGATTGAATAAGAGGGAAATTTTTAAATGAATAAAAGTAATTTCGTAGTTGTTTGAAGGTTTTCATTACTAAAGAATATTACTACCAAAAAATAATTTTAAGAAAAATTATATTAATGTTTCTTTAAAGAAAACGAAAGGAAATTTATTAAACTTTAAATTCAAACAAAATTAAATCATAATTTTCTATTCATCTGTAATGAATCGGTAATTCTATAATACAATTAGAGTTAGAAAATTTAAAACATTCGGTATTAGTTTATGCAAATGATTTTCAAATACTATTGATACATTCCTCTGTTTTTAGAAATGTCACTATTACCATGTTTTTATTAACTCGGTTTCATGTTTGTTTGTTTCTCCAACACAAATCTAGCAATCGATTTTTAACTAACTTCCCGACTAGCTAGACATTTGAAAATTTTAGAATAGCTCAGAACATGATGTCAATGCATTTTTTTAATACTTTTAGCCAAATGTTTCGGGTCACCGCGGCCATCGATAGCATTTATATGATTCAACAGAAAATTTAAAAACATTGTATATAAAAATTTTTTTTTATCTTGTAATTATTTTTAAACACAGCCTATTTTAATGTTAATACTTTTCAGTCATAAAAGTAATTTTGCTTAGTTATTTATTTATTTTTTCAATATATTTAACATTCTCTATTACACATTGGTGTACAAAATTAAAACAATAATATATTGTATCGTTAATTTTTCCTTTCCGCGTATTTTGTTGAAACAAATGAATGCATGAATATACAAATCTGATGCCATCTTCCTAATCAAAACATTAGTCGAATTTTATATAACTTTAACATATGTAAAAAACTTAAAAGTGATATTACTGTAATTTTACTCAAAAATAAGCTTTTAAAGATATGGAAAAAAATTAAAACATTAACGAAAAATCATGCGGTACGCATCAATTATTAACATTTCCCAAATGTATGTAATTGTTGTATCATATAACTTTCAATGCTCTTTGCCTACGTAATCACACAACGGACAGACAGTAGTTTTGAAAGGCGTACAGATAGACAAATAGATATCCTAATCATTCTTAAACATTATTATAAAGTGTTAAAAATGCTTAACACAAAAGAAAATGAAAACTTTTTATAATAATTGCAGCCCTTAATGTATCTGAATATTTTAATGTAGACCTGTAAAGCTGAAAGTTAACAAAATTGTATTCTATACAAAATATTATTTTAGCTTATTAACAATAAATATGGATTTCATTATGATTTTTACAACAGAAAATTCTTTAAATGTAATTCATAAAAATGTCTGTCCTAAAATACAATGCATTGACATTTTTTGGGGTGTCCCTGTACACAAACCAGTTGCACAGTACCTATTAATGCCATTTAAATATGGTACATTCCACAGTGAATTTGTATAACATATATATTTTTAAAAAAAATCTGAAAATATTCAGGGACGATGGGGGCGTGCAAACGGACATACAGACAGTCAGACAGATAAAAACACAAATGGAAATCATATGAACACTTACAAAACGTTAAAAACTGTTAAATCACTTAAACGAAAATGCAATTCCAGCAAATTTCCAATACAAACCCTCAATGTAACTCAATATTTTTCTGTGGCCCGTAAATTTAATGCCTATCATACTACATACTGTAGAAAGCATTCGTATATGCACATATAAATAATATATTTCAATCTTATTAAGATTTGTTCAAAGTGAATTTATTAAAATTTCGTTTATAGAAATACCTCTCATGGAACGACGCAAACCAGTGGTAATATTTACTCCTTTTTCTACAGCAAACATCCGATAGTGATCTTGAATAGCATATTTCGTCGAAATGTGTGTAAAATACAGTAATTAAAATATAGTCCACAAAAATACCGCTCACGAACATAATGCTTTGGAATAATTTTGGGTGTCGCTGTACATAAGTCAGTAAAGGTATTCATTCCATTTTCAATTGGGAACATTATATAGTGAATTTGAATAACATATATCATTTTCAAGAACTTCCATGAATATTTATGCGAGTTAGAGCGTGGATAGACAGACAGATGGATATACAGGCAAACCGATGTCATTAACACTTTTCAACCTTGTTGAAAAATGTTAAAAATATTTAGAAAGTGATAAAATGATTAATAAAAACGAAGTGCCAGTAAATTTTCAATAATACCCATTATCATTGAATATTTTTGTGTGGCTTTGTAAATCTAATGCTAATCATACTATATTCTATGGAAATCATTCTTTTGTGTATATGAATAATATACTTTAATTTTATTAAGATTTGTTTGAAATAAAGTTCTTAAAATCTGATTTATAGAAATACATCTCGTAGAACGCAATGCTTTGAATACTTCTCGGTCACCCTGTATACAGACCAGTGATGGTATTTACTCCATTTTCAATGGAGAACATCCGCTAGTGGACTTGAATAATATATTTAAATTTCATCAAGATTTGTGTAAAGTAACGGCATTAAAATACGATTTTTAGAATTACCTTTCATGTAATGCAATGCTTTGGAATACTTTCGGGTGTTCCTGTACACAATCCTATAAGTGTGTTCACTCCATTTCAATTGGAAATATCTCATAAAGAACTTGAATAACATATATCTTTTTCAAGAAATTCTAAGAATATTTAAGGGAGTTAGAGCGTGGACAGACAGATCAGCATATCTCAAGAACAAATAGTATCAGAAAGTCCAAACTTGATATTCCAAATGTGTATAATATAGGGATGCTACACTAAGCTTTTCGTTGGAATGATGAAAATGGTTTGTGTACAGGGGCACCCAAGATAATTCAAATATATTGTGTTTATGGGGAATATTGCAGGTAAATAGAGTTTAACATCTATAGAGTGCACTAAAGCAAATGAAACGAATATGTATTTTTGATATGCGTGAAAACATGTTTAATGTAGAATATGGTATAAAGATCATTCACTATTCGTTTACAGGGCTACACAAAAGAACTAGATAATAAGGCCGCAATACTTGAAAATTGATGGAAGTGTATTTCAGGTCGTGCCGTGCGTTATCAATATAAGATAATATTTATGTGCACCATGTGATGTATACATAACTTTCAGAACAAATACAGGGCTGCCAATATTTAAGCCATAACATTATTTTTTATTTGTTAGTAGTGGAAGCGCTTTACTATAATATACTATATCATATTATTTTACCATGTCCAAGAAAGCTGCTCAGGAGTTGAAATTAATTTCTCAAAGCCATACAGTAAATAATGTATTTTTTTAATCTAAATATTCATCGATTGATTTCTTGTATATTTACACGTTTTGAGGCTTCCTGAATACCGAAGTCAAGTTTTATAATTCGATCTTTGCCTGTACCTGTTAGAGTAAATTAAAAACTAATAATTTAAGGCGATCCAAATGATGTATTTCGAAGTGAATACATTTGTTACTATAAAGGTTTGTTCAAAGATTGATAAGTTTCAAATAATGATGACTGTAAAATTTGTCTGAATAATCTTAAATGAACTTTTAAACTTAATAACAGATTTGTATTCTCTATAAATGTAGGTACGATAATGAAACGGGGGGTTGAACTCACATAGAACTATTTATCAGATAAAGCTGTTGCGAAGCCTAAGTTGACTTGTTTTAACATAGGTTTACATAACAGTACTTGTTATCTTAAACATTAATCACCAATCCTTAATCAAAAACTTATAGTATTAAATTTCAGGGTACAGTTTTTAAACAAAATATGGGTGTCCCAATGTAGTCGCCCATATCGGGAATTATTGCAGAGTTTAAATTAGGATTATTAGAGAAAGACATTTTAAATCTCATGTTTACCTTCTGGTTTAGGTACGTGGACAACGTTTTCGCTATTATTCAAAAAGACCAAAGTGTTAACGAAATACTTAACGAACTAAATCAATTTGATAATAATTTAAAATTTAAATACGAATGCGAAGCCAACAGCGAAATTAATTATCTTGATGTAAAAATAAAACGCAAAAACAGTCATCTTAAAACACCGTTTACAGAAAACTTATGGCCAGCAACGTAATTATAAAAAAACAAATCAAAATCATCTACCGATGTAAAATTAACTCCATCCGTAGTTATATTAACCGAGGAATCCTAATATTTACCGAAAAACCTGACTTAAATAAAGAACTAATATATATACAGAAGTTATCTATAGATGCAGGTCGCCCGAAAAATCTAGTAGAAAATTTGTTTAGAAAAATAATCCAACAGTTGAATCATATACTGAATCGTCAAAAATTACCGATGAATTTCACCTATTCAGTCCCTTATAATCAAGGCACTTCTAGTAAAATAAAAAAACGCGGATAAAAAATTTAACGTTAACGTACGAATTAAACCGAACCCAAATATTTTTCAAGTTGTAAGAAGCGATAAAGATAATATCCCCCTTCCCCCCCTCCCCCCCCCTAGAAACCATCGGAATTTACAGAATCCCATTTAAATATCAAAATAATAAAACAGGTTGTTACATAGGCGTAACTAAAATAAAAACAAAAACAAAAATAAAGGAACACCAAAATGACATTAAATAAACCAAAAACACTACAGCACTTGCTAAAACTTATCTAGAAAATAACATCGACGTTCAATTCAATGACGTAACAAAAATCGCGAATTCCAATAACTCCACATTGAAATTATTCGTAACCGTGAAGCCGTGAATGACCACGAATAAAAAACTGGAATTGACACACAGTGGCGCCATCTGATCATAGACGAAGACGAAGTTTTGGAATTCCAGCCACTTTCCACTCAAGCCATGACAGAGGACGCGGAGGGCCCTCCAGCGAAAAACAGCTTATGCAAGTAACGAAGCAATTAAGTAAGATCATTACTTTTACAATAGATAAGTAAAAAATATTTAATATAAATTCATTTTTCATTTATATTGAAATTTCAACTTTTATAAAATGTTAATCCTTTTTTAAAGTATGAGTATTTTAAATTTATGTACTGATAGAAATCGATTCATAAAATCATTTATTCTTATGAAATAAATTTTTCATTCTTTCAGTACGTAAATTTTAATAAATTCATCGCACATTTGTTCAACCAGAAGCTAAAAAGAACGTGAGGATATTTTTAGCGTCCATGTTTTAAAGGCACAGTAAAGCATAGGGATATTCATTTATAAGATCTCTTTCACAGATTATTACTAAATTAAATAAGCAAGGAATAAGAATACTGAAAACACAATAGTTAAATTATTGTAATGATGTGATTTTTTTTTTTAAATTAAATATTTTGATTAAAACTCAATAAAAATATTTGTGTTTTCGTTTAATAAATGTGAAAACCTTTTGCTGTAGTAATCTTTTCTCAATATATAAATGCGAATAAAAGCACAATTATAGATATTCAATAGAACAATGTGAAATATTTGGAACAAAGTTATCCTTAGGATAAATTTTGCCTGGAAATTATCCTAATTATCTCGAAATAAGACCTTTAACCTTATCCAATTACACTTAAGATATCCCTGAAATCAATAGTGGTAAGTAATATAATTCTTAGCGTTGTGATATTAGTACAATTACCCATTATTATTAAAATGATATAATTAAAATTACCACGTCCTTTTAATATAATATAATAATAAAAATGTACGAAATTTAGCTCATAAATTTACCCTCAATTTATACATGTTTAAAATTTGTTTATTTACAAAATGTATTTGTATTAAATTAAAACGTGTTCTTACCTAATCTGAAATATTTTAATTACAACAAGTATAAATTTAAATAATTTAATAATATTATATATATAAATTTTCTTTGGTGCTTTTTATTTGAAATTACGCATATTGAAAATCGCAGAATTTCATCATTTTACTATTTACCTTACACCTTCCTCATAGTTTTCATCCATTGGATTCTACTGCTGGTCTCAAACTTTGAATGATTCAAGTGAAGTATATTCATTTAGGGGATATACAGAGTTCATTTTAGATAGCTGTTAAACTTAAGACATTTAATATACATATTTATGAACTCTGTTGTAAAATTTGCTTTCTCTTTTTGTTACAAATTCTCAGTAAGTCATACACACAGTCACTGCCATTCTTTTTTCTCATATAGGGATGATGACTAACCTCTTCTAGTATAACAATCACACAATCGAGAAAAATGATTAGATGCCTTCTTTCATGCTAACACTAATAATGAAAATATTTAGACACCAGTAAGTATGTAGATACCAATAAATGTGTTATCATATAATATTTAAAACAAAATTGTAATATAATGACCCATTGATGAATATTTTAAGGTGAATTTACTACTTCAATTGTAAACTGCAACCAGTCTCATTCAGCAATTTTTTATAAAATCGACAAAGAATCTGTTATTTTATTCTCATTTTAAACAATAAACAACTCCCAAAATTCATAATAGCATAACAAGTTTGTTTTCTAGGAATACCATTTAGCATTCAAAACTCTTACTTATACGTAAGCTTAATTTCCAAACGAACTTTGTGGAAAATGTTATGATCAAGAAAAATTCCAACTATGAAATTTTATTATAGATAAACAGTTGAGGCAAATCTCAAACCATTTTTGACGTTTTAACTGTAGTTTATGTATGTATATAGCTGTGTGTGAGCATTATAACACTTCAATACTGCATAGGAATTTGGTAGGGCCTTCTCTAGGTTAACATCGCACAAACATGTATAGATATTTATAAATGTTGGATTTTGAGTTTTATCTAAAAAGATATTTATAAACAATTCTTAATCATTATAAACTATAGATTCAAATTGTTTTCTACGTATTTTAATGTTCAAAAATATTTTTTAAGAATAATAAAATTTGATATGATTTGGTAAGTTTGTCTTTATTTCAAATGGTGTGAGTAACATTTACTGAACTATTATAAAAAATGATTTAACCTAATGCATTCCACAGGCTCTAAATTCCTGAGTTAAGTTGAATTATTTAAAAGAAATTGATATACGTTTTAAAATTTTACTACAGTATAATCATTATTAAAATTGATCGTATATATATACCTATTTATAAATATTACATTTATACATGTTACAAAAATGGTAATAAATAATTCGGATGTCTTGCATCGTTGAGATTGTTACTGAGCGCATTTTTTAGAAATAATATTTTTGTATAGGAATGTTTCTCTAAATTAATAGAAGGAACGTACTTTAGACAATTACCAATAAAAATTTACTGCTTTTAGAAAATACCGACCTTACGGAATTAATACCGACCCATACTTCGGAGAGATAATCAGATCATTATGAGAATATTACATCTGTAATTCTTACTTTTCTTCATTTTCTCAATTATTTACTATTTAAAATTGGTTTAAACTACTCATAACTGATAAATGTTTAGAAAGTTTGAGTGAATCTTTCTCTCTCTCTCTCTCTCTCTCTATATATATATATATGAATAATTTATAATAATTAAGATAAATTTTTTGTATAAGCAACCTATTATTTATTCTTTGGATAAAGATATGCTTTAAATAATGCAACATAAATGATAGGGAAAAACGATTATCTTAATTTCATTTAGCAATTCAAAAGATTTTATATTAATATACTTTAGCATGATAACTGCTAGTTGCTCATAGAATATAAAGTGTGTTCTCTATTTCCTTCCATACATTGTGGAGAATTAGCCGCCATTGCTATATTCTCTATTTTAGATCTTAACTCGTATATCTTACATATGAACTTAATTTATGAGCATGAGACTCGAATCTTCCTTATTTAACCTTAGATGGAGCTGAAACTGAAATACTTAATTTATGAAGAGAAGACAGAGTCAGATATATAAAATAAATGATCTTTTATTTGAGCTTAACAAGAAAGGTGGGCGCTGGACTTTATATTTAATATCTTTACAATTTAAGATGGGCAGCCATGCTAACTACTTTAACTTTACATAATTAATCACCATAATTTTAACTACTATATTTAATTTCGTTCAACCTCGCGGCTCAGTAACTTTTCGATAACGGGAGGATTCCCTGGCCACGCTATCTACTCGAATTACTTCTAAATAACCTCTAGCCGCTACTAACTCTCCTTTCAACTCACTCTCATCAGAGCCTCTCCAACTAAACTAACTTTAACTCCTCTCCAACTGACTCTCTCCAACCGACTCTCTCCAACCGACTAACTTTAAAAAGCAATCTTCGTTCTTTTATACAATTCAGTTTCTAAAAATATTAGCATAATGTCAATTTACAAATTTGAGTTAGGATAGGAACTAACTCCCTTACTTAAATCCGATCCTAAAATCTTCGTATTCGTGTGTTACGCATCAAGTGCGAATTCTACTTGTAGCATTACTTTGCTAACCTCACAACATTACTAAGCAATCGTGGGGTCGCAGTTGTAGTTTGCGAGCTGATTTTTTTTTTCTTTTAATTGTTTGATGCTGCAAATCTCTGTAGCACAAGTTCTGTTTTTCAGATATTTCAAGAAAAGTGAGTGGAGTAGTGTAATTACGATATCAATGTGAGTCTGCAAATATTTAATAACGTCTGTAGGTAAATCGAGATCAGACTTGATAGTCTCTGAACAAATGAATAAAATGAAGTTGAAATGTATGAAAATTTTTGAAGTTCTAAATAAAATTTTATCAGTCCTTTCTCCTTATATCTCATTCTGCTTTATGTGAAACACACCTCTATGCGGTGAATAAATTATGGATACCCTGTATAATCATGCTATTTACAATAACTAAAGAATTACATGTTTAAGATACATTAACCTTTCTAAAATTCTTTGTAATAAAGTTAATGACATACATAATAAAGAATTCGTTATTAAAAAAGCAATTACTCTTATCCTATAAAATAAAGGAAATATACTTTTCTAGTGCATTTGTAAGCATTCGAAGAAAATAACGAAAAATACAAATTCCGAAAATTACATTTAGTTATATTCAAAATAATACTTTCTGGCAACACTTTATCCAGCTTATTTTAGGCTATAGGATATTTATTGCGTAAATGCAATAATAACAATCGAATGATCTGCATTCATTTCATGATTGCAAGTGTCAGTGATTCTCTTCGTTATTCTGCCAGATTTCTTTGGATTTCTTCCAGTGAAAATTGCATTAGGGCGCTATTCATAGCATGTATATGAATAACATATTCATAAATTATTTACCACACGTTTTCGATAGCTGTGAAATTTTAACATGGAAAAAATATTTAACTATCTGAAAGACAATTTTAATGTATATAAATAGTAATTATTAATATTTAATTTAGGGATGAGGGAATGCGTATATACCGGAAGAAACAAATATGCTTTTAAGGTCACTGTTTTACAGTAATATATAAAGATGCAGGGATTATTTAATATTAAACAGAACCTAGTACAAAACTGACATATATTAGGTATCCTGTGTAAAAAATAGCGTAAATTCAAAAACTTCAAATTGAAAAATTTTATATTTAGAGAGGCATTTAACACAGATAGGGTATGGAATGAAAATTATTATACAGATAACTTCAAAACCTGCAATTATTTTTAAATAAATTTCTATATCTTTAACTCAATGATATAGTGTCATTTTTTTAGAAGAAGTATTCTTTTTTTTCTCTCCAATTTCTTAAAAATAAAAGCTATTGCCTAATGGGTTTGTTTACAGAAGTTCGCTACAAATGAGCAAAATATTCTAGAACTTATAAAAGTTGAGTAAAGTTTTTCTATTTTGCATTTGAAAAAGCAAAATTGAAACAATTTTTTTAACTTGAAAATAATTTTAAACACGACTTTTTAACTTGAAAATAATTTGTATATTTCGATTTTAAGAATTTTTTTTTAAATAACACGGAAATAAAACAGCAAACAATAAATGATAACTATGCATCATGTTTGAATTGTCAAGGATGTTTTGTTATGTATTATTATTATTATTTTTTTTTTTTATATATTACTTTTCACTATGAAAAAAGTTTAGCATTCTACCATGTTTTTATTAACGTCTATTCTTGTTTGTTTGTTTGTTTGTCCGGTACAAATCTTGCAATCGAATTTTAACTAATTTCCTTACTAGCTAGACATTTAAACTTTTACAATAGCTCAGAGCCCGATGACAACACAATGCTTCGAAGCCCGATTTTCGAATTTTTTTTTAATTAGTTTTCTTATAATTAATTAAAATATGAAAATAATAACATCCTAATAGCGTTAAAACAGCCATTAAAATATTAACTATAATTTAATTCATGCTAAAAACAAACAAACAAAATAATAATAATAATAATAATAATAATAATGAGTTCATTTTCTTTCGACATAAAAATAAATACATTTTATTGAATGTGAACATAAAAAAAATATAAAAAGTTAAATTACGCATCTCAGAAAAATTAACGTCATTATCACTTTAAAAATTTTATGCACGTTTATAAGAGCTCTATGATTCATCAGAAAGTTTAAAACATGGTATATAAAAAGTTTTTTTTTTTTTTTTTTTTTTTTTTTTTTTTAAATCTTATAATTATTTGTTATTATTATTAAATCCGACTTTACAAAATAATCTAGTTTAAATACCCTTTTAAATCCATTACAGTATTTTCCATAATTAAGAAATTTAAGAAATATTAAATATAGAAGTAGTAAATGTAAAAAGAATAATGTATCATTTTCATATACCAATTTTGTACGGTCTATCTCTTCTAATTTTTTGCCCCCTTCGCTCCCCTTCCCGCACCCCTCCAATAATATTACACTTTTGAAAATAAACCTATATATATCAATTTTTAATGGTCTAACTCAATTTCTAGTTTTTTCCCCTTCGCTCCTTGTTCCAGCCTCCCCCCCCCCATAATATTTTTACACTTTCGAAAATATCCTCATTCGACTTGTAGGCCCCCAAAATCCTATATATAACAATTTAGAACGGTCTAAATTTTTAATTTTTTGCCTCCTTCGCCCCCCTTCTCGCCTCCCTAATGATTTTACACTTTCGCAAATATCCGCATTCAACCTGTAGGTCCCAAAAACCTATATACCAACTTTGAACGGTGTAACTTAACTTCAAATTTTTAGCCCCTTTCATTCCCTTTTACGCCCCCCCCCCCAAACACTTTCGTGAATATCCTCATTTGATTTGTACGTCTCAAAATACGAAATTTCAGTGTCATATCTCAATTTAAGATACTTTGAAATAGAAAAAGAAAACACTTTTTTTTTTAACCTTCAAATGTATTCGTTGCTAAGGAAAGTCACATCGTCTTTCGAGAGAGAGACGTGGGTTAGAATAAAATTTAATTTGAAAAAAAGAAAAAAAAAAGTAACTTTTTTGTTTATTAACCAGAATTGATGAAATTTAACTGCAAGTTCGTCATGTGTTATACAGGCTGTATATTAATTTTTGTGTAAGTGAGCGAAAAAAAAAAAAAAAAAAAAAAAAAAATGGAAAATTGCAATTTTTAATCCCATTTCAAAAACACGTGACTTAATGAGTAGCAGATGTTTTCTTTTCTCTCAAGACGGTGAAAGAAATAATGAATTGTTCTCACCTACATTTTATACTTTACTTAATTAAAAAAAAAAATCTCATTGTCGTGTCGATAGGCAATTTCTAGCCTTAAATGCAGATAATTCGCCGTTTTCATTTGGTACGAAATTTGTAACGATTCGTTCGATATTTCTAATTTTTTAGCCATTTAAGGCTCCTTAAACGCATTTTAAGCTCAAAATTGAGTCGTTCACTAATTGACATAGGTTGACATTTTAATTAATATCTCCGCAACTATATAAAAAATCTTTAATTATTTTTTTCACTATCCCCTCGGGAAGGCTTCTGAGTACCCGTATGTCAAATTTTGTACTTCTACGTTCAGTAGGGGTTGAACGCATAGATGCTCAGGCAGACAGAGAGACAGACATCTTCTTTTATTGTTATAGGCAAACACATTGTTTTTTGATGACCCGTACCACTTATCTCTTCAACCAAATCAACAACAAGAATATATGCATGATTATGTCAGTTCATTTCCACGCTTTTGAAACATATTTTATATACTTGCATTAATTTTCTTTCAATAGGAAAGACATTTTTCGACATTTATATCGGTATACAAAAATATACAGTCGGTAACAAAAGTGTCCGAACACTAGCAAAAGTTCCTATGTAAAAAAAGTACACTTCATACGGTTTTGTTAAATAAATCCTTATAGAATCATGTTCTTACACTGACTAAGAACAGGATTCAACAAGGATTTATTTAACAAAACCTTATGAAGTGTACTTTTTTTACATAAGAATTTTTGCTAGTGTTCGGACACTTTTGTTACCGACTGTACATTAAAAAAAAAAAAAAAAAAAAAAAACCTGTTTCATTTATCTTTGACAAATTTTTTAAAGCTTCTAGAAAACTTGGATTAAGTCTCTCCAAATACATCAACATATAAAATGTTTCTATTTAATATAAGAATGTTCCACACGTACTTAAATAACATTGGAAAAATCACGCACATTTGTGTTACAATGTTATATTTAAAACATTCTGCATTAAATAAAAATCCTCTTGTGTGATTTTTATTCGAGAACAAAAATGTTTAATCTGATTCCAATATTATTTTGAATTATGACAAAAAAAAAAAAAAAAAAAACTTATTTTACCTTTTTATTGTATTTACATAAAAATTTTAAAGTTTCATATAAGGGACACATCGATGTGAAGTCAGGAAGTTACACATGATTTCTGCAAGGAAATTTGCAATATTATCAAATTTATGTTTGCATTCTGTAAAAAAAAAAAATACTTGTGTTTCATAGAGAAATGTTTATATCCGATGGAAAAATTCACAGGGAAGAATACAATGAGAAATCAGCTGGAATGAAAAAAATAGATGGTTTAGCCTCGATTCTATGTAACCTCCAGTAACTATATATCGTAATGAAAATAGGATTTTTAATTATTGCTTTTAGACATATAAGTTTTTAACACGCTTTTATTAGCTTCACCTGTATGTATGTTGGTATGTATGTTTGTATGTTTGTTTGTAACCGCTCTGGGAGCAAACAAAAAATCTATAATGTAACAAAAGACTTTCCCTACGTGAACGCCGTGGCGTTGAGGTAAAGCTCCGCGTTACGAACCCAAAGGTCTAGCGTTCGAACCCAGTCATGGGAGATTTTTTTTAAATGGTTTTTGTTTAATTCTAAATTATTTTAATTAAAGATTTAAATGTAAGTAAATATTATGGTGTGTCATTCACACGATTTTCTATTACCCTGCATTTTAATACTAAGATAGATATTTTGTGCTTTTTAGTTCACATTTCTATAAAAGCGTGCTCTTTAATTTTTTAAAACTATAATATTATTTATTATAATTATATTTATTAATATTTTTATTCTAACACAACAGACTTAAAGGATAAAAACAAATCTGTGACTGACATTTAAAAAGTAAATTGTGGCTCTAATAAAAATAGTTGCATGTCATCTTTATAAATTCTAATTCCATTTGCTTGTCAGTTCTAGAAATACCTACTTCTAGCTTTGAAATAAAAAAAATGACTATTTATTCTTTCTAAATAAAGTCCCTATACATATATATATATATTTTTTTTCTCAGCACCTTGGTATGAATATTGAAACTTAATATCGGCAAAAACTTTTTATATGTTCCGTAATGGACTTTAGTAATTAATACTTAATTAAAACTTTTTATTTAGTGTATTACAATGATCGTTATTTAAAAAACATATATGTATTAAGGCTGAATTTTGTTGTTCACTTAATCATTGTTTTTAAAATATTTTTAGCTTATGATAAATAAAATATTATAATTAAATTTTCGCCAGAATTGAAGTAATATTAAAGAATATTTAGGAAAACTTTTATTATTTTGTTTACACAGGTTGAAAAAAAAAAAGAATTTCATCAAAATTTAAAATAATAAAATGTACTTTAATATAGTTTTTAATAAGAAAGTTGAGTATGTTTTCAAAAACATGTTTATACTTAGATATTCTTCTGTTTGTTTTTAATTAACATTGAATAAAGTAACATAGATAGATATTTACTTAAGTATCTGCTTTATTCTGTCGTATTTTTAAAGGGGACGCATGTTTCGCTTATTTTTCAAAAGTTTGAGCAATATTAATTTTCTTTTTGTAATCTACATTATAGAAAACTCATCCTAACTAAACGGTTATAGAATGGAATGCTATAAAATTGAATATGTATTAAAAATACATTCTTTTGAATGTTAAAAATCTATATAAGATAAAGTATATTATAAGTAAATAAATAAAATGTAATAATTAAAAAAAAAAAAAAACTATTTAATGTTCGAAAATTTTATTGTAGATATTTACTGTTGAATTCGGAAAACTTTAAAGGAACAAAAGACTGCCAGATGAAAATGGTCAAAATCGATACAATTAAAAGTATCTTAATAGTGATTATAAAATGTATGAAGTGACATAATGCTTTTGAAAATATCATTGTACAATTTCTCAAACATTATTTTTTTTATTTATTTTTCTTGTGTTCCGAATTTCAGGTATAATCAGTTACTTATAATGTTTCATCCAATTATTTCAACCACACTGCAAAAGTTCCTTTTTTTTTTGTGAAAAATCCCTTATAGACTTGGGACTTTAACATATTTTTATTTATTTACTAAGATTAGTGAGTTCATGAGGGGTTGTTCACAAAAAAAGAACATTTTCAACTTGATTGAAATAATTCGATCTTCAAATTAAATACTGGGCATGTGTAAAACCTATTATAAAATTTCTACTCTGTAAAATACTTAAAAATTTGGTCATTCTTTTACCGACAATTTGCTTAATTTTTACTCTATTCAAATGAACCTTTGACAAAAGTTGCTCAATGTATCTAGCATTCATCCTATGCAGTAAAAAGTTTTCGATCTAAATATGTACTAAAATATCTAAATATGTATGTAAATATCTAAATAATCTAAATATGTATGTAAATATCTAAATAATCTAAATATGTATGTTTCGATCTAGTAAAATAATATGTACTAAAAATGCTCATATTTCAACGAATACTACACGTGTGAATTTTATGTTTTAAAATAATTTTTCTCCAATGTTTTGACATTTTTTCAGCAAGTTTTGTAAACTTTTATGGAAAACCGTGCTAATCTTAAGCAAAAAACTTGTCAAAAAATTCGTAATTATTGAAAAAAAAAAAAAACTATATCTGCCTAAATAATTGCGCAATTCCCACACCAAAACCTACAAATATTGTATATAGTTTGTGCAATAAAATGTTAAAGTTACTAGCCATTTATTGTTTTTTGTGCTACAGGGTGTTCCAATGTATTTCCGATGTTCTTCAATTTGTAGCTGGTCCCCTAATTGAACTCGATAGTGGAAAGCATGAGTTTCAAATGTTCTTTATTGCATCTATAAAGTTTCAGACTATTTCGTCAACTATTTTTTTTTTTTTTTTTTTAGATAATTGAAAAAATGTCAAAATAAAAATAATTTCTAATAATTTGATCACCCACTGTTTGTACATAATTATATGTTATATCCAGTACATAGAATACCTGTGTTTTATTTATTTATTATTATTATTATTATTATTATTATTATTATAATTTTGTGATTTTTTATAAACAGTTATCTCTTAAATAAAGTTCTAAAAGCTTACAAAACTTATGGTAAATCAAAGTATTAATCAATGTACTACAAGTTGACTAATATATATAATCGTCTGTTTACATAATAATTTATATTCCGTCAGAAATTTGCGATCTCGAAAATAGTTGTTTTGTTAAATAAATTGCACTTTTCCTGAAAAGTAAAATAATTAAAATATTATTATTATTGTTATTATTACTTTTTTTGCTTTAGTTAAAAAATAAACATTTTAAAATTATACATATTTTTAAGATTTATATATTTTTCAATTCAATTTCATTCGACAAAATTTAAATTAACTGTTATTAAAAAAAAAAAAAAAAAAAAGATGATTTTTTTTTTTTTACTATCTATTTTGAATAAAACCAGAATGCGGTACAAGGATTTAAAGAAACAATTCCCAACTTCTTTATATATTTTTATCTTTATATCCCTTCAGGTAAAACTAACCTTAACAAAGAGAAGATTAACGATATGTAGAAAGAAAATACAAAAACGAGAATTTCCTATTTTTCTTTCTTCAATTCAATCAATTTACTGTTATCCGCCCATTTAAAATTTATAACTTACTTTCTGTATAAATTACCAACTTAAATTATAAAAAAGAAAATGATGCAAGATGCTAAAAGGTATTAAAGTTTCGCAAATGAAATACATCTTTTAACACATCTTATGCATCTCTTAAAAGTTTCAAAATCATCATCATCATCATTATTATTTTGTTAATTTAATTCATTAATAATCTCTTAAATTTACAAAAAAAAAAAAAAAAAAAATTCTCATTAAGTTTATATATATAAACAAGTATATTTAAAAAATAGTGCTATAATTCTACAAAAAAAAAAAAAAAAAAAAAAAAAAAAAAAAAAACCACTTAGATTAGGTTAGTGGTGAAAACACACTGTGAAAAAAAATTAGCACTAAAAGAAAGTTGCAAAATAATCGTTTTTAGCTGCAATCAACATTATAACGAAACTTCCTTCGTTCGTGAACACCGTGGCTCCAAGTTAAAGCATCGGGCTACGAAGCCTAATATTGTGTGTTCGAAGCAAGTTGCTTAAAAATAGTTTTTTTTTAAATCTATATTATGTTTATTTCTCATTTTTTCATTATGTTAATTATGTTTATGTTAATTATTTGGTTACTGTTGTACAATTTCTAGAATTTTCGAAGTCTGGAATATTCTAAAATATGAATATTTACACTACGTTAAGAACACCAATGTAAAAAAAAATTCTGCGCTGATGATGGTACTCTTTACGTTACCAAAACTGCAGTCTGCGCATAACTTTTTTTTTTTTTTTTTTTTTTTTTTTAATAACTTTGGCGTTTTTAACGCTGTGTAAATATTGATATTTCTATTCTGCCTCAACTCTAATTATTTATTCTGGATTATTCTGTTCTAGAAAGTTCATTAATGGTATATAAACCGATGTAGTATTTAGTTGAGTTGAAAAATGTAGTCTCGAGTTGAGCTTTAACGATCTCTGTGTTCTTTCGCTTTTAGTTTTTCTCTACAAGTTTTCTGCACCCATATAACCTATGTGACAATATTTTAGTGCTAAGTTTCACAATTTCAGTGGTGCTTACTACAGAAAAGGTACTACTAAAATGGGGAAACATTCCACCAAAATATGGTTGTAGCGAAATTGGAACCATTTTTCTGGTGAAATGATGGATTTTATTTTTAACAGTGAAGAAAAGGGTTTTATGTTTGTGTTTTCCAAGTTAATTGTTATTTGCTGTGTTTAAAGCATATTAAGTGATATTGCATGGATTTTTTTAGCTTAAAATTAAAGCATTTTTTATTAAAAGATTGAAGTATTTTTTTAAAATGTTAAGAAATTTTTTTTGGTTTTGCTTGATTTTGGTTTACTAAATGAGCTCTTTTATTTATTTATATATTTATTTTTTATAAATATCTTTTAATTGTGAAGGAATCGACGTACATCAATGTGGCATAGCATAGTGCATTTTTCAATGAACAATCAGCAATGAATGCTGAAAGTTGCATTTTATAATTTTATACTAAATGATTGATAATAAATGACTATTTGAGATTTAAATACAATACAGCACTTGCTTATGAAAAATGCTTATAAATTTTACATAATAATAATATAATAATATAATTATATAATTATATAATTATATAATTTACATAATTTACATAATATAATTTTAAAATATTGCTTATAAAATTTACTATTTGCGGATACGTACGGCTTTGCCCCTGTTGGAATTATAGAACATGTAGAATGTATTCCTAAATATCTAATACTTATTATTATTATTTTTTTTTTTATCGGAATCCTGATCGTTAAAGGATAGTTATAAAACAAATATAGTTCTTTTCTGTATAAAATTTCAAAAAATACATTTTTAAATTTAGCAGATTTAACGATAGTAATGGTTTTAAATTAAGTAAATTTTAATTAGTGTAATATAATTAACGATAAATTTAATGAAAGTAATAAGTAATGAGTAATAAGTGTAATGAAAGTATAAGTGATACATCTTATTCAAGTTGAACAAAAATATGTAAAATAGTCTGAAAAATATTAATTCTCAAATATACATTAATAGAGGAATATTTAAAAAGGGGCTTTTGACTTATTGACGTATTGATGTATCTTATGTATGAAGATAAAAACATGACTAATATCTATTACGCTTTATTCAAATTTGACCTCTATGTTTAAAAAAAAAATATATATATATATATATATATATATATATATATATATATATATAAAGAGAGAGAGAGAGATAAAAAAAGTTTATTGGTAAGATAGAATTTTACAAATTGCCTCCCAATCTTGAAATCAGATGTCTATTTTGATGATTTTCGGCCATACAAACAAAAAAGAAGAAGAATGAAACTTTTTTATGATGCAAAATTAAATAAATGCTAAGAAACAATTCGAACATCGAATACCAAGGTTTCTAATTGAGAATTGAAGTGAAAAAAATTTCTGTTTTATATTGCATAGCTCTGTGATGGTCAGAGAATACCTAAACGTCGCATGCGCGTACCTGTAAATAGTTTTTGACACAACACTTCCATAATATCTGTTACATGACACATTTATTAACATACATTTCTGGAAATCTATTGTACAATGATACTTTTATGAGTAAATTACTATATAAATATCAGTAAAATCTATTATATAAAGTTTATTTTAGAAAACCTAAGATTTACGTTAGACATTATTAAATAAAAATAAACATGCGTTAATAAATATTTCCATTAAAAATATAATAAATACATACGAAAAAAGCACTGAGAGAATCCTAAATGTTCCTTTAAGATTCTTTTTCATGACAAAAAAAAAAAAAAAAAAAATGCACATAACAATGTAAATGTTTTTTTTTTTTTTTTTGTTTTTTTTTTTTTGTTTTTTTTTCCCGAAAAGTTTTAAATATTTTTGTATAATTAAATACTAATGTTGAAAGAAAATCTGTTCTACATCTTATTGTGTGAGATCATTATTTTATCACTATTCCATCAGCTCTTCTTCTACAATAAACAAATTTATTATTATTATAAGAACAAATATTTTTTAGAAGTACAATTCTGACTGCATCTCATGCTAATTTACATAATTAAACTGTATCATAATATGTTGCAAATAAATTTTATAATTTGTAAATATGATCCTTAAAACAAAAGAGATCATCCGACGAAAATAATTCGAAAAATATTCCTTTTCAAACGTAATAAAAATGATTTATGTTTGTCATTTTCTTTTGCCAGAGGTTCCACAAAGAAAATGATGAATGAACTATTTACATCTCTCACACAATGTCGCGCCAAAGTACTCGGATATATTAATTTGTCAAAATGCGTTTTATTGTGCAGTGCAATTTTCAGTTAATGAAAAATTTAAAGTACTTTGCATTGTGTATGAAATTTTTGCCTTATATTCAGAATAGCACTAAAGAATTGGTATAGCTTACTGTCTCCAAAATGTCTCAATTTCTCATGCAAAATTTTGGTGATTTTAAAAATTGCCATAATTGGTCATGTTACTCATTTGGTTTGAAATAGTTTTAATTGAATAAAGTTTAAATTATATTTTTGAATTTTTTATCACATACACTTTTGCGTTGAAAGTCAAAGTTAATTTAATACAGTTATAATATATATATTGTTCACGTATTGACTCCACGCCTTTTATAATTTGAATTATTCTATGTATAATTATTCGAGATCAACTTCTTGATATCACCACGATTCCTAATTTTTTGTCAATAAAATTTTAGAAGCAGAAAAAGAACATCGCATCCCAAATTGGATATTTTATTTTTTATAGTTTCATAATTTTTTTAACAGTGTTCATAAAGGGAGCCGTCTAAGTATGCATTTAATAATTACGGTGATAAAATTGAATTTTTATAGACGATATCCAACGATTTTCACGTTCTACAATTTATTATTCTGCAATTAATTTGAAGGCTTAAAATTGTATCAAAGAGATTTTCTCAAGAATGATATTTATTGCAGACTGTATCATTTCAGTTATCTTTAAGTAAATATATAAGCGTGAAATAATGCAATGTTCTTTTGATATTTTTTCGTGAAAGTTTCTTTCAACTCTAGGAAATTCAACTCGATTCCTGTTGAATTAATGAGATTTTTTTTTTTGTGCATAAATTTAGCTCTTTTTTTTTCCTTATTATTTTTCTTTTTTTTTTTTTTTCAAAAGAGAGATGTAAGAGAAAAGAGTTTTAATTTTAATTCAATTGAACATTGAGTCGTTCATTGCAGAACGAGTAAAACAAATAACCAAATGAAATATTAATGAATGGATATCATGTCCTCTCAATTACAGAAAGTGGTATCTGATTTTTTGCGCATAAATTAATTTTTTCCCTTATCTTATAAAATTTTGTTCTTTAGGGGATTAAAACATTAATTAATTACTTATTTCTTATTGTTTAATAAGACATCATTAAAAAAATGTTATTCGAGTCGTTTATAAACTTCGTAAAATTAAAATATTAAACATGAATTTAAACATTTTAGGAAGTATTTCTAATATTATATGTTTCCTCATTATCATTGAAGACAAAGAAAAGAAAACCTAAATTATATTATTTATTATTATGGTTAATGATTTTATAGTTTTAATCATATAATTGCTAAATAAAGCTTTAAATAATTGTTTTAAATGTTGAACAACGTGCGGAAAATATTTATATTTTGGTATTATTAATATTTTTGTTTAAAAAATTAAGAAAAATAAATACTGGTAATAATCACCTTTGTATTACCTTTCACTCTTATTTCTTTTTTTTTTTTTTTTTTTTTTTGTAAACTAAACAGGATTAAAAAAATTGTCTTATACAAAAATATAGAAGTTTTATAAAGAAATTTAGACCAATTATTAACTTTTAAATCCGTAGCAAATAGTAGAAAAGAATATTTGACTTAGATGTGGATAAAGATATAATTACTTATTACACTTATGATGAATCTGTAATAATAAAATTGCTCAGTAAATTTGAAATACTAAAATTTCCTAAAAACTAGAAACCTTAATGTGTAATTAGAATTTTTTATTATAAGACACTTAAATCTTACTTATTCTCTATTTTAGGATATATCACATTAACTCGTTTAGTAATGAGATATATTTTCAATTATACCAAAAATTCACATACGGTAAGCAGGCATAGCATATAATGTAGCGTTTGTGTAGCTCTATAAAATACGCTCTGTTGAAAAAAAAAATATATATATACATATATATATATATATATATATTCATCCAGAAAAAATTAAGCCTCGGCTACAAAAATTGACGCGAGTATATAAACAAATGTTCGAGTATATAAACAGATTATCAGAAATTGAGTCGAAAAAAGTGTTTTATTTACGATTAGCGATACAAATAATGTAAAAATCTGTAAGTGTTAAAGCCACCCCTGGCTGCTACACAAACCGATAACCAGTGGGGCAAAGACTCAATTAAGCGGTTAATGTCCTTTGTGATAGATTTTGCTACAAATGTTGCAACTGCTTAGTCAGTGCAAATACATTTGGAGACATATGGAGTTGCCAGTACAAAATTTCTCGAACATGTTCAACTGGCGTTAAGTCTGGAGACCTGGCAGGCTATACGAGAATAATAATACCTTGGAGATAGTGAGAGTCGTGCAGTATGTGACCGGGCGTTGTGTTTTTGGTAAACAGCACGTGAACGACGTGATAGCATTGGATGCACCACGGGCTACAAAATGTCGTCAACGTACCTACGAGCGACGAGAGTACCTCGAAATACGATTAAAGGTGAACGGCTGTAGCAGCTGATCGCTCCCCAGACTGTTGCACCAGGCGTTATGGCTGTGTGCCGCTGGATATCCAATTCTGAATTGAGCTGTTGACATATTCGTCTCCACAGCTGGGCCAAAAAAGTAAGTTATTTTCATAATTGGGTAAAATGATTAAAAGATTTATAGAATCTGAAGCTATTTAGGACTATTTTATGTTATACTTTAATTTTAGAATTTTAGAATTTTTAGAATTTTATAAATTAGAGTTTAGAAAAGTTAAAGTGCGAACATATGGACCTTATTACTAGCCCCTTAAAATATCAATTTCAAGGAAAATACATTTTTCTATAATCTATAATGTCACAACATTTGTCTAAAAGCCACTAAATTTTAATTATTTTGTTATAGCTTCGAGTACGAAGAGGTTATTTTCCTGTGATTCATAGTTTTTGTATAATTTTGAATAGTTAGAAATGTTTATATTTAAATAAAGCTACAAAAAGATCATGAATAGCATTACCAACTTTTAATCTCTATTAAATGGTTTATGATTTTATAATGAAATAGTAATAAATATTAGTACAATATAACTGGAAGTGAAGAGCTGTTATAATTAAATTTATCCTGTTTTCACACCTACATAGGTCTGGTTCTAGTAGATGCATTACATCGAAAGTGATATATGCGTTTTATGAAACATGGGGAGAGAAATTTCCAATAAATTTAATAGTGTAAATTAGGATAGATGGCTCTTGTCATGCAATATAGAAAACGCATTAAACAGATTTAAAATGTGTTTAAAAATAAACAGTAATCAATCTCAAAAAATCTTTTTTTTTTTTTTTTTTTTTTCTTTCTCTTTCTTTCTTTCTTTTTTTTTTTTTTTTTTTTTTTTTTGTGTGTGTGTGTGTCATGATTTAAAATGAAAAGATCAAGCTGTTTTCCGGATTGCCAACTTGGGGACCCCCCCCCCCTCCTAAATGTAGGCACATTTTATGCCGATGGGGACTTTCAAAATTATGTTGGAATCTTTTGAAGACTTTTTAAAATTTGGTGAATTTTTTTTTTCCATGTTTTACTTTCCTTGCACTATTTAAACAGCGAATTTGAATATTTAGAGTACTGAGTTTAAATATTAGAAGGAACGTAAACAGGGCGATGCGTTTTTGTCTGCTAGAAACAAAAATTTCATTACATCCCTACAGGTGAGACTTTTCGGACAAGTATCAGTTTAAGTATTTCATTTTGAGATAATTTTCAGCGGATTTTTTTTTTTTTTTTTTTTTTTTTTTTTTTAGTACGACAGGTCGTACTATTTCTTTCAAAGGACAATGTTAGCACTTTTTATTTATCACCTTGATTTTTTGTTTTTATCTAAATATATAAAGCTGAATGTTTATCATTGTTTCTGTTTAGATCATAAGATTTTATCAAAAAGTGGAACATTTATTAATCGGGACAAAGGTAGCTAACTTCGTATCTTTCAGTTCAATCGGATAATTGGTTCAAAATGTATTAAATAAAAACTCTATTTTAACTTTAAAATTATTTAAAAGAAAAAAGAAATAAATAAATAAGATAATGTAATTATTTTAAATATTATTATTTTATTGTAAAAAAAAATATAAATAAATAAATAATAATAATAATAATAATAATAATAATAATCATAATAATCATAAAATTTAGAAAAAAAGTGCTTGAAAAAGAAAAAAAAAAAAAAAAAAAAAGGACTGCTTGGAGAAGTTTAAATTTGCATTGAAGTAGCTCGGATGTTTCTTGCCAAGAATTTTACTCACACAATTGAGATAGCCATTTTAATTCATCGCCAAATGATAACAGAAATTTAAAAGCAGCCAAGGGGCTCCTGTGATAACAAAAATGCAATAAAATTAATATAGCAACTGACGTTAGGGAATGAAAAACAGTAACTGCATGCCTTTATACGGAAAAATTGATTAAAATAAATCCTGTCCTACTAAATTAAATTCTATTTTGTGCAGAATTTAAATCTATTACTTAGAAAACAAAAGTCGGATTAGGGTTTTAGTGCTTTTTTTTATTATTTATTTATTTATTTTCAGTGCTGCAAAAAAATAAAATAAAATAAAATAAAGAAAACTACTTAGCAATTTATATCGATCAGTTTTGATAATAAGGAGGCCTCTGTTTTAAATTTGTAGTTATAAAGAATTAATCAGCATAATTAATTCGATTGCTATCATTAAATGTATCCATATATGTCACCTGTTCGCTTTTCTCTTTGATTCACTGGATATTTATTTTTAGTTCTGAGTTTGTGCGTTTCAGTTTCGCACCTCACATTCCCGTTTTCAGTCCGACTGCATTGCATATATTTTATATTTGTTTGGATTATATGAAAGCATCCAATATGTATGCTTCAGTTACTTGAAATAAAGTATTTGGGATAAAATATAATTACTGCTTCATAGGCGTAATTTGACTTCTAATGTTGGGGAGGGACAAAAATTTTTCAAACTATATGGAGCGGAGCCCGATTAATATTGTTTGAAATTATATGTGTAATGATTTTTAATGTGATGTGTGCAAATGATTTAATTTCATAATAATAATTTCAATTCATTTCGGTTGAAATTTAAATGTTGAAACTAAAGTTAATAAGTTAATAAATTATTCCTGCATTTTTATTTTTATTTTTATTTTCATTTTTTTTTTTTTTTTTTTTTTTTTTAATTTAGGAAGGTACAGTCGGTAACAAAAGTGTCCGAACACTAGCAAAAATTCCTATGTAAAAAAAGTGCACTTCTTACAGTTTTGTTAAATAAATCCTTATCGAATCCTGTTCTTAATCAGTCTAAGAACATGATTCGATAAGGATTTGTTTAACAGAACCGTATGAAGTGTACTTTTCTTACATAGGAATTTTTGCTAGTGTTCGGACACTTTTGTTACCGACTGTACATTTTTAGATTTTTGATAGATACAGCAAAAATAGAGACTTTTCACGCCTCTACAAGCGTATTTTGCAAATTTAAAACAAAAGTTCGCCATGAAATAATTAATATGCGTACAAACAGGTGTACTAGTTAAAGTTTGGACCAACGATATAAATAAAAGTATGGATTACAAAAAAAAAAAAAAAAAAAAAAATGGCCTTTTCAGATCATTGGTAGCAGATTAACAAAAGTAGGGGTTTTTTTATTTATTTATTATTATTATTATTATTATTATTATTTGTAATGCTAAAAATTTTAGCACATTTTTAGGGGATTTTTAGAAAAGATTTGGCGAATTTTAGGGTCTTTTCAACTTGAATTTAGGACCTAGTTTTTTAGTTTTTTTTTTTTTTTTTTTGAGTGGGCAACCCTGGCTGTTTTATCAGAGCTTTAGTCATTTTTAAAGTACACTGTGAGTATGTTCACACTTGAAATTCTTGTGAAAATGGCCTCTGTTGAGACAGTTTGAGAACGAGGATTATTAAATTTAAAGGGTAAGTTGAGTATGCTACAAAGATTGTAAAATAAACTATTTTTAAACAGAGCTGTCGATGAAAGCATAATGACGTAGTCAAAATTGCATCCATTTTCTAGCAAACTTCGACAAGAAAAGTTTTCTGTTAATTGTCTCTTTTTATATTTACTTACAGTACAAAAGTTTCTGTAATCAATTGTGATGTAAAGTGGTATCATGCAAAATTCATGTTACAGAGCCAAAGAAAAGAAAAGCAGCATTGGCTTTCTATACTTTTTTTGTATGGGGAGGGGAGGCAAAATAACCGTAACAGTGCATTTAAATTCTCTTTTATCACAGTAATATGATTTCTCCCACAGATTATTTTTAAAAACTGTGTCGACCACCTTCCTTACAGTATATTCAATTCGCCAGTCTTCGTAAATTTAAAAATATCCTTTCTCAAATTGTGTTTCAACAGAGGTCTTTCAACCGTTGACGTTTTCGCAATGCAGTTGAAGAAAATATCTCTGATAAAACAGTGTCTTGATCTGCCTATTTTATCACCATGGTGAAAAATGATTATACGACATCGAAACTACTGCCTTTGAAAAACACTCCAAATTTTCATTACGTCTTTTTTACATTGCATGAAAAGCGCCATCTACTGGTCGAAATCTGAACTATAATTTTTAATTGTAGATTTCTTTTCCCCATGGGTCACATAACCCATATATTAAGTTGCACTGAGATATGTCCACATGAACGTGATTTTCGTAGTTCTAAACAAGGTAACTTTATATATTACCACTCGGTATATTACTAGATACTAAATAATTATTTTAAATAATGATTATATATGTTTGTTGATATTCATGAGAGTTAAACATAAATAAAAACTCATAGCTTACAAATAAACATATCTAAATCCTTAAAATAATTGTACATTTTATTAGAATGTTTATATAAATAAATACAAGATGGGAAACATTAGATTTCTATAAATGAGAAAAAGTAATTGAAAGAAGAAATCTTTCAATATGTAGCAGATGGATATTATTAGTATAATTTTTATAATGTTCAGAGTTAATATTTTCTTTATATCGTATTAATATGAATAACTTTATTTCCATATTTTTCTCATTATAAGTTTTTTTTTTTTTTTTTTTTATTTAACGTTTATGTAATAAGGTAACATTAGGTAAATATTTTTAAATAATGTTTATTAAATTCATTTACGGAATGTGCTTTAACTTAAAGGGTTCACGACAACTACATTATAGGAACAAAGTAGATTTCTTTTTTTTACGGATATCATAAAAATGTAGTAAAAATTTCCGAAGGAAGATATAATGGTGCAAAATTGCAAAGTTTAGACATGTATTGAAATTAAAAAAATGTTTTTTTTTTCACCTGATAACTGGAAAAGTTATAGATACATGGAGGCTGTGCTAGCCTGGTCGGTAAGAGCAGCGAGCTTGTGATCAAAAGATTTCGGGTTCGGTCCTCGAGCCGACCGAAGACCGCCGTGTACGCTAATGGCAACTGGTGCACGTTAAAATCTGTCGTGGTCACAGAGTCTTCCAAGTTTCCATCAAAAATTTACCTCTGGAGGTACCGGACCATAGGCTTAACCGTGACCTTCGAAATACTCAAGGCCGTGACACTTCCTAAGAGAGAAGGGGGGAAGGCAACATTTCCGTCCTATAGTACAGTTAATTTTTATTATTTTATATCCAAAATCTATCTGATAATACATATTTAATCCAATGTTATTGCTTTATTTATTTTATGAATGCTTCATGAACATATTTTGAATGCTAATGATTATTTTTCCGAGCAATAGATGCGCAGCAGGATTTAAAATAAATAAAGAAAAATCAGATAATAAAAGAAAAAAGAATTACAAATATATATATATATATATATATATATATATAAGGAATTTTAATAGTATAAAGAACAGTGCTTATTTCATTATTTTTCTATATGGTTGTTTTGAGGAAAATTGTAAGAAATAGAATCTGAATTTATATGAATTATATTATGATATAATATGAATATGAATAATAATAATATGAATAATATATGAATAATAATTATTATTGTATTAATTTATTTGTTGTACTATTGTACAGAAACTTATATGTTTTCTTTCTCTATCAAGATTTGTTTTTGCGAGCTACATGAATCGGTGTCAAAACTTTAAATTGCAAAATTTTCTACATTAAAATTTCATCAATATAATCAGTTATATATAAAATTTTGTTTGTCTAATTAAGCATATTCATAAAAATAATTTTTCGAGGAAAAAAAAAAGTCGGAATTTTAATGGATTTAAAAAAAATATGTTAAACAATAATTATTCCAATGTTTTATTATTATGAGTGTTATTTATATATTTATTCACTGCATGAATGTAGAACAATTCTCTAGAATTTTATGTATCGCTTTTCTAAATAATATATAATCCAGGGTTGTTTGTATCCCCGTTTGCTACCAAAATTTTTAACCGTTATATTATTGATATCTTTTTAGTAAAGTTTAGCAATTAACTATAACCAAAATTACAGTTCGTAATTACTCATTGAAAATAAAATATAAAACCAGGAATGTAAATATCCCTGATAATCAGCAATGTTGAAATATCCCGAATAAAAAAGAAGAAAAAAGCATAATATGAACTTTAGTTGTATATTATAAATGGTTATCTAAATCTATTATTATTATTATTATTATTTTGCGGGAATAATAAGGAAAAGAAACTAAATTGATATGCATAATATACATTGAATAACTATAGCGTTCTTTTATTTATTGTATTAATGCGTTGAAATTTACGGATTTACTTACTTTCCTTTTTATTTATTTATTTTATTTTATTTTATTTTTATTTTATTATTTATTTATTTTTTGTCTGTGTGTGTGTGATTTACTTCCATAAAAACTTGTTTAATGAGAATAAATTGTAAAATTTGTACATAAAAATTCTCTTTCATAACTAAAAGATTAATTTTTCTTAATAATTACAAAAATAACTAGAATAATTATTGTGTAATAATAAAATCCATAGCATAAACTTCGTTAATGAGTAGTAGTTGCACATAAAAATTCATTATCTACGTAAAGGCATAAGCATTATTACTCGAGAAAAATTTATAGAAATAAAAATTATTTTGAAATTAGTATGTAGTTTTTATTTTACTTATTAAAGTAATACCTGTTTGTTATTTGCCTACCAGAGACTATTATTCAGTGCAGTGTACTAAATAATTATAATCTGTTTCACCGGTGTATAAAAAATATTTATGAAAATTATCTATTTTTCAAGATGTCTCTTAAAAAAACTACGAAGCATGATAGTGAAATTTAAATGAATGTACAAATGAAAGTACAAATAATTATTTAATTTTATTATTTATTTATTTATAACAAATGTCAGTTTTGTGCATATATGGATTTTCAGCACTATAACATAAGACTAATGATAATAAGGCTTCTGGGTTTGTATTCTATAATTAAAATTTTTACGATTGCATAATAATAAATCAATAAATACATTATGTGCATATATAAACCAGGGTGTCGATAGTCGAAAATTTTTCCTTGATTCTTACACAAGTGCATTTATAAAACATTTTTTTACTTGACTGATCGTGCAAACTTACTACTAAAATTTCAAAAGAAAATACTGACGGAAGAATCAAAGAAAAAATTTCAACTGTCGACACCCGTATTACACAAATAATAGAAAATATGTGCAATTTTCCCTATATGTTTACTATAAATTATTTTTCATAAAAAATTAATTATTTATAATTTTTTATTCTGAAAACAAGAATATATTAAGAGTGGATATGGACGGAAACGTCCGCCATGTTTTTCTAGTGTCATGGCCTTGAGTATTTCGAAGGTCACGGCTTAACACGGTCGTGATCTGGATCAAAATTGGAGTTCTTGCTGTTTGCTGGTGCGACCATCTTTCGCCAGTTTCTGAAGCTAAGTCGTTCTTCCACCCCCATGACACTCCTCTAAAAACGGAAGGCGCTCCCCTGCCGCTTTAAATCCGGGTAGTTTCACTACCGGGGCCCGAATTACCGAGTGGCATTAGAAACAACAGAAAAGTTATTGTATTTATTCTTTAAAAGTTTTGCATTTATTTATGTTTTAATGGATTTGTAGTATGAAATATTTTTACAATCTCTTTCACGAAACTGTTTTCGCTGGAACAATGCATGTAGCTACCTAGAAAAAAAAGTTGCAATCTATTGAATTTTAAAATATCCGCAGTGGTTAGAACAAGGCAAGATTATTGGAAATGCGATCACTAAAATTAACGAAAGATGTAATAGTTCGTAGCTGCCAGATTCTAATATGCTTTCCTTCAATTTGAAACGGACTTAGGTAGAATTTCCCGAATTAGGGACAGATTTCTCGTCAATAAAAGGATTAGTGTTTTGAATAATTATTGTACTTACATATTCAGTTATTAACTTATTTGTTTTAAAAATATATTGAATAAATAATTTATAAAGCATTTATTAATTACTAATTCATTTATTAATTTTTGACTGATATATTTACTGAGTAATTCACTGGTAGATTCATTGATGGGTTAAAAAGGAAAAAAAAAAACTATTTTATTTTCGTTGCTTGCAAATTAAATGCTATGCAAATTAAATGCTATGCAAATTAAATTTTTTTAGGGATTTAATTTTTTTTGCACTTTAAGGGAAAAAAAAAAGAATTTAGAAATTGAAATAAATATTTTTAGTGCCTAGCTTTTAATATATATACATTTCTTTCATTGTTTGTAAAATGTGGGTATTTTCTAAATGGGTTTACGATAACATTCGTCATAAGTCTGTCATAAATTTGAATATTTTTTTGAATATGTTTGTTTTTCTGCGTTCTTTTGCTCTCCTTAATCATAAATAGAAATATTATGAATATTTTATAACTTTTTATCTAACAAGCATTTGATATAATTCTAATCCTGTAAAATCCATTAGACACTTGTTGATTTTTTTTCTTATAGTAAAAATAAAGTCAAATTTATTTTAAATAAATAGAATACATTTGGAAAAGTAGTGAACTACTATATACTAATATTTATGTAAAGATGTATATTGAAACCGGTAGGGGGAAGGAGGGAGGGAGAGAGAGAAATAGATCATCAGATTATGGATGTTTTTAGTGTTTTGAAAATGTTTAATACTTTTCATTTTTTAGAAGTAAACCATTTGGTACATTTGAAATAAACTTCCATAGATTATTTTCTGTTTCTGCTTTATTATATAATATATTTTAACATATATATATATATATATATATTTAATAAAAATTATATTACTTCATTAAAAATGATTTTTTAATTTTTGCATTTTTATTAACAGCAATGTAAATTTCACGATGTATCCACTTATTTTTTATTAAAAATGGACCTAATAAATAATTATATTTATTTTATAACTAACATAATAATAAAATATTCTTTTCCGTATACTATTTCTTTATCTGTTAATAAAGTGCAGCCAGAATTTTGCGTTTACTTTGTAAAAAGCAAACTAAATTAAATAAATAAACATCCGTTATTTTTATTTTATTTTATTTTATTTATTTACTGCTTTACTCTACATTTAAAATAGAGTATATAATATCCTTGTGTTTTTCTTAGATTAATATCTTTTATTTAAGAGTTTAAGAGTTTTCAGATAACTTTGACTAAGGCTTATGTTGCGTGACCTCTGAGAAAAAGACATTCTTTGAAATCATCATTATTATTTTCTATTTGAATTTTTAACACGTTATCCCTTTAACGGAGAAGATATAATATTGTGTTTTCAGCTACAAGAATTTAGATTTAATGTTAATTTTAGATAATTAGCAACATCACCCAAAAATGATATTTTGACAGAGTTAACAGTTCAAAATGTGTACAATAGTTTGTATTACTGAATGTTATTATTATTATTAATTTTTTTTTTTTTTTTTTTTAACTGAGAATATTAAATTTTTAGGGAAAGCTTAAATAAAATTTTATGTAATAATAATAATAATAATAACAATTTAATAGTATTTTTTTTCTACTTTATCTAAATTTACCATATTTATTTTGCCTCTTATCTCAATATAGAACCTCATATACAAAAAAGAAAAAAAAAATGACTTGAAAAAGATCCATTGATTAATTATAACTACCATAAATCAAAATAATATGCGTTAAAAGAAGATAATAATTAAACCAACATATAATACTAATAATGGATATTGCATAACTGAGACCAAAGTTAAAAAACAAATCGCGAAAAATAAACGACATTGAGTGTAATATTGTTTAAAATTTGAACTTAGGTTCATTAAAAAGTTGTTAAAAAGAGCTGTATTTTTTAACAAATCAATCAATCAGAAATATATAAATATTACGCAAATATTAAAATTTTGAAATATATAAAAATTTCACCAAAATTGTCAAAATTAAATAATTTTGATAAAACTAAAGAAAAGTATTGTAACAAAATTACAGCACACTACAGCATTAGTAACATGGAAGTTTATTAATTAGAGATATTTTACTCTTAATTTCGGAGCATTGTCTAGAAGCTGCTTCTCAAATGAGCCAAATTATTTTACATGCGAATAATCTCTCTTATTGAAGTTATTCAGTATATACCAGTGAGTATCTTATTAGTTATTAGAATGAAAATGTCTGGGTCACTTTATACCCAACCCGAACCCGTGAGAGATGAATTTTAAATTAACACGAAACTCGAACCAAACCTGAAAAAAAAAAAAAAAAAAAAAAAAAAAAATCACCGACCCGAACCCGCAATAGAGATTTCTGGCGATCCGCAACCATTCCGAAGTTGACTTCTTTATACCCGCGCCCAACCCGAAACTCGACTTCTTTACTCAAACCCGATGCAATAACCGAAAACTATGATTAAAATTAATAATTTATCTAAAACTAACCAAATATTTTTAATGTTATAAATTAAAATAAGTTTTCACTGTCACAAATCGTAAAATGAAATTACAAATACACTAAGTTAAAAATTTGAAACTCTGAAATAAGGATTAATAATAAATTTCAAACATTTACGCATGCTGTATACTTCAAGTGTACAAAAGTGAGCTGCAAGTTTAGTGTTTGTAGTTTATTATTCAATTCTTATACGACGGGTATTCAAAAAGTATCAAATCTAATTTTTCCCGCGCAAACCAATGAAACGTGGGAGATATTTATCAGGCGCAGTCTTGGATATTTTCCCGTCCGCGAATGTGTCACTCGCTGGCAGTTGGCCAACTAATGAAATCGTGTAATGAGTGGTTGTCGGATTTTAGCGTTTGTAAAATGACAGAAAACTTAAGCAGCAATTTTGCCAAAAGCTTGGCGATTCCCAAACGTAAACCTTTCGCAAGATTCAACAGCTTTCAAACTCGATACCATGAACAGCTCACGCATAAAGAAATGGTACATTAAGCGTTTGTACCAGGCACAAACGCCTCAAAGATGGTCGGAATGACAGTGCCAAGTCATTGAGCAAGTGCGGACTATATCAGGAAATCCTTCGTTGCTTTCATGATGCTGTGCGGCGCAAACTGGATTTGTCGGCAGCGAAAACTTGGAAGCTCTATCCTGATAATACGCCTGCCCGGATTTGATTAAGAATTTCTTTGCCTAACACAACATTCCTGTGGTTCACCAGGCTTCCTACTCAATCGACATGGCTCCCTGTGACTTTTGGCTATTCCCCAAGCTTAAAATGCAACTAACAGAAGACATCATGCGGAATGTGACAACACGCTTGCTCACCATTCGAAAAAGTGTTTCCAAAAATGGCAGGAACGCTGCGAAAATTGCGTGCATTACCAAAGCGATTACTTTAAAAAATATTAGTGTTATGGAATTCGAAATAAATAAATGTATTTTTTCTAACTAAAGATTCGACAGTTTTTGAAAATACCTCGTATTCATAAAATAAGAATAAGAATAATTTAATATTTGTTTGTTAATTACTTTTGTCCGATATGGATGTTCACTTTACTATACTAATCTGAGTACAAAAGCATTTAACCATGGCAAATGTAATCTATTCTATGTTTACATTAGTTATACAGTTATAATTATATCAAAAAAAAAAAAAAAAAAAAAAAAAAAAGAACCTGCTTATCGCGGCAAAAATTTTTAAAAGGTGTTTTCAAGTCAACCCCACTGGTTAAAATCTGAACCCAACCTGAATCCGACACGTCGATACACAAATTCAGTTAATTCGATCCTAATCCGACCCGCAAAAAAAATATATCAGTCAACCCGACCCAAACCTAACTCGCGGCTCGATTCATGTAAATTCGGGTTACCCGACTCGATGCAGGACTCTACCGCGCGCACGCGTACACTACTTTAAACTATTTCCTTTTATTTAAAAACATTCTATACTCAATACTCATTTTGTTCTTTGAAGTAGATATTCATTAATTATATCTAGCCTCAGAACTAGAAATTCTTCTTTTTCGTGGTGGTAGTTTTAAAGTGTTAATAATATTAATTATAACAGCAATAATAATAATTATTATTATACAGTCTGTTTAAATAACCGAGACTGCAAAAATTGAATTTTATTACACTTTTAAACAAAAATATATTCGTAATTTCATTAAGAAAGGCTATATTATTAGATTTGTAACAATTTTCAAAATATGCATTTTCAAAATTTACATATTATTCCTATTGTTTTTGTATAACGTTCCGAAAGTGTTCAAATTTTAAAATTATACTTCCTGAATACTATAATCCCCATCAAATATTCTTTTAAAATTTTGAGATTTGCAAATAAAGTAAAAAGCGAACGTGTTAGCAAATAAAATCTAATTAATTCTTTCATTTACATAAACGAATTAAAAAACAAACGTGATTTTCAGTTATAAAAATATTTAGCTTCTTTAAAAGTACGGAAATTCTTAAGGATGATAAATACATAAGATAAATAGTTGGAATGTGTTAATTATAAAAATGTAAATGTGAGAAATTTTTAATATGAAAAGAGTTTGAAAATTTTCCTTAGCATTATATACTATGTAAATTAATTCTGCTTATTGAAGCTGTAAGTATGTAAGATGTTCACAATGTGAATTCGATTAGTGCCGGAAGTGATGAAAATGATTTAAACCAAAAGCTGGATAATCATGTAACTATATCCTCATTACATAATAGAAAAAAAAAAATATTTACTAAACAATAAAAGTTATTTAAACAAAAAAAATATATCATAAGGAGAAATTTATTTTTCCTACATTCCTTAACTCATATGCAAAAGAGAAATAATTGTTTTTGGAGTAAATTTTCGAAATTGAGTTTGTATTGTGACTGAACGTTTTAGGGGTACTAGAACACATTTTGGCGTGTCTCAGATGAGCGTATGTGTGTAGTAGTAGTAGTAGTAGTAGTTAATGGTGCACAAAATGAATTCCACGAAGAAATGCTTCATTTTGTGAAAGAATTATTAAATATATTTAACAATAATATTTTTTTCAATAGTTTTAATATGTTTTCAGATAATTTTTTGAACAAATGAAAATACATCTAAATCCACCACATTCCGCAGTACTTATATTTCTTGAGAAGTGAAGTTTACATAGTATCATCTTTGTCATAATATAAAAAATGATTGCGATGTTCTACATTATTCTGCTATGATAAATGAAATAAGAAAACAAGCAATATTATTATTTATAAAATAGATTTATTTTCCAACATTTAGAGATATATTCAAAGTGAGTCACATGCTTTACTTCGGCACTACAGACCGGAATAACAAGTTTTTATTTATTTATTTATTTATTTATTTTTTATAATACGTTTAATTATTAGTATTATTATTATTATTTTGTGTGTGTGTGTGTGAAATAGAATTTTATTTTTTAGCTGTAAGAGTTTTTTTTCTTTTTTTCTCGAGATTTTTATTTATATATTTATTTTTATATATCTTGTTTTACTTATTTAATTTATTTTAGAGAGGGGTATTATTTCAAAATTTCCAAATGCGAATCCAGTTCAATCAAAAACTACTGTTACTTTGAAACAGTTTTTATTTTCTGTATGAAATATGGATTTCTTCAGTGAAAGTTACAGATTTTTCTTTTTACTTCCTTATACAAAGTATAAGGAAGTATAGTAATCCCGATTTGCGAAATGGATTTTGTATTTCACATTGCTCGAAAACGAATGATCGCTGGATGTTGCCAATTTATACGTGTGACTGTCATGATGTCTAGTTGCACACCTGCAAGTGTCGTCTTAACACGAGCTCTCGTTTTAGAGATATAAGGGTTTTTACACGATTTTTCGTGACGTCTGTATGTGGGTGTGTGTGTCTGTGTGTGTGTGGGTATGTCGCATAACTCAAAAACGGTTGGACGTAGAAAGTTGCGAATTGGTACATAGGTTTGTTATAACATCTAGTTGTGCACCTCCCTTTTTGGACTTTCTATGATTTTCGGTTTTGGAGATATTTAGGAAAATTAGGTTCATAATGACAAAAATACATAGGTTTTGGCCATAATGTATCAAAAAACGGTAATAACTCAGAAACGGTTTAGACAAATCTTGCAATTTAACTGACTTCCCGACAAGCTAGACATTTGAAACTTTCAGAAAGGCTCAAAACACGTTGACAATGCATTTTTCAAATATTTTTAGCCAACTGTTTCCGATACCTGTTGCCTTCAGCAGCGTTTATGCGATTCAACAGAAAAATTATTTAACTAACTTCCCGACTAGCTAGACATTTGAAACTTTCAGACTAGATCAGAACACGGTGAAAATGCATTTTTTAATACTTTTAGCCAACTGTGTAGGGTTGCTGCTGCCTTCGGCAGCGTTACCAGTACAAATCTTGCAATCGATTTTTAACTAACTTCCCGACCAGCTAGACATTTAAAACTTCCCCAAGGCACAACTATGACATGAGTCCCCCCCCAAGGCACAACTTTGACATGAGTCCCCCCCAGGCATAACTTTGACATTAGTCCCCCAAGGCACAGCTTTGACACGAGTCCCCCCAAGGTACAACTTTGACATGAGTCCCCAAAAGGCACAACTTTGACATGAGTCCCCCCCCAGGCACAACTTTGACATGAGTCCCCCCCAGGCACAACTTTGACATGAGTCCCCCCCAGGCACAACTTTGACATGAGTCCCCCCAAGGCACAACTTTGACATGAGTCCCTCCAAGGTACAACTTTGACATGAGTCCCCCAAGGCACAACTTTGACATGAGTCCCCCCCAAGGTACAACCTTGGCATTAGTCCCCCCAAGGTACAACTTTGACATGAGTCCCCCCCAGGCACAACTTTGACATGAGTCCCCCCAAGGCACAACTTTGACATGAGTCCCTCCAAGGTACAACTTTGACATGAGTCCCCCAAGGCACAACTTTGACATGAGTCCCCCCCAAGGTACAACTTTGGCATTAGTCCCCCCAAGGTACAACTTTGACATGAGTCCCCCCAAGGCACAACTTTGACATGAGTCCCCCCCCCAAGGCACAACTATGACATGAGTCCCCCCCAAGGCACAACTTTGACATGAGTCCCCCCCAGGCATAACTTTGACATTAGTCCCCCAAGGCACAGCTTTGACACGAGTCCTCCCCAAGGTACAACTTTGACATGAGTCCCCAAAAGGCACAACTTTGACATGAGTCCCCCCAAGGCACAACTTTGACATGAGTCCCCCCCAGGCACAACTTTGACATGAGTTCCCCCAAGGCACAACTTTGACATGAGTCCCCCCCAAGGTACAATTTTGACATTAGTCCCCCAAGGCACAACTTTGACATGAGTCCCCCCAAGGCACAACTTTGACATGAGTCCCCCCCAGGCACAACTTTGACATGAGTTCCCCCAAGGCACAACTTTGACATGAGTCCCCCCCAAGGTACAATTTTGACATTAGTCCCCCAAGGCACAGCTTTGACACGAGTCCCCCCCAAGGTACAACTTTGACATGAGTCCCCAAAAGGCACAACTTTGACATGAGTCCCCCCCAAGGCACAACTTTGACATGAGTCCCCCCCAGGCACAACTTTGACATGAGTCCCCCCAAGGCACAACTTTGACATGAGTCCCTCCAAGGTACAACTTTGACATGAGTCCCCCAAGCCACAACTTTGACATGAGTCCCCCCCAAGGTACAACTTTGGCATTAGTCCCCCCAAGGTACAACTTTGACATTAGTCCCCCCAAGGCACAACTTTGACATGAGTCCCCCCCCAAGGCACAACTTTGACATGAGACCCCTCAAGGCACAATTTTATTTTATTTATTTTATTTTATTTTATTTTATTTTTACGTATGCATGCATTTTTTAAAAATATTTTTAGCCAACTGTTTCGGGTCCAGTGACAATGTTTTTTAACATTATGTATATTTCTAAAAGTGTATAAGGAAGTCATGTGGTGCCCACATCAGATTTTTTACAATGTATTTAATTTGAAATAAATCTCTCAATTCCGTGTGAAATTACATTTTTTACTTGTTCACTGTTTTATATACAAATTTTGGATTTCAAAATTTTGTTTTTGTTATATTCAATTTAGAATACACTTTAAATGTACTTTTTATTACTTATTTTTCTGTACAAAAAAAAAAAAAAAAAAATAAGCAGTGAGAAGAAGCCTTAAAATCACACTTTTGTTGAGCATTATTAAATAATAAATAAATAAATAAATAAAGAGATATTTAAATATTAAAATACTTGTTTTATATAAACAAAACCGAGATGTGCGTATAAAGTGTAATTCTGGTTATAGTATTTAAAAAACATTCAATATCACTGGCATTCAATTATACAAATTACTATAATATTAGTTAAAACTTTTAACACATAAATTTATTTTGATTGATTATGAGTCAATTATAATAAAATATTTTTTGTTGAATCGTAATATATATATATATATATATATATATATATGTAAACAATGTAAGAGAAACAGAATCTAATAAAGATTATTTAAAAATATTTAATCGAAAATAAATTATTGATATATATATATATATATATATATTAAAATTGTAATTTAAGTATCATATTATGTTACACAAAACTACCTACTCAATCTGTATAATCGCATTTAGCAACATAACCTAATAATTAATTGATTATGTGTTTAAAGTTGCATAGAAAAACAACTGGAATAAACTATTATTTAAGTATTGATTAAAATACATTTATTTCACAATCTAAATCTTTAAATTGTAAAAAATTAATATCCATTATATTCTGATAATCATTTTCTTTTTTTAAGTTGTCACATTCCTAATTGCTACAGGCTAAAAAATATATATATAACCTATAATATCAAGATATACTATGCAGTTAATTTTACACTGTATCGCAAACCCAAAAAGTGTTTGAGAACAAATAATTATCGGAATTGCATCCTACGAAAATTATTTTAGTTGCCCCACAAAAAGATATGAGTTCAACATTCTTCTCTGCCGTCCCGTATGAATTTAAAACACTTCAAAATCGTCCCGCATCAGGAATAAGTTAAACACATTTAAAAGCAGCCCAGTATGGAACATACGTAAATTAAATTGATCTAAAACATTTGTATATATATATAAATATATCGATTTATTTTCTGTAAAACTGTTAGAAACAAACCGCACTTCTGACTGTAATATTATTTCATGTATTGAAATATCTAAATTTTCCATTTATTTATTGCTATTATATAGAATTTTCCTCATAAATAATATTGCTTATTTTGTTAATTATATTCTAGTATTATCTAAAATATTCAAACTAAAAATAAAAAATAAATAAATTCTTGCCTTAACTTATATCTATCTATTTATACATAGAGATATGCATATATATAGATATAGATATAATTTTGTCAAAGTGACATACTTTTCAGTAATTTTATTCCGTTCGCGCTAAAAATAAATGTGAATATGAAAGATATGGAGCGCATTGTATCACTTTTATTTTTTTTCAAATCGGTTACAAACGGCTTATTTTAACTTCCTTCAAACGAAAAAGAGTTGGGACATGAAGAGAGAAACATGGTTTTTAAAATTTTGAGATGACACAAATTCGTAGTTGAAAAAGATATAGATAAGGCACAGAAAATAAAATAAATAAAAAGAATATATATAATGTAATTATTAGGAATAAAGTCCCATTATTATTATTTATTTATTTATTTATTTATTTTACAGACAGTAAAAAAAGCGTCGTAACCATATGCAGTGGAACACTTTCAATTTAACACAATAAGAATGAGTTTGTTACATAATCTAAGATTTTAAAAATACGTGAGGAGAAAATGTCTGGCTTAAAAGTAAGACTCGGATACAAAATTATGCTGTAAAAATATTTTTTCTTTTCATTTTTTTTTTTTTTAACTTTTATTTCATAATTTACTGTAATAGCTATCTTTCTATTAAGATACAAATCCCGTAAGAAAAAGAAAATAATAATAATAATAATTTTTAGTTTAAAAATGGAAAGTTGTGTTCCTCAGAAACGGTTAGTAATATATCAACTTAATTTGGTTTTATTTTTATTAATTATTAATATTTTATTTATTTATTACAGCATAGTTATTATGATAATAAACTTTTACTTATCATTATTTGCAAATAAGTTTTTCTTTAAATGTAATAATTACATTTCAAATTATAATAATTGACAATGAAATTCAGTGAAATATATGTAAAATATACCATTCTAATTTGTAATAAATGTACTAGTGATTTCATACAAAATGTTATGAAACATCATGATATTTCAAAACTCACATTATTGCTGAAACACATAAATAAACAATGTAAAATTTAAAGTAATATTATCTTTAGTTTTTTAAAATAATTTATTAACTTTATAGCTATAATGTTTTCTTTTTAATTATATAATACACTGCAAAATAAAGTATTCAATATTAAAAGATGTAATGTTTTTTATTATGAGTTATTATTATTTTTATTATTATTTTTAATAAAGCGAAAGGCGAAATTATCCAGTCAAGTCTTTTAAAAGCATTGTGTGTATTTGAAAAAATATTTCCCGGTAAAGTACCACCGCCTATTGACATAGTAAACACGATTTATAATTTTATATGTATTTATAAGATATGAAGTTCTGTAAATTTTTTCCGCATCTGTAGTATTAAAATTAGATAATATATTGTAGAAATTTTAAAGAAAAATTATACTTAATTTCTTTTATTTATATTAGTTATATTTTTTATTTAATAAAATGCACTTTCTTTTTTTAATGTCATATTTTAATTTAATAATTAATACATAGACACACACACACACACACACATGTATATATATATATATATATATATATATATATATATAACTTAATAATTAAAATATTTATTCTTTTTAAAACATATAAAGTAATTTAAAATAGATCAGGTACTTTAGATATAACTATAAAATTCTTAGATGGAACATGATTTTATAACTTATAAGAAGCAATCAGATAATTATGTTTCAAAATTTAGAAAAGAGAAAATATTTTTCTACATAAATTGACATAAGTTTTTATGTCAAACTTTATTAAAAATATTTTAAGAAGATTTATAACATTCAAACTACATTTGAAATTGTCTAGCAAATTTTTATAAATATATCATTAAAAAAAAAAAAAAAAAAAAAAAAAAAAAATCTATAGCATAAAAGAAACATATAACATATTTTAATTAATCTTATATTATTTTCTATGTTAATATAAATGTAATGTAAAATTTCCAAAAAGAAATAAGATAGCGCAATTATTGTCGAAATATAAAATTAATAATCCTACTTAAAAAATATCTGCAGTTTTGTAAAAATATTTTTATGGTGTTATTTTTAATCATTCATTGAAAAAAAACAAATAATGAAAAATAAAATAAATAATGAATAAAAATAAATGAAAAAAAAAAAAAAAAAAAAGAAAGAAAGAAAGAACTTACCGATCTTGATTACTTCAGGAAGAGCCATTACCGTAGATATCAACATTGTAAATATTGCACTTTGCAGGACCCATGACCACAACCTCCGCCTACGGGACCTCATGTCTGTAGAGCACACACTTATCACAAATTCACACACTTTCAATCACACATTAATAACACTTTTATATATTTTTTATTTATCCTTTCTTTATTTACTACTTGATAACTTTTCCCCCTTTAAAAATTAAGTCTTTTTTTAAATTTTCCTTAACGAGTCATATTTGCTAAGATTTATTGAAAATTTTGTGAAAAGCATATGATTGCAAGAAATTCAAAATTGCATTGCACGGCGCAACATGTTCCGAACCAAACAGCCCGCTGGGCCCCTATTCACACTGCACCTTCTACCTCTGAAGACTTTAGCCGATTCGCACACTTTGGCAAGAGCAACTCAATAAGTCGCCTCTACGCATGCGTTCCTCAACTCGTTCCCTCTTCTGACGCAGAGTAGTCAGTGCAAAGATTTGCGGGAAATACTTCAGTCGTATTTTTTATTCTCTCTTGTATGTGACTTTTTGTTTTTTCTAATACTCAAAACAATTTTAAGATCTGTACTACTCCAGCCGTTTTCTCGGTTTGTTTTTGTTTTTTAGGTTTTTTTTTTTCCTTTCCTTTCACGTGTTGTCGCAAACCTAAACACGGGTGGTAGGTTAATTTTAGAAAGCTCTTCTAAAAAGTTCGAGGTCTGAGATTTATTTTTAATTCACACACTCCGACAACTTTTAAAGGATTGAAAAAAAAAAAGTTTTTTATAATGAATAACAGGTTTATATGTTTCAAACAAAATATTTTCTTGAATATATTTTTAGAAAGTTAGATGATTAGAACAATTATGTAATGTTAATTGATGGGATGTGTGAGATTAATATTTTATTAAATGTATTCTCATATTAGGCGTAAAATAACAAAAAGACTGAATTTTGTATTCTGAAACGTGATGCAATTTCAATATTTCATTAAATACATTCATTAAATATGAGACATTTTTTTTTTATTTTTTTACTGAAGCGATTTCCCCGAAAAAATATGTATTTTGTATAGATATTTATAAAATTAAGTAAAATTATAAAAATAGCTATTTCATATAAGAAGCATATTTTTAATGCAATGTAATAAAATGCAGTGTGGTGAGCGGGTACAGGGTAAATGTCTGTGGGAAGATCATAGACCAGGAAAGAAAGCCCTCTATGGGAATGAGAATTTATCCGTAGAAGTCTTAGACCGTATTCGCATGAGTTTTCTGGAAAAACACGGAAAACTCAAAACGGCTTGGCCGACGAGCGTAACTAGCCTTCCATGGCGTTCGTGTATGGATTAGGGTTAACTGTTAACGCTAGGAACTTCATTTGGATGAAGTGCTCTCCGCAGTGGTTTTTATGGAGACCTATATTGAAAACATTTCGGAAAAAACCACGGAAAAGGCATGGTACCTGAAATGGAAATCAACAATTCTCGTTTACCAGATTATCTGAGCAAGTTTTCTGAACAAGGATATTTAAGAAAGCATAATACTGCCACATTGAATAAAATACTTAATTATTAAAAGCTTGACACTTAGATGTATACAATAATAATAATAAATGTATTAATAATAATAAAAAAAAAAAAATAGGATTTTTACTATTTAAAAGAAAGAAAAATTTAAATTAATATAATTTAAATTAATAAATTAACTTTTCCATCTTTTAAAATTATCTTGGATGTATAAGTGTTTTAAATCAACGTTTGCATCAGCGCAATAATAATATAAAGGAGAAACATAAATTATCATTTACATTATATACATTACAAGTTTTTTGAAAGATAATGTTAGAAATCAAGTTATTATTATTATTATTATTATTATTAACTTTTCGAAAAACTATAATAGAATGTTTTTACTAAATTAAAAGTAATTTTACATACATAAATAAAAAAAGAAAAATATATTAAATCAAAACTTATTAAAGTATAATTATTACTATATTTTATTCTCAGAAGATTAAAAAATTACAATTGTTTTTATTATGAATTTAGTTTTATCGGAAACACTTATTCAATATAGATTTATTATTTATTTTTATTGCGTCAGGTATTTCTCATTTTTAGGAGAAATGTATTAATCCTCTCTTAACTCCTCTCATCACACTTGATTTTTTTTTTTTTTTTTTTTTTTTTACTGTACAAATAAAAATAGCATTGAATGCCTTAAAACAATTGGTTATAAATACATTTAAAAAAATATATGTGCTATTCCAAATTTTTTTTTTTTTTTTTATGCACATAATTTATAACTTTTCCAAATGCTCTTTTTGTTTAATGAACATATTTCTGTCTTTAAATTCGACCTTTGATTGAGACGTTTAATATTGACTTTTTAAAGTCTACTGCTCTTAATAATATTTCAAAGCACCAATTGATACTCTTTAAACAGTTTATAATATAATAATTTGCTTTTAGTACATGTGCAAAGCAATAAACTGAATTCACCGTTATGAATGTTTTAAACGAGCTAGAATTCTTCAATACCTTTTCTTGTATGTTTAACAAGCAGCTTTATAAGCTTAACAAAAAAGTAGATACTGTAAAAAAAAGAAAAAGAAAGGTAAGAAAAGTTACAGTAATTTAAGATACGGTTATTTCTGTGAATTCTTTATACGAGAAATATTTTATAAACGTATATTTCAGAAAAAATACTATATTTTATTGTTATTTAAAAGTTTATTTTTGATATGTGTTTAATTATATTTATTACAATTTTTAGAAATAATCGCCAGTTAATTATAAGCTATATTTTTCAAATGTATATATTTTAAGTATCAGGATCTGACATTCTTTTTGATAGCATCCTCACAAAAAGTAAAATTCTACATATCAAAACCGTCCAGGAAAAAAAAAGTAGATCCAGAAAATTCTCATACATTTATTTTCACATCACGCGCACCTTAAATTCATTTTCAGTTGAGATTTATAGTATATATATATATATATATATATTATTGAGGGAAAGAGGTTTTATTTATGGAATGTAGTCCGCAGATGCTAATGTGTATGACATTGTGAGCACCAACTTTAGTTAGTCCAGAAATAATAATAATAATAATAATAATAATAATAATAATAATATGTTGTGCCAACACAAACTTTCTTTTATAGTTTTATAGTTGCGAAGTTTTCCGCATTTTGGATAACGGTTTTTTTTATGAAATGTTTCAACTTACTTAATATATATATGTATATATATATATATATATAACTGATACAGAAACAAATATCCGTATATAACAAACCTATGTATTGACTTTATTAAACTAGATAGTCAATTCAACCTTCACTTAGTGCTGATCACATTTGGGGATCAATCGCTCAACAGGTGGCGCTCTCATCCTATACTTTTTAAAAATAATTTTTAATATGACAGCATAAGACAAAATTTTAAATGTATTTAAAGAGAAATATTTAAAATTTTTCAATGTGAAATAATATTAATAATATATGTATTTATGATAATAATAGTCAACTGGGAAAAAACTGTGCAGGAGCATCGTTTTCCCCTGGGGTGTGGGGGGTTGGAGCAACTTTTTAAATCATAATTTTGAAGTTTGAATAGCTTTCAAAAGAACTAATTTTAAATATACTTGAAGTAATTTATTTATTTTTTCTTTAACAAAAAAAAAAAAAAAAAAAAAAAAAAAAAAATTCTTAGACATCTGCACAAAATTGACTTTCGACATTTAGTGTTATATTTTCCTGGGAATCGTCTGCTTTGATCATAGATAAAAACTTTAATAAGTAATTTGTTCTGCGTGCAGTTATACATAAAAATATAAAAAGAAGTTTCTTTAAGTACAACATACTAGTTAAAAAAAAATTCTGCAATGAATGCAGAAGATTTTCATGTCAGAGTATTATAACGTCAAAAGAAATCAAACTTTTTGTCATACATATCTTACCTTTTCTTTCTTTCTTTCCTTTTTTTTTTGTATATAAATAGAAAACTTAATTTATTTCGTTTAATTTATCGCAGATCTGCAATACAAAAGGTATTGACTAGTTTTAACGATATTGAGATTTCTATCGAAATTGAATTTTGACAGTGTCCCCACTAGGGTAGGGTAAACGATGTCCCTTCATATAAAAAATTGTTTTACTAGTTCAATATTACTACTATAGATATTTGTTATTTTCACATTAAAAATATTACTTAACATTGTGTACATTTATACGAAATTCGCCCTATTCTGCTACATTAAAATAGGTGACAAAAACGGATGACAGCATCACCTGTTGAAGGATTGGTTTTCAAAAGCAATCAACAAAATTTCAAATCAAGGTCCAACTAAATACAAAGCTGAGTTAAATTTCAGCCATTGGTTCGGAAAAATACAGCGATCACAATATCTTTGATACACAAACAGGAAAGAGACAGACAAGTAGAGGCATATACACAGATCGTCTAAAAGACCCACAGACAGACATTTTCTAAAATTGGTTAATCTTGCAAAAAATATCTTATCAAAAAATATTGAATGCATCGAAAACAGGAGGTTGAAAATTTTACGAATCGAACAGTTTCTTCTTATATAAAGAGTGGAAAGTTTAAAATAATCTTAGTTAGGAAAATTTGGCCACAGTAAAAATTTTGCTACTAAGTTTAATCAGTTTTGAGGTGCATATTATTAAAATTGTACAACTACAATGGGAAAAAAAAAAAAAAAAAAAAAAAAAAACATAGCGCGCGAACCATATTTCTAAATATATCCATTGGTTGCACTTGAATTTGAAAGTTTTTTTTTTTTTTTTTTGTGAAATGTGGGAAATTTTTTTTTTCTTTACCTTTAGTGAATATTATGACCAATGAAATTCGGAAAATTATATTCTCTTGATATTTGTAAAATTATTTGTAAAGACAAAGAAAGTACTTAAAATCTTTAAGTTGTTTAAATTTCTAATCTTATACACACAATGACACACACACACGCATTCACAAATAAATACATATATGATATATATATGTATGTATAAGAAGTATGTACAAAGTTTGTACAAAGTATGCACAAAGAAATATTTAAGTCTTCGGTAAAAAATTATCCTAAGAAAATTTCCTGAAATCGCGTCAGAACTTATTTCTGAACAAAATATTAAATGACTGCAGAACATGAAAGGAATATATTCTTTAAAGTATGCAAGAAAAGATATGATGATGAGATTTGAAAAACTTTTGTTACTAAATGCCCAACTTATATCTTTATAGGGAGTGATTTACAACGGAAATTTATTCTTTATCTGCACCCCCACCCTTTTTAGATATTTTGAATATTCATGTGCATATCGGGTTATTCAATAAGCAAAAAAAAAATAAAAAAATAAAAAATGGGAAACATAAAATCTGTATTTATTAAAATATCCATTTATATATTACTATTACTCATTGATACGTCCTATTGACTAAAAAGCGCTCTAAAAGCTTTATTAAAACAACTTTCTTTGAAATAGTTTAATGAAAAATGGTATATTTCTATATTTGAAATTTTTTTCTCAGAACATATCGTGCAAAGAACAACAATTGTAATGAATTATAAGATAAAATATTAATTATTAATAAAAATAAGTTTAAGTTATGCGACATTTTTATAATTTATATTTTAGTGAATGTGGATGAAAAAAGATATTTCATTCTCAGCGAGTAAATACCAACATAAGAAAAATCTTCGTAATGCTAAACGAAAGGAATATTTAAAAAGGACTCATGGTAGATGAAGAAATTTGTTGAAAAAGTAAATAAAAAATAAATAAATAAATTAAATTAAAACAAATTGCATTCATTTATTATCCTAAAAATATTCCAGTATAATTTTTATGTTATTAATTTCAATTTTATTTAGAAAAGATATCAACGAAAATCAATTTAATGCAGTCAAAGTTACAAGTCAAACATCCAAATAAACTGTCGCTTATCCGGGATGTAAAATAAAATCCTATAAAATAATAATAATAATAATAATAATAAATTAATTAAACAAATAAATAAAAATAAAATAATAAGTAAATGAAAATAGTCATTTAAAAATAGTAATTGAATTAAAAAACTAAATTAAATATATATATATATATATATATATATATATATATATATATATATATATATATATATATATATATATACATATATATATATATATATATATATATATAATTAGTGGTATTTATTTAAATGTTTGTTTATTTATTACTACTTATTTACACGTCCTGTTGACAAAATATCATTTAAAATCTTCATTAACATATCCTTCTTTGAAACATTTTCTTCAAAAAATGGAATCATTTTCAATATTTCCACTTTTTAAAACATTTGTCAGAGAGTATCTTGGGAACATTAAGAATTGTAGTAATTATATGAGAAATGCCGAATCCTTGATAGATATGAATTTGTACAAATTTATGGCTTTCGGTGAATGTAGTTTAAAAAAAAAAAAAAAAAAAAAAAGTCATTTACTGAGTTAATGAATATTAACGTAAGAAATATCTTCGTTATATTACAGTTTTTTTTTAAAGAGATTGCTAATAGTTGAAGAAAGTTGTTGTAATAATAAATCTGAAAGAAATAAGCTAAAATTACTCCACTCTATTGCCATAAAAATATTTCGGAGTCACTTTTTGAAGAAGGAATTCCAGCCTTATTTAGAAAGGATACCAATAAAGTTGAGTTTAATATAGATAAATCTTCAATTCAAATGTTAAAAAATAAAATAAAATAAAAATAAAAATAAAAATAAATAATATATATTCAAATAATAATAATGATAATAATATTTATTAAAATATATGTTTCTGTACTTAATTATAGGTTCTATTGAATAAATGTCATTTAAAAGCTTACGTAAAAAATCCTCTTTGAAACATTTTTATCAGTTGTGAAATAGGCTTGAAATAATAACATTTTGGAACTATTTTGTCAAACCATACTGAACAATTTATAATAATTATAATAAATTATATGCGAAATGCCTAACTATTGATAAAAATGAACTTACCTTATACGACAAATTGTGTATTTCTATGAATTAATTTCAAAGGAAAAAATAATAATTAGCTAATGAAAATTAACGCATGGAATATCTTCACCATTGTACAGAAAATATTTCAAAAGAGATTTGTGATAAGTAAAGAATTATTTTTTAATAGAAAAGGTAAAAGAGATATGATAAAAATAATCCATACACAGCTAAATATAATGGCTTAATTTAATGTTTCACCAAAAAATATCTGCAACCGATATCTTTTGAAATGCTGTGCAAAATTTCATAATTTTAATAGTGACACTTTACAGGTTTCGTACGGGCTTAATTTTTTTCCTGCGTCTTATACCAGTAATTCTGATGAATAATTATAAAATAAGTCAATACGATTAAGATGAATTTTCGTTTTTCAGAATACTGGTGTGATAGTCAAAGAATTTTTTGTTGAATCTTTATAAAATTTCATTTAAATGTTTTTTTTTTTTATACACTGTTAAAAATGCTGCAGTAAAATTACGGGCAAAGCCCGACAGCAGAGGTTCCAGACAAAGCCCGTAAAAAAACATTTAGACAACAAATGATGTATAGCCAGTAATTTTATGTTGTGATAAATCATACAACTAACCGGTATAAAAAAAAAAAAAAAAAAAAAAAAAAAAAACAGTATTGACCGTAAATTTAAAAGTTACAGCTTGAGTTTTTCCAATCCTTTTAATACTGAATATCGTTAAAGTTCAAATTATGCATAAAAAATTCTTTCTTTTAAGACTATTTTAAAATCTAAATTTGCTATTTTTGACAAAATTAACACGCCAAGACACATTTTTTTTTTTTTTTTTTTTTTTTTTTTATATATATATATATATATTTGCATGGTGACAATATAACACCAACAAAATAAAATCACACATTAAAAAAATACGAAGTGTAAATTTTACGTTTCTTATAATTTATTTTCACAGAATATAAAAAAATGTTTTTTTTTTACATTGCATTCTAGTAAATAAACTGGGTGTCACAGACCCAACCCGTGCACTGGCGGGTTAAGAAGTCAGTCAATTCTCATTTTGAAAAAAGAAAGCCTTTCCTTTTTCTTTCTATAAAGACTATGATACTGATTTTTGAGAAAGAAAATCTAATATATTTTACGAAATCATTTTTATTCGTAAACACTAGAACTAAAGAGGTATTCTTATGTCAAGGTTTGCATTAGAGGAAAATAATGAGTGAGACCCTTCTTCAAAAACAAAATGAAACTTTTGAAAACTATGTGAGATCTCTGAAAAATTATTCGAGACCCCAAATAAACTTTGAATAACAGTAATAAATCTTTTACATGGACACAGAGAATTTGTATCTCCAATTAATAAGATATATATATATATATATATATATATATATATATTTCATGGTTTTCGACTTTTATGGTTTCTGTACTGGGTGCAAAGCAGAAATAACTAGAGCCTAACTATTAGTCATCCAAATAGGTTTTCATTATATGACTGATTTCAAACTGTGTTTATGAAGTGTTAGACGTATTTGCACTTTTTAGAATAGCAGAAGTTTTTTTTTTTCTGTATTCCATTGAATGGAGGAAGAACTGCAGTATTTCGAGAGTAGAACCTGTTATATATGATGTATATCTACATATCTAATGGTCATATTCAGACAAAACAGTTGTGTCTTTTAACAGTAACGATCATACATAATAATCATAAGACTTATTTTCAAATGGCTAATCAAAAATCCATCTTATATTGAAATAAACCTTATTTTAATATATTGTAAAAATTGCATTGTGGAAACAACATTAAAATTTTCCGTTTTCTAAAGTTTAACTAAAACGCCAAGAGCAGTTAGAATGATGTATGTACAAAAAAATGCGTTTAGTGGATAAAATAACCATTAGGTTGCAGTTCGTGTTTTACAAACCTGGTTTCAAATCAAGAAATCATTTTTGCTTTCTTTTTTTTTAATGTTTTCTTGTAAATACACAAAGGAAATCAATTTCATTAATATCAATTATTCAGTTTCAGTCAGATGGAAATTCTTCGAATTAAATTAAGAAAACAATAGCTTATTAAAACCAATTGATGTTTCTATGCGTCATGCGTGCATAATTAAACACATTCAATCAGTATAAAAAACCATCATAGATTCGTCTGAAAATGGAAGCATTCTCTCATGACGTCACTGAAATGATGGCATTTGAAGGGATCTGTCCGTATAAAAATGGTTTGGTGGGAGATAAGAGCAATTTGCACAGATTAACGGCTTTTTCTCGTAAAAATTCCAAAATTATACTTTCAAAACATCAATTTACGGGCTACGATCGTTTAGCTAGCAAAACGGTAATTTCCCGTATAATTATACGGCCAATTCCTAAATTATACTTAAAAAAAATTACGGATTGTGATGACCGTTTATTCAGCAGAACGGTCATTTCTCCTAAAATTATACGGTCAAATACCGTGATTTTATTTATTTATTTATTTATTATTATTATTTGTTTTAAGTGCATATCTTAGCAAAAAATTTAATTAAAAAAAATTATGTTTGTGCTTTTTAAAACTTTGACATGGAAAAAAGAAAAAAAAAAAACTTATTCTCTTTCTTTCTTACTTTTTTTTTTTTTTTAGCATAATTATTATTTTAAATTAAAAAAAAATGTCAACTAATTTTGTTAAAACCATCTAAAGTTACTGGTACAGAAAAATTGGATGTCTATGTATAAAATTATACACAAGGAGCAATTTGAAGTTTATCTATTAAATAATTATTTTAATTAATATCTTAATTATTTATAATGTGAATGTTAACTTTAATATGGAATATCTCAGCTACAAATGACACTATAAAGCTGTAACTCTTTGCAGAAATATATTTATCGTTTCAGTTTTTTTTTTTTTTTTTTTTTTTTTTAAATTCCACTGTCGTCTCAAAAAATTTGTCGCAGCTTATTTTAACTAAATTATTACTTAAAAGTTTCACTTTATTTCTAAGATTGTTCCATCAGTAAAACATATGAGAACATTATTTTTTAAGAAGTAATTCCTTCTATTTTTGGTCAGAATATCAGTAAAGTCGTGCTTCATTTATGAAAATTTTCTAATCAAACGTCGAAGTAAATTGTCGCTTACTCGAAAAAGAAGAATAATTAGTATTTTATTTATTATATTTTTATAATATAAATTATATATTATATAATTATAATATATATTATAATTTATAATTTTACATTATATATTTATATTTTTATATTTTTTAATATATTAAATTTATTAATATATTTAATATTTAATATATTTAATATATTAATATTTATTATTTAATACATTTTTATATCATTAATTTTATTTTGTTATATTATGATTTATAATTATATAAGAATTATTATTATATTTATTAGCATTTATTAATATATATATATATTTTTTTTAAGTAATACTATTTATTGACACGCCTTATTAAAAACATATCATTTAAATGCATTGTAAAAAGAAATAATATTATAGTTTTAAAAAATTAAAGAACACGCTTTTATAGAAATGTGAACTAAAGAAGCACAAAATATCTATCTTAGTATTAAAATGCAGGGTAAGAGAAAATCGTTTGCGTGACACACCATAATATTTACATACATTTAAATCTTTAATTAAAATAACTTAGAATTAAACAAAAAACATTTTAAAAAATCTCCCCTGACTGGGATCGAACGCTGGACCTTTCGGTTCGTAGCGTGGCGCCTTACCTCAACGCCACATCTTTGACCTAGGGCAAGTATTTTTTTACAATATAAATTTTTTGTTTGCTCCCAGAGCAGTTACAAACATACATACATACAAACATACATACATACAGGTGAAGTTAATATAAGCGCGTTAAAAAAAAAAAAAAAAAAAAAAAAAAAATCATAGAAACATTTTCGTCAAAATTAGTAATAGTCTTTGAAATAGTCTGTTTATGAATATTCTAATCAAAGCATACTGTGAAAAGAAAAATACTTGTAATCAAATCGTATAAAACACACCTATAGGTGCTGCTAAATATAAATATGCGTGGTGCAAAACTATTGCTTTAGTAGAAAAAAAAATATATATTTTTTATTTGTTTAGAAAGTGAAAAGAAAAAAAAAAAAAAAAAAGAAGAAGAAGAAGAAGAAACATTTTATCCAGTCCACCGGTAAAATTATAGATCAATGTTTCACACACACACACACACACACAAAAAAAAAAGTGTCAATTAAGCAAATTTAGTTGCAACCAATAATTTGGTGCTATATTTAACCATATTAGTGGTGCTTGCTACTAAATGGTGAAATATAGTGCACTAAATAAATTTCTATACTGGAACCATATTTGAGAAAAAAAAAAAAAAAAATGTGGAAATTAATTTTTGTAAGTGTATATAAAGATTTCCAAATGAAACAAGTGATATATATATATATATATATATATATATATATATATATATATATATATATTTCTATAACAATAAATTTAATATGAAAAAAGAGCTAAATTTTGTTCGCTGTATCACATGTAAAATATATTATGACGAAATGTTAAGGAAGAATTTCCACCCCTTACTTAAAAAGACATCAACAAAATCACCTGGACGTTTATTCTACGGACATTTGAAAGTTCAGTTTGTTAAATTTAGTCTTAGAAAAAACAGCAACCAAGAACAGTGTATGGACCTTGAGAATTGACATAAAAGGAGTGGAATAAATTTGACGGTGCAAATGAAAAGTGTACTTAAAAAAAAAAATATATATATATAGTTTGAGCATGCAGTGAAGAATTAGGCTTTCAGACAGAAAAAGAAGTTGCTTGAAATATACCCTTTATATGCATAAAAAATACACAAATTAAAATTGTTTTAATAAATAGCAACCAAGATTTTGTATTCAGTGAGACACTTCGCATAACAATAACGATGATAATGCTTATAATAATAAATTGAAAACTTAATAATATGATTGTCCTACGGTGCACGAATAAAGTTTTTTTTTTTTTTTTTTTTTTTTTTTACACTCTAGAAATAAATAATAACCAACATTAATAAGAATGTACATGAATTTTAAAAAGTTCATTTTAAATGTACGAAACAAAAATTCATAACTAAAGAAACAAAAATACATAACTAAATAATATTGTTTAAATATTTAATTAAACTTCAGAATACCTTTATTGATATACATTGTATATCACGGCATATATACTACACTAAAGTACGAAATTTACCAAACTAAACAATAATAATAATAATAATAATAAAGTTCGAAATAAGCCTTTTAAAAATAGTTATCCCATTGATAATAAACGTATTATTAAGCAATTAAAAGAATATAATAGTTGCTATAGTGGATCAATAAGAATATATAGTCTATAATTATCCATATCATTACATGTATGTTAAAAGAGTAATAATAAAATATTTCTGCGTCAGACGAATAAACAGTTCGATATTTTCGATTACAATATGTAAAAATAATACCAAATTAGTTTCATAATATTCAGCTGTTTTGTCTTCTTATTAAAGTAATTGGCAACATCTATTTTGGTTATTTATTTTTTTAAACCATTAACATTTCACTTTTTTCATACATAATAACTACAATTTTCAAATCATGAAATACATGAAGATTAATGATGCAGATAGTGATTCCAGTTTCTTAAAACACATTTAAAACTTATTGTGGATGTCACATTATTTGAATGAAATATGTAAATGAGGACATTCATCGACGGAAGACAATTAGCTAATATTTAAAGAGGATCGTTTTAAACGACTGTTTTAATCAATAAAAGAATTTCTGAAGAAAAAAAAAAATGATTTTTTTACAAAATTCCCAATTTTTAAAAATGCTTAATTACTCTTACAAACTAAAATATATAACACAATAAGAGAAATAGTCAGATAAATTATGATATTATTGAACAAGAATGATAAATTATGCATTTGGCATATGTTATAAAACACTTATTAATTGTAGCTATTAATTGTTTCACTGCAAAAACTAGACCCGTAAAAATACAGGAAAAATCTGGCAGCTGGGGTGCCAGTATTTCTCCGTCAAATATACAGTTTAAAATCGTAAAACTGTATCACTGACATATATTTGACACAGGAATCCTGTAAATCAAACAGGTTTTTTGTTAAAAGTACAGTTTTGTCCTGTATATTTCACGGAAAAATACTGGCACCCCAGCTGCCAGATTTCTTCTGTACTTTTAAGAGGTTTTTTTTTCTTACAGTGTTGATCTCTGAGGGATTTTACCTTAAATTATCTTTCAATTTTAATTATATAGGAAGAAATGTTAGAAAAACTAATTTTGTACTATTATATTTAAAGAAAAAACGTGAAATACATTCATTTTTGTTTAGATCCCCAAAATTTGTCTGAAAATTCCTTATGTACCACACTGTGAACAATCTCTGTTATAAAACGAAAAGCTTCTGTAACTTTCTTACAGAAGATTTCAGTTTCCTAAAATTATAAAAAAATACTATAAAATTACATCTCAATCTGTCGACACACATATTTTTTCTAGAAGCATATAAAACCTGTAACCACTGTTACAGATTTTATCTGGTACTGGCGGGCACATATTTGTTATGTTTGTGTACGGAAAACTTAGCATCAATTCAGAATTAGAAAGCGCTATGTAACGAAATGCGACGTGATTCCCTGGCTTGAAGGTCTTTATCTATTGAATGCACTGTTAAAATTTTTTTTGTGAATTTACAGAGAATCTATTGGTAATTAATTATATTAAGTCTTATGTAAATTTACGGAGGATTAAAAACAGAGATTCTGTCAAAATATAGAGAAACTACACTGTACATTAATCATAGTCTCTGTAAATTTACATAGATCAAAATATTCAAGTCTCTGTAAATTTAAATATGTGAAACATCATAGTCTCTGTAAATCTACATATGTCAAAATATGCAAGTCTCCGTAAAGACTCTGTAAATTTACCATTGTAAAAAAAACCACGTCTCTGTAAGGTTACATATGTAAAATCATCCAAATCTCTGTAAAATTACATACGGAAAAACATCCAAGTCTCTGTAAAATTACACAGGTAAGAACATCCAAGTCTCCGTAAATTTCGTATATAATATTATGAAAATCTCAGTAAATTTATCCATGTAAAAATACCTAATATTTGAAGGCCCCACCATTGGCTGAGAAGCTCTACTCTCAACGTTTGAAGGCGGAAGGCGCATGGTTCGATCCCAGGTTGCGATTTTCGACCTACCCATTAGGAATTTTCCGCGGATTTCTCCAAAACTTGTATAAATAAGGGATAAGACATTTTAGAAAGACCTACACTTACGGCAATCCCCACAGGTCTAGAAACCTAGCACATCCAATCGGCTTTACCTAACGCCGATTAAATATTAGTATGTTTATAAGCGTATCAAAGACACTCTAAATTGGCATATTACTTAAAATAAATTTCATTATTATCAATTTATAAGTACAAAAATATCCAACAGTAAGTTTATATTCATGAATATAGGTAAGAATCAGGTAAATACGTTACATAAGTACAGATTCAACTTAAGGAAAAGAAACTTAAAGTTGGATGTTTTTGCACTTGTAGATTCATTGTTCAGCCTTGGGATTTATTTTAAATGCGCGTCAGTTTAGAGTGTTTTGAATATAGGCTTCTAAATATACTAATATTATTGTGGTGCTAAAATCACATTGGTTACTCCAGAGTTCTAGGCCTGTATAGAATGCCTTATGTGTAGGTCATTCTAAGGTGTTCTATCCCTTATTTACAAAAGTTTTTAAGAAAACCTTGGAAAATTTCGAATGGGTAGGCTGAAAATCTCAACCTGAGATCGAACTTCGCACCTTCCACCTTCAAACTTTGAGATTAGAACTCCTCGGAAAATGATGGGACAAGAAGACCGGACTTTAGTATCTACATTAAAATTCAAAAGTATAAAATTGGTTAAGCTTGTATTACCTTTGGTAGGATTTGTAATGATGCGCTTTAACAGGTTTTTAACTACAATTTTTATTAATGTTGTGGTACATTTTGCATCCATTAAACTTTTAATGAAAAATTTATAAAAGAAGCTAATTTATATATTATGGTACTTCTAATAAAATGATCAGAAATAATTGCAAAATATATCATATGTTTGCTTAATATTGCTCGGTTATATTTTGTCCATACCAAAATAAAAACTTAATTCCCTCATTTAATATGACTCAATAGTGAAAGGTCTCACAGGTCTAAATCTAAAATTTTGATTTGATAATTATGACATATTGATGGTTTTTGCTCGGCTGAAACCAAAACTAGATTTTACTCTATCACATACATATATTTATCAATACAAGGTGCGCTATTTTTTTCATGACTCTTCCACCAATATAATTATACGGTTACTTTTATAGTATGATTCCATGATTAATTACAATTAATCATGGAATCATACTAGAAACTACCGAAAGAGAAGGAATTGTGTCGGTAGACACCCTGTATTGGCGAAAGCTATGTGTAACAGAGGAAAATTGGCTTCAATTTCGGCTTCAGCAGATTAAAAATATAGGTATCAACTAAAATAAATTAAATTTTGCCAACATTATATTTGTAGATCTGTGTTAACAACCTCAGTTTCTTTCATTCAAAAAATACATCCACTTTTTAAATACACTTTAAAAATAAATATTTTAACTAATATACATATATCTATTACATTTTAATTAGATATTAACTTAAAACAATTAGGAATGTAATTAAAACACTAATCGTTTAAAATTCATTATCCTCTTTAAAAGGTGTAAACTTTCTAAATTGGGGGGAAAAAAAGAAAGGAAGAAGTGCTAAAAATTTGTTAGGTACACTACCTTTCCATAATGACCGCACACTATCGATTTCAGACACAGTATTTCAAAAGTATTTCAAAAAACGTTAAACAAATCATTTTGAAACTTCAGGGATGTGAAAGGAGGACCGGTAAAAATAATTAAAGTAAAATGAAAGTATTTGGCTTAACCCTGTAATAATTAATGCTTGAAATACGATATGTCAGTAGCATCTGATTATAGGACTCTTTCTCATTAACTTATTATGTTTATATGTCTCTAACGCATATAATCAGGGAGATAAAGGTTTCTTTAAAAAATTGCATTACAGTTCATCGAATTAAAATAAATATGTGAGCAAAACTCCTTATACTTTAGCGTTTCTTCGAGAGAAACTGAAGACCAGTTGCTTCTTTGGCGAAGAACTTTTTGAGTTTACACAATACTTGATTGGGTTTTTATATATGTAGTTTAATGCATTTGGCTACTAAATTATACCAATGAAATTTAGCTAAAACTTAGTCATGCGCAGTTAAAAATTATTTAGTAAAAATGCTCACATTTCATTAGATATTTATTATTTTTTTCATTCTGATTGCAGTATGTTGTATCTAATGTTGTATATTGGGTTTCCCGAATATAGCTTTGTACTGGATTTAAAACCTTGCATGTTATAGCAACAAAAAAAAAAAAAAAAAAATGTTCGTCAATTTTTTAAAGAAATCTTTATATATCCCTGATTACATGCGGTTGAGACTTAAAAATTTATACAGAAAATGAGAATGAGCCCCATAATCATATGCTACAGCCAGAATGTATTTCGAATATTATTTTATACTGGGTGATGCCAAATGCTCTCATTTTTCTTTAATTTTTTACTGGTCCCCTTTTCACTTTTGGCACAGACAAATAACTGAACTACATGAGGTATAACATGTTTTTTACACTCCTGAAGTTTCAAGATGATTTGTTAAGTATTTTTGAGTTATTTTAAAACGCATCTGAAATCGAAAGTGTCCGGTCATTTATGGAAAGGTAGTGTATTAAATGAATTTGAATTTTTAAATACTCACATTGATTTTTATATTAGCTAAAGAAAAGAAATTACTAATTCATTTCCATATAAAGATCTCTCTTAAGAACTAGGCATACAGTTTTGGTAGTTTATTTAAAAAGTAAATTTGTGGAACGTATTAATGAAATGCGTAACTTGTCACTTAAACCAAGACTAACAAATTTGATGCAAATTTTATTTCAAACTGTAACAAATTTTGAACATTTTTCAACATTCTCTTTTTAATAAAATTGGTTTTTAAAAGTTATTTTATTTGAAAATAAAAATTCTCATTTCAGATCAGATTTCTAATACGTTATCGTAGAAGTATAGGAACGTATTAAAAGTTTGATACCTAAATAGTTTTAGTTTTTATAATTAATTCATTACAATGTGTAGAATAATTTCCTTAATTATTGTAGTTTCTGGGATATAAATATTTTTAAATAGACGGCAAGTGGAGAGAAAATGTTCGTACGTATTAAATAGTATATAAAGAAATATAGAGCTTTTAATATTTTTAAATATTAATTTAGGGTTCAGTGCAGATGAAACTCGGATACTCTTTTGGTTTTCGTCACTAGTTTCATAAATTCAAATCTTTAAAATATACAACTTTTTGTTAAAAGAAACCATTAGATTATTTTGAATTAAAAAAATTTCGACTTTTTTTTTTTTTTTTTTTTTTTTTTTTTTTTTTTTTTTACAAAAACAAATTTTAAAACATTTTTTTTTCTACAAAATAGGATTTAAAGAAGAAACAAATTCTACGCTTTTACACATGAAAGCAGCATCCCGGTAATTTACTAGAATCATTGCAAAAAGCTCACTAAGAAGAAAAACATCTTTGCTGCAAAGAAAACATACAATTAAAAAGAATTAAAAAATAAAACATACTGAATTAGATTAAAATTAAGCTTTATTTTACTAATATAACACTGACCGTATCTTTTTTTTTTTTTTTTTCTAAATGACATTAACAAAAGATAAATGGTGAAAAACTCTTTAACAGGATAAATATTTGGTATTTGTAAATGTCTCTAATGAGGGTATTTTGCGGCATTTTCTATTTTCATATTTCTTAGACAACTTGTTTCATTTCTTATATCAGGATCAATTTCCATTATAACTAGAAAAAAGAAAAATTATGAAAAATTACTATTGTAGGAAAACACTTCAACTGTAAATTTTTAAAACAAAATCTACATCCTATGACATTTTAAGCAAATAATGAAAAGAAAGGATTGTAATTACATGGCACTTAAAAGAAAATTAAGTATACATAAGCGAATTTTAAAGTGTATCTTAAATAACATTACTTATAAACTTTGAATAAACACCATAAAATGCTATAAACTAGCAGCAATTGTTTCGGGTCGAAAAAACACACGACCCTTCATCAGGCGAACAAAGTAAGCTCGAGTGCTGCAGTCAAAGCGGCAAAGGTGCGTTCACTCGTGCTTACTTTGTTCGCCTGATGAAGGGTCGTGTGTTTTTTCGACCCGAAACAATTGTTGCGAGTTTATTGCATTTTATGGTGTTTATTCAAAGTTTGTAAGTAATATTTTTTACAACGCCAGTTTTGTGGTGCTTTTTTATTAAATGTATCTTAAATACTCCATCTAAATAGAATCTAATGAAAAATCATCTAAAGAAAATAAAAAGAGATAAACATGGTATTTTAAATCATTATTACAGGGAAAAAGTCACTTATATAATGAAATCATAAGATATTTAAGCACCATTTTATGAATGCCAGTGTAACAGGAATATTTTTGAAGTATTTTATATTAAAAACAAGTATGAATTGTATTGTATTTGGGTATAAGGCCGATTGACTGCTGTAAGTTCTAGGCCTACTTTAAAATGTCTTTATCCTCAAGAAAAGATCCCCCCCCCGCACTTCTTATATGAAATTTTAAAGTTTGCCCCTGAGTTCCCTTTTTTTTTCTTTTTTTCTTTTAACAAATGCCTTAAAGTTTTCAGAAATTCCGAGACATTCCCAAAGTACAAGGAGTAGAGTGGGACTTTGATAATTATATATAACGACATTTTCAAAAAATATTGAAAATAATTTAGACATTCTCAAGTAAGCCTCAATTTATTACCGAAAACCCCAACGTGGGTTGACTTTTAAGGGGTATTAGCCCATATTTACAGGAATTTCAGAGAAAACCTTGGAAAACACCGAACGACTAGGACAGCATGCGCGACTACGTATCGAATTCATCACTTCCCGTCTACCAGCTTCAAGAACAGATACTCCTGCCCCCAAGACCCACTTTTGCCTATTGGATTATTATAGTAATATGAAGTAATACATAGTTCTGCAGCAAATTCTTTTTTACACAATTCAATTACGAAATATTTCCAGTTTATTAAAGATATTTAAAAATTATTTTCTAAATATTATTTGGTCTTTAATAATTACATAAACTAATATAAATGCAAATTACAGTAATTTTTTGTGGTCTTAAGCTACAGGTAAATTCTTTTAATTAATATCCTTCTTTATTTCCATTATTAATATTATGACAATTACTTAAATATTCTATCTCCAAAAATTTAAATATTTAATGAAAACACTTTCCGCTGGTGAAGCATTAACTCCACCCCTCTCCTCAAACCCCTCAAAAGAAAGAAAAGAGAATTAAAAGTTATAAATAAAATAAATAAATAAAATAAAAATTGAATCACTTGATAAATAAGAATTCTCTAAAGATAAAATCTTTATTTTGTATTTCAGTTTTTAAATTTATAAAATTTTAATATGTAAACTATTGTTTATACAAGATGTAGGCGATTTATTTCAATTCTACTCAAATTCTTGCATTTTGATTTCGAAAATTCAGATAATGTTTCAGTCTTCACGTAGAAGATATAACGGTAAACATTTTTAATGGCATAGAGAGTTGTATAAAGAACATGAAAAAACTTGAAGAATATTAAAATAAAAATTGAAAACAACCGGTAGCAGATTATAAAAGAATATCAGAGGTGAAAGTTTTCAGGGGCTATCTTTATTTCCAAATTCTGCCCCCCCCCACTTCTAAATTTTTCCTTACAATGCCTTCAGAATTCTACAAATATCATCTATTATGGGAATAAACAAACATTTTAAATAATAGCCACGTAATAATAACCTTAATCTATTCTTCTAAGATTAATTTTGAATACAAATAGCAGTTTTTAGGGTTTTGTTATGTTAGGTAGTTTTTCACCCTTAGAATATGGAAAAAAAAACAATGTATTGTCTCCTGAGAGAGTGAACTGCTCCTGAATCATCTCTAAACTGCACGACTCCGTGAGTGGCCGTGCCATTCTACGCTCAGAGCTGATAAACGGGAAGTGTTGAGTTCAATCCCAGATCTAGCTTGTCGACCTAGCTGTTCGAAGTTTTCAGTAGTTTTCTCCGAGACTCATAAAATCTGGGCTGGGCCCCCTTAAAAAACATCCCCTCCTCAGAGGGCACACTACCCCAGACCTAGGTCCCTCGAGTCCTAGGCCTGGGGACTCGGCCATAGTTCCGCCTCCCTTCATAAACATGTAACCGCAGTCTTGGCATGCTTATGATTATGGTATATTCATCCAGGATAATTCAAAAATACTGTTGGATTTTGTACTTAAAAGTAACGTTTTATGTGTATCGGTTATTTTGATACATAAATTAGTCCGCAACATATAACAGCCTGGATAAAATTTCGTATTAATTTAAACATTTCCTCACTCAATTTGATATACACTCTGTACTTTGAATCCTTAAATATGAAACTGTATTCTGAAAAATATTAACTTGTCAGAAAATTTAATTTGTCCCCCAACCCACCCTTCTATTACCATTGCTCTGCAACAGCAACAATAATTTTCTTTTTCTTATATTGTGGTTTTTTAACTTGTGCATATATATATATAGGCATACATATACACGCGCAAGCAGATTTTCAAAATTTTCAGAAAGCAAAATTAATAACATTGGACGGTTTAGAATACAAACCGTCCTCCCCTCCCTTTAAAGAAAAAAAAACAAAAACATTAATTAAAAAAATTGTTGGATAAAACTAACATCTACAAAATCTTTATTTTGTATTTCGATTTTTAAATTTACTTATTTTATTATTATTTAAACTATTAATTATATAATGTGGAAATGACTTACTTTTTCCTCAATTCCTACTATTTTGATTTAGGGTAATCTAGATTATTTTTCAGTCTTTCAGCAAATGCCAGCAAACACTTTTAATGACAGGAAGAGGCTGTAAAACGAATATATAAGAAAACATATAGAAATTTCAGACGATATTAAACTAAAAACTAGTATGATGTGGCCACCACATGACTTTCTTCTATATAATTTTACACAAAACTTATTCAATAAAAATTACTTATTAAATTATCAAATCCTTTTCAATTATAAATGCAGAAGATTTTTATCTGATAGAATTATCACTAAATGCCGAAAGATGTTTGTTTTTTTCCAAATCAAAAGAAATGACTTTTTTTCAAGTTTTTTTTTCGTAAAAAGTAAAAAAAAAAAAAAAAAAAAAAAAAAAAAAAAAAAAGGATAACTTTGTTTTAAAATTAGCACAAATCTATAGTTCAACCATTAGCTTTAAAGGTATTGACGAGATCTTTCGAAAGATACCCATATTGAAAATTTACTTCCCCTGGGGGGTACTTAACCCCCAGGGGAGAGCGATGCCCACATGCAAATTTTTTTCCCTAGTTAACTACTACTATTATCAATAATTCATATTAATTTTAAAATAACTCTCATTATGTACATTTATACGAAATTTTGTCCTATATTGTCATGTTGAAAATTTAGAAAAATGCGATCACAGCACCTGTTGAGCGATTGATCCCCAAATCTAATCAGCACCAGTTTATGTCAGGGTGCAACTAAATACCAAGTTTGTTTACATTTCATTCATTGGTTCATGAGATACAGCGTCCACAAAAAAGGGATACAGACAGACAGACATTTTTTAAAAACTATCAATTCGTGTTCTGGACATCCCAAAACGTAAATCCATCAAAAAATGGAGGTCAAAAATTTTCGCGAATCAAATGTTTCTCTATATTACATATAGAAGAAAGTAAAAATAACCGCTAATATAACTAACATAAACAGTCATTGTTTTTGTTGTTTATTAAAATAGGATAAAAGATTGTATAAAATTTAACTTACCTAATTATGAATTTCAAATGAAAACATGAATTGCTTTAAGTTCTTCAATACAGTCAACAATAACAAACTCTTAATGATTAGATACGAAGATAAACATCCCGCAGAAACAGTCTAATTTTCCCTAACGTTCCCTTTTTTCTCCCTTTTTACGTAATAGTACACTGCAATGAAACAAACTATTCAGTATATTTCTGCCTTCAAAACTTCTAGTTAAATAAATCTATATGTATAAATAGGTATTTATTTTAATATAAAAATAATTTTAAGGTTACGAATATATATATAGTTTTTTTATTTAATGTAACTATCAAAATCCCTACAGGGAAAACGTTGTTTAGAAAAGGGAAATATCTGTAAATTAAGAACTGAGTTTCTTGATTCAATGCTTTTAACAGAGAACTCATGTAAATTTACGGAGAGTCTCAATACTTTTTCTGTACTTTTACAGAAATTTTTAACAGCAAACTGAGTTTCTTGATTCATTGCTCTTAACAGTGAACTCATGTACATTTACGGAGAGTCTCAATACTTTTTCTGTACTTTTACAGAAATTTTTAACAGTGTGGAGGGCACTGGTTCGGTCCTGTATAGCCGAATGCGAGTTTCATTTAATTTTATTTCAAATATTTTATTATGTGAGTTATTTTTTTTTAATGTGCACTACACAAAAAATCTGTTTTTTATGGTTACGGAAAATTTTTGTCCGCATTTTTTCCCGTAGGATACAGATATATTCTGGCACCGTTTGCAGCCTGAAATTTTGTGTAACATAGCTGGATTACTTTTTTTTAATTTCATACGACATATTTTATAAACACTTTCCGACCTCACAATTTACATATTTTACCTTAATTCTATTTTACATTACATTACATTTCGTTTTTAATTACACTGTAAAAAAAAAAAAAAAATCCCATAAGATTACGGGGAAAGCCCGGCAGCAGAGATTCCAGACAAAGCCCGTAAAAAAAAAAAAAAAAAAAAAAAAAAAAATCATTTTACGGGCAAAATGTTTTTTTATAGGAATGTAACGCAATTTAAGGTTATTATATACTTAATTTACCGTCTAAGCGTTTCTTTTTACGGGCTTTGTCTGGAATCTCTGCTGCTGGGCTTTCCCCGTAAGCTTACAGGATTTTTTATTTACAGTGTATGAAGAAGTTAATATCAAGAAATTATGTTTATAATGAAGCGTTAAAAGAAAATCATAAAACATTAAACACATAATACAGTTCATGTATATGTATAAATATCATAACACAACCAAAATTAATTTCGAACTATTTCCATGCACATTCCGAACGATATGACTATTTTTGCATGATCATAAAAATAATTCTGTTAGCAAATAATGCAGAATTCTATAAGATATTTATATTTATTCGTTATATATTACGTTAGTTTAAATAATGTGTATTTATTTTCATATAGTATGAGAAGTAAAGTTATAAATACAGGCACTAAAATATTTTTCTTTATGTTTATAATGTTTTAGAGTTTTCTGTCAGAGGGTGTAAACATAATAGTAAAATTATGCTAATACCCTTTTCAAATAAAAACATTGTAAATCGAGAGACTAATTTTTTGGACTCAGGGGACCTTAAAACGTGTAAATGAGGTGAAATCTCGATATCGAATTTTCGGACCAAATACAATACTTTCATTACCTACGGTAGTAGGGTAATGGAAGTAACCTCAATTCTGAAGTTTGGTAGTTCTATCTTTATTAGTTTCGGAGATATGATAGCCAGAAGATTCCACACATATATACACATACACGTAAATACACACACACTGACCCATTGCCAAAAAACACTTTTTTGAAAGCAGGGGACCTTAAAACGTGTAAATGAGGTGAAATCTCGATATCGAAGTTTCGGACCAAATACAATAATTTCATTACCTACGGTAGTAGGGTAATGGAAGTAACCTCAATTCTAAAGTTTGGTAGTTCTATCTTTATTAGTTTCGGAGATATGATAGCCAGAAGATTCCACACATATATACACATACACGTAAATACACACACACTGACCCATTGCCAAAAAACACTTTTTTGAAAGCAGGGGACCTTAAAACGTGTAAATGAGGTGAAATCTCGATATCGAAGTTTCGGACCAAATACAATACTTACATTACCTACGGTAGTAGGGTAATGGAAGTAACCTCAATTCTGAAGTTTGGTAGTTCTATCTTTATTAGTTTCGGAGATATGATAGCCAGAAAATTCCACACATATATACACATACACGTAAATACACACACACTGACCCATTGCCAAAAAACACTTTTTTGAAAGAAGGGGACCTTAAAACGTGTAAATGACGTGAAATCTCGATATCGAAGTTTCGGACTAAATAGAATACTTTCATTACCTACGGTAGTAGGGTAATGGAAGTAACCCCAATGCTGAAGTTTGGTAGTTCTATCTTTATTAGTTTCGGAGATATGATAGCCAGAAGATTCCACACATATATACACATACACGTAAATACACACACACTGACCCATTGCCAAAAAACAATTTTGGAAGCAGGGGACCTTAAAACGTGTAAATCAGGTTAAATCTCGATATCGAATTTTCGGACCAAATACAATACTTCCATTACCTACGGTGGTAGTGTAATGGAAGTAAAATACTTCTTTGTAATTATCTTAGTTGGCTAAAAATTAATTAATATTTTATTCATTAGGATGTCAAATCATTGAAATAATGTTTTATTTTATATTTAAACGTACAAAATATTTTAATATAAAATGAAATATAAGCATAGAATTCTTTTATAAATTTTACAATGTTTTTATAATCATTTTATAATTATTTTCATATTTGTAAAATTAAATAAACTTGAGAAAAATGAAATATATTGTTATATAAAAAATATTTAAATTATATTAAAGTTTTCATTGTACAACAGTAAATTTACCTGTCGTGGTAACATCTACAAACTTTTTTAAGAAAAAGCATCCGATTGGATATTAGAACTTCTTAAATTAGAATTGCTTATTTTTCTATTATAATTTTTGATATGCGGGAACAGATTACCAGTTTTATGGTCAAAATTGCTCATGAAAATAATTGAATAGTTTTGTACACATATAAAATTTTCTTTGTTAAGTATGCTTTAATTTAATTAGATTCGATTACTTTATTTTTAGAATTATATATTTAAAACGATGCCTACTCATAGACAGCAGGTGATGTACAAGTAATAATACAATATTTAGATGATATACAAGTGTACGAAATGTAAGTTGGCCGTTTTTCTAAAAATTTGACTTAAAAACGGACATACATTATTTAATCAAGGAAATATTACTATTAAAGATATTTTGTTTAAAGGGGAAATTCATTCACATTATAGTTAAATTATATTAAAAATAATAGATGAATTGTCAGTGGGCTATTCAAAAATGAACAATATCTATTTTCGCTGTACTCGATCAGATTAATAATAGAATATATTTCTCTCTATATTAATCCCTGGGGTGATGAAAAGGAAAACTCGAACAGCTTTCCTCTGTCAGGGGGATAAACGGTTCAATATGTTCGATTATTAAAATAAGGGATAATCATAAATTATCTTCACGATGTTCAGCTTTGTTACATGCTTATTAAAGTAATTTGTGAGCTTATATTTCAGTTTCCTGGAAACCAATTAAGATATCGATTTTTGATGTTTAATGAGTTTAATTTTTAGATAATAAGATGTATAAAGATTTTTGAAAAATATGGCATTATTAAATTCTCGAAAGGCATTTCAAACTATGCGTCTTAAAAATCTTATAATTCCAACGAAATTTGGAAATGAGTATACTATTTTAAAACAGTATCTAATAGCTAATTTCTAAACAATTATACTTAGAAAGCAATTTCTCAGTAGGGAATTATTTAAAATTAACTTAAAATTCCTTTGAGTTTACATTTGAATCAATAAATGCTGTAGTGATATAGGACATTTAAATAAGCCCACGGTTCACATTTTAAAGCTTATACATAGCATTATGTTTAATATAGTTGATTGAGAATGAAATCTTGTATTTTGTTGCTTGCTTGAGACATGGACGACCTTGAAAACTTATTTTTGTGTTAGAACGATTTTTCATTTGTTTCAATTTTTAATAAGATTTTTATTGTTCATTTTTGCTAAAGTTTGACAGATAGATACTCCTGACTTTTGTCAATGTTTAATTTCTCACAATGTTTTTAAATCGGATCCTTTTTGTTAAAGTATGTTATCGATGGATATATATATATATATATATATATATTGTTTCACGGGTACTTTAAAATAATGTTCCGATTAGTACTTTAAAAAAAAATAGTTTTATTAAAATTATTGCTTGTTATTTTTTTTACATCTTTATTAAAGAATTATATTAATTATTTGTATATTTACTTATTTTGATTATGAGAATTCTGGTACCATTTCATCATCCGTTTTCTTGAATTCTAGCATCCTATAACTTTGTTAATATATATATATATATTAATGTAGTAAAATAAAGAATAACTAAAGAATATCTAATTTAAATAACCTACTCAGACTTTAGTACAGAAACGAGAATAATTAACTAGCTCTGCTAAATTAAATTATTTAAATTAATACACTACTAACTTATCGTAATTTTAATCCTCGATTATAATCGTTAAATCAATTCAAAACTTTACGATTAAACGAAAGTGAACCAAGGTGAAAAAAAGTAAGCAAGCAATGAGAAAATCATATCAAAAGAACTAATTAAACACATTTTAAAATAAATATTTAGGTAAAAAAAAAGCTCAAAATTGTACAGGTTTCTCTTCAGGAGAAAACATCTTACCAGTGAGCTCATGGGAAATGAAAGATTTCAAATACTCGTCACTGCTGAAGCAAAACTACATGAGAGTTCCTCGGTAGTTTCCTCATAATGTATATATATATATATATATATATATATATATATATATATATATGAAAAAAGTGGGAAAAAAAATGAGATTAATAAAAAAAAAAAAAAAAAAAAAAAAAAAAACTGAACCAAATAAGGTTTTAGTCATCTAAAACAGAAACTCAGCCGCATGGATATTATCAAAATAAGTAAATTACGATATTAATTGTTTGCAAGTCTTATATTATAATATAAAATTAAATTAAAATTACATTTACATTTCAAATTAATCAAATGACCAAATTTACATGTTCTTGTTCGAAAATGAGGGTTGAAAATAGATTCATTACAAAACATAAATTAACAGTGATTAAAATAAGAAAATATTTTGAAATAAATAAAATAGTATGAAGAAAAACTTTTTTTTTTTATTATTATTATTAAATTTTATTAAATTTGCATAAATATACATAGAAAATATGCTTTAAAAAATGCAGCTTCAATATAACATACTAAATATTTTGAGTAATATATATATATATATATATATATATATATATATATATATATATATATATATATATATATATATATATATAAATATATATATATATATATATATATATATAAATATATATATATATATATATATATATATTTCCACAATAAGTGGCAAACTAGTAGATGAGATGTTCTTTTCTGCACTGTTAGAAAATTCCGAGCAAGATTGCTGGCAAAAGCCGGCAGCAGAGATGCATTCCAAGCAAATTCTGTAAAAAAAAAAAAAAACGGTGTATTCTTTGTAATTTTTCGTTGTGACAAACATAGAACCTACCTGTGAAAAAGAGTAGTTTTTTTTTTTTATATATATATATATATAACGTCACTGACCAGCTAACACTTTACATTTAAAGGGATTTAAAGAGGCCGCGTAAAATACAGCTTGTTGACAGATTTGATTAATTTAAACAGATTAACGGTTTTTGTTCGTAAAAAATGCCAATATTCCAAAATTATAATTTCATGACATTAATTTACGGGCTGTGGCCGTTTAGCTAGCTAAACGGTCTTTTTCTGTAAAATAATACGGTAAACTCCCGTGATTTTCCATTTTTTTTTTATTTAATTTATTTTTTTTATTTATTTTTTTTTCTTCAGTGTGAAAAGTGGTAGCTTGGGTTTGATCGCATAGCCGTTATAATTTTTTCGTAGTTCGGATAATAAAGGACTAGTACTCCTTAGAAAAAACCCTCTGGAGGGCATTCCACACCGGCCTAGGATCCTCATGTAGTCAAACAGCCTTAATACCAACACCACATACATCAATATAGAAATACGCATTTACTGGGGTTTTGAACAAATTTGAATCCGTTAAATATCCAGTTAATAAACAAAAGAAAAAATTATAACATCGTGTCTCATCGTGTGTCTTCGAGTTTATTATTTTTGTGTCGTTGGTCTCAATATATCCATTTCTTTTGTGTTTGCCTATAAATAAACTATAACTGCAAGCTAGAAAGATCATTCAGTAAATACCATTTTGTAGAAAAATTCTTTAATTTTTATAACAAACGCACGGACCGACTCATAGATACGCCCACACAGAGAGAGAATTTTTATAAAATTTGTTGAATTTTATACAGAGCATTTCAAAATTTGTAAAAACCTCGGAAAAATGAAAGTCGAAAATTTTATAGCGCCAAGTACATTCTTCATTTGTACGATAGAGAAAGTAAAAAAGCATTTTGACTGGATTTTAAAATTTTCAGATCTGTTACCCTGAATTAGATCAAGCTACGCCTTTTCCCATTAATAGCCTTAAAAATATAAACTTATTGGACTATTTTAATTTCATTTTCTATTAATTGCCTTTTTTGACCCATTCTTAGCACAGTCCCGCATGTTTAAAGTGTTTTTATACTAAATATTATATTTTAAATACTTGTTAAATCCCTCTAAACGCATGCAGCTCTTATAAATTCAATAAATTATTTACAAACAAATAAATAAATAAAATCTAAACATGTCCCTCCGGCTCATTCACTTGGATTATTCCTTTTTCTTTTCAAGTAGTCGCCATTTTGTTTCAAATGGCGGCCATAAATTATTGACGGATTTGATGGAAATATTTATGTTGGCATTGTATGTATGCAGTTTTAAGCAAATCGGTTCATAAATACTTTTTTTACGAGAATTTGAAATTTTCAAGTGACAGCACTTGGAAACAAGATGGAGGATCAATTGGGCAAAGAAACATATCACATGCATTTGTGAGACATGTCTAACTTTAAAAATTTAGTTCGAATTAACCCAGTATTTCAAAAGTTATTGTATTGAAAAACTAAATGCCCACCACTTGAATCAAAAGTACGGAGAAAATTGCTCAGTGAACTAATGCAAGATATTTGTAAGACAAGTTCACTGTCCAGCTTTCATTCGAATAAGTTCAATATTTTAAAAGTTATCGTAAAAACAATTTCTCCAGTGGCTGCAACTTGGAAACAAAAATGCAGAGCACCTTTTCCATCGAAATTATTTCAGATGTTTTAATGATAAGCCCACTGTGTAACTTCGGTTCAAATTGATTAAGTATTTCTAAAGTTATGTGACAACAAATTTTCAAGTGGCCACCACTTGGAAAGAATATGATGGAGCAAGTTGCCCGGCGAACTCATCCAAGATATTTGAAGTATAAGTTCACAGTACAACTTTGGTTCAAATTAGTTGAGTATTTCAAAAGTTATTGTTTCGACAAATTTTCAAGTTGCACTCTGATTTTGAGTAGCTGCAACTTAAAAGTAAAATGGCAGAGTAACTTACCAAGCGAAATGATTCAAGATATTTGTATGATAAGTTAACTGTCAAATTTTGGTTCGAATTAATTCAGTATTTCAAAAGTTATTATGATAAGAAGTTTTCAAGTAACCCCGTGATTTCAAGTGGCCACCAATTGGTTAGAAAAGCGCGGAGTGAGATGTTCAGCGAACTTATCAAGATATTTGATTTATAAGTACATTGTGTAAATTTAATTTGAATTGATTCAGTGTTAAAACATTTTTTTCTCTTTTCTTATGGAAATTTCAAACTTAATAGAATAATAGAATTAAATACTGCTTATGATTCTACTCCTCTACTGATTTTCAAGTACTACTGGCTCAATGCACATATCACAATTTTACCATAAGTAATTTTAGCAAATCTTTGCCTGCAGTTCAACAGCATCCTGACCAAGTGTCATGAAGGGTTATGCCCGGCACTACCTTAACAAATCTCCGCTCTGCATTGGTTCCCCTTGTCGTGATGAGTTCAATATTAAATTGAAATATGACTTCTTTACCGCCGCTGCTTGCCGCGCGGAAGACCTGTGACCAGCGGCCCATGTATTATTTTTTTTGCTTTTTAAATAAACGTTCCGGAGAAGGGGACTAGCATAGCTAGAATCGCTCGACAATACTTCTCAAGTGGTGAGTGGCCCCTCCTCCCTGTTAATCCCTGTTAATTTTTCAGTTGGCCACAACTTGGAAATCAAACGGCTGAGCAAATTCCCTAGCGAACTTATCCATGATTTTTGAATCGTAAGTTCACTCTCCAAGTTTAATTTGAATCAATTTATTATTTCAAATGTCATAACGATGGCATATTTTCAAATGTCTGCAAATTGAGAACAAAATGTCGAAATAAAATACCTATTGAACTCATCTAAGAAATTTGTGTCACCGTTCAGTTTGGTCTAAATTGATTCAGTATTTCAAAAGGTATCATGATGATAAATTTTCAAGTGGTGGCCTGATTTTAAATAGCCCCGCTTAGTTTGAGATATGTGACAGTTTTAAAAAGGCGGTTAAAGTTCATTAGTGAACTAGATTGAGAACCTTATATGATCTATGTATACACCAAAATTCAAGCAAATCCGGTCTTAAATACGCTTTTTACAATGTAGATTTGAGATTTTCAAGTTGTCTCCCCTCGAAAACAAAATGATGGAGCAACTTGGTTAACGAACTCATCCAAGATATTTATAAGATAATTCCACTGTCCAAATTTGGTTCAAATTGGATTATTATTTCGGAAATTATCGTGATAGCAAATTTTCAGTTGGTAGCCTTTTCAAGTGGAACGACTTAATTAAAGATATCCGACATTTTGTTAAAAATGGTTAAAGTTCATTAACAAAGTTGGTTAAGATATGGTGTATGTATACATTAAAATTCCAGCAAATAAAGCTTTTTATTATGCAGATTTGAAAATTTCAAATGGCCGCCACTTAAAAACAAACAAGCCGAGTAACTTGGTTAAAAAATTCTTTCAAGATATTTATAAGATAAGTTCGCTGTCCAAATTTGGTGAGATTTGGAGTATTATTTCTGAAGTTATCATGGTGACAAAATTTCTAATATATATATATATATATATATATATATATATATATACATATATATATATATATATAGGTATATAGATAGATAGGTAGATAGACGAAGTGATTGCAATAGGTTGATTGCTAAAGAAAACAACCTAAAAGGCTAATAAATAAATAAATAAATAAATAAAACGACTTTTTTTTTTTCATTCATTCAAGCAATATCTGAGAAATTTTGATATTTCTTTAAAAATAAATTAAAGAAAAAAATCGGAAGAAGTAGAAAAAGAAAAGAAACGAAGAAAAAGAAAAGAAAAGAAGAAAAATAGACGGATTTATTTACAGATGTTTTAATGCGTTGAAAAAATAATAAATCGTGAAATTCAAATTTATGAATCAAAAAATGTAATGGCATAAAAATGCAAATCATACTTTACGCATTACTTACGGTAAATAAATATTTTCTAAAAATATATGGGGAAAAGATTATAATTCCAAAGAGAAATATCAGTATTACTAATATTTGCGGAAAGAAATAAAAAATGGGATTATGGAATAAAAAAATAAACTAAATTAAATGCTTAGATTTATTTATTATTCTAGAAGATATATATTTATAAACAAACAAACGAAAATTGAATAAAGATGTAATTTGTTTTAGATACAGAGATATTTTTTCGCTTGACTAACTTAACAAAAGTATGAAAAATGTAGATTTCAGATTTTTTATGCAAATTTGTTAAACTTAAAATTCGCTTCTTAAATTTCCATTACAGTTGGTTATTTAGGTATTATTGTGGAAATTAAAAGACTGGAACTTACAATTTATTTATTTTATAGTATTTAAATGGGACAACTTTAATTTTCATAGCATAAAATTACAATACCTTTCCTCTAACTTTTCATTTCAGAATTTATGATTTTTTTTTTTTACAAAATTTGATGGATAAAGTTGAATTATATTGAATGTGTTTTATCATCCTTTATAGCTACGCTGAAGGTATTTGTCAAATATCTTAGATTAACACTTAAGGTAGGTCCAGAAACATGTCATCACATTATTAGCCCTTTGATGATTGATCAATAAAATTTTGATAATTTAATTGTTTTATAATAATGAATTTATCTAATACGTCTTTATTCCTAGAACAATTACAATGTTCCAAATTGCAAATGAGCAATAGCTTCATTTATAGATTGACCACGTTAACTCAGTTTAAAATTACACATACGCTGTCGCAATGTCTAAAGTTCGAATTTCGGCTTAATTACTTTCAAGACTTGTTAAAATCATTTCGTCATTTCATCCAAATTTAGCAGTTCTTGTTTGATGGAAGTTTTCACTTCTAATTAGTTCTTGTTATGTAAGAATAATATAATTAAAAATTGTTACTAAAATCATTCCTGAGATTGCCTGGTTAATTTTAAATTCATACGGTTCGCATAGACGTACTCGCTGCGTCATTTAACCCTTAATGTATTTTGCCTACATGATCACACAACTGATAGACAAAGTGACAGAAAGACAAATAGATCGAAAGAGTAAATTCATATTCACGCTTATACATTGTTAGAACATATTAAAAAAGGCTTAACGCAAATGAAAATATAATTCCAGAAATCTTCATTTGCAGTCCTTAATTTATGTAAATATTTTAGTTTAGCCCAGTAAATCTTAATTTAAACATACCACATTCTATAATATATATATAATATATATTTAATGAATAATAAATATCAATTTCATTATGATTTGTGTAGTAAAAATTTCTTAAATGAAATTTACAAAAATATCCTTTATAGAACGCAACGTTCTATTCTTTGTTTCAGTTGTCTTTTATTCTTTGTTTCATTTTTCCTTTTCAGCTTTTCCTATCCCAGTATATAAACCAGATATACTATTTATACCATTTTAAATGTGGAACAATTCATACATTCGATACGAAACTTTAATAATATAAATAACGTTGAAGAAATTCTGAAAATATTTACTTACATTAGAGAAGACTGATGAATGGATAGAAAACAAAACAACAGACAGAATAATTCATATCAGAATCATTCTTAAACATTGTTATAAAGTGTTAAAAACGCATAAAGAAATTGAAAATGCACGTGCAGCAATTTTAATTACAGCCTTTGATGTATTCGAATGTTTTTGTGTGGTCTTGCAACTCTTAATACTTATATTATATTCTATAGAAAACATTTGTTGTGCAAAAGAATAATTCATGTCAATTTTTTTATGATTTGTGCAAAATAAACGCTTTATAATACGGTTTATAGAAATACCTCTCATGGATCGTCATGCTTTGAAATTTTTTCTGGTGTTCCAGTAAAAAAACCAGGTGGTATTTATTTTATTTAGGGAACATCTCATAGTGAACTTGAATAACATATATCAGTTTCAACAAATTTCATAAATACACTCCTGTTCAAAAGTTTAGCAAGATTTGCAAACGATCAGTTTTTTTCAATTTAAAAACTTATCTCTCGATGAAATGCTTTCAAACACTGCGTATTTAAAGAACTGGGTCGTCACGTTTCTCAGTGAAGATTGGTTTAAGACAACATTTAGGGGCCGGTAACAAATTGAGTAAAATAAATAATGTTTGTGATCACCCTGTATCGTTAAGTGAACGAAATGAGCTGTAACTTTAGGATTTGTTAATATAGACCCATTTCAATTTGTGGATGTATTTGTGTGACGATAGCATATTAAATATGGGAGATAAAAGCATTTATTTAAAAACTCCAAAAACAATCAACAAGTTTTTTATTTGTAATACACAGAGTTTTTAACGAACATTATTCCTACTTTCAGATAAGTTGGAGAAACACTTTTAAAACAATATACTGCAATCGGAATACAAATCTATCTCATGAAATATGAACATTTTTAGGAAAAACGTTTTTACAGCGCATGTGCGAAAGATAAAACATTTTTTATTGCATAGGTTGAAAGCTAGATGTATTGGGCAACTTTTATCAAAAGTTCCTTTGAATAAAATAAAATTTAAGCGAATTGTACGAAAAAGAAAGAGCTATATTTCGGATATTTTTCAAAAGTTAAAATTTCTTAAGGGGTTTTTCACATGCCGCGTAATTAATTTGAAGATCCAATTATTTCAACCACTTTCCAAAGGTTGTTTTTTGGAAAAAATCCCTTATGATTTCACAAATCATAGTAAATAAATAAAAATATGTTTGAGTTAAAAGCCTATAAAGGTTTTCTACCCCAAAACATCCTTTGGAAAGTGATTGAAATAATTGGATCCTCAAATTAATTGCGCGGCATGTGAAAAACCCCTTAAAAAATTTCAACTTTTGGAAAATATCTAAAATCTAGCTCGTTATTTTTCGTACATTTCGCTTAATTTTTTTTGTATTCAAACGCATTAAAAGAAAGATAAAAATTGCCCAATACATCTAGCTTTCAACCTATACAATACAAAATGTTTTATTTTTCGCACATGCGCAGTAAAGCATTTTTCATAAAAACGTTCATAACTCATAAGATATTTAAGATATTTGTATTCTGATTACAGTATATTGTTTTAATAGTGTTTTCCCAACTTATCAGAAAGTGGGAATAATTTTCTTTAAAAACTCTGTATATTATAAGTAAAAAACATGTTGATTTTTTTTTTTTTTTTTTTTTTTAATAAATGCTTATATCTCCGTTATTTAAATTGCTAGCGTCACACAAATTCATCCACAAGTTGAACTATGTCTATATTAACAGAATCCTAAAGTTACAGTTCATTTCGTTTACTTAACGATACAGGTTGATCACAAACATTATTGATTTTGCTCAATTTGTTACCGGTCCCCTAATCGTGTCTTAAACCAATCTTCACTGAAAAATATCAGTAAAACCCAATTCTTTAAATACCTAATGTTTGAAAACATTTCATTGAGAGATAAGTTTTTAATTTGAAAAAAACTGATTGTTTGCAAATCTTGCTAAACTTTTAAACAGGAGTGTATTTACAAAAGTTAGAGCCCAGACAGATGGACAGACGGACAGACAGAGCAACTGTCGGCTGAATTTCCACAATGATAAATCTTTGGCGCTTCATGTCCAATTTTAATTCCTTCTAGCTTTCAGTACTTGGATAAATAATTCAGCCTTTTTATTTAAATTAGGAAAATTACATTAGATTGAGAATACTGTCCTTAGATATTTGCTGTTATCAAGAAATAATGGAGTTCAAATATATTAATAAAGTCATTGTTATAGGAGTTCTTTCCATCTGTGTACCTAATAAATCTTTGAGTTGATACACCGACTAAATTCGCAGAACCGTGACTTCTTTTTTTATTATTTATTTATTTATTTATTATTTTTTTTTTTTTTTTTTACAAATTTCAGTTTATCTGAATAAAGTGTAACTGTTTCATTTTCACTCATAGATACATTTATACAAACGCAGATATACTATAGTAACATATTATAGTAAAATTGTCAGAAATGATTTTAGGATCTTTCCAATTCTGTACACATGCCAAAAATCACACAGTTGTTTTTTCCTGCTTAAAAGTTCTTTAACCACGTTTCTAGTGACCACGGGGACCTCTGCGTAAATGCTCAACGAGCCCAGTGATAAAATAGGGATAATAATTCTAGTCTTTCTGAGAAAATAAGCGATAAGAGAACACCAAATGTCTGGATATTTACCAAATCCAAACTTGCCGACCATTTTGACACCCCTCCAAGCCTCTGAAATCATCTTCAGTGCTAGGCGTATGAAACGTGGTTGCGATGCGCTTTCCTTAGACAGCATACGTTAAAAGAGTAACAAACACAATTGTAATGGTCTTCAGTGTATTTTCACTTTGGCCACATTAGCCAGATATTAGATTTTAAAGTAGCACTGAAATTTAGTTTCAATTAATACAAATCATTGACTTGTTTCAAACAAGTTTTTATTTGAGAATTTATAAAAAGTAGTTCTGAACGTCTGTCTATAGACCTGTTAAAATTTAATTAGAGCTTTTTTTTCTTTCTTTTATCTTATATATTATTTTGAAGAATGTTTCCGAACATTTCCGAAAAACCATTGTTCTAAATATTTAATTGTATTTAACTGTATGCTGAAAAGATCAGCATAGCCGAACTACGTATTAGCAGATACGCACCAAACGATGAAATGTTAGAATTTATATTAAAGTGCATATAAAAAATGCTATGAAATTCTGCATATTGGTCTTTGGTCTAGAGCTGCCACAACTTGTTTGACCCCCCCCCCCCCACACACACACACACAGAGAGAGAGACAGACATACAATTTTTAAAACTTATCAAATCTTTTTTAGGTCATCTCAAAACATGATAGAATATGTCGAAAGCCGGAATCCAAAATATTTATTGAACCTGGTACTTCTGAATCTCAGATCTGTCAGATTTTAGACTGATATAGAATTAAATAAAAAGAAAAAGAACTTCTATTGAACCGTTAGTTAAGGATACAAATATGCCGCACTTATTACGAAAAAAGCGCAAATTAATTGAAACAAATTTATACAACATTATACAAATATTTCAGTGTCTACTTTCGGATATGTACAATATTTTCCCCGAAAGTTCATTAAAATTACCAATCATGAAACAGTACGAAGCAAGTTCAAAAACGATTCCTAAGCTTGTTCTGAAAAGCATGGTATGGACAATTGTAAACTTTAAATTTCAGTGACTTCCATAGGACATGTAGATTATTTTTTTCCGAAAGTTCATTAAAATTGCCAATTTTTAAGCAGTACGGATCAAATGGCAAACATTATTTCTAAGCTATAATTTATATTGTGAAAAGTAGGGTATGTGCAATCGTAAACTTTTATCGTAAGCTCAAAAATTTCTCCACTCCCCACACAGTTAATCTAAGCACTCCCGGTTCCGAATGGACGTCAGGTGTAGAAAACATTGTTTTGCGCATCTGAATTACCGATGTCTATTTCTTTATGCTATGTGCTTCAGGTCTAAAGTTTGGAAATATGCTTCAAAGCACACTTCCGCCGTAATGTAGTCTTTAAAAGTTTTTGCGAGTTCCTGTACACAAACAATTAACGCTATTTATACTATTTACAACAAGAAGTGTGCCTTTGTGAATCCAAATAATATATATATATAGATAGATAGATAGATAGATAGATAGATAGATATAGATATATACATCAGTTTCAAATCATTCTAAAAATTAAATTATTATAGAAATCAGAGCGCGAATAAATTGAAGTCATAAAAGTTTTTATATTGGTTGGAAAGTTTAAAGATATGTATATATTTATAATTTATTCCTCGTTTAATATAACCTCACCAGTGTCCGAGAAGTTTTGCTCTCAACGCTGGAAGACGACAGGTGACAGTTTCGATCCCAGGTCGAGCTGGTCGAGATAGCTGGACGTAGGTTTTCGTGTTTTCCTCCAAAATTTGCATAAAACTGAACAAAGACCTCTTTGAAAGACTCCCAGAAAGGACATTTTACCCAGACCTAGTATGTTGTAAATCGACCTTAACCCACAGAAACACAACAAACAACTAACCAAAAGGTTCATTTTAATTCAGAGGGAAACACAGTCATTACACTTAGCAGACACTATTAAACGTGAATTATATGTATAATTCTAGCTCAGTGAAATATTAGCTGTGATAGAAATGATAAATATTACATATAAAATAAACATAAATAAAGATTATTTGAAGTGTTATGTAATTACAATTTCGCACTTTTGAAACAATCCCTTAAGACGACTTGGTGAAAAATGCTAGAATTGCGATAACTTAGCGAGATTTTCACTTAAAGACATACGGACTATTTTGTTTTCCTCTTTACACCAAGGACAATATTTTTTATACATAAATCATAGTAAAAAAAAATCTTTTTAATTTTAATATTTTTACGGCTTCTTGTACAAAAAGTGCTATATCTGAAAACTACTTTTGATTTGCACATATTTTGTAATTGGAAACATGTTTCTATAACTGTTAGTTTAAGACATAATTGCTGTAATATCTATTTTGAATCAACCGGCATATTACATTCATATCAGTTAAATTTCTGTTAATAATTAATTAAATACCTAACTTTAAATATATTAAACTTTAACATGTGGAAGCGGGACTATTATAATTCTGAATAAGGGGCGATCAGTCCGAGTAACACCAACTACTCCCATTTTTCGTCGTCGGCTATTGAACTTAATGGATTTTCATTGACAATAAATGATGTCGAGCATGATGATTTTAATCTAAACAATTTTTGATATCTGCTTTCTTACAAAGAAAAAATCATCTTAAAATTATATCATAACAACCAGGTTTCCAGATAAAAAATTAATATATATATATTCTTTCCGAAGCCACCTAACACTCATCAATATCGCTAACCTATGGGTTTTTGGTGAAATAACTTCTAGAACGGAACACGCATGTCTCTTCATCTTTTCATCCTCCATTATTTTTGACGTCTTAAGCAAGAAAAAAGTAAGTGGATTTTTATATTTACTTTAAGATATATTTTTATCTATACATGCATTTAGTATGTATGATATAATTTAAAAGGAATAACAAAAAATTTCGAAAATGATGTGAAATATTAGAATAAACAAGAAAAAAAATTCATTGTGTATTCGGAGTTACACAACCAGAAAACTAAGAAGTAAGTCCGTGTAAAATGTATTTACAGATGAATGGAACTGAAATGTATATTTTAAATATTCCATAGTTGTTTCAATCATACATTTAGTTAATAATACAATAAAGTTGTGGTAAATAATCTCTTAAAATTCAAAGTGATTAATCCCATTTTCACACAAATCTCATTGAAAACTAATATAAATATGTGTTTTCACTGCATGTTTGCTTTTTTTCCTCATCCAAAATCCATCGTATCTAAATGACTTGTAAATAATTCTCATATAAAACTTCACGTTTACTCATCCTAAATTCAGTAGGTGCATATTACCAATGAATCCCATATGAAACACTTTACAGTGCGTTTCCAATGAGACTCACCTTTTTCCAGTGAATTTTCGATCCATTCGTTCTATTAGGTGCCGGTTAACGTTTGCTACAATTGATTATTTTATTATTATTTAGTCATACATAATTAAAAACTAAGTGGGAATTAGGTTTTATTATTATTATATATTTTATACTTTAGAGCTAAGAATTTAAATTAAAAAATATCGTTTTAAATTAAAACTAATTAATATTTTTTTAAATGTCTCATGGTCGTTTTAAAACACATTTTAATAGAAATAGAAACATATTCTTTTATGTCTTTTCAGTTTGAATTTCTTTTCCACATTTTATATGGGTAAGTATATTTTCGCAAATTAAATTTATTTATTTTTTAGATTTATTTTTAAACAATTTTATTCTTTCAAACATTATAATTCTCGTATGTATATTTTACTCTGTTTACAATAAATGAGAATTAAATTCTGTTGTTTGAACAAAATAACTTATAAAAACGATGTTCTCTGATTAACATTTAATTTTCAATTAGTTTAGTGCAACTTAGTCTCATGAACTTAAAAGTTTTTACCATAATTGATATTTAAATATTAAAAAAACAGGCTCGCGTGATGTTTACTTTGAACACTCAATGGTGTTAATGTTGTGTACACTAATAAAATATCGAGGTAGATAAGCTAATGGATCCACAGATCACGAGAGCTACCATCCTTTTTGAATTACCCATTAATGAGTGGTTCAAATTAATTTATTAATTTTGCAATGGGTGATAAAATTATTAGATTGTCTTTTTAAATATTTTTTGAATTTCTACAAAAATATTGATCTAAAACTTTAGAAATACAAAGGACATTTATAAACTCATATTTTGCACTACCGGTTTATTTACGATTACTGTTAATGAAACAAGGACAAATTGCAGAAAAACACTAGTACTTTGGTTCACCCTGTATCATAAAAATTTGGATCACCCTGCTACAATTGACTTGTAACTTTAATATATAACTTTACGTACAATGTTCAATAGATGTATGATTTTTGTGCGAATCACAAGATTACATATATGTATATATATACTTATATATTAAAAAAAAAAAAAAAAAAGGCACGTTTCTTGCTTGTAACAAGAATAAATTTCAACAAACTTTACAAAACCTGCGGAAAAATTGGAAAAAGAAAAATGGAAAAAAAGAAATGAAGAAACGTGAAACGTTATAAATTCAAACGAGTTTTTTTTTTTTTTTTGCGGTATATAAGCATTTGTAATAAATATGCTTCTACTGAGCATGAGAGCAATTTATAAAAAATATATTATACAATACATATATGTATATATATATAAAATTATAGATATATATGTATATATATATATATATATATATATATATATATATATATATATATATATATATATATATATATATATATATATATATATAATTATAGATATATATGTATATCTTAATATATATAAATCTCGTGTCACAATGTTTGTCCTCAATGGACTCCTAAACCACTTAACCGATTATAATAAAATTAGCACACCATGTGCAGTTTGGTCCAACTTGAGAGATAGGATAGTTTTTATTACAAAATTTGCCCCCCAAGGGGGGAGGGGGGCCCAACGTGATTTAACAAAAAAAAAAAAAAAAAAAAAAAAAGAAAGAAAAAAGGAAATGCAGTTAGACCGTTCAAAATTGGTACAGATAGGTTTAAAGGCCTGCAAATCGAATGAGGATATTTTCGAAAGTGTAAAGTTAATAGGAGGGGCGGAGGGGCTAAAAAATAAAAATGGAGTTAGATCGTTCAAAATTGGTGCATAGAGATACCTACCAATCGATTGCGGATATTTTCGAATTTGCAAAATTATTAAGAGGTAGGGAAAGGGGGGGGCAGAAGAGCAAAAAACTAAAAAAAGAGTTAGATCGTTTAAAATTAGTACAGATAGGTTTTAGAGACTTGGAAATCGAATAAAGATAATTTCGAAAGTGTAAAGATATTAGAAGGGGCGGGAAGGAGGGCGGAGGGTCAAAAAAATAAAAATAGAGTTAGTTCGCTCAAAATTGATGCATAGAGGTATTTGATACCTACAAATCGATTGCGGATATTTTTGAATTTGCAAACTTATTAAGAGGTAGGGAAGGGGGGGGGGGAAGAATAGCAAAAAACTAAAAATAGAGTTATATCATTTAAAATTAGTACAGATAGGTTTTAGAGACTTGGAAATCGAATAAGGATAATTTCGAAAGTGTAAAGATATTAGAAGGGGCGGATATTTTCGAATTTGTAAAATTATTAGGAGGAGCGGAAATGGGGGGGGGGCAGAGGAGCAAAAAATAAAAATGGAGTTAGATCGTTCAAAATTGGTGCATGGAATTTTTTATACCTACAAATCTCTTGCGGATATTTCAAATTTGTAAATTTATTAGGAGGGGGGAAAAGGGGGGTAGGGTCAAAATATAAAAATAGAGTTAGATCGTTCAAATTGGTGCATAGAGGTTTTTGTTAAAAAAAAAAAAAAAAAAAAAAATGCAGATATTTTCGAATTTGTAAAATTATTAGAATAGACGGGAGTGGGGAGGGCATCAAGACAAAATAATAAATTTTAAGGCCCGCTAAATCGATTGTGGATATTTTCAAAAGTGTAGAATTATTAAGAAGGGCGGGAACGGTGGGCGAAGGAACTCGCGTGCCGTGCGCACAAGTAGACGCTGGCGCAGGCAGTGGGGGTCCGGACAGATTATTCCACCAATGAGAGAAGAATTTTTTTTGTATTTTATATCATTTCCCTTTCGATAATATAGGGATTCATTATGAGTGTCGAACATAAATGCGCGCGCGCAGAGCACAATAGGAACCCGATGCGACATTTTTCCAGATCAGATTTTTTTTTTTTTTTTTTTTTTCACATGATAAAAATTAATGCAATTTTGAGAATTCTTTAATTATAGTGAATCATTTAAAAATAGGGACCAGCGAAGCGGGCTAAGCCTGCTAGGATCAAGGATGTTATCAAGGATGGTCTTTATTCGTAAATAATAATTTGAATGTATTGAATATTTTATTACAATATAATTCAACGTATAACATAGCCACAGCAACGCGTGGCTGGGTCTGCTAGTATATATATATATATATATATATATATTATTTATATGATATAGGTTAAAAACTAGATTAATGAAGCAACTTATGTCATTTTTTTTTTTCATAAAATAAATATAAAGCAAATTATGCGCAAAGAGAATGAGCGTATAATTGCTACGTACTTGCTAAATATTTTAGTTAGAGATCTAATTATTCTATTCACATTGCAAAAGCACTTTTTTGTGAAAACTCCCTTTGAACTTACAAATATTAGTAAATAAATAAAAATTTGCTAGAGTTAAAAGCGGATAAAAGGTTTTCCACAAAAGAAAAAAAAATGTTTTTTTAACATGGTAAATTTAATTGGATCTCCAAATTGAATACATGGCATGTGAAAGACCCTTTATGAAATTTCAATTCTGGAAAATATCTAAAATCTGGCTATTCCTTTCTCCTATAAATTGCTTAACATTTATTCCATTGAAATGAAACTTTGACATAAGTTGACCGATTTATCTAGTTGTTAACCTATGTAATATAAACTTTCTGTCTTTGCTCAGTAAAAAGAAATATTTATCACAAATGCTCCTATCTCATCGAAAACTATCCGTGTGCGTTTTATGTTTGGTTTGTTATGTGTATTAAATTCGATTGACTACATTGGGTTCTAGGCCTATAAGTGGAATGCCTCAGTGGGGGACTTTCCAGGGGTCCTAATCCGTATATACTGCAGTTTCAGACAAAACCACGGAAATCCCTGAGCGGCTAAATCGACCTGGGACCAAACCCGGCATTTCCCATTTATCAGTTGTGAGCACAAAGTCGCTCGTCTACTGGTGGGACGTGTGTTTTATATGTCATACAGATGTTTCTCTAATGCTTACTCAATTTTTTGCAAGTTTTGTAAAACTTTGTTGAAATCCATTCCTGTTAATGGCAAAAAACTTGCCAAAAAATTAACAGTTTTGAAAAATAAATAAATAATTAATTAATTAAAAAAAAAAAAAAAAAAAAAAAAAAAAAAAAGTTTTCCTAAATAATCATGCGATTCCCACAATAAGTTATACAAATTTCATACATAATAACTGAAATTATGTGTAAAAAGTGCAAGTCATTTGTAGCATTTTATGGTACAGGGTGATCCAAAGTAATTGTGCTTTTCCACTACTTGTGGTTGGTTCCCTATTTACACTCGTGATTAAATCCATAGTGGAATATGTAAGACTATTTTTTTTCTTATTTAAAGTTCCGAGCCATTTCATACAGTATTTATTTAGAAAATAAGGGGAAAAATGTAAAAAAAAAAAAAAAAAAAAATCTAATAATTTGATTACCACTTTATATACTTTATTAACGATTTGAGCATGAGATACATTTGTTTAACTGATATACATCTGTTTAATTGATATACATTTCTGAAGGGAATTTTCACTCGTATTAAGACTTAAAATTTGGTACAAATACTTAAAATTCGCATAAAAAATAATTTTTTTGGGGGGATTTATTTTATTTGTGGTTTCTTTGTAATACAAAAAGGAATTGTATTATAATCCGCCATTTAGACAGCATTTCTCTTAAATACAATATAATATATTTACACAGCTTTCAAGATCAGGAAAAGTATTAGGAAGCTTAAAAACTCTTTTTTTAGTTGTGTGTACATAGTTAATAAATAGTTCACAGGACTACACGAAGGAATTTCGATTGCTTTATGTAATTTTGTGTGGTATTTTCTGAATATGCATCTTCGACATTCTCCCCTCTTCTCCAGAACTATATCTTATTTTATAATAACAAATATTTTATATATATATATATATATATATATATAAAGTATAGAAGAAATAAAACTATACGCTTTAATTGCGCAGTAATGAATAATACACAAAAATAAAATAAAATAAAATAAAATAAAATAAAGCTCCTAATATGTAGATTTACTACCAATTAATGAACCTCTTTCGAAGTTATAAAGCTTTTAACATACGTAAATATGTTCTCATTTGTACATATATCCCTAATGTACTAAATCTCTCAAAATATATTATTACAGCACCTGCAAAAAAATGTGTTAAATTTCCTAAATAATTTTCATGATACTCAATAAAGTCACAAATAAATTTAAAATTTGATCACTAATATTTTTTATCAATATAAAGAAAAACATAAGCCCCATAAGGGAAAAAAAATAGAAAGCAGCGATGTTTTTTCCCTAATCCTTACAAGAATGAATGTTATGTCTTTCATGATAATAGCGCCGCTACATGGAAAAGAAACAATTTTTGTAAAGATTGCTATGCTGCGGAGATTAATCTAATGTTGATTCATTTTTATAAGTTATTCTACTTAAATAAACATGAAACCTCCCCAGTTTTTACGTCAGCCTAATGGGCATTTGTATTTATATAATTAGGATGATGTACGGCTCCTCATTAGCTACTATGTATTTTATTATGATTGCTTATAATATCAGTATTTTGTTTACAAAACAATATTTAAGTATGTTTGAAAGAATTATGTACGCATGTATATACAATGCTGGTCATTAAAATTACAACACCAAGAAGGACTGCGATTATAAGAATAATATTTATCGGGAATATACATGATAGTAGGACGAACAATTGATTAAAATTTCAGGAAGATTTGAGGAGTATATCCTAAGAAAACTGTACACAAACAGCGACCTCAGGGAGAAATAACTACACTTATCTGCATAGGCAATGAATCAAATAACGATTGGATAATATATGTTCGGGTACAACACTTCATGAAACTTCAACAGGATGACACAGTTCATAGACCGTAGTTACTGGTGAGTCGTTGGAAAGCCAGTCGTTTTTCAACGATTAAACAGTCATTTCCATTGGTGCAAGATCAGGAGAACGCGCTGGCCGAAGCATCGGTTCAACATATTCTGTATCAAGGTAAGTCCGAGAAAAACAGACAACTTGCGGTCATGCATTATCCTGCTTAAACGTTGCGTTACGGAAGTCTCGAATATAGGGCTGATCGGCGGGCCATAACTCACCAGAAATTCAATGGCCACTGTTCAGAGTGTCGGGAATGAGTGCAAGAAGTAATCGAGGCGTGTATTTAATGGGACCCTATACCCACACTGCAGGGGATGGACAGTGTGACAATGTCGAATCCAAGTTGACAATGTGCATTATTCACAATGCCGTTAAATACGGATAAGGTAATCTTGATGCTATAAATAGGATTGTGATTTGTCTTAAAGTCGACTTCTTGCCATTCCTGGGTCCAGGTTCGTCATTGATCGCACATTAAAGGCGCATATATCAGTAATGCGGTTTTGAGGGTAATCAAAATTTTGGTAGCCGCATACTGGGTCCCCACTTGAAGTGATGGTATGCGATACCATTGGATACACTTCTCGATCACCTCTTATTTTCATTCCAGCTACTCTGAATACCGGCAATTACATTTCAGACGAGTTAAGGCCCGTCGCTCTGCCCTGTATTCAAGGCCTGTGAAGTGCAACATTTAAGGAGGACAATGCATGACCGCAGGTTGTCCGTATTGTCCGGACCTTCCTTGATGCAGGATGTGTTCGACTGTTGCTCTGACCAGTTCGTTCTCTTGATATCGCCCCAATGCAAATGACTTTTTAATCATTGAAAAGCGACTCCGCCTTCCCCCTCTCTACGACTCACCAGTATCTACGATCGATGAATTTCGGCATCGTGTTGAAGTTTCATGAAGTGTTCTACTCATACATGTCATCCAAATGCTGTTTGATTCAATGCCAAGGCAGATAAGTCCTGGTACTGCTCAGAAATGTCGCTGCTTTATATATTGTTTTCTCAGTACATATTACTCCAAATTTCCTGAAATTTTAATCAATTGCCATTCCTACTATAATGATTGTGCCCAATAAACATCATTCTTATATTCACATTTCTTCTTTGTGCTGCAATTTTAATGACCAGCAGTATACTTTTAAAAAATGTATATTATATGTACAGTCAAACAGTAAAAAAAAAAAAAAAAACTCCTGACTAATTTTGCCTGAAATTATTGTAGAAATATTCTGCTGGTGCCTACCCATTTGCAATAACGTCTAATTATTAAAGCAATAGTTACATTTTTCTTAGTGCGCCATCTACAGTCGGTAACAAAGGTATCCGAAGACTAGCAAAAATTCCTATGTAAAAAAAAAGTAGAGTTAATACAGTTTTCTTTAATAAATCCTTGTTGAATCATGTTCTTTGTGTGTCTAAGAACATGATTCGGCAAGGATTTATTTAACAAAACAGTATTAATTCTACTTTTTTTATATAGCAATTTTTGCTAGTGTTCGGATACATTTGTTACCGACTCTACATATTAAAACTCACATCAACTTTGTTTTGAATGGAAACTCCTCTTTTTGAATCCATATTTGAATACCTGAGGTCAAAGCGGTTCGAAAAGTTCTTTAAACTAATTTTTGTTAGCGTTGCAAACGAAATTGTATTAGAAATAATTTATAAATGTATTATGAAAATATTTAAAAAATAAACTAGTGTTTCATACAGAAAAATATTATACCCATTTAGATAGTAAACAGAAAAGAAGTATGACAATTTTAAATATGAATATCAATTTTAAATTAGTGTTAATTAAGTAATGATGCATCTGAAAGTACTTGAATAACTATTTTAATTCCGCTTTATGCAAGGTGACAGATGACAACAAAAGATCGTCTCCTAACAGCAATAAAATATACTCGAAAAATAATGGTAGAAGTGATCTGTGAACTTGTAAAACCATATTTTTGACGATGCCAGTTCTATTCGTGTGTACATTAATATAGGTCATATTTCATAACGCTTTGCAATGTGCATTTATTAATAATTTTCATAATTCAAAAACCACTTTTGATGAAAAATGTGCATGGAATATGTTTGATCACTTCATTCTAACGAATAGAAAAAAAAAAAAGAATATGATACTTTTTCCGGAAGATACGAATTAATGTTCGTCACAACCATTTAATATTAGCATCCCCATATTTTGGCAGGGTATGTGAAAAATTGACAGAAATATACAAACTGCATTATTTTCCGAGCTAATTTAATACAAAACTCCAAAATAAATAAATAAAACGGGGTTGTGTTTAGAAAAGGAAGCTAGTTCCAGTTTTAATGTGAAGACAACCCCTTAAACAAAATCTAACTGTATCGTTATAAACTAGAGGTTATTACTTACCGATTGCCTCTAGTTGCATATTTATAGGAGGATTTGCCACAAAATTAACCGAGTGTGGTGTTCTTTTCTTCTTTTTTCTTTTTTCCTGTACATTTTCTTCTTGCATCAACTGATTCCGAAGTAATGAATCCTGCAAGAAATTATTTTAACTTCTACATTGCCTGCAAAAACACTGTAACATGGATAGAATAAACAGTAAAAGTTTGTGCGAACTTTTCTAACAAAATTGTTCATTACTACTTAGAAATTTAGCAAGATTTACAAACGAACTTTTTTTTTTTCATATAAAAATTCACCATTTTATTAAAAAAAAAAAAAAAAAAAAAAAAAAAAATGCATGTGTAAAAAATACGGTTATTCTCATGTTTTTCTGTGATGATTAAGTGAATATAATAATTAGAGAGGGGGGGAGGCGCAACAATGTGAATAAAATCAATGTTGTTCGCAGTTACCCTGCATCATTAAAATAACTAAAGGAATTGTAACTGTGGGGAATTTTTATTTAGAACCTGCAAAGTTTGTGTAACAATAGCATGTTAAATTAAATTTATAAATATTTACTTATGAACCTTAAAAGTTACCTTATTTTTATTTGTGTACTGCAATGTGTTTGAATAAGATTAACCATACTTTTAGATGAATTTTTTAAACATTGTACAAATAATATACTGCAATTGAAATACAAATATATTAAAGATTTTATGAAATAGGAGCATTTTTATTAAAAGTGCTTAAATTTGCTTATGTCAGAATGATATGTATATATATATATATAAAATTAAATTCAATATCAATGACAAAAATAAATTTGTATAAAAAAGGCGCTTAAAGCAGCACAAAATATTATACAAGACCAATAATAAATTTAATTGAAGATAAAAGATGAGATGAAGGTGAAAAGTAACAAACAACAAGAAAAATTTATCAAACTATGTTAATAAACAAGAAAATTGGTTAGATTTAAACACTATTCAAGCTAGAAATTCAAATTACGCTGTGTCAATCTCTTCAGCAGGTGGGAACACAGCAATTAAAAATTTAAAAAACTATGTAGTACTAGCAGGTTTCAAAAGACATGCAGGCTAGCATACTCCAAATGTAATTCAAACTGAATAGTAATGGAAAACAATGTATAAAGTTTTACATTTATTGAAATTTTAAATTTAAGTTTTGATAAAAACTGAATTTCAATTTATTAAAAATCATATTATAGCCAGCAAAAAACTATTAAATATACAAGAAAAAGATTTTTATATATGAAATGCTGCCCAAACATATCCCCACCCGAACCTACTAGAAAAGATGAAAAAACTCACCACCTGCGAGAAAACAACATCTTCAAAATTCATTCCAGCTTAAAAACTTGAAAAAACACTAAATTTTCTTTCCGTATCCAAAGATGTCCAAGAACTTTCCAGGTCTGGCGATACAAAATAACTCCAAACATTAGCAAAATGGTCTTCCTAGAAGGCTTTGAACCAAGTGCATCAAACTGGACACCTATATGGATCACCAATCAAAAAGCAGATACTGCGGCACTGACACTAAAAATTCAAATTTTTTGTATAATGAAAAATAAAATTCAAAGGATACAAATTCTTGTAATATAATAAAGCTTGAAAATTGAAAACTTGTTTATTAAAATTAAATTTTAAATTACATAACCTTTTGATTCTTAATACATGGTTGATAACAATATTTATGTAAATTCTGTGACTCAGATTAGAATACCAATGCGGCATACAGTTAGTAATGAAGTTAAAGTTTTTTCTTTTGTCAAATAAATCAGTATATAAATTATTATCTTTTATAATAAATGAAATATCCAAAAAATCAGCTTCATAATTATTATTGTTGGCTTTATTTAATTTTAAACAATCTGGATAAATTAAACTTGAAAAATTATCAAAATCAATATTGAAAATAATTAAATCATCGATATATCGATAAGCATGTAAACATATATTATGAGTTACAGTGAACTGATATTCAAAGAAAAATAAGAAAAGATTAGCCGCACAGGAAGAGTAATTGGTTCCCATGCCAATACCATGTGACTGTTTGAAAACTTTGTCATGAAAAAAGATATAATTATTATTTAAACAAAAATGACAAAGACTAAGAAAAAATTTTTTAGGAATATTCAATTCATCTTCAATATAAAAAATGTCAAAAATATTTTTAAGAATATTATAGAGTTCATTTATAGGAATATTACTGAATAGGTTTTCAAAGTCATAAGTGTGAATAAATAAAGGTTTAAAAGTAATTTTATTAATTAATTCAAGACTATTATCAATTGACCAAAAATAACTAGAATTCTTATACTTAGATTTTAAAAAGTCATAGATCTTTTTCATAAAAAACTGTAATTTAATATTGAAATTCTTACCAATACTATTAGTAGTACAACAAATGAATCTAAATTTAACTGGATTTTTATGAAACTTAGGTGTTAAAAATAAAAAGGGAATATTACTTTCATTAAAGACTCTTATATTATATGAAAAAAGTGATTTAATCTGCTTAGAATAAGCAGCAAAACATTTTTTAACAACAGTGGATTTTAAATTTATTTTTGTATAGTAAAAATCATTATTAAGTTCATCTAAAGTTCTTTCAAAATAAAATTTCTTTCAAATGATACCATAATTACTAGCTGCTTTGTCAACAGGAACCAAAATAAAATGTTTTTTAAAAAATTCCAAGTATTCATTATCTTTCTTATAAAATTTCTGATAACCATTATTCACACAATTTAAACTTTCACTTAAAAAATTGTCAAAATAAACAATAAGATTGTATTTCCATTCATGAAAAGCTTCTATGGGTATATTGTATTTATAACAAATTTTATAAATAAAATTTGTAATATCTTTCAAAAAAACTTCCTTAGCAATGGATTTTTTAAGTTTTTTATTTAATCTAAATTTAGTACCCAAATTCATCAAAAACCTTAAATTATCATTTTTTATTATATTTAAATTACCAGTTATAATATGTTTATAATTATTATCAATATAAGAGTTAAATTCATCACTATTACATATGCAAATATTCGTATTAGAAGAATCAACAGATAAAGCAAATTCTCTGTAGTTAAAAATCTTTTTACTGAAAGGTTTATTATATTTAAAAGCAGTTATAACATTTATATTTTTTACTGGAAATAGATAATTTTTTTTAAAAATAGCTTTATTCAATTTCAAACAATCAAATGATTTCTGCAAAAAAGAAACCGTAAAATATTCATTCAAAACATTATATTTACCAAATTTTAGCAGTTTGAAACCAATTAAATCTGTAACTAAATCCTTAAACTGAATATTAACAAAATTATATTTATCAAGCAAAACAGAAATTTTTTTAATAGTCTTGATTTTCAAAGAAAAAATTGAAGTCTTTAATTTATTAACATTTAATGAATTTGTAAAAAGCTTTTCTTGTTCATTTAGCCAAAATAAAGGTATAATGTCATTTACTTTATTACTATTAATATGTGAACCTCTTCTACTTCTTTTAATTGATATTAAATTGTTAACTTCATAAAATAAATTATACACATTAGAAATCTTATTTACATTTAGATTATTGAGTTCTGTATTTAAGCCATAAGGATATAAAGTTTTAAATTTTAATATATAATCATTCTCTTTAAACAGTCTTTCATTTTCATCAGTAACATGGTCCAAAATTTCAATTTCTATATTTTCAAATGAATGTTCTTTAAAATGTAAAAGTTCAAAAGAGGGGAATTTAGATTTATTTATTTGTGATCTGTGGTTATTAATTCTAAAATGCAATTCATTTGAAGTTTGACCAATATAACTCTGTAAACAAAATAAACATTTAATTCTGTAAATAATATTACTGAATTTACAAAAACTAATATAACCAGATGGCAGCACCTCACTATCAGCTTTAGCAACAACACAAGTTTTACATTTTTTACTCTTTCATTTAAAATATCCCATATTTGCTAATTTAAATAATTTTTATAAATAAATTTTTGTAGGCACTTTGACCTAATTGCTTAATAACAAGAAACCCCAACAACATTAACGAAATGTATAATGAAGAAACAATATTCAAATTAAGCGCTAAAGCAGCTTTAATAAATTGAATATTTAAATAAAATAAAATTCAATATCAATGACAAAAATAAATTTGTATAAAAAAAGGCGCTTAAAGCAGCACAAAATATTATACAAGACCAATAATAAATTTAATTGAAGATAAAAGATGAGATGAAGGTGAAAAGTAACAAACAACAAGAAAAATTTGTCAAACTATGTTAATAAACAAGAAAATTGGTTAGATTTAAGCACTATTCAAGCTAGAAATTAAAATTACGCTGTGTCAATCTCTTCAGCAGGTGGGAACACAGCAATTAAAAATTTAAAAAACTATGTAGCACTAGCAGGTTTCAAAAGACATGCAGGCTAGCATACATAATGTAATTCAAACTGAATAGTAATGGAAAACAATGTATAAAGTTTTACATTTATTGAAATTTTAAATTTAAGTTTTGATAAAAACTGAATTTCAATTTATTAAAAATCATATTATAGCCAGCAAAAAACTATTAAATATACAAGAAAAAGATTTTTATATATGAAATGCTAGCCAAACATATCCCCACCCGAACCTACTTGAAAAGATGAAAAAACTCACCACCTGCGAGAAAACAACATCTTCAAAATTCATTCCAGCTTAAAAACTTGAAAAAACACTAAATTTTCTTTCCGTATCCAAAGATGTCCAAGAACTTTCCAGGTCTGGCGATACAAAATAACTCCAAACATTAGCAAAATGGTCTTCCTAGAAGGCTATGTACTATCCTAGTATGCTAGCCTGCATGTCTTTTGAAACCTGCTAGTACTACATAGTTTTTTAAATTTTTAATTGCTGTGTTCCCACCTGCTGAAGAGATTGACACAGCGTAATTTGAATTTCTAGCTTGAATAGTGTTTAAATCTAACCAATTTTCTTGTTTATTAACATAGTTTGATAAATTTTTCTTGTTGTTTGTTACTTTTCACCTTCATCTCATCTTTTATCTTCAATTAAATTTATTATATATATATATATATATATATATATATATATATTTTTTTTTTTTTTTTTTTTTCGTAATTTATTAGTCAAATGTGTATGCTACTTCATACTCAAAACATTTTCAAATATTACAGAAATTCATAAAGATAAATGTGAAAAAGTAAGAAACATTTTTAGTTACATACATTGGAAAATATTTGCAAATTGCAAAGATTTACCTGCTGTTTTTAATCTCATTGGCTAATTTTAGATTATTTTTAGATTGTTTCCTTCAGAAATCAATCTACTGCAATCTCTTATTTTATCTATCTATCTATCTATCTATCAATCAATCTCTCTCTATATATATACGCATAATGGAAAATTTGTGATCAGGATAACTTCTGAAATAGCAAATCGAAGAAAATCAAACAACTCGCAAATCGATCCAAAATTGGTCAGTGAAGTTAACTAACGAATATCTTGTATGAGATTGTTAACAAAATTGCTCCCTATTTTGCTCTCAAATAGTAGCTACTTCGAATTTCAAATCCACATTGTAAAAAGTGTATTTAGATTTGCTTCAATTTTGATGTATAAGTAAACCATATAAGGGTCTCGAGCAAGACTATTAATTAATTTGATCTTCCATTTTGTTTCAATCTTGCGGACACTTGAAATTATCTTGGCCACTTGAAATCAGGCTGCTACTTAAAAATTTATCATCGCAATAGCTTTTAAATAACTGAATTAATTAAAACCAAAGTTCAATTTTAGACATATATTGCAAATATCTTTAATGAGTTCGCTGGACAACTTGCTCTGTCATTTTGTCGTCATCACGATAAGTTTTGAAATTAATTCGAACCAAATTTGAATATATATATATATATATAAACTAAGTGAAAAAAAAAAAAAAAAAAAAAAAAAAGCCGCACTGCAAAACGATTTATACTTTTTTTATTTGTAATAACTTTAAAATTAATGGTTGAAACAAATAAAACTAACATGTTTGCATAATACCAAAGGAATGAAATGACACCTATGCAAATTTTCGATTTAATAATTCGCTTTATAACACTCTACGAAGTACATTATAAAAATCTACTTAAAACTTTCTTTTTGAACATAATACAATAACCATTTACTTTGTATTCTATTATGATTTACGAAATAAACAAGTTATATTTTAATATACGAAATAAAACTATTTATTTGTTAGATCTAAGCAATTTTTTAATAAAAATATGTATTCCGAATTAGGTTAATTCCACCTTTATATGGCATAACTGCTTTAATGCACAGTGACATAGTATTATACCATTTTTGATTTAAATCTCAAAATCTTTACTATCTTAAGTATTGTAAATAATTTTTCTAGTGCTTGCAAAGTTGTAGGCTACAAATTTCGAATCCTCCTCCTCTCTCCCCGCGCCTTTTTATGACTAAACATTTTCGAGCGAATTGATATTAAGACTTTTTACAAGTGTAATAAAGAAGAAATTCTACAATATTTTTTGTGGGATTTAACTTAGAGGAAAAAAAATGTATTATTACTTACAGAATTATAGGTGCTCATGTGAATGGATAGGTATTTTTAACATATTGATTCAAATTGACGTACCACAGACACCGTACAGTAAGGTACATTATCATCTTGAAATGCTATTACTTACAAACTTAGTTTGTGCGTTGCCGCTTTGACTGCAGCACTCGTGCTTACTTTATTCGCCTGATGAAGGGTCGTGTGTTTTTCGACCCGAAACAATTGTTGCGAGTTTATTGCATTTTATGGTGTTTATTCAAAGTTTGTAAGTAATATTTTTACAACGCCAGTTTATTGATGCTTCTTTATTAAATCTTGAAATGCTGTTTGAAAAAAAGTCTGAAATACCTCCAAAATAGTCGGCCAGGTGCCACTTTTATAATCCCCGTGTTTTATTTTGAGTTAATTGATCCATTGAGCATGAACATTTGTATCATTCTTTGAAAAAGTATTCACCTCCGTACCATAATATACGGAGAATGTGTCACTGTTTTAAATTTTATTTTTATTTGACATTTATTGAGATCTATAGTTACAATGACTTTCATCTCGATTGCTCCATATATTTACAGAAATTCACAGAAATACGTGCACACAATATTGTTGAAGACATAGGACAGCACAAACATCCATGCCCGCACCGAGATTCGAACTCGGAACCTGGAGACTGAGAAGGCAGCGTCCTGCCGACCAAGCCACCAGGCCGGCCACTGTTTCAAAAGAGTAGTTTTCCTTAAGTCAGTCTAATTTTTATCGTCCTTGTAGATTTTTTCATCTGCTCGAAATAAATTAAACTTGACTCATCAGAGAAACTCAGTTCAGCCCGATAATTAACTGCAATTTTTTTTTTTTTTTTTTAGTCAGCTGATGATTTTTTTTTTAAATATTTGACCTTAATAGTGGCCTTTTTGCAGATCTTCTGGTTTTTAACCTTCCCTGTTTAGTTGCTTCCTGACTATTTTTGAAGAAAATATTTTGTTATACACTTTTTTCTAAATCTTTTTTAAGATCTGAACATGATACAAATCGATTTTTTAAACATTTGCTTTTTAACTTGTGGTTAACTTGCTTGGATGAGCAACGTGGTCGCCTAAAGGCAAATTTCCTGTTTAAACGACCAAAAATTTTTATATTTTGCAAAAAAATTTACTACAGTATTTCGTTAACATTTAGTTATTTTGCCATCTCTCGTATTAATTTCTTTTTTCATTCAAAAATTAATACTTTTTGTGGTATCGTTAACTGCCTTATTCTTACCATTTTTGTAATAATTTCTAAAATTACAGTTTTTATGACAATTGCATTTTGTTTTTAACACTGGAATCAATGCTAAAGTGTATGTGGAGGACAACACATTTAAATCTGTTCGAAAATTTGCTTTTTAAACGATAAAATTGGCGGTTGTAGAAGGTGAAAAGGAAAATATCCAAGTACGGCTTACTTTTTTTTTTTTTTTTTTTTTTTGTCGCTTAGTGTATATATACATAGAACATTTACTTTAGAAATACATTTCATATGTTCATTGGCTAACTTGATCAACCATGTTGTATTCGAGATCGTGACATTCGCATACGATCAGATTCGCTGATTAAATTCGCGTTCCTGCTGTCATCGAGAGCGGACGCCTCCTGTTTTTTCTGCGCGCAGTTCGTATTCTGTTCTTCGCTTTTCCTCTGCTGCTGAAGCCGAGGGCTAGTTTCTGTGTAGTCGCTGGTCGGGGCCTTTTTCAAGGCCAAAATAGTGTTTCCGTGCTCAATCAGTGCTACCCTCGTGAAGTAGACGTTTTCTTTTCTTTTGTTTGGTGATGGAGACTATGAATGTTACGGGCGACGCTCTTAATGAGGAAATCGTCACCGACCCGGAAAAGCGGGAGGAAGTCATGTGTCAATTGAAGGAGCTTCGCTCAGGTATTGCGAGTTGGACTGCAGGCTGGACATGCTTACTGCAAAGAAGGATAGGACGGAAGAAGAGTAGAGAGAGTTCAATGGAGGCATACAGAGCAGGAGACTTACTATTCACACTGATATGCTTAGGATCTGTAAGATAACGAGTTTTTTCCTGTTCAATAACTCGCCTCCATTCATGCCTGTCGGGGTTACTCCGGCACAGCCTCAGGAGAACTCGTAACGTGAGGTGGCACCATCTAGCGCCGCTATCGAGCATGAGAATCAAAATCATCGCAGGAACAAGAGGCCTCCTGAGTCTGAGGTCGAACTAACCAAGACCCGGGATTTCACGGTCGTTACCAAACGTAGGGCCAAAAAGAAGGCAATGATAGGCAATTCTAGGGACCCCCTTCCAATATGGAGGTCGAGTCGAGGGAAACTGTTACTGTTAGGAAAATTCAAATCCTCCCATACTTTATTCTGCCACCTACTGACTGGCAAGCTTTTTTAGATTAACTAAAAATGTTAGATGATAAACTTAAAACTAAAACTTCTGGTAAATTTTTTAAAGTAGCTTGCTCAACTGAGAAAAATTTTAGGAGTACTCAGGCTGAATTATCGGAAATGAATGTTCAATTCAAGACCTTTATCTTGGATTCTGAAAAACCCTTAAAAGTTGTCGTTAGAGGCCTACCGATCAACACTTCTGTTGAGAGGATCCAACAGGCCCTCAACCCTACTTACGACTTTGAAGACACCACTGTCGTTCAACTGTATAGAGGGCCTGTGTCTAAAAAACATTACATGCCACTATTCCAAATTTCTCTTCCTAAGTCCAAAATTTCGGACAATATTTTTAAGTTTACTGTTCTTATGGGGATGCAACTCAGCCTCGAAGAGTATTGTGGAAGGAAAGGCCCCCACACAGTGGTTCAACTGTCAAGGCTTTTTTCACTCCTCTGCGACCTGTGCCCTGCCCCCAAGGTGCTTTAAATGCGCCGGGGATCACAGGTCAAAGAACTGCACGAAGGAATTTGACACGACCTGCCGTTGTGCTCTGTGGAGGGGAGCATCCAGCGAACTTTCGTAGCTGCCCCATGTTCCCTAAGATCGCCCCCCTAAACATAAAAAGGAAAGGAACAATGCTAGTAAATTTCCGACCGATAGGGTGGAGAATAGAACTTTCATTTATAGGAATGTTGATCCAGCCCAATCTTTTTCGGGCGTTGCCCATGGACCTAGCGAGGCTACCCCCCTACCCCTGTCAAAATTAATTCTCAAAATTCGCCGGTCCCTAGCAAGGATGCAAATTCGGCCACCGACTGCATTAATATGCTTCTAGCATTTCAAAATCAATTAGACCCTGACTTGGTCTTTCTAGCATTTACGAATGCTCTTCCGGCACTCCGCACTGCATCCACGATTGTTGACCGGATTCACGTTCTGTGGGGTGAACTCCGCAGTATGTCTTAATTGTTTTTCCCTCCTTCATGCAATTTCTTTTGCGGCTACACATGTTCCCGTCTTCTCGGAACTTGAATTCTTTCACCATTGGTATCTGGAATGCTAATGGACTTCTGCATAAAGTACATGACTTTAGGGACTTTGTAACTCGTAATAATTTAGACTTAATTTTGGTCACTGAGACACACTTTTCCCAGGGACGCAGTGTTCGTATTGCTAACTATAAGATTTTCAATGTCGACAATCCTCATAGTCTGCAAGCTGCCGGCGGCACTGTTATTTATGTTAAAAATGGTTTTAATGCTTCTCTAATTAATATTCCCAATCTAAATTGTACCGAAACCACGCTTATTATTCTGGACTTTCCCCTTATTCCAAATTTGTTAATTGCAGCTGTTTATGTTCAAAGTACTAGGCAAAGGAGTAACCTGCTAGAGCAAGACCTTACCCGTCTCAATAATACTTTTCCAAATTTCATCCTTGCGGGTGATTTTAATCCTACTCTTACGTCTTGGAACTGTCCAAGTAGTAATACTTCTGGCCGTAGTTTAATAAGGTGGGTGGATCAAAATTTCGTGCAAATTCTTGCGTCCCCCGAACCAGTGTTGTGCAAGTTCACAAAAAAAACGAACTAGTTCAAACTCAAGTTCATCGTGTAAAAAACGAGTTAGTTCGCGCTCAAACTCATGTCTGAAAGAAATGAACGCGTTCAGTTCAAGTTCATTTTTAGAAACGAGCGAAGCTCACTAAAAGTTCATTTTTACGTACTTTTTTTTTTTTTTTTTTTTTTTTTTTTTTAATAGATCTTATCCTCTGTGAACACTTTCATAGGTAATTTCCCTTTTTTTTCTAAAATTACCAATTACCATAAAAAATATTTTTAATTTTACGCTTAATTAAACTTATTAACTTATAATTCTTAATTATAACTTATTAATTTAATTGTGGTAAAAATTTATTTAGCAAACACTTCTGAATAGTGTACCCACGGTTTTTGCATGGCTTTTTATTCTCAAATTTTCAATACGTTTGTTTATGGGCATGAGAACTTATTAATAGGAAACAAATTCTATCATTTAGAGGTTCCGTTGTTTTAAATCAGAGTTGCGCAGGACCGCGTTCATGAGTTTAATTAAAACTTTTTCAGTTTTGAGCTGAATTTCGCTCGTTTTTTAAATTGTGAACTTGAGCTGAGCAAAGTTCGTTTCCTCATGAATTTGAGCGGAAAAGTAACTCAAACTCATATGGATTTTATTCCTTTGGGAAAAAATTTTTATATTCTTGGTAGCAATCCCGGAAAAAAGGGCACCCGGAAAAAAGGGCACTTTTTCAATTCGCAAATCGCAAAATAATAAATATCAAATAATGATATATAAAAATGGCTTTCAAATTACGCATTTAGAAATTTCAATTGATTTGGTACAACATTAATTTAGTATATATCTCGGGGAAATTGGGGGGAGGGGGAGAGGGGCAGGAGCAGATCGAAAGAAAATAATTGTTTTTACATAAACTCTTACCGATTTTAATGAAACTTTGTATAATCACGTACAATTTGTGAAAAAATTACTGTAAGTGTCAGGCAAACTTTAGGGGTGGGGGGTTAAAGAGTGAAGTGCACAGGAAAATAAAATTATCTTTTATATCACAGTTTTACCTACTTTAATGATATATTCTATAACTATCACTAACTTTTTATGAAGATCACAGTGAGTGTATTATATACCTGGGGGGAGCAAGGGGGGCAGATAAAAATAAAATATATTCTTCTTATATTACTCTATTATTGATCAAAATTTTTTTTGTACAATCACGTATAATTTATTAAAAATTTACAGTGAGTGATTAAAAATTTACACAGACATACTTAGTGGGGGGGGGGGAGGAAAATAAAGTGATTCTTTATATCACCATTTTAGCGATTTTAATGATATATTCTATAACTACCACTTAATTTTCATGAAGATTACAATGAGTGCATTATATACCTAGGGGGGGGGGAAGCAAGGGGGAACCGATGGAAATAAAATATATTCTTCTTTAAACTACACTATTATCGATTTGAACAAAAACTTTGTATAATAGAATACAATTTGTGAAAAAAAAAATCACAGTAAGGTCAGACATACTTGGGGGGGGGGGGGGGTTAAAGAGAGGGGGGACAGAGGAAAATAAAATATTTTTTATATCACCATTTTACCGATTTTAATGACATATTCTGTAACTATCTTACTTTTATGAAGATCAAAATGAGGGTATTATACATTTGGGGGAGGGGGACAAGGGGGACGCAGATAGAAGTAAAATATATTATTCTTTAAACTACCGCATTGTCGATTTAAAAAAACTTTGTATCTACGCAATTTTCTGCTTATGAAAAATTACGGTGAGTGTACACATATCTGGACGATTTGCTAAGAGGGGGCAGAGTGAAGAAAATGTTTGTTTTTATATAACCATGCTACCTACTTATATGAAACTTTGTACCACTATCACTTTCATTTTATTAAAATTATAGTGAAAGTTAACTAAAGTTGATAAGAGGGTGGGGGGTAGGGGGGGGGACAGATGGAAAATAAAATAATCTTTTTAAACAACACTTATTATCGTTTGTTTTATTGTTTTATTTGCATTTTGTGTAAGTATCAATTACTATTAATGAAAAATTATACTGAGGTATGCAAAAATTCAATGTATAATTTAAATCTGTAAAAAAATTATTCAAAAATGAATTTTCTTCTTTTAATTTGTGTCTTTTGTCCTTCCCCCGATGTAGATATAAAACACTTACACTCTCGTTGATGTTTAGCATCAGTTTTACAAGGAGAAATTTAAAAAAGTGCCCTTTTTTCCGGTGCCCTTTTTCTGCAATCCAAAAATTCAATACATTGTTAATATCAGACAGTAATTAAAAGTTAATATCAAACATTGGTAAAAGATCATTCTAAAACAGAATTTTTTACTTTGATCTGTCTCTCCCCCTCCCCTCGTAGAAACAAAAAATTTTTGCTATCGTCCATGTTTAACAAGTATTTTACAAGTAACAATTAAGAAAAGTGCCCTTTTTTCCGGTGCCCTATTTTAAGGATTGCGGAAAAAAGGGCACATTTTTAAATTTCTCCTTGTAAAACTGATGCTAAACATCAACGAAAGCGTAAGTTTTTTATTTCTACGTGAGGGGGGGGGGATGGACAAAAGAGACAGATTAAAAGAAGAAATTTCATTTTTTAGCAACTTTTTTACAGATTTAAATCATACATTGTATTTTTGACTACCTCCCTGTAATTTTTCATTAATACTAACTGATATTTACACAAAATGCAAATAAAACAATAAAACAAACTGTAATAAGTGTTTTTTTTTTAAATTATTTTATTTTTCATTTGCCCCCCCTTATCAATTTTCGGTCACTTTCACTGTAATTTTAATAAAATGAAAGATACTCGTACAAAGTTTAATATAAATATGTAGCATGGTGATATAAAAACAAATATTTTCTTCACTCTGCCCCCCCCCCCCGTAGCAATTCGTCCAGATATGTGTAGACTCACTGTAATTTTCATAAGCAGGAAGTTGTATACATACAAAGTTTTATTTTTAATCGAGTATACGGTAGTTTAAAGAATAATATTTTTTACTTTTATCTGCGCCCCCCCGCCCCCCCAGATGTATAAAACACTCATTGTGATGTTCATAAAAAGTGAGTGATAATTATAGAATATATCGGTAAAACGGGGCTATAAAAGATAATTTTATTTTCCTCCGCCCCCCTCCCCCCTCTTTACCCCCCCCCCCCCCAAGTTGGCCTGCCACTTACTGTGATTTTTTTCACAAATTGTACGTGATTATACAAAGTTTCATTAAAATCGGTAAGAGTTTTTGTAAAAACAATTATTTTCTTTCGATCTGCTCCTGCCCCCCTCCCCCCTCTTCCCCGAGATATATACTAAATGAATGTTGTACCAAATCAATTGAAACTTCTAAAAATGTAGTTTGAAAGTCATTTTTTAAATTCATTAATTGGTATTTATTATTTTGCGATTTACGAATTGGAAAAGTGCCCTTTTTTCCGGGTGCCCTTTTTTCCGGTGCCCTTTTTTCCGAGATCCATACTTTCTACCCTTTTAATCGCAAGAGAGGACGCATTTCTCACAAGAGAGAAACGCATCGGGTCGGGTAATCACTTATTACCTGCTTTGCTGGTCGGGTGCAGGTAAAATTTGCATTAATTTTTATTCACAAAATGTTTTCTCCGAAGATTGTTTTTTGCTTTTCTTATGAATCTAAGCTTTAAAATGAAGAGATTGGATGACATTGTCTTCCTTCCTAGTAATTTAAAGACATGACTGATAACATGAATTTAATTACATTTACCTAAATATTAATACTTAACGTTTAAAGCTTTATATGGAAAACTATTTTTTTTCCGACCTATATTTGCTTCCTTATTTTACTGTCAAAATATTTGGAACAGTGGATTTTTTAAATATATGTTTTAATACGCATTTATGCAATTCTAAAACTAAATGCATAGTACACTGCGGTTCAATATATACCGCATCTATCATAAAATAGAAAAAATATATATATATTTGATTGTAAAAGCCGAAAATGGAGGGAAAATAAAAATTAATTTGAATTATTATTATTATTATTATTATATAACATCATAAAACTTTTAGCATTTCAATAACATTTATTAATTAAATCCCGAATAAACTACTACGTCAGAAACGCCAAAGAAAAATATTGGAAATGCAAAATTGGCGTTTCTGACGTTGTAGTTTATTCGAGTTTCAATATTCCAACGCTAAGTCTCCTGTTATTAAAATTTATTAATTGCCTCATGGACTTATTCATAATTTTTCTAGTACTTCATGTGACGCTTATTTTCATCTAATGCAATGTTTGAAAAGGTTTTCAATATATATATATATATATATATATATATATATATATATGACTTTATTTCTACTATCTTATAGATTTATTTCTATTAAATGATCAAATTAAGAACTTAATATTAAAAATACACATTTAAGCAAAGAAGTAATTTATTTTTATCTTATACAAGACCTACCACGTTGCAAACGAGTTCTGTGTGATTTTTACTCCCATGCGAACGCTCATTTTAACCATTAACTATTCTTCTTATCAATGAAAAAAGGAAAGGGCTTTAGGCAATTGCTTTTGTGTACCAGAATTGCCCACACAACAAATCTCCCCCACAGACAAATCGGCGTATACCAGTCACAATTCTCAATACATTGGATTCCGCTTATAGTTCCAAGAAAACCACATGATGTCGAAAACATTTTGACCAAGAAGAACGAATGTAGATTCTAGATTCCTTCAAATTTTAGTTAGGGCATACAAAGAACGGGGGAAGCATTATAATATTTATATGGTTTCAAATTTTACTTATTTATTTATTTGTTTTATTAAACAAATAATTATTACTTATTTCTTTATTTGTTTTAAGAAATAACTATTCAACTATATGAAAGCGGGAAATTTTTATTACCATTTTCATCTTAGATAGCTCCTAAAACTAAAATTAGAATTTAACAAAAATGATGATTATTCCATTAAACGCTGCCTTAAATATTTCAAAAAGTTATTTATATTATATGGTTATCGTTTCTCGTAACTAAAAATATACTGAATCTACATAAAATATTTTCAAAATCGTAAATATTTATTAAAAAATAAATTAATTAAATAAATAAAAAAAATGCATTCCATAAAATACAGACAATTTATAAATATTTCGGAAAATACGCAACGAAATTTTGCCATTCTTTGATAACATAATTTCCACAAAACTTTAAATGTAATTAAATATCACTATAATATTACACTCGAATTGCAAATCAATATATGAACAAATGCCTTCAGAGCTGCTAGACAGAAAGTGCTGGGTTCGATCCCAGGTCGATGATATAAAAAAAAATTCCTCTCCCCCGCACCTTCAGCCCCCGAAGTATGTGTGACACTGTATTTTTTTCATAAACAGCAAGTGACTATTAGGCAAAGTTTAATTAAAATAAATAAGAAAGTGATATAAAAATAATTATTCTCTTTCTGTCTGCTCCTAGACCCCCCCCCCCTTTCCCTAGGTATATACTAAGTAAAAATGGTACGAATTTAATTGATTGAAATTTCTAAAAATGTATTATGAAAAATCACGCTTTAAATTCGTTATTTGATGTTTATTATTTTTGTGAAATGCAAATTGCAAAAGTGTCCTTTTTTCCGGGTGCCCCTTTTTATGGTGCCTTTTTTCCCAAATGCCTTTTTTTTTTTTTTTTTTTTTTTTTTGCAGGAATCCATTTTGCACAGTTATTTTCTTTTCTGTCCTTTTCTTCTTCTACTTTACTTTCCATATTTCAGACAGAAATATTTAATATGAGTTTGAGTTTGAATTGCTTTTTCACGCTCAAGTTCGTGTAAAAAACGATCTACGCTCAACTCAAGTTCATTATTTAAAAAACGAGCGAAGTTCAACTCAAAACTCAAAATTTTTGAGCTAAGCTCATGAACGCGTTCAAATGAACGCGTTCGTGCACAACACTGCCCCGAACCCACCTTCGTGAGATCTCATAATATATTGGACTTTGCTATCACCCACAATTTTCCGTTTACCTACAGCATTCAAACACTGAATGATCTAGACTCTGATCACCTACCTGCTGTATTAAGGTTTCATGTGGGGGTCTTACGATCTGGATCTGAGAACGGCTTTATCCACAAGATGGAGTCTGTTCGCGGATATTCTTTCGGAACGGGACGTTCCATATCTTATCCCAGAATCCAAACATGAAGTAGAGCAAGCTGCAGCCATGCCTGGGGACTCACTCCGAAAAGCCTACACGCAGAGCTTTGAATCTCGCAAAAGATCGTTCGACTGCTACAGACTTCTGGATAACATCAGGGAAATGATCAGGGATCGAAATCATGCTCGCATGCAATGGCAGGTTCATAGGACCCCCTACTTCAAGAATAAGTTAAACAGACTTATTTGTAGTATTAGAGCTGCAATTAAGGAGTTTAGTAAAACACGTTTCAGCAATTTTGTCGAGTCTCTCTCGACTGAGGACAAAACAATTTGGAGGGCCACCTCCCGCATTCGTAGGACACGAACACACATTCCTGCCATAACTAGCCCTAACGGCATAGCTTATAGTAACACTGAAAAGGCCGAGGTTATTGCCGAAAGTCTTGGAAGTCAGTTTTCACCTCATTCGGATATTGTTAACCCCTTTGTCGAGAACATGGTAGACTACAGGGTTCAAAATTTATTACACACTGACACACATAACACTCTTCAACCTGCTTTACCCTCCGAGATTCAGGATGACATTTCGGGCTTGAAACAGCACAAGACACCCGCTGAGGATCTTATCACAAACAATATGTTAATTAATATACCTCTCCACTTTATTTTTTATATCACGTTAATCATTAATTGAATGTTAAATCTTAATATTTTTCCCGATTGTTGGAAGAGAGCTATCGTTGTCCCCTTACCGAAGGGTTGGGGGCCAAGATATCCACTCTCCTTCTAGCTATTGTCCCATCTCTTTGATCTCCAGTCTTCTCCAGTCTTTAGATTTATGAGTATGTTCTCATCCGCCGACTGAATGAATTCCTTGACTCTCATGACAAAATTATACCCGAGCAATTCGGGTTCAGGACTCGTCATTAAACGCAACAGCAGTTGTGGAGAGTGACTGAATTCATTCACGATGGATACCAAACCAGCGGTGTTGCGGGAATTATATTTTTCGACGTGCAAAAGGACTTTGACAAGGTCTGGCATGCCGGCGTTCTCTTTAAGATGGCTGAGTTAGGTGTTCCTGACCAGCTAATTAAAACCTTTACTGACTACCTCTCCAACAGTTCCTTTGTGGTAAAAGTGGGAAATTCCCTCTCTAGCCTGAAGATTGTTCTCAACTCTGTTCCTCAAGGCTCTCTCGCCGGGCCCCATCTTTTTAACATATACATTAACGACATTCCGCGCAACCACGACATCAACTTAGCATTAATTGCTGATGATACTGCTATTATGTACAGACACACTGTGTTAAAAAAACTCCAGTATTATCTTGATTTGTATGCTATTTGGCTAAACAAGTGGAAAATTAAAGTTAATAATTTTTTAATTAAAATCACACAATTTACTGTGGAAGAAAATCATATTTATTGAAATTTTATTTTTCCGACTGAGTGAAAATAATGCCTGGACCGGGAGTCGAACTCCGGATCTTTGACTTAAAAGGTCAAGGCTCTACCAATTGAGCTATCCAGGCCGACACCCCGGTCAGTGAGTGAATAATGCTGACCGGGGTGTCGGCCTGGATAGCTCAATTGCTGGAGCCTTGACCTCGTAAGTCAAAGATCCGGAGTTCGACTCCCGGTCCAGGCATTATTTTCACTCAGTCGGAAAAATAAAATTTAAAGTTAATAGCTCCAAAAGTGCCGCCATTTTCTTCTCTAATAAATCCTATTTCCCTGACATTAACTGTACTCTCAATAATGATCCTATTCCCTGGCAAACTTTTTAAAAATGCCTAGGAATTCACCTAGATTCTAAATTATTGTGGCAAAAGCACATCTCAGAGACTCTGAAAAAAGCACAAATTGCCACCGACCCCCTTTTTCCTCTTTTGGCTTGGAATAGCCGCCTGTCTGTTAAAAATAAATTGCTACTGTACAAGTCCATGATCCGACTCATCTTGACTTACAGGTCCGCGGTGTTCGGATCTGCCTCAAAGACTGTGCTAGAAAAAAATTCAAGAATTCCAAAACAAGCAATTGCGTAGGTTTGTCCAAGCTCATCGCTACGTTCGCAATGTTGTCATTCACAAAGACGGGAAAATTAGGCCAATCTATTCTGAAATTAAGAAACTTGCGTTGAAGTTTCACATGTGTATCCCAAAAGTCCAGAATCCTGTGTTAAATGCCGTAAGAATTGATCCCAGAATCTGGAGACCAAAAAACGCCCACTTGCCATCCTCTACAGGGAGGACGTGTTTGTCCCGGTCTCCGAATGTAGAAGGCGAGATCCTTCAGGTGTTACTTAAACACAAAATTCTCACTCAAAATACTTTTTCCCCGTAGATTGAATAAATCCTATTCATATACTTTTGGCTATCCTCTCGACAACTGCAACCTACTGTGCCGTTCAACAGTCGCGGATGATCAACCTTCCAGCCAGTTACCTTACCGTAGGGATTTTAATTTAATTATTAAATTTAACTGTGAGTAGTTGTACATATCTTTTTCAATTTGTATATTGTAAAATATTTTTATTTAATTTTTAGTATTGTAAATAGTGTAAATATCTTTTCTCTGACTGCCTAACAGTCTTTATAGGCTAAATTGTCTTTAATTTTCTTTTTCTAAATTGTATAGTATTTTAGTTATTCTGACTGCTTAACAGTCTCGTTAGGCTTTTCTTAATTATCTTATTAAAACGAAAAAAAAAAAATGTAGGATTAGTGCTAAAATCTCTCCTTGCTCTACTGCCATATGACTCCACAGCATCCAGATCGGCTCTGCTCCGCCTCCCACTTCCGTCATGCTGCTGATAGCATCAAATCATCACGCCAGGGTTCCTTAGGAATCCACACATCTCACTGTTCCGAATATCTTGACCATGCAAGGCCTCCTTATGTGTTTCTTTTCTCCTCAGGTGAAGGTAAGCGACTGTCTCGGCAGCCGTAGGAACTTCTCAAGCCCTTGATGATGATGAAGGTGACATGTTGTTTTCAAGTGCGAGCCACTTGAAAATTTTAATTTCACATAAAAAGGTATTCATGGATCGATTTGGTTAGAATTCCATATATCAATGTCTATCAATAGACTATATCCGCCATCTTGTTTTAAAATGTTAGCTTTTGTTCAGAAGAAAGAAAACTAACCTACACTTCCAACTGAATCAGAAGGACTTGATTTTTCTCTCTCTTTCTCTTTCTTTTCTTTTATGCGTGTCGGTTTTTATTTTACTATATGCTAAAAATGAGAACAAGCATTAAATTTTGCCCGAATTATTTTTTCACATTTCATAAAGTATCATAATCATCATTTGACATAATAATTTTATTTCACTTCGACAACACTAAAAGTTAAATCAATTTTATTTTATCAGAAAAAGAAAAAAAGTTTCTATGCATTGGTATTATATCTTACGCAAAGAAACGAACCTTAATTTTTCACTTTAATTTTTCAAATTATATATATATATATATATATATATATATATATTTTTTTTTTTTTTTTTTCTGCCCGTTCCTGAGAATTTAATAGGGTATCAAAATCAAATACATTATGTATCTTTTTACTTTCTCGGCAGAGAAAGCATTGTTTCAGGGTAAAATTTTCGAACGTGAGTTTTTGTTATATTTTCATGTTTTGAGGTATCCTGAATCCCAAAATCATGTTTTTAGCGGTTTGTCTGTCTGTGTGTCTGTTATCAGCATACCTCAAGAACAAATAATAGCAGAAAGTCCAAACTTGGTATTCTAAATGTGTATCATATAGGGATGCTACAGTAAGCTTTTCGTTGAGATGAAGCAAATGGTTTGTGTACAGGGACACCCAAGAGAATTTAAATACATTGTGGCTATGGGGGAAATTGCAGGTAAGTAGAGTTTAATATCTATAGACTGCACTAAACCAAATGAAACGAATATGCATTTTTTGTATGCGTAAAAACGTGTTTAATGTAGAATATGGTATAGAAATCACTCACTGTTCGTTTACAGGGCTACATAAAAGAACTAGATTATAATGCGACAATACTTGAAAATTGTTGGAAGTGTATTTCAGGTTGATCAGTGTGTTATTAATTATACTTATGTGCACCATGTGATGTGTACATAATTTTCAGAAGATATAAAAGGTTGCCAATATTTAAGCCATAACATTCTTTTTAATTTGTTAGTGGAAGTTCTTTACTATAATATACTATATCACATAATATTTTACTATGTCCAGGAAGGCTGCTGAGGAATTGAAATTCCTTCCTCAATGCCATATGTAAATAATATATATATATTTTTTAATCTAAATATTCATCGATTGGTTTCTTGTATATTTACACGTTTTGAGGGTTCCTGAATACCGAAGTCAAATTTTATAGTTTGATCTTTGCCTGTGTCTGTTAGAGTAATTTAAAAACAAATAATTTCAGGCAATCCAAATGATGTATTTTTAAGCGAATATGTTTGTTACTAGAAGTGTTTGTTCAATATTGATAAGTTTCAAGGAATGGTGCATGTGAAAGTTGTCTAGCCCCCCCTCATATAGAATTATTTGTAAAATAAAGCTGTTCCGAAGTCTAAGTTGAAATGTTTTAACGAAGGTATACATAACATTACTCGTTATCGTAACCCTTAATCACCAATTCGTACTTATAGCATTAAAATTGAGGGTAGGAGAAAGTCGTATGTGCGACACACCAGAATATTTACTTTAATTTTATTCCAGTAGAAAAAAAAATCTCTAAATCTACTCATCGCATCTTTAAAAAAAAAAAAAAAAACATAACTTTTTCCTTTTTTTTTATATTTTTTTATTTCTTTACACATTTTCTATTTTGTTTTGTAAGCGTATGAATAAAGCTGCAATGAGAATTTTTCTAATATTAGGCTCTTCTTTTCAAATTACCTTTCGCCTCATGAACTCTTCTTTTAAAACACTTGCTTATGCTTAGATTGGCAGTTTATATATACATAAGATAATAACACTTCTTTTTAAAACGTTAAAAAGGAGTGTTTTTTCCTTTTTCTTTTTTTAAACTATTATATTTATTTATTCATAACACTTCCTACGTTGAAAATTATTTGAATTTAGTAAAAAGAATTAAAATTTATTAAAATCACTTTTAGAAAACATTTTTGATTGACTAATAACTTTATATAATATTGCATTGATGAAATAAATTTCTTAAATATAAATAACGCTTTTTCAATTAAAATTAAAAAGTTATAATGTATTAAAAATTTTTTAATTAAATTAAATTAAATTTTAAGGCTTACATTTATATTGATTCTATAATTAAACATCCAACTTTTTAAATACTTGTGGAAGTGTAAATATTCTACGCTACCTACCAATAAGTATTTAGACGCTTTCGAATTTAGACTTTTTGTCAAATATCTAGAAAAGTTCTTTAGGGATTATCTTGAAGCTTTGGTAGTTTAAAGAACACTTTATACTTGATATATTTCAAGAAAAGTTGTGACCTGAAAAGGAAAAGAGGACGTTTTTACTCGTCCTCTTTCAAATCAAACTGTTCAAATCAAACTTCCAAAATCAAACTGTTTTATAACACCCTGTAAAAAGCAATGCTTGAAATGCATTTTGACTGTAGTACGTGATTAAGAGGTATTTTTTTATTATCTGCATAAATATTTAAAGACTTTGCCACATATGTTTATGGAGATATAACAAACACTGCAAAAGTAATTTCTACTTTTTAAATTACAACTCGTAAGGACCCAGAGCAAATATATTTTCAGAATATTTGGCCTACTTCATTAGACACAGCATACTACAATCGGAATGCAAAAATGTTAAATATCTTACAAAATATGAACATTTTTATTAAATAATTTTTATCTACGCATGCGTTAGCTTTTAAGAAATTTTATTTGCATAAGTTTATAGCCAAATGTATTGAACAACTTAAATGAAAACCTCAAACAAATAGCGCGTAAATTTAAAGAGTTATGAAAGATAGAATTAGCAGAATTTCCGTTCATTTAAAAACAAAGGAAGGTGATACGGGGTTTTATTAATATTTATTTGCAATTAGCAAACACGGTATTACCATTCGGCATTGATTAAATCAAAATAAAAATGAGAGTAAATCCCCTTTCCCAGACAGCACATCGCCTCCCCAGGATATTTTCAAGATGTCTTCTGGATGAAAAGACATCCCAGAAACGTCCTTAAGATGTACTGTGGATAAGTTAAGCCTAACTGTGCTGTTAGGGTTATAGTTTAGCTTTTATTTTGAGATAATTGAAATTATGTTCATTCTATCTCATATAACTCTTTAAATTTACACGATACTTGTTTGTCGTTTTCATATAAGTTGCTCAAGACATTTGGCTATTAAATTAGGCAAATGAGTTTTTTTAAATGCTAGCATATGCGTAGATAAAAGTTATTTAGTAAAAATGCTCATATTTCGTAAGATATTTAACATTTTTGCATTCTGATTGCAGTAAGCTGTGTCTAATAAAGTTTGCCAAATTTTCTAAAAATGTCTTTGCTCTGGGTCTAATATCCTACATGTTATAAATTAAAAAGTTGAAAATCTTTTTGCAATGTTTCAACAAAAGGTTATATTGTCATGAATATATGTGCTATCCCCTTAAAAGTTTTAATACACATAATGAAAAAGCTCCTCTTAATCACATGCTACAGCCAAGATTCATTTCAAGCAATCCTTTTTACAGGGTGATCCAAAATGTTTTAATTTTTCTTTAATTTTTCCCTGTCCGCTTTTCTTTTTCTGTACTTTCGAATAAAGGGCGAGTGGTTATTTTCTCGTCACTTACTTAAAAAAAATAAATAAATAAATAAACACAATAAAAGATAACTGTAAATCTTATTTTATGATTATTAAAAATTTTTGTTTATGACAAAATCACTAAGAATTCAAAAAGAAAACGATGTTGTTAAATAAAAAATAATTAATATGCTTTAATATACGTGAATGTCCTTTTTTAATGAATATCCTAGTCTCCTTCCTGTAGGACCTTTTTTTGAACTAGTAAATAATATCACACGAATATATATATATTATAATAACAAGAAAGAAAATGGAAAATAAACAGATGAAGAATTCGCCACAACAACCGTCAAGATACAATATTGAGTAAATAAAATTAAATGCCTAGAATAGAGTAATAATTAAACAACGATGGTCTCCTGATACGTAGATTCATTAATAATAAAGATATAAATTTCGAAAAATTATAAACCTTTTTATATCCTCGTATGTAAATATTTAACCCAATGTACACATGATCACTCAAATTATGTGATTTCTACATAAAAATTTACATTTAGTTTTTTAAACAGTTTTTCACGGGAGTCAGTTAACAGATAAACAATTGCAAAATTTAATAAAGAATATTTTTATATGTGAAATAATGAAAACCTTACGAGGAAAAAAATTAGACAAGGGTATTTTTTATTTTTGTTTTCATACCTTACAAGAATGCACATTATACCTTTTATGATATTAGCACCACTACGTAGAAATAAGTCATTTTTGAAAAAATCACTATGATGCGGATATTAATCTAATTTTTATACGTTTTTACACGCAAATTTAAAGTTTCATCAGTTTTTACATAAGCCTAGTGGACATGCGTTTTATATAATTAAGTTTTTAAAAATTATTTATTAGCTACTATTTACTTTATATAAGTGGATATTACATACACATTTTTACAGAAATTGAATTTAGATTATGCTTGGAAAATTCGTGTACGTCTGCATGTATTAAAAAATGGATATACAGGATATTTCTGAGCTACACGTACAAACTTGGAGGGGAGGTATAAAATATTAATAAAAACTAGAATTAAATAGAAAAGCAGGTTCCGAAATGGATAGATGGCTTTGAAATCAAGTTTTCTATGTCCGCACAGGCAGGTTTCTCATTGTAGCTGGGAAGTAAGTGAACTGATCATGGAACGCCCGTCTCATAGCCTCCAAATTCACCTGATTTGTCGCCTCTTGATTTTTTTTCGGGGTGGGTGGGGGGACTGCCACGATTGGATTTTTTTCGGGGTTACGAAACGCCAATAGATTCTGAGATGAAACTTTTAGCGAAAATCACCATCGCTTCTGCTACGATCCGCGAAACATCCAATATTTTAGATATTATTCAACAAGCTATTCTGCGTAGGTATCCATAGAACAGGAATAAGGATGGGCGGAATTTCGTGATGTTCCGAGCTATTCTGTGTTACTTGTAACTATTCAACTATATTTGGTATAATAAAGCGCTTAAATATTGCATTCTGTATTATGTACTTGCTTTGTCTTTATGTCTTTTTTTCAACTGAGGGTGGTATTTGCGAGAAAGGTTTCTTTTGTGAATTCTTATTCCTATTGCTGCATTCTGCCTGCCTCCTAAATTTGCATAGGGAGTCAAGAAATACCCTGCACACATTTTATACTTACATAATAGAAACCAAAAAAAAAAAAAAAAAAAAAAAGATTAAATGTTCTGAAACATTGGTTATGTAAAAAATAGGGTGGTCGTGGTCTTATGTTTCCAGTGGAGATGAAGATAGGACAGTATTTACGGTCCCAACAACAAATTAAGTAAAATCAATAATGCTTGCGAACACATCAAGGGAACGAAATTTTTTGTAACTATAGGAAATGTTAATATAGACCCTGCGCAATTATCTATAAACCCGATGCATTTGTGTAACAATTGATTCCTACTCCTGGATTGAGTAACGCTATAATAACGTTTCGCGGGAGGCCTAACTCCCTTCTTCCTTTCCCTTTGTTTGTGCATACTCTCTCGCAGCGTCTTAGTCCTATTCCTTATTCCCGAGAAATACTGAGCGATGTAAATTTCCATTTTTGTGTTGTTAATAACCATCTTCTATAGTATGGAATAAATCGCTGTGTATAAACCGTAAAATAAAACTTTTCATTCTATGGACGTAACTTTCTTTTTATTTGTGTATATGTGAATGCTGTATCTATGCTAAAACTGAACCTGGAAAATTGCTATAGGAAGTTAATTTATAGATAATTGCTATAGGAAGTTCTGTAATTAAATCCTTAATATTTATTATATGCTTTTCTAAAGTAACCGTCATTTTTTAGTGCATATGAAATATATATGTTAATTTTGTTATGCTTATTCGATTATCATATTTAGTGCAGCAAAAATATGTTGAAATATGCTTAAAAGGACCACTTTTAGACCGTTGTTTGAATTTATGCAGAATTACTTTGGGATTCGCAATGTTTATAACTATTTCACTACATATGCGACTTTTAGCAAAGAAAATCTCTAAGGTAAAACTCAAAAATCTGAATAGCATGCATCAGTTTCAATGAACTCTAAAAATAGTTATGACAATGAAAACGAGGACAGGCAGACTCATAGACGAGCCGAAGTTATAATTTTTTTTTCATTTATTTAAAGTTATTATAATTTTATTTTATATTTTGTTTGTTACTTTTTGTTTGGAAGTGTTAAAAATACTTGATGCATCTAAAATACAAATATAATAATTTACATTTATGTATTCTATTGAGTATGATTAATTTAAATGAATCCTGTAAACAAATCATTCGTAATAATAATGAAATATTCTGAAAATAATATATTTTTTTGCATCTAAGTAATACATATTTATTCCAATATACTATGTGCAGTATAAAAATATTAATTATACTTAACACAAATACATAGCATATACCATAAATTTTCCGCATTATTTTTGCGAATTCTTATGTAGAAATTAATGTTGATATTTATATCATTTTCAACAAACACATAATGGAGCGAATCTGAATAATCCCTATTTGTTTCAATAAATAAATCCTTTACTAAAAATACTTAAGGATATTGGAGTACTTATAGACAGAATAATTTAAGTAAAAACACCATTCGATATTGTTGGAAAATATTAAAAATCTCTGATCTGTTTGTGTTCTAATTTTCAGTTGAAGAGAAATATATATTTTTTTTTCCCGACAAAAATACAAAAAAAAAAAAAAAAAAAAAAAAAAAAAGAAAAGAAAAACATTAATACGTTTTTTTAAAAGGAAAATCTTGAAAAATTCTATTTTTACTTTCGTACACGGAAATTTCGAAATGTTTAAACATTTCTTAAAAAACTAAATTTAGAGCAAGGGTGTTATAAACTACATTCGGTGATTTATTCTGTGAATCCTGAATTAAATGCGACGGAGTAAAATTTTATTCAGTTACAAAGGAAATAACCAATCAGCCAATCATCGATAAGTTTGAAAAAAGTCAGAGAATAACTTGAGCAACTCAACTAAACTTACTTTGCCGCTTCAATGAATGAACAAGAACATTCTGTTTTCTAAGATTTTAATTAAACATTACTTTTTACGATGATTTCTTTTTTTTTTTTCTGTAGCATATATTATCGTTGTTTTTTATTGCCGTAGAATATTTTCTAAAGAAATCTGACAATTCTTTATACATATAAAAATGTTCAGTAGATTTATGTTGGCATAGTAAAAAATACCAGAAAAATGTGCTGTATTAAGAATTACGAGAAACTGATGTCTTAAATAATTAACTCAGGAAAAGATATCTGATCGGTTTGAAATGAATAAAATTATTATAGTTTTTGTAATAATCTAATGTAGCCCATATACTACTTTTCGTACCTAGTCTACCAAAGATAATTACAGTTTAAGGCGTAAGATATAAAAAAAACATATTTTTTTAAACATGTCTAGTGTACATTGAAAACATTTCTAATTAGAAACAATTTTATCTAACTCAAATTATTGAGTAAATATGGCCAGCATAAACCCTTCAACTCCACGATTAAATATTGTGTAGCTGTAATTCACAAAACACTTAAATCAGTAATTAAATTATACATGTTATTTAACATTATTCATATAATGGCCTTCCACAACCTATTTAAAATAATTTCGACTAATTTAAAAATGCTGTATGTGTTAACTATAATGTACCAGTTAGATAAATTCCGGGTAATTTCACTCTCCTCAACTGAGCACGTAATTTATGTATCCGAGTAGTTCGAACACTTTTAAATTATTTAAAATAAATCTGTCAAGCATGATTTTATCAAGCATAGCTTAGAATCGTCCCGATAAAAAAAAAAAAAAAAAAAACTTCATCCGTCTATTTCTTTGAAACTATAGTATCAAACATAGACACACGTACAGACAGATGAAGGCTTTACATTTAATAAAAGTTTTTTGGTTGGCGGTTAAAAAAGATTGACATGGATTTACAAGTTTTATTTCTCATAGAACAGGCTATTACAACTTCAAGAGCCTGTGATTTGATAAAAATGATTGAGAAATAAATTCACATTAAAAAACAACTTATTTTGTGTATTTCTGCTTTTGTGTTGCAGTCGTACCTGGTTTTGACATGTGATGAAGAGTCGTAAAATTATTTTGACCTGAAACTTTTTTGCTATTAATACAGACACTAAAAATTTTGAATCTTAAACAAATATGGGTATAACACTGCCAAAAAATGGGAATAATTATTATTATAAATAATACATATCATATTAGGGCTCTTTTGATTAATCTTGTTAATTAAATATTTATCCATATGTAATGGAGAAAATTACTGAACTTGAGTCGTTAAAGATAAAACACAATATTTTATGAATTGTTTTTGTTGTTAGAAAATCTGATAATTACACTTTTATTATTATTATTATTATTATTATTTTGGTTTCGTAATTTAGTTGAATAAAGCTGATAATTTTCAAGCCTTACATTTGACATTTTAATGAATTAAAAGTGCACACACACATACACACACAACAAAAAAAAAAAAAAAAAAAAGAAAAAGAAAAGAAAACTGATGACATGGATATGATATGATTAATTTTAAATCGAGCTTCTACTTGATAAATATACTGGATAAATTACTTAACTTAAGTAGTTAAATATAAAACGCATGCACATAAATTTATGTAAAATCTATAATTTAGACATTTTTACTGTATCTTAATTGCATAAAGTTGAAATCAGTGTCTGATAATATAATGTGCTTAAAAGAAATGACGTTCACAGGACTTAATAAGCTGTTTGGACAAAAGTATGCGGAGGCTTTCAAATTTGGATATTTTGTCGACTATCTAAACAAAATACTTGATGGATTATTTTGGAATTTCAAGGTTGTAAATATATGTATATATATATACATATGTTATAATTCCTTTATTTCAGAGAAAGATTGTCCCTAAGTCGAAAAGAAGAGCAGTAAAAGAAAACAAATTGGGATGACCCTGTAATTATATATATATATATATATATATATATATATATATATATGTGTGTGTGTGTGTGTGTGTGTGTGTGTGTGTGTGTATGTGGACATTGTATAGTTTATGAAAGCACTTCTATTCTTGCATCCAGTAGAAAAGATTTCATTTGACTAATTTTGTTTACTCGTAAAATTATATTGAAATCATATACGCATTATAGCATGCTTACATTTAATACGAAAAAAAAAAAAAAAAAAAATCATAGAAAAACTTCAAGTAACTTCGAGAAAGTTTTAATGATATCTTTAACATATCTGAATACTTTTGTGTAATTTTTTAAACAAAAGATAAAGACTTTTTATACCATATTCTGCATGAAACATACATTTTTTTAATGAAATTTTTAGCTAATTTCGTACCGTTTAATATCATCGTAAGCTGATAAATTTTACAAGCAATCAATTTAGTTTATTGTCCGTATTGTGTTTGTGTTATCATTTTCACGTACGACTTATGAGTACCTAATTTGAATGTCCTACTAAAATGTGTTTGTGAACTAAGCTAATGATAGGCAAACCTCAGGTGACCAGCCGTCCTCGAATCCAAGGACAGCGATCGAAATCTACCCTTTGCCAGCAAAAAAAAAAAAAAAATAAATAAATAAATAAATAAATAAAATAAAATAAAACTCATTTGAAGACGCTGGATTTAAAGTTATTACTTCTTTAATATTTTATTATATGTATAATAAATATGCTGAAATAACTGCTTTCAGGTATGTCATATATATACATAAATATTTTGTTCACAAATTTAGAGACACCACGATAATTTATTCGCAAATTCAATTTGAAAAATCTGGTCTCCCTTGGCAAACCACTTAAAAAAGTTATTTTTTTAAATTCAAGAAATCCCAAAACCTCCAATTAAAGTGAACTTTCGAATCAATAGTTCGACCTCAAAACAATACTTTTCTTTTATTTAAGTGAAGGAAAGGTAATTCATGCTTTTTATAAAAAAGCAACACAGAACTGACGTTTAAAAGTAATAAGTACAAAACTTTCAATAAACATTATAAAGTGCAAGAACTCGCAACAATTGTTTCGGATCGAAAGAAGACCCTTCGTCAGATGAGCAAAGTAGACACGAGTGCTGCAAAAAAAAAAAAAAAAAAAAAAAGCGGCAATCGTGTTTTTTGTAAACACTTTTGCTTCAGCAATCATGCCTACTTTGTTCACCTGACGTATTTCTTCGACTCGAAACAATTGTTGCGAGTTCCTGCATTTTATGGTATTTATTCAAAGTTTTGTGCTTATTACATACTTCTTTTTTAGTTAAAATTATATTAAAAATAATTATATAGACTATATGTGGATTTTCAGCGTATTAATTTTCTGTTACGGATATATTGAATCAATAATAATAATGGTGTTTAACCTTTCCCTTTTTAATCCCATTGTGGCGAAAAGAAAAACATGAACATACTTCTTGCGTCATGGGAAAAAATGGTTCAATATTTTCGATTATTAAAGACAGAGACGATCATAAATTATCTTTATGATATTCAGCTTTGCATATATACTTATTTAAGAAATTCGTAAGTACTTTTTAAATTTTCTGCAAAGCCATTAAGATATCGATTTTCGATACTTAATAAGATTAATATTTAAATAATAAGGGTTATAAAGACGATTAAAGTAAACAGCATTTTGGATTTCCCCAGAAACCTTTTAAATATTGCATTTTAAAAATCGGATCATTCCCATGATACTTGTAAAATGGCTTACTATATAATTGATACATAATAGCTAATTTTAGATAGTTATTCTTGAAAAATTACTTATTAGCAGGAGAGAATTTAAACTTAAATGAACATTCATTTTAGAAGACGTTTAATGAATAAATGCTGTATAAATTCAATTGTTCATACATTATTATATTCATTATGAGGTAATGATAAAAAATATTAATCCAGATAATTTTAGTGTAAAATTATTGTTTAATACCGTTTTATTATTCTTTCGTATTGTTTTAACGCTTTTAAATTATTAAAATAAAAAAAAACTGATATTTCTTATATGTTTTATATTATGAGTGCATCTTGAACGTATAATTCTTATACACGAAATTATAAAATTATTTACATAAATAATGTCGGCTGACATTTGCTTGTTTCAAATGTAATGCGTTTATTTACAAGAGGATGTAACCGACAAATATTTAGAATTTTCTACAGGATACACTTTACAGAAAATAACTTACTCCTTACTCATAATTATTTTTCACAGATGTACATAAGAGTTCGGGTGCATCGCTGCTCATGTGCTCATGGTAAAAAATGAACACAGGGAGAGAAGAAATACTCAAATACCCTGTAGTAATTTCAATTTTGTATATTTATTAAAAATTTCTTATTTTTTTTTTTTTTAAACCATAACTACTAAATTATTGATTTACAAAATATTCAAGTGTACGTATAAGTTTAATTAATTTATTTTTATACTTAGTATTATTTTAATGACTAAGTCTCCACATATTAAAATATTTGAAAAAAAAAAAATTAGATTTACAGTAATCAGTAATTGTTTACATTGCTTATGACATTGATATTTTAATAAGTGTTAGGTAGGTTTATTTTTAATTGAAATATAGTGATTACTTGTTTTAAATTTTCACTTACCTATCTGCACTTTTCCAGAGTTGCAAGCAAGTTATTTTACTTAACTTTTAAGTTCAGCTGCATTTAGATAACTTGTTCTCAATGAGTTACCTGATTAACATTTAACAATTTGCAACTTTTATGCCGTTAGTTGATGTGAAAATGTGTGTCGTGACTCAGTTTGAAGAAAAAACCATTAAGATAAGGGATAAAATTATGAGTGTGGTTCTGTTCTTTGTATGGCGCTAATGTTACGAGATGTTATGTGATCCCAATCACAATTTAAAGTTTTCTTATTCTAAATATTCATTTTATGTTTTGAAAACGTTAACGGAGTAAAGCGATATGTTACGTTATCTACAGGTTTTAAATATAAAAGAAAATATTATTGTCCGTTTAATTTTGGTATTTGCGCAAGTCACGAATTTATTTTTAACATACATGCATGCACTTGCCCCAATTTGCCTAATAGCAAGTAAATATGTTTTGTATAATATAGAAAACAATACTTCATGCTACAAAAATACAGAAAACAATATAAAAAATACAACTCATATACAGCAGTTTAACGGCGTTAAGCATACCGTTATCAATGCAGAATCATAAGATGCATTAGTACTAAAAAATATAATAAGAAAGCAATTTCTACACTAAAAAGTATTCTGTGACTGACATTTGGAATATAAATTGTGGCTCTATTAGAAACAGTTCCATGTCGTCCTTATACATTTTAGTTATCTTGGCTAGTAAGTTCTAGAATCTCCTTTAGAATTCTAGAGCATTTTCCTATCCTGTCGTAGTCAAGTCTGTGCAAATAAATGAGAGTTCACAAAGGGGAGTTTTAATAACTATAATTTTGATTTATAGCCAAATTCTATGAAATTTCTTGCAATACGAAGAATTCATGATACTGATATAATCCATAATATTGATGGGGGAGCGTATAATGTACCAGCTTGCTGTTAGAAGGCAGGTACAAAGTTAGTTGCTCCCTTTTGACCACACTCGCAGAGGGAGTTTAGAGAGAAAAATACTGTGAAACCAAAATGCATTGAATTTTTTGTAGACAAACTACGCGAACTGTATATACCAAACCTTTACACTAAAAAACAAAACAAAAAAAAAAATCGCACTGGGAAAAATTGATTTATACCTTTTGGTGTTTAACTAATTATTGAAACAAATGAAACTGTTACATTTGTATAATACGAAAGTCATAACCCTTTCCGACCCGAAACATTTTTACCTTAAAACATTACATTATTCTGTCTTTGCAAACTGAAAGAAATATATGGACTAGAACCAGCATTTGTTAATTGAAAATTATACTTTACATTTTCTGCTAATACGCTTGATCGTTCATTTCCTGATTTTATTACATACGACTGTTTCAGATGCAAAAATGTAAGTGGATGTTCTGGATGTCAAACCCGCACGATCGTACGTCCTGGGTCGGAAAGGGATATCATAATACTTATGTAAATTTTGATTTCAAATTCGAAGTATTTAATAAAAATCTCTATATAAAATGTTCTTTTTAAACGTAATTTAATTAACATATATACTGTATTCTATTATGATTTATTATATGAAACAAACAATTTATATTTTAATGTATGAAATAAAACTATTTATTTGTTAAATCTAAACAATTACTTAATATATATATATATATATATATATATATATATATATATATTCTGCATTGGATAATTGCACCTTTATATGGAATTATGGCTTAAATGCGCAATGACATAGTATATTACAATTTTTTAAGATGAAACTCAGGCATTTCACTGTGGCAAATATCACAAATAATTTTTTCTAGTTGTTGAAATGTTGTAGGCTACAAGTTTAGAATCCCCACCCTCTTTTATAGAGTAAACATTTTCTAGCGGATTGAGATTAGGACTATTTTCAGGTCTAGGAAAGAAGAAATTCAACGATATTATTTGTGGGATTTAACTTTAAGTAAAGAAAATAAAGTTATGATGACTGACCAAATAATAGATGCTCATGGGAATGGATAGGTAATTTTAACAACTTTAATCAAATAAACGCACTACGGGCGCTGTATAGCAAGGTGCATAATCATCTTGAAATGCTGATTGTTGAAAATTCTGAAATATCTCCAAAATAGTCAGGCATCAATTTTTTAATCGCTTAGTTTTATGTCAGGTTACTTGATCCATTGAACATTTGCCCGACTCATTGAAAAGTTGTGCACTTTCGTATCATAATGTACGGAGAAAGTGCCACTGCTTTGAAAGTGCGATTTTCATAAACTCGGTCACATTTTCGTCATAATACCTTCTTTATTCTGTCAGCTCGAAATAAGTTAAACTTGACTCATCGGAGAGAACCACTTCAGCCTAGTAATTAACTGATCATTTAAAAAAAATTAACCCTCTGAAGTCTTGCTTTCCTAATTCTTTTCGTTAAGAATAATTTTTTTCAGACTTTCTGACCCTTAATATTGTATTATTTAACCGTTGTTCCACTGTATTTAAAGGTATTTTGTTACACTCTAAGAAATTTCAGCAATATTTTGAGAGATGACCGTAAAAATATATGGCCAGATCCCTTATTTCAGAAAAATGCACAGTTCACTTTAAGAAATTTTAGTAAAATTCGGATTTGTCCTTTAAATTATACGACCAGCTACCTTCTTTGAGGAAAAAGGCCTGTTCCCGTATTTGTAACAAATTTCTGAAGAATCCAGAGTGATGACTATTTATAAAAGGCCACTTCCCTTGTTCGAGAAGAAAATCATTACAGAGTTATGAACATGGTTTTAATTTTAAGGTAAGCGACAGGAACACTTTTTCCCGGTCCCTGACCTTAAATTAATAAGCAATTTTTTACGGTGTACACATTAATTGTAACAGAGCACTGTAAAATTCGGAGTGTTGACCGTTTATTAAAGGTCACTACTCTTCTTTGAAAAAAAGTCGTGATAATTTTATAGGCATAACTTTATGGTTAGTGACTTGATGGTTAGTGACTTGAAATCTTTTTAACGGACACTCACCAGGAAAAAAAGTTAAAATGTTTTACAGTGTACTAAACAATTTTTCTGAATCTCTTCTATGTTCTAAATGTAATACAAACTGATCTTTTAAGCAATGGCTTTTTAACTTGCGGTCATCTCGATTGGATGAGCAACGTGGCGGCCTACAGACAAATTTCCACTTTAAACAGCCAAAACCTTTTATATCTTGCTAAAGACCAGCTCACCAATATTTCGTTAACATTTAATAATTTTAAAATCCCGCATTTTAAAATGTTTTTTGATATTCACTCTTAAATTAATATTTTTTGTGATGTCGTTATCCCTTTCCGACCCAGGCCGTACGATCGTGCGGGTTAGACATCCATGATATCCACTTACATTTTTGCATCTGGATTAGTCGTTGGTAACAAAATCAGTAAATGAGCGATCGAGCTAAGAACGCAATGTTTTAAGGTAAAAATGTTTCGGGTCGGAAAAGGTTAAATCCCTTATTCTTACCATTTTTGAAATAGTTTCTAAAATTACAATTTTTTAAACAATTGCATGTTGTTTTTAATACTTGGCTCAATCCTAAATTGTACGTGGAACACAACGTAATAAAAATCTGTTCGAAAATTTACTTTTAAAATGATAAAATTGGCGATTGCACAAAGAGAAATGGAAAATATCCAAGTGCATTTTTTTTCCCTTAGTGTATGCAGTTACATCCACATACATCTAATTTATGTACTAAATTTCTAGTCCCCGTATGATCGCATAATGATTCAAAAATATTCTGAAGGCCTGGGAATTAAAAAAATAGCATTACTCCTACCTTTATAAAAAGAAATCGTGTTTTGTGCGGATTCAAATATAATATTTTAATTTCATTTAATTAAAATATAATATTTTTTGTTGAACGAAGTGTAACTATGTAAAGTGCATTTAAACGAAATGTTGACAATTGACCGTAATAGCAGCGTATACTTTTGTGTTTTCCTGTACACGAACCACAAATACGATACACACAAAAATCTAATGCAGCTAATTCCATAGAAATCATAAATATTCTCATCAAAATTTTAAGACGATTAAATTATTACATAATGTATGCTAATTGTTTCGCGCAGCCCTGTAAATGAATTAATGAGTTTTTGCGCACCTTTCTCTACAGAAACTAAGGTTTTGAGCATCTTAATAATGTACAGTCGATAAAAAAATCCACTCTCCGACTAATTTCACCGTAAATTATCGTGAAAGCATGCGACGGGTGTCTATCGATTTGTAATGAAGTCTTGTTATTAGTGCAATAGTTAAATTTTGCTTACAAGGGCGTCTACATAATAAAATTGAACTCAACTTGTTTTTTCGAATGATAACACCTACTTTTAATTGCATATTCGAATTTCTGACATTAAGAGTGTTAGGAAAAAGGCATGGTTTATATACTTTAAATTAACTCTTGATAGAGTTACAATCGAAAATGTAAGAGGGATAAATTCCTATATTTAAAACAATTAAATTAAGAAATCAGACAGAAAAGTAATATGTCCATTCAGATAATAAGTGAAAAAGGGAGTATGAAATTTTAATATAAAATAAAATAATGCTAATTAGAAATTATGTGTGCGTCTAAATTTACTTGAATAACGTTATACACGGCACAAATGATAAAGAGTGATAGCCTCAAAAAAGCAATAAAAATTTAAATATCACTGTAACTCTCGAAAACTAATGACAGAAATGAGGTGCAAATATGGTTTATGATGCCCATTCTATTCGTGCAAAATTTAATATAGATCATAACCTTATTTTTTTGAAATATGAATTTATTAGTATTTTTTTGTAATTCAAAATATGTTTTTAATCAGAAATATGCGTGGAATCTATTTGGGTCACAGCATTTCAGTGCATAAAAAATTAAATTTGAGTGTAATAATTATTCGAGAAATTGGGAATTAATGTTTTTTTTTTTTTTTTTTTTTTTTTACATTTATTTAACATTAGCATTCCCAGTTTGAAAAATTATAACTCTAGGGAAATTTGAGAGAAGGTGTATAAACTGTACCCTTTTTTGTGTTCATTTAATCAAATATCTCCTCAAAAATGGGGATTGATATAGCAAAAAAAAAAAAAAAAAAAATGTTGTTGCCAGTTTTAATATGTAGACAATCTTTTAAGAAAAAACTAGTTATACCGTTATAAACTAGATGTTATTACTAATCGATTGGTACCAGCCACATATTTATAGGACGGTTTGCAACGAAATTATTTAGATATGTCTTTTTTTTTTTTTTTTCTTTACAGACTGTACATTAACTTTTTCATCTTAAATGCAGTATAACCACGTTAAAATTAGTTGAAACGAAATTATGTTCATAGGACGTAATAATAAGAAATAATTTGGCGTGTCCGTATACGAACCGCACATAATTTACTCACACAAATATATACAACTAAGATTGTAAGGATTTTGAATATGTATACCAATCCCTTAGTCAATAGGGTGATTTTCACAGACGTTATTGCAGTATCCGCAAATTTTATTAATACGCCGTACACTGTTAAAAATTTCAGTTCAAGGTTGAACCAAATGTTGGTAATACAAAAGCTTCATTTTGCTAGATTGAATCAAAACATGGTACATTTTTGCTGCCACCATGCGATGGTGAAACCTTCTATTATGATTTAGCGTTTCTTGTTTAAAAAAAGCACCAAATTAAGGTAACAAATTTCTCCGTCTTATGGATGTAACGATTGAAGTACCAAGCCTTGGTTTAGTAAAGCACCAAATAATGGTAAAAGGTTTCACCATCGCATGGTGGCAGCAAAAATGTACCATGTTTTGGTTCAACCTAGGAGAAAATTTTTAACAGTGTACAATAACATTCTTTAGGATGTATCTGTACACAAATCAGTTGTTTTCTTCTATAATTTCAAATACAGAACTTGTAATAGTGAACTTGATTAACATATATCATTTTACAGGAATTTGGAAAATATTTATGAAAACAAGAGGTGGCCAGACGGACAATAAGATAGAAAGACAATTATACGGACAGAAAAATAAATAGTTACACTAATGCAAATTATATTCACTTCTATGCATTGTTAGAAAGCGTTAATATGCTTTATAAAAACGAAAATGATATTGCAGGAGTTTTAAATTATAGTCTTTAATGTATTTGAATATTTTTGCGGGGATTTTTAAATCTCAATGCTAATTATACTATATACCATAGATAACATATCTTTGTATATAATAATAAATGTCAATTTCATGTGCTTCGTGCAAAATAAAGGTATTAAAATATGGTTTATAGAAATAACTCTCATAGAATGAAATGCTTTGTATTTCTTTGGGGTGTGCCTGTGCACAAACCAATGGTGGTATTTAGCCTATTTTTAATAGGGAACATCCCATAAAAAAATTCAAATATTTCCATAAACATTTCCAAGAATCAACACAGAAACTGAAATCCCAAACAACTTATAACTTTGTTTCAAATTGTTAAAAAAGAAGAAAGAAATTCCTTACCTTATATAGACTTCAAATAAAAGACCTAAATATAACAGACTGGCTGAGATATACTCTGGAAATTCTGAATTTAAATCCTCATGAAAGAACAAAGTAAAGAAATTTGATCTAAAGAAAAGAGTTTCCATGTTTAAATGTTTAACTACCATGTGAGTCGATGTTTGAGAAAAGTATATATTACTTGTTTATGATATATTAATGTGAACGTTAGAGTAACCATCGGTTGTTCTAGGGACAATAAGGTTGTACAGAACCCGTTAATAATTTACTGGATATTCTGTAGACAATAGAATTGGATAAAACTTTTTAAATTTTTAAAGCACATTCTGTGAATAGTTGGCATATTATACGCCAATTTTCTAAAAATGCATTTATAAGGGAATATGAGAAGCAATATAGAATTTCCGGAAGATAGTTGTAGTTTTTTGGGCAACAATACATGTAATTGATCATATAGTGAAAAATAATCGTGTTGGTTCTCTTTGTAAATACTATTCACAACACATTGTGAAATTTATACTTTACTTTAAGCATTCAGGCTGAGTGATTAATCTTTAAAAATAATTTAAATATTTTCTCTGCCATTTTTTCCAGAATAATTGCTGTTTTGAGATTTTTTTTCTTTTTTTCATTTTCTATTAATTATTTTCACCTCGGTTGGTTGATTGGGTTTTACGTCGCACCAGTGTTTCACAATGGGCAATTGGTGATAATCTGGGACTCACCCCTGGATGTGGTCCGGAGACATGCCATCGCTATTTTGACCCTACACGGAGAGATTATTTTCACTTCGAATAATTTAATACTTTACTAATCTGCGACTGTTAAGTGATATATTCACTTTTTTTTTTACTTATAAATTTTATTTCTGAATATACATTTAATTGTATGAGACGTCCTGCTATTCACTTTACCAAAAATTTTAAAATTTATCATCAATGTACTTTTTTAGAGAAAAAATGACTAAAAACTTCTAAGAAATTACTCATAAAAACAATAAACAAAATTTTCTTACTCAGAAATTAATCGAGCGTAAAACATGTAGAGCGAATTGCATAGGTTTTTTTAATTATAAATTCTAAATTGCTAATTCTAATTTAATATCAGAAGATGAAAAAACAATTATTTTATTATTATTATTATTATTATTACCTGTAATAATGGGTCTCCTTTCAAAGTAGAGCGAAATTCTTTGTCTCGCTAGAAATCGCAACTTGGCCTTTAACATAAAACATCAGTACTTTAATACTGATTTAAATCGGTTGATCTTTGAACTATTCTGTTTGCTCAATTAAATGTTTGAAAATTTCATCTAGTCTTCAAATGTCAATACAAACCTATAAAATGCTGAAAGCATTAGTTTACATAGCATTTAAATCATCTCAATATCTGTTAAAATAAAATATACGTCCTTTTTTTTTTTTTTTTTTTTTTTTTTTTTTGTTGTTGTTGTTGATGTTGATTTATATGTAATATATATATATATATAATATATATACTCTGAGGTTTTTATTTTATTACAAAAATACAAGAACATCGATTTCTTTACTGAATCATAATATTTTTCAGCAAATATTTTTGCAAGATATATATTTAACGTAAGTAATGCGTAAAATATTATTTGCATTTTTTTGCCATTACATCTTTAGATTGATGAAATTGAATTTTTACGATTTATTACATTTTGGAAGGTTTTTTTTTTTTTTTTTTTTTTTTTTTTTGTAAAGAAGGGTAAATTCTATAAGACCTTAATCGAATACTCAGTAATAAATATCGTTTTAGAAAGCTTTGATATTTTTATTATTACATTTGTATATAACTTTTTGAGTTGTAGTGGAACTATTTTAGTCTTGAAGGTGTTTTAATGTGTGTTTAGTTTATATCACTTACTTTTAAAGAAACATGAAATTTGTGGGATGACAGATTGAATATTCGAGTTTGAAATTTTTATAGTATGGAAAATTTACTTTTCTTTTTTCGAATATATGTTATTTAAAGGAGATATTGTAATCATAAAAATTTCAACTGAGAGATTTTGGTGTATCTACATGTTTAAGGTTTCCTGGATTTTTTTTTTCTTTTTAAAAAATGATGTGTGTGTGTGTGTGTGTGTGTAGACGTGTATGTGTGTGCGTGAACATGATAGTGTCCGAACGCTTTATTTGATTGAGTTTAAAGCGAGATGTTGTAAATCACCCCATCATACGCATTGCACATATTTTGATGGATGTAGAAATTATAGCGCTTTCCTAGGGATAAAAAAAAAAAAAAAAAAAAATCAAAAACCATATGGTTTGCATAGTTTATTAGTACTCTCTGAATGTACATACTCGTTTTATCATTAACCTTCAGCGTACTTTGCCTACTTGATCACACAAAACACACATTAGGGCTGAAAGAGAGACAGATAGATTAATTGTATTCATAATCACTCTTAAACATTGTGGGATAATCTTAAAAACGCATAAAACAAATGGAAAATCAATTCCACCAATTTATAATTTTAGCCCTTAAATTTTAGCTGAATATTATAGTATCTCCCAGTAAATTTTAACGCTAAATGCAACATGTTCTAATAGAAACCCCCTTTTTTAGGCATATGAATAACAAAAGTCCATTTCAATATAATTTGCTTAAAAAAAAGATATTCAAATTTGGATTGTAGAAATACCTCTGATAGAACGCAATGCTTTAAAATATTTTGGTTGTTCTTGTACACACTAATGCTAGAATTTAGTTTATTTTAAATACGAAACATTCCAAAATGAATTTAAATAACCTGTATCAATTTAAAGGAATTTTATGAATATTTATAGGAGTTAGAGCGCGAATAGAGAAACGGGCAAACAATGGAGAAGCCAAAATTATAAACAAGTTTCAACTTTATTGGAATGTGTTAAAAATCTTTATGATTACGGCCTATGGTCTCCAACTACTTGAAATGCGCTTACGTATAAACTTTACATTCAATTGTGATAAAATTATGTCTGAATGTTATAAGTCATTGCGGAAAGAAATATATAAGCTTGTATCAGTGTACAACTTCAAGTTTTTTTTTTCCAAGGATAGGAAATAAAATATTTATTTATTGAAGTCTTCGAACTTAGAATAATTGAACTTCGTTTAAAAAGGTTATATTGTTTAAAACATAAAGAAAAATTATATATGTTACATTGTTAAAATAATAATAATGATACTGGAAATGATGTGTCCAATACATACAATTATTTTACAGGGAAATGTAACATTATTTAAATGTACGACGTCATATTTGCGCTAAATATGTGAAGGTTAATAAATTATTTAAAAGAGACTAAAACGTATATATGTTTTTGTATGTTAAACCATGAAATTGATTGCTTAAAAAATATTTTTTACTTTCTTTTATATTCAAAAGAAGAAAGTATTGGATTCGTAAAAATTTTCGACCTCGGGTTTTTGATAGATTTACACGTTTTGAGAGCTGTAGAACACGATTTGACCATTTTTAGAAAATGTCTGTCTGTCCGTCTATCTGTCTGTCTGTCTGTCTGTCAGTCTATCTTTGTGTGTGTGTGACAAAATTTTGTGGCAACTGTATCTCAGGAACTACTGCACAGAATTTCATACAAATTGGTATGTAGTTGCACCTTGACATAAATTAGTGCCTATCAACTTTTGGTAAAAATTGTCGTACTGGTTGCGTTGCCATCCTGCTTTTTCTAAATTTTTAACATAGGACAAAATTTTGTATAAATGTGCATAAAGAGAATTATTTTTTAGTAATCATTATGAAATTTGCAAGAATTATTTATAATAGAGATAGTCAACTGGGAAAATTTTTTTGCATGTGTAGAAGCCTCGCTCCCCCCCCCCCCTCGAGGGGAGTAAATTTTCATGATGGGTATCTTTCGAAAGGCCTCGTCAGTAACTTTAAAATGAATGGTTGAACTATAAATCTGTGATAATACAAAACAAAGTTATCGATTTTTTTTACTTTTAACTAAAAAAAACTTAAGAAGAAAATCGTTTTTTTTTTTTTTTTTTTTTAACGAAATTTAACTAAACTTGGTATTTAGTTGGCCTCTGTCATAAACTGGTGCTGATTAGATTTGGGGATCAATCGCTCAACAGGTGGCGCTGTGATTGAATTTTTCTAAATTTTTAACATGTTAGTATAGGACAAAACTTCGTATAAATGTACATAATGAGAGTTATTCTTAACCTGTGATTGTAAAATTAATATGAGTTATTGATAATAGTAGTAGTTAATTAGGAAAAAAAATTGTGCATGTGGGGGGGGGGGGTAAAATTTCAAGATGGTTATCTTTCGAAAGTTCTTGTCAATACCTTTAAAACGAATGGTTGAACTATTTTTTACAGAATTATTCGATGACTCAAAATCTTTTTATTGCTTGATAACTACTTATTATCGATTTACCTAATGTATATTTTTAAATAATTATGATTTTTTTTTATTTTTTTAATAACAAATCTGCTAAGACCTATGTAACACAAAAGCTATTTATTTATTTTTTGTTTATTATGCTTATTTTAATTTTCTTTCTTTCCTTTTCAATTATGTGCGGATAGTATTTTATTGTTAGGTATTATTATTATTAGTAGTAGTAGCAAACCCGTACAAAATATTCGCACTTTATTTCTTTTCTTATTTACCTTTAAAATTTGAAACTCATAAATGTTATAACAATTTCACCATCTAATTAAAATTCTAATTTTCCAGAAGCCAAATTATTGTTAAAAACAAATTAATATTGCAAAATATTGAAAACAAAATCATTCAAAGAATGGTTTCCAATTCATACTTCCACGGGCAGTACAGTTTTAATATAGGACTTTTAAATTTTTGTCGTCATGTTGGCTATGACTTTTTATTAATTTTGATATATATATATATATATATATATATATATACATATATATACATACATATATACATATATACATACATATATATATATATATATATATATATATATATATATATATATATATATGTATGTTTCAAAATAAATAAATAAAATAAAATAAAACTATTTCCTATTTTTATTATATTTTTTATGATTGTGTTTTTTAGTCAATTAATGACACAAAAGTTCATATTCTGTATATGTCTTTAAAATATTGCTAGGTTTAAAATGACGCTTGCAAAGATTCTGAAGAAACAACTGTTAGAAATATATTTTTTCCTGAAATAATCTCATCAGACCACTGTCGTCATTTTTTCTTGTTATTTCATTGAACTAAGACAACGTGCTTAAATAATGTGCATGTATAAGTATTATTTTTTTTATCCTCGCCGTATTGTATCGATTCGACAAATAAAATTGAAACTGGTTCACGTTAGAAAAATATTATATAGATTATTGAAATAACTGAAATTGAAATAATTTCATAAGATCATCATCATTAGAAAGCTTTTTTGATTTTGAATCGAACAGTGGAATACAGAAATTTCTACCGCCAGATGGCGCTGTAATATTTTTAAATTTCAATATTTCAATTTCTAATTATGATTAAATTATTTTTAATACATCAATCGAAAGATATTTCAAAGTTCTTTTACATAGTCGAAAGTTTTCACCAGATTTACATGTTTTGAGGTGTCTTGAATCAGTTTTCTTTTGTATCTCAGCTACTAATTAAAATAATTTCATAAGTAATACATCATTAGAAAGCTTTGTTGAATTGGAATCGAACAGTAGATTACAGAAATTTCTATCGCCAGCTGGGGCTGTAATATTTTAAAATTTCAATATTTCAATTTCTAATTATGATTAAATTATTTTTAATACATCATTCGAAAGATATTTTAAAGTTCTTTTATATTATCGAAAGTTTTCACCAGATTTACACGTTTTGAGGCGTCCTGATTAGGTTTTCTTTTGCATCTCAGCTTATTGAGTTAGACCGTTCAAAATTGCTATATGTAGGATAATTACGCGGGGCTGAAAGCGTGAGGAAGAAATAGGCGTGCACCACGCGCGTATCCCCTAACTTGTGCGAGCGCAGCGTGCACAGGACTGTGCTGCCGAAGACAGTGGGGACCCTGTCACACTTTTTAACTGATGAAAAATGATTTTTTTCTTTTATTTTCTTAAGAATAAAAATTTTACTTGAGAAGGAATATGTGCACGCAGCGCGCGTACACCTTCACACGTCCGTGCACAGCGCTCAAGGGTCTGCGCTTCCGGAGGCAATGGGGACCCGGTGGGAGCTTTTACCCGATCAGATTTTTTTTTTTTTTTTTTTTTTTTTTTTTTAGGAGGCACGAAGGTTCAGGGAAGGAATACGCGCGCGCAGCGCGGGTATCCCTTTAAGTTGTGCGCGCGCAGCGTGCACAGGACTGCGTTGCCGAAGGCAGTGGGGACGAGGGCCGACATTTTACCCGATCAGAAATGATTTTTTTTTTTCAAAATTTTTTCTTAAGACTAAATGTTACTGTTAGTTTTTCATTAATTATAGTGATGCATTTGAAAATACTGACCCGAAAGCTGGCGAAGCTCGTTAGTAAAGGTATTAAAATATGTTTTATTAAATTCCCATAACCATAAGAAATCGTAAATATTTTGCGAGTTCTCCGACAGAAACTAGATATACCATGTACAGAATTTTTAGCAGAAAATATGACAGTGAGATTTACAAATTAAATCTGTTTTCAAGATATTCTGATTATATATATATATATATATATATATATATATATATATATATATGGAGATTTGAGACTAAAACGGACTAAGACGGACAGACAAATAGAAGATTTAAAGTAAGAATCGCTGCACATCTTTATTGGAAAGCCTTAAATAAAGGCATAAATGAAAGTGCACTTACAACAGTTTTCTGTCATATTTCTTAATGTATCTGAATAATTGTGTGTGGCACTGTAAATCAATCATTTATGGTAATCATGTCATATACTTTCGATAATGTTATTTTATGAATACGGCGATTTATATGTGTATATTTCATAATGTTTATTACATTATGTATAAAGGTCTTAAAATATGTTTTATAGATTCCCCTATCATAAAAAGTAACGCATTCGATTTTTCTTGGGTGTCCCGTCCCCTGACTATTCACGTTATTAGTACCCTTTCAAAAAGGTAACATGCCATATAAAACTTAAAAATCATATACTAATTATAAAAACGTAATATATAAACCATATCAGCATTTTAAGAATACCAATGGGAAGTAAACCGCGAACAAGCAGATAAACGCGTAGACGTATCAAGTATAAATAATTTTTAACTTTTGAAAAAGTATTCAAAATAGAAAATACAACAAATGCCATTAATTTTTTAACTGGAGATAAAAAAAAAAATCTCAGGTGTAGCATTTAAAGTGTTAATTACTAGAAACTTTTCATATTTATATATTATGTTTTACTTTCTACCAGAAGACATGTAGATTATTCTTTCCATAAGTTCATTCAAATCAAAAATCTTAGAAAGAAAACAACGAAATAATATGGAGATAACGGCAAAGAAAATTTCTAAATTCTTTCGCCGCAATAATAGGAGTTACACTAAACCTCCCATGTTCTTCAAGTCTGTTAAAACTTGAAACTAGATATTTTCGAATTTTATCAAAAAAAAAAAAAAAAAAAAACATTTAAATCTTGAGGAAGCACTAAATTAAAGAAAAAAAAACATTAAAGATTAAATATATTTTTTTTTTGTTTGAAGCTTCATTCCGTTACCTTCCCTCCTGAAAGGTACCTACCTATGTTTGTACAACAGAAATTCATTGCAGAGGGAAGATATATTTTATGTTCTATATTTACTTTCATTCATATTTTTTTCTTAATTTGTATTTCTTTAACATTGATCAAGACATTTTTTTTTTTAACAGCACTATGATTTAACATCCTTTCGAATTATTTGTTAACCTTATTATAGCAGCAGATTCGCAATTTATCTTACTGTTTTTATTTTATTCTTACAATTTAAAAAATTTAATTTTAAACAATGTAGAAAAAGAAATAATAATACATACTCTTTTTGTTATGCGCGATGGTATAAAATATATATTCCTTTTTATTTGGATGAACTGTTTTTTTAAATATATTTATTTTTATTTGGTTGCATATCTTTACGAAAAGTAATTTCGAACGGAAAACAATTTTATAAATTCTTTTTGTCTCATAAATGTTACATGCATACAAATTGCGAATCTAATTGTTGTTTGACAGATAATAATTTATTTTAAAATTTGTATGTACAATACAGAGGATGTCCCATAAATAGCGACCAGACTCTGCACAGCTACATTCCTCGTTGAGAGTACATAAAAAATGCCCAAAGAACTGTACCTATACTATTCATAGTTTAGGAGAAAAATACGAAAATTAAAGTATGACGTCACAGCCAGTGCAAGGGGAAAACGCCGTACTGGACAGATCAACAGCAGTATTTGCATATCTTTGATATGCACGGTGGACACTTTGGACATCTGCCTTTATAAATATTTGCAAATACTGCTGTTCTTGTGTCAAATAAAGTGTTTTTTTCCTTGCACCGGCTGTGACGTCATGCTTTGATTTTCATATTTTTCCGTAAACTATGGATCGTACAGGTACAATTCTTTGGGCATTTCTTATGTACTCCCAACGAGGAATCTGGCTGTGCAGAGTTCGTGTGCTGTTTATGGGACACCCTGTACATCGACATCTCCGTTTGTAACTTTTATATAATTATTAAGAGAAACATAATGTATTGATGTTCGTTATAATTCCATTTTCAAAGTAAACTGAATTTATTATAAGGATTTTTCATACAAAATGTTTAAAAAAGACATTTTAAATAATTTAATATTTAATATATAATATTTAATAATTACATTTATTATATATATAAAGGGGGATTGGAGTACGGTTTGTGTGTGATTACTTATAATAACGACCTAAGCCTGGTAAAATGATTTCTGTGGGGGTCTTTCTAAATGATACTGATCTGTATTCATGTTGGTTTTGGTGTGAAACATGAAAAATTCCAAATATGTAGAAGGAAAGAGATCGTGAATCGAAAATTGCTCTTCACTTCTACCGATTTTAAAAGCAGAACCTTCCGTATAGTGGTGCTTATACATACAGGTACACTTTCAAAATATAATCTAATGTATATGTATATATATATATATATATATGTATATATATATCGCTATCTAAACAACCGGCTGATCACAGAACTACAGAAATTTGCATGCACGACCATATTGTTCACGTCTGATGCACTTTCGAAATTTTGAGTATTTTTTTTTTATTATTATTATTATTAGTTAATATCTACAATTTCTGAAATGATCGGTTCTAGAGATAGAAACGTAAAAGCAAAACAATTTTCTGTGGTCCGATAGCTGAATTAGTTAGAACACAAGACTAATAACGTTAACGTATTTTGTTCGATTCTCAGAGCGCCAACGTGCTTTTGTTTTGTAAATAATTAAAGGAAAATGTATCAACTGAAAAAACAAAATATACCAGTGTCATCACAGTAATTGAATATATAAATTTTTATTTGGATTATTTTTTTTTAATTATTATTTAATTGTTTTATCTGAAGAGTTTGTCTGGTGCAATCGCCTGTTATGTTAGAGTTAAGATGATAATCTGTCCAAAAAATCTGATGTGGGCACCGCATGACTTCTTTATACACTTTTAGAAATATACATAATGTTAAAAAACATTGACATTGAACCCGAAACAGTTGGCTAAAAATATTTAAAAAAAAAAAATGATTTATCACCGTATTCTGAGCGTTTCTGAAAGTTAGCTAAAAACCGATTGCAAGATTTGTACTGGTAACGCTGACGAAGGCAGCAGGGACCCCCAAAAATTGGCTAAAAGTATTAAAAAAAGGCATTTTCACCGTGTTCTGAACTACTCTGAAAGTTTCAAATGTCTACCTAGTCAAGAAGTTAGTTAAATAAATTTTTTGTTGGACCATATAAACGCTGCCGAAGGCAGCAGGGAACTGAAACAGTTAGCTCAAAGTATTAAAAAGATGCATATTCACCGTGTTCTGAACTATTCTGAAAGTTTCAAATGTCTAGCTAGTCGGGAAGTTAGTTAAATAAATTTTCTGTTGAACCATGAAAACGCTGCCGAAGGCAGCAGTGACCCGAAACAATTGGCCAAAAATATTTTTAAAATGCATTGTCACCGTGTTCTGAGCTTTTCCGGAAGTTTTAAATGTCTAGCTAGTCGGGAAGTTAGTTAAAAATCGATTCCAAGATTGGAATTGGTAACGCTGGCGAAGGCAGCAGGGACCCTACACAGTTGGCTAAAAGTATTTAAAAAATGCATTTTCACCGTGTTCTGATCTAGTCTTAAAGTTTCAAATGTCTAGCTAGTCGGGAAGTTAGTTAAATAAATTTTCTGTTGAATCGCATAAACTTTGCTGAAGGCAGCAGGTATCGGAAACAGTTGGCTAAAAATACTTTAAAAATGCATTGTCAACGTGTTCTGAGCTTTTCTGAATGTCTCAAATGTCTAGCTAGTCGGAAAGTCAGTTAAATTGCAAGATTTGTCTAAAACATTTTTCAGTTATTACCGTTTTTTGATACATTATGGCCAAAACCTATGTATTTTTGTCATTATGAACCTAATTTTCCTAAATATCTCCAAAACGGAAAATCATAGCAAGTCCAAAAAGAGAGGTGCACAACTAGATGTTATAACAAACTTATGTACCAATTCGCAACTTTCTACGTCCAACCGTTTTTGAGTTATGCGACACACACACACACACACACACATACAGACGTCATCGAGTAAAATCGTGTGAAATCCCTTACATCTCTAAATCAAGAGCTCGTGTTAAGACGACACTTGCAGGTGTGCAACTAGACATCATGACAGTCACACGTATAAATTGGCAACATTCAGCGATCATTCGTTTTCGAGCAATGTGAAATACAAAATCCATTTCGCAAATCGGGATTACTATACTTCCATATACTTTCTATAAGAAGGTAAAAATGTTTGTCCTTAACATGGAATTCTTGATTAATATCAGTGTCACTTATCGTCTAATTAGAATCTAAAAATAAATATCCGGTTAAAGTGCAAATCCAAGCAATGTGTACCAAAAGCGAGCTTCTAAGTCATTTAAATGGATGTCTTTTTATTTATAAAGTAATTTAAAATATAATGGTAAAGGTTTTATTTATTTTTTATTTATTTATTTATCTATTGAGAATTCCTTAAAACATAGTCACTAGCGAAACAGTCAAAGCCTGCTAGTTTACAAATATAAAACTTAATTAAAACTTTACAAATATAAACTTTACAGATATAAACTTATTAAACTAAAAATAATAGATGTTTATATAAACAGAAATTTACATTAAAGGGAGGTTTAGCTGTCAGATATAATGTATTTGAATAATTTCTAATTTCCCGTAAAAGTACTGTTTGTCTGATCTAAAAAAAAAAAAAAATTGAAATAACATTATTATATAACACCGATTTGGTATACCGCATAATGACTTATTACTAATATTTGTTTTTGGACTATAAAAACAACAGGTACACGAACGTATGAACAAAAAGACCTAAACTCAAAAAACCATTATTTCGTATTTAGGGAAATTTAAAACGTATAACAATAATAAAAACACAATTTGGAAATTCGAGCCCAAAAAGATATTTTTTATGCCACATATGAAGAAGAGACAATAATTATTCCTTATTTTAAAACAAATTAATAACATTTTATGGCTTGTTACTTTTTTTTTTTTTTTTTTTTTTTTTTTTAAGTTTTCTATAGAATAAAAATTAAATTCTTCTTCATCATTAAATTTTTCCTTACATTTTTTGATAGATAAAAATATTTCTATCGTTACGAGAAAAAAAAAAAAAAATATATATATATATATGTATATATATATATATATATATATATTATTTTTAAAACCTTTTTATCTTTCATTCGTTATAGAATTTCCGTCCTCTTCACATTAAATAAAAGGATACGAGATACCCGCGTGAAAAATGATCTTCCCTGATTAATATTTAGCATCCAATTTGTTTAGTGGAGTTTGGTACAAATAGTTTAAATGCTTTTCCCTTAATTTGTATTTAGATATTAATAAACAGAACTATTCAGCGTTTACTTTAAAATTTTAATAGAATTTTACTGCAAAATGGAAAAAAAAAATTGGGAAAACATTTTACACTAGGACTAATAAAAACATAATATTTATTGGATTAATATTTTTTTAACCTTGATTTCATATTAAATCATTATTTAAAAAAACATATAGTTCTCTCATACGTAAAGGTTTTACACTATAGTCTGAATCTTTTAAAATAAAACATTTCTACAAATCTTTTAATCAGAAGAAGAAGCATATTGTATTCCATAATTAATTTTTAGTTATTATTCTCTTCGGATGTAAAATTTTATGCAACATAATTTTTTCCCTAGAAAATACCGTGAAAATGCTACCACAAAAAAGAAAGAAAAAAAAACATTTAGAGCATTTTGCAGTTTTTTAATTGAATATAACTTATATATATATATATAAGAGACTGCGTATTATTCAATGGAAGAAAACACTATAAATAATTGATCATGTTTATTATATAATAAAACGTGGTGATTAATTGATCCTACAACTGTAAACGGGCAAACATCATTGTCCTCAAGTTAAATTGATCTTTATACATTATATTTCCAAAATGACTTCTACTTGCCTATTTAGTACTCATGCCAGTATAAATTACTTAACATCCGTTTATATGATATTTTTAAAAAGAGTTATACCATCATTTTTATCATAACAATTACATATTTTAAATCACAACAGGATTCAAGAAATTATAGACTACATCGTAATAATTAAATTCGAATTTTAATATCATGTGTCTTTTTATCCATTTACTTTTTTTTTTTTCCCTGAAAACATAGCAGGATTTCACATGCCTATTTTATAGTTATTATTTTCCCGTACGCATTAAAAAATCGCATGACACTAAAAAAACCAAACAAATAATATTAATAAATAAATAAAATATAATAAATAAATAAATAAATAAATAAATAAATATAGCTCAATACCTTCTGGAAAAGATCTTGTAATTTATGCTTTGTTCTATATTCTATATTATTCTAAAAAAAATTTAATGACATCGTCTTTACAAATGTGTGTATGATTTATGAAATTTCAATTTATTATTTTAATGAATGAACAAATCGACGGAAAAAGATACCGCTGTCGATATGTATTGTTTGTAGACTATATCCTTATCTTGAATATAAATAATAAGTGTCCAGTTGAAAGGTGTTTCTTTTTCCAATCTTTTTGTTAAACTATATCACTTTTTATGTTAATATGTGGTGATTTATTGTCACCCATTAATCAACAATAGATATCGCAATTATTTTTAATTCTTTTTATTTTGAGAAAATAGAAAAAGTCTGATTTTATCAATATATATATATATATATATATATATATATATATATATATATATATATATATACGAGTATATGAATGATTTGTTTCATTTTTCGGTTACATATAATTCCATTTCTTCTTTCTTTCGCAAATACTAGTTATTCAGATATTCCTACATAGAATCAAAATCTGTTCTACAAATATTTTAAGATATACGTTTACCATAAATAGAGCGTAACGTATGATTTGCATTTTTATGCCATAACATTTTTCGAATCATAAAATTGAATTTTCATGATTTATCACTTCCGAAACGCATTAAAACATATGTAAATAAATACCTTTACCTTTTTCTTTTAAAAAGGAAAATAAAAATTACTAAAGATATTATCAAATTTCCTTAAATATTCTTATTATATATGGAAAAATATCGTTTTACAATTTTTTGATATTTTATATTATTACATAAAATTACATTTATTAAATAAAGTATAGGATTTATATCAAATTTTTTTTCTTAGAGTATTTAAATGAATTTTTAGTTTATAACTATTTAATTTCACACACAGAAAGAAGGAAGAATATGACAAAATACGCGTGTTTTCCAGTTTTAAAAGTTCGCTAGCACCATAAAATTATATTATTTTCAATTTTTATTATGAATAAAGATCAAACTTGATCGGTGTTACTGAAATAGATTTGAAAATTTTAATGTGATTAAGTATTCTATGCTATTATTATTATTGACCGATTATATAATATGTATAATATCTTTCATTAATTTTAAATTTCAAAGAATAATATTTATATATGTATTACTAAATAATTAAAAATATAATTATAGATAACTACATTTACTCATAGTTCATAAAATAACAATGGTGATTTTATTTATAACTTCGACGATTACGCATTACAAACACACACACACACACAGACACATATATATATATATATGATACTAATCTAATTTTAGCATTATTGAAATGTTCCCAGCTCAAAATTTCAACCCGAGTGTGTTTGGCGTAACGTAGGCATGGTTTAACAACTCGCTAACGCTGTTAACGTCTAACTGAGAATACTAAAGAAGTACTTATCTGCAGTGTGTCTTTATTTGCAAATCAGATGTCTATCTGTATCTTTCAAGGAAGAATTAGTTAATGCCAGATGTCATGCGAAATGACAGAGTTTTTCAGCGTTAGCAAGTTTTGCCAAAACTTACCAGTTTTCTCATTTAGTAACGATTGGGATAGTAACAACCCCATGGTGTACAGATGTTGATCAATGAGACCCATAATGTTGTACTGTCCAACATTGACCAGAGAAGAGACCAAAAAGGACATTTTTTCACAGGTGAAAGTTTTTTGTAAGCAACTATATCTATTATAATAATTTGAAATATTTTAATTTCATATTTGTTTGTGTCAACAGTGAAGAGCTGAAACTAAATAATTCATATAAATCGGCTATATAACCTTCGTAAGTTTCATTATATTAATTTTAAACTTAGGTAAAATTACAGCAATTTCCCTAATATACTTTAGCTAACGTGCGGAAGAACAATCTCCAATTCCATTAACTAAAACGGGCTGGAATGGAAATAGGAAAAACATAAAGCTATATTTCTTGAGGAGCATTTCCTTAAATATTTTTCTGGAGTATACAAATGTTACTAACGCATGCTGCATACTCAAATTATGTGCAGTTTGTTACTTTAGATGTCATGAATGCTACTCACGAAGTATATTATATTTTACGACATACTTTTGTTTATTTGGTTTGATTACTGGTTATTTTTTGATACACTCGTCATGCATAATTTAAATTATACTTTTTGAAATATTTATTTATAAATTTATGTACTCCTTGACACACACACACTAATGGAGGACTGTGATATATAAATTATTCTTTATATATATATACATATATATATATATATATATATATATATATATATATATATATTCACTTCATAATATTAAAATATGATTCACTCAAGCGTAGTATCAATTTCAGTTATTCCGCTTTATTCCGGATGTTAAGAAACAAAATATTTGAGTAGAAATGTATTCAGAGAGAATCATTGCTTTACCGATATCTTTCTTAGATCACAAAAACAAAAACTAGTATGTTGTGGCCACCACATGACTTTCTTCTATATTTTCCTGTACTATTTCACTCAGCAAAAAAAAAAAAAAAAAAAAAAAAAATATATATATATTAAAATTATTATTTAAAAAAATATATCTTTCATGATAATGCAGACGACTTCCATGTTAGAGAAGCAGTATAACACAAAATATCCAAAAAAAAGTCAATTTTATTCTCAATATTACATTAAATATACATATATATATATATATATATTTGTTAAAAATGAAAAAAAAAAATCAATAACTTTATTTTAAACTATCGTAGATGGATGGTTCAACCATTCGTTTTAAAAGTATTGGCGAACTCTTTTGAAAGATACCCGTCAAGAAAATGTACTTCCCTCGAGGGGGGACTTCTACCTGGGGGAGGGGGAGAGGCTCCTACATACGCATTTTTTTCCCAGTTGATTATCTCTATTACAAATAATTCTTTTAAATTGCATAATGATTATTAAAAAATAATTAACTTTATTCTCATTTATACAAAATTTTGTCCTATACCACCATCTTAAAAATTTAGAAAAAGCGGGATGGCAACGCAAGCTGTTGGACAATTTTTACGAAAAGTTGACAGGCACTAATTTATGTCAATGTGTAACTGCATACCAATTTGTATGAAATTCTGTACTTGAGATACAATTGCCACAAAATTTTGTGACACACACAGACACACATTTTCTAAAAAATGGTCAAATCGTACTCTACAGCTCTCAAAACTTGTAAATCCATCAAAAACCCAAGGTCGAAAATTTTTACGAATCCAATACTTTCTTCTATTGTATATAGAAGAAAGTAATAAACGCATCATACTCAAGAAAAACATTACATAAATTTATTATAAAATTAAAATAATAATAAATAGCGCAAGTGGTTTTAGACCTCCAAATAGAAATGAAGAAACTTCTCATTTTTGGCACAATTGCAGTACATTTTCCAAAACTTCTCATTTTGATAATGTTATACGTATGTTATATTTTAGTCTCTTCCTGCGGACATGCAGAGTATTCTTTTTGAAAATTTCATTAAAATAAAAAATATTTAGGAAGTGTGGGGTAAATGTAACAAACAAAATTTTCGAAGCGATCCATCGAAACATGTTTACAACCGTAAGCTTTCTTCAATTAAACACGGAGATTCTTTTAGTTGTCCCTTGCGTCATCTGGCCGCTTTTCGTAAAATATTATAAATGTAATTTAACTGAAGTTTAAAGCTATATATTTCTAAGGTGATATTATTCAAAATAAGCTAAGTTTATAAAACTTTTAGGTAAATAGATATCGTAAACTATACGGCTGTTTTGGAACTTATCATGTTCCCTCTTCAGTACATGATAAAAAGTATAAAAGTATAGAAAATCGGAGACTAAACCCCCGGAGCTTTCCAGGTAAGCATAATTCAAGCCCTGAGCCAGAAATGCAAGTTGTATAAAAGTGTCTTGGATATAAATAAAAAATTTGACACGGGTGAAAGGGGGAGGGAGGACAATTGGAAGCGCTGCACCGAAACCCTTATGAAAAGAGGGGTGTGAAGAGGAAATAGTACAAAGTGTCACTTACATATAAATAGATGCCACTGATTTAATAATAACTTCTTATACTTAAAATTTGGTAAACATACACAGTAGAAAACAAAATAACAAAATAAAATAAAACGAAATAAATAAATAAATAACATTTGCTAAAAAAAAAAAAAATATTCATTATACATACACACACACACACACACATATATATATATTCACTTATAGCTTCTGAAAATAAACACTAAACCCTTGATTATACAGGGGAATGACATATACTGAAAAACGTTTAAAGGAAAAGAAATCAAACATATATAATCAGCATTTCAAAAGTACTTTAAAACTGGATTAAACAGAAAAGAAAAAAAAGAAAAAGAAAGAAAAAGAAAAAGAAATCCAGGTAGAAGACATACAGATTTCTTCACATAAACTTTATTTTTGTAATATTTCTACTTTGCGGATGCTGATAGCTATACAATAAAAATCCATCGAAGAATGAAGACATATTGTATTTGCTATATTTACACTCCCTGATTAGGCTCGTTTGAATTATTTTTTCCTTTGTGTTTGTTTAACTCTGACGAAAATGTTTCTTTAACGTAACAAAAATTTTACTTTGTCTCGATTTCTTTTTAAATATTGTATCGTGTTCATTGCACAATCTACCTTTTAAATTTATTTTTACAACATTATTATCATTATTATTATTATTATTATTATTTTTTAAGCACTTTAGCAGATAAAATTATTTAAATATATTTTTTTAAACGTGATCAATATTTTTTGAACATAAAAAGAGAGCATAATTTACCCTTTTCTACTTGTGTATATCTATAAAATTATAATTTGAAAATCAATTAGGAAAAACCTGAATAATAATAATAATAATAATAATAAAACCTTGAAACAAAGTACAGTGTGTTTATAAAGTCTCGGATCCATTTTGATGTTTAATAACTCACAAAATAATGAAGATATAAACAAACTTATTGCATTTATTGATGGAATAACTCATATATTTTCTTTTCAGGTTTGAATAGCATTACTTTTGTAAATAACATCTGCGCGTGTGGTTAATTTAAGAAAATTTCATTTTCCAGTCTAAATATCTGTACTTTTCTAAATATCGTCTGCCTATTAATTGCATTTTTCTCTCTTTTGACTTTTTTTTACTCTTTGACTCTTTTGAAAACCCCCATGAATACTGTGAGGCACAAAGGGATTCCCCAAAGGTCAATGTGTGGTGTGGACTAATGCGCGACCGAGTCATTGGGCCTTTCTTTTTTACAGAAAAAAACGGTCTCATCAATCGTATACTTAGACATGTTGGAAAACTTCGTATTTTCACAACTACAAGAGCTTCAGCCACATGTCTTTTTGCAACAAGATGGTGCACCACCTCATTGGGGTACCATTGTTCGTAGTTCTTTGAATGACCATTTTCCAGGAAGATGGATTGGCCAAGGAGGTCCAATTCCTTGGCCACGCAGATCACCTAATATAACGCCACTGGACTTTTTCCTTTGGGGATTTGTAAAGGACAATGTATACAGGAGGAGAGTGTCGAACATTGATGACCAAAAAGTCAGAATTACAACCGCAATAGCCTCTGTGGATGCTAACATGCTTGCCGCTACCTGGCGTGAAATTGAATATCGACTTGAGATTCTCCGTGCGACGAAGGGGGTACACGCGGAAGTTCATTGACAAGGGTCATGAAACTTTTTGAGTCTATATAACCATTTATGTTATTAATTTTAATCTATCTTTAATATTTTATGCGTTATTAAACATCAAAATGAGTCCGGGACTTTATAAACACCCTGTATTTATAAACCACTGCGCAGTAAGCAATAAAAGGAAATATAATACTAAAATAAATCCAACTAATAACAAATGAAAATCAATTCCAAGACAAATTTATAAAAGAAGCTGGAATGTCAGCTTGTTCTATAAATTTCTTTTCATACGTATTTATAGTTTTGTATCTTTATATTGATGTATTATATACTTTATTTATAAATTTGATTCTTTAGATTAGTGTTTTGTATTAATTCATTTTTAATCTTGGAGTCGATGGTTCTATATATTTTTGCTTTCATCTTTGTGAAGTCAGGGGCGGAGGACGTATATTTTCACTTAAAGCACACGTTCCCTCGGAAACTTTTCATTTTCTATTCCCTACATGGAAGGATTTTATTCAATTATATCTATTATATCTATGATCTATTATCACCATTATATCTATTATCATCATAATTATATCTATGGATTTTATTTAATTATACCTATTCATAATAGTCCCCATTTCCAAATGAATTAAATATATTAGTACTATTTAAAATCAAATAAAATTTTTTTAAAGATATTTTTGTTAAAATAATATTTATATATAGTGTTGTAGTATTTGAAATGAAGTAGTCTTTTCGAAGTAAAAACTTAGGCTTGTGAGAAATGCCCACACAAAGATGTTTTTGAGAAACCTGTTCGTTTCCCCGCTAGTTTTTGAAGAAAAAATCATAAATTCTAAATAATTAACGAACGTGACCTGTGTTTGAAATCTGCACTTTCCATCTACAGTGAATGAAGACAGTAATCATTTCCCACCAGAATTTGGCAGACGGCTTCAATGTATAATTACAAAAGCTTTTCGTATGTCATCTCGTTACAACAACATAAAATACATTTTAATTTCAATTATATAAAATCTAATACAAAATTTCTGAAATATATATTTTAAATTGTTACTGTATGAATCATATTGCGTAGTTTTCGGAAAAAAACACAGCAAACTGCGAACGGCTAAGTAAAGATCAATACTGGGTTTGATAACTCTCAGCCAGGCTTTGAAATCAGAAACTTATGTTGCTTTATCGCAATATATTTATTAGATATAAAAATATTAAAAAAAAAACTCTTTTGTAAAGATTTTAAAGTGTCAAATTTTTGTGTACATTAAATTTAATTGAACTTTAATCTATTAATTTAAATAAATTTACCAAATAAACTTTTAATTGTAAACCTTTTAATACATGTGACCCTAAAACAGTATAATTACGAATAACTGACAGCTTTTTTTTTTTTCTTTTTCGTCGTTTACCTAAAGACACGACATACGATAAAAAATGAATTGTGATGATAATGCTATTAAATATTTCGGACTAATGACATCTAATCGCTGAGAATTTATATAAAAATTACATTTTTATTTTAAAACAAAAATTAATATCCTTTTATCGCACATTTCTTTTATTAAATAAAATATAAATTAAATTAAATTCTTCTTCTTCATACATTCTTTTCTGTTTTTTTTTTTTTTTTTTTTTTTTTTTTTTTTTGGATTCGTAAAAATTTTCGACCTCGGGTTTTTGATGGATTTACACGTTTTGAGAGCTGTAGAACACGATTTGACCCTTTTTAGAAAATGTCTGTCTGTCTGTCTGTCTGTCTGTCTGTCTGTCAGTCTGTGTGTGTGTGTGTGACAAAATTTTGTGGCAACTGTATCTCAGGAACTACTGCACAGAATTTCATACAAATTAGTATGTAGTTGCACCTTGACGTAAATTAGTGCCTATCAACTTTTGGTAAAAATTGTCTTACAGGTTGCGTTGCCATCCCGCTTTTTCTAAATTTTTAACATGGTGATATAGGACAAAATTTTGTATAAATGTGCATAAAGAGAATTATTTTTTAGTAATCATTATGAAATTTACAAGAATTATTTATAATAGAGGTAGTCAACTAGGGAAAAAATTTTGTATGCGTAGGAGCCTCGTGAACCCCCCTGGGGGGGAAGTCCCCCCTCGAGGGGAGTAAATTTTCAAGATGGGTATCTTTCGAAAGGTCTCGTCAATACCTTTAAAACGAATGGTTGAACTATAAATCTGTGATAATTTAAAACAAAGTTATCGATTTTTTTCACTTTTAACAAAAAAAAAACTTAGAAAAAAATCGCACTTTTTTTTTTTTTTTTTTTTTTTTTTTTAACGAAATTTAACCAAACTTGGTATTTAGTTGGTCCCCGTCATAAACTGGTGCTGATTATGTTTGGGGATCAATAGCTCAACAGGTGGCGCTGTGATAGCATTTTATCTAAATTTTTAACATGGCAGCATAGGACAGAAATTCGTATAAATGTGCATAATAAGAGTTGTTTTAAACTTGTGATTGTAAAATTAATATGAATTATTGATAATAGTAGTATGTAACTAGGAAAAAAATTTTCTGCATGGGGGGGGCATCGCTCCCCACCCCCCTAGGGGGGAAATACCCCCCCCCCAGGGGGGGTAAATTTTCACAATGGGTATCTTTCGAAAGATCAGTTTGATAATAGTAGTAGTTAACTAGGAAAAAATTTTTGTGCATGTTGGGGCATCGGTTTCCCCCCCCCGCCGGAGGGGGGGGGAAGTTCCCACCCGGGGGGGGGGCAAAGTTTCAAGATGGGTATCTTTCGAAAGGTCTCGTTAATACCTTTAAAACGAATGGTTGAACCATAAATCTGTGATAATTTAAACCAAAGTTATCGATTTTTTTTTACTTTTAACAAAACAAAACAGAAAAGAAATCGCAATTTTTATTTTTATTTTTATTTTTAACGAAATTTAACCAAACTTGGTATTTAGTTGGTCCCCGACATAAACTGGTGCTGATTATGTTTGGGGATCAATAGCTCAACAGGTGGCGCTGTGATAGCATTTTATCTAAATTTTTAACATGGCATCATAGGACAGAAATTCGTATAAATGTGCATAATAAGAGTTGTTTTAAACTTGTGATTGTAAAATTAATATGAATTATTGATAATAGTAGTATGTAACTAGGAAAAAAATTTTCTGCATGGGGGGGCATCGCTTCCCCCCCTGGGGGGAAGTACCTCCCCGGGGGTGATAAATTTTCAAGATGGGTGTCTTTCGAAAGGTGTCGTCAATACCTTTAAAACGAATGGTTGAACTATAAATCTGTGATAATTTAAAACAAAGTTATCGATTTTTTTTACTTTTAACAAAAAAAAAAAAAAAAAAAAAAAAATCGTACTTTTTTTTTTTTTTTTAAATATTGTTACTGATTGAATATGTATAGGTAAATATAGAAGAAAGTCTTGTGGTGGCCACAACATACTAGTTTTCATAGTTGTAATAAATAAAACACTAAGCGACAAAAAAAAAAAAAAAAAAAAAAAAAAAAGCCGCACTGCAGAAAATTTGACTTATACCTGTAGAGTTTGTAATAACTTAAAAACTAATGATTGCAGCAAACAATACCTATGTACATTTTCGATTTAATAATTCGTTTTACTACACTCTATGAAATATTTAATAAAAATCTACTGAAAATTTTCTTTTTAAACGTAATATAATAAACATATACTTTGTATTCTATTAGGATTTATTATATGAAATAAATAAGTACTGTTTTAATGTGTGAAATAAAACTTTTTATTTGTTAGATATAAACAATTATTTTATAAATATATGTATTCTGGTTTGGATAATTCCGCCTTTATATGGAATTACTACTTTAATGCGCAATGGCATAATATTTTACAGTTTTTAGCATGAAACTCAGAAATTTCACTGGGCCAAATATCATAAATATTTTTTCTAGTTCTTGAAAAGTTATACTCTACAGATTTCTAATCCCCACCCTCTTTTATAAACTGAACATTTTCGAGCGGATTGAGATTAGGACAGTTTTCAGGTCTAAGAAAGAAGAACGCCTGCAATATTCTTTGTGGGATTTAATTTTAAGTAAAAAAAGTTGTAATAACTTACAAAGTTATAGATGGTTATGAGAACTGATAGGTAATTTTAACAACTTGAATCAAATAAACGAGCCATAGGCGCCATGTAAGAAGTTTCATTATCATCTTAAAATGCTGATAATGGAAGAGTCTGAAATACCTCCAAAGTAGTCGATCAGGTATCAGTTTTTTAATAGCCAAGTTTTATTTCGGTTTAATTGATCCCTTGAACATGAAAATTTGCCAGACTCATTGAAAAATTATGCATTTTCGTATCATAATGTACGAGGAATATGTCATTGTTTTAAAAGCGCGATTTTCATTAAGTCGGTCACATTTTCGTAATCGGATCTGCTGGTTTCCGCCAGTTCGAAATAAGTTAATCTTGACTCATCAGAGAGACCACTTCAGCCCAACAATTAACCCAATCATTTTTTTGAATTTTTTAACCTTTTAAAGTCTTGATTTTCTAATTCTTTTCGTTAAGAATGTTTTTTTTTTTTTTTTTCAGATTTTCTGGCAATTAAACCTGCTTTGTTTAATTGTTATTGCACTATATTTAGATAAATTATGTTACTAAACCCTTTTTCTGAATCCCTTCTATGTTTTAAATGTAATACAAAGTGGTTTTTTAAGCACTGGCATTTTAACTTGTGGTCATCTCGACTGGATGAGTAACGTGGCCGCCTAAGGATAAATGCGTAGACTTGCTAAAAACCAGATCACTAATATTTTGTTAACATTTCATCATTTCAAAATCCCACATATTAAAATAGTTTTTTGATTTGCGCTCTAAAATTAATATTTTTTGTGGTAGCATTAATTGCCATATTCTTGCCATTTTTTAAATACTTTCTAAAATTACCATTTTCCGAACAAATGCATCTTCTTTTTAACACTTGGCTCAGTCTTAAATTGCACGTGGAACGCAACGTAATAAAATATGTTTAAAAAAGGCTAAGAGATTTCCTTGGACTCTGCCTGTGTGTGAACGCAAGTTACCACCTAATTTTCATACTTTAGTTAATTTAAAAAAATATAATTTTTCGATCGATAAGCTGTTTAATCCGACGGATTCAGAAAAATCGCTCCTTTCATGTGGTAACTTATTTGTAAGGAATTTTTGATTAGATTTTTTAAATTAATTAAAATATGAAAACAGACATAGCTTTAAAATAGGCATTTAAAGTTTTTATTGTTGCCATTTTTTCAGCATAAAATGAATTACACTTTCACGTGAAAGAACAAAAAATATTAAATATTAAATTTGCAAATGCATGTGAAAAAATGTCGTCCATATAATAATAATAATTTTAAATTTTAAAGGTAACGAAGAGATAAATAAAGTGCGAAAATTTCGCTCGGGCTTGCTAACAAATGAATTATTTGAAATGAGAAATGAATAAAATGAAATGATCATTTTTCAACGGGCGCCCTACAACTAACTAGTTTTAAAATATTTCTTTTAAAACAAATGTATTATTTTAACGCCTCATTCCGACATGAGTCTTTCATCGTATTTGCATTAAATGGTAATTAGTTTCTACTGTTTCTACGAGATATGTGCGTGAAAAACTATGCTCTCTGATTAATATTTAACTTCCAATTTGTTTAGTGCAGTTTAGTTCCAACAGTTTAATGCTTTTCGCTTAATTTACATTTAAATATTAATAAACAAAGTCGTGTAATGTTTACCTTGAAATGCAATAGAATTAACAACTAAGCTAACAAAATATGCGAAGTAACTAATGCGAGGAAAAAAAAACATAACACTTATAAATTTTAAATCATGCTTTATTTATAATACATATATAAATATTTGGTAAAATAATAAATTTTTTTTTTGTTTGTAATCCTTTTATGCAGTATCCTAAATCATTAATAAATAAATAAATAACATTTCCCAATGTTTTTAATTAGAAAAAAAAGTTAAATTCCTTAATTAAAATTGGACAATTATTCGGTTAATATATAAAATTTATTCTAGCATATTTTTACCAATTTGAAATAGAGAGAAAATCTTCTAAAAGAAAACTTAGGAGAACAAAGCGCTGCGAAACAATTATCTATTACTATTGTTTATTTCACTATTACGTACACTGTTAAAAATGATTTCTTAAAAAGGAGCTAAATTGTCTAAAAATAGCTCCAAAACAATATATATACTTGAATTTGAGAAACCAGGTACCTCATTTTTGAGTATATTGGCATGACAAACATGGGGTTGATCAATAAGAATCCAAATATCTCCATGTTTCACATGTCAATATACTAAAATATGAGTACATGGGTTTTCAAATTAAAGTGTAATTTTTTTCGGAGCTGTTTTGAGACAATTTAGCTCCTTTTTATGAAACCATTTTTAACAGTGTATAAACATGCTTCATAGAATAAAAAAAAGAAGAAGAAATAGCCTTTTTAATGAGGGTGGAAAAGGAGAAATTAGTGTTTATTTAAAAATGCTCCAAGCAATTTTTAAAATTCTAATTATTACTTTATTCTTTAACCATATATGAAAGTATTGGATGCATAAAAAATAAAATAAAATAAATCGACTTTGGCTTTTCATTTCATTTCCCCGTTTTCATATTTCCTGCATATGATATGAAGTCTGTATTTCATTTTCTGTAGTGTATGATTGGACAAAACTTGATATGTACGAATGTCATATTGAAAAACTATGCGGATTCAAATTTGGTGCAATATGATCAACAGATGTCGCTCTTATGCAGCAATTTTCCGCGTGTACGAGCAAGCTATATCTCAGCTTTTATAGAGTACAAATGTACGAAAATTTATGTGATGGCTGGGAATTATGAAAAATAATATTAAATTAATATGGGTGTGTATTAGCCGAAAGGTTTCGCTGCTTTTACATGGACCTTCCTACTTCCTATGTGCTTATCTCTTAGTATTTATTGATCGAAATTGCACAAAACTGCATATTTTAAATCTTTATTGTTAGAAGCTACGCTGAATAAATATGTGTGCATGTCAACCGGTAGGTGACACTGTTATATAGAATTAAGCAGAACAAATTTTGAAATCGTCACCACATACTAATTTTAATTTTGCGCATGTAAATGAACATATTCGAGTATTTAACTTTGTACATGTCAATTACAGTGTTCTAAAACGTGTAAACATGGAGAAGTTCAAGATATTTTGTCATGCAACTGAATTTGAAAGTTCGCTATGCAAGATAACCGTTTCTTGATTTGAATGCATAATTTTGTTACGGGTAAATTAATTTACATTCATAGATTTTTTTTTTTTAATAGGGTTTATAGAAATACTGAAAAAGCATAACTTCAATATTTTTTAGAACTTATAAGTAATTATTATCACAGGAAATCGAAAACGATATTTCTTTGTTATTGTTTTATATACTTTTCACATTTTCTAGAATGCGTGCATACTTAATTCAGTAGATTTTATAATAATTTTCTCAAGAGCTTGTCCTCTTAAATGAGATAATTCAAAATAAATAAATAAATAAAATCACTATCGTATATATAAAGATAAATATTTTCTTTCAGTTGAACGTGCAACATTAAATATGTTTGAGAGCTTATTATAATGATTCCAAAATTTCTTCAACAGAAAGGAAAATGCTCAAACATTACTTACACTTTTCATCATTACGAGAAATGATCTAACACCAAAAATTTGAAGTAATGGCTTAGAATGTTTTTTTTTAGAACCTCTGAAAAGGCATCTCGGAAATCATTACTCCTTTAGGAGTTTGCTCGAATGAATTGCAGGAATTTTTTTAAAAAAAAATATTTGGAATTATAATGTAAAGCTATTTATAAAAATTTATTTTTTCGGTCACGATAGATCTGAAATATACCTGAGAAATATATTAAGAGAATAAGAAATGTTAAATATAATCAGCCGTCAAAAGATTGAAAAATACACAATATTATTATTTTCTAATGTGTAATAATATATGAGATTTAAATTTTTATCATTTTATAGTTTCTGGTGTAATATCTACAAGTATTATGTAAAATCGGTCATTGAACAAAAATTTAAAGGCGAAAATTAATCTTAAGTTTAAAACTTTGAAAATATCGTAACTGTTACTTTAGGTAGTGTAAAATTATGTTATCTTTAAATTCTTATATAGCTTATCATATTTTATAATAACTGTTATAGTTATTGCTGTCTACATCCATTTTGATTATTTCCATCATTTCTTCTCTTGCTAAACTGATATTTATAAACTGATTTCATTCTGAAGAAGGTAAAGTACAATATGTTTTATAATATAAGTATCTCTACATGGTAAACATTCAATTTTTGCATAAATAGCTACTCTACACTGTAAAAAGTAGGTTCTTAAAAATAAGTATATATTGTCTCAAAATAGCCCCGATACAATATGTACTTAAATTTGAAAAGCCGTGTACTCATTTTTGAGTATATTGACATGCTCAAAAATGGGGTTGACCAATAAGAATCCCAATATCCCCATGTTTGACATGCCAATGTATTCAAAAATGAGTATATGGGTTTTTAAATTTAAGTATATATTGTTTCGTGGCTATTTTGAGACAATATATACTTACATTTTTTATTATTATTATTATTTAAATCACACAATCAACTGAGGAAGAAAATCATATTTTATTGAAATTTTATTTTTCCAACTGAGGGAAAATAATTCCTGGACCGGGAGTCGAACCCCGGATCTTTGACTTAATTGGTAGAGCCTTGACCTTGTAAGTCAAAGATCCGGGGTTCGACTCCCGGTCCAGGCATTATTTTCCCTCAGTCGAAAAAATAAAATTTCAATAAAATAATATATACTTATTTTTAAGAAGCTATTTTTTACAGTGTAGGGATATGTATTTAATGTTAAATCATTTTTATATGAGAATTTCTTAGTATGTTATATCATTAAAGATTAGCTGTTATCAAAAAAAAAAAAAAAAAGAACTTAAAGCCACATTTGTTTTTTCTTTTTTTTTTTACAGTGTAATATATAAGCGTAGAAAATACAATGGGTGATCTTATTATCAGAAATTTCATTTGATTTTGGTACTTGTTTTTTATTTACAAATGAAATACTGAACGAAACAATCTCGTACTTCAGATATAGGTAATATTTTTTTTTCTTTTGAAAACGTAATAAATACATAAAAAAAAAAAAAAAAAAGACTTTAAAAATATTACTTTTGCTTGCGTAAATAAACTTGAGACTATGATAAATTTTCAACAAATTAATTTAAAATCCAGAGTGTTATTCATTATAATGCAGGTGAATGATGACAAGTGATGGGACAAAAATTTATTCAGATACAAAGAAATCAAATAATACGCGTTGAACTTAAAACAAATTCGTGAATAATTGATTCAACTCAAGTGAACTTACTTTGACGCTTCAGTGCATAAACAAGAATATTCTGTTTTCTAAATTTTTTATTACACATTATCTTTTACTGTGATATGCGTTTTTTCTGTAGCATACATTATCGATTTTTTTGATAGTGAAGAATTTTTGTAAAAACATCTCTTCATTTTTGTATATATATATGATTTTGGTTTTAAAAACGTTTATTAGAATTTTGTAATAAAATATTAATTTTTTTCATATAAAATGTAATTTACACTGCTTACATTTCCTTTGGCTTAATGTATTCTCACATTCATTGTTTAAATGTCATGGTTAAATGTCAGTGCATAAACAAGAATATTCTGTTTTCTAAGTTTTTTATTACACAGTATCTTTTACTATGATTGATATGCGTTTTGTCTGTAGCATATATTATCGATTTTTTTCGATAGTGAAGAATTTTTGTAAAAATATCTCTTCATTTTTGTAAAATAAATAAATAAATAAATAAATAAATAAAAATATTATTATTATTATTTTGGTTTTAAAAACGCTTATTAGAGTTTTGTAATAAAATATTATTTTTTTCTTATAAATTGTAACTTACTTTTCCTTTGGTTTAGTGTATTCTCACATTGCATTGTTTTAATGTCATGTTTACATAGTTATAATTATGTTGCATTTTGATTTCGATTCCTGCATTATTTTAGGAATTTTTGTTTTATATTTATTTTTATTTTAGACTGTCTGTTTCATTTTTAATGAACATTATTTTTCTTGACAGATACTTTAAAAGCTTTCTTATAATATGTAGTCTGCCAACGTCAATGTTTTTATAGACCATACACTAAAACATTTCTTTATTTGGTTTGACATGAAGTTAAGCTAAACATTTTATCACCGATTTTGAAATAGCTTTTTACTTTGCACTGCACTTTTATTTAAATTTAAAAATATTTTAATGTACCAAAAAAAATATTTTTAATACTTCTGTTCTATTTGATTTTACTGCTGTAGTTTTAATTTTCAGATCGCATTTACATTTTTATATGCATTTTTTATTTCAGACTTTTAAACAATACTAAAAATAAATTTATACATATATACGCATAAAATAAGAATTATTATTTATATCCCGCAAAAAGAACCACAGGTGTAACACTCATTATACTAAATGAAATTAGTTAAACAATAAACTGTAGCATTTAGAGTAAAATATTTTATTTTGAGAGAAACATTTAACTGATATAATAATCATTTGATTGGCACAATAAAAATTCCAATGAATTTTTTTTGAAAAAAAAAAAATTTTTAATGATTTGTTTTTAAATTTTAAATTTTGCTTTTCTTACAAGTACTATTTTGGAATTATAAATACACACACAAAATAAATAAATAAATAAATAAATAAAAATAAAATAAAAATAAAAAAGGTACAGTTAAGTAAAAATAATGTGTTAACACAAGCAAATACAAAGAAGTTTTGTAGAAGTTTTGTAAATTTGATAATAATATGTTTTGTGTTGTCATAACAAAGCTGTTTTTTTATTTATTAAAACACGGAAGTTTAAAAAACAAAAGAACCTCCACATAACATATTTTGTAGTTTTAATTGAACACCTTTTTCTGATAATAAATTAACGAAATGGTGTACAATAAATATTTAAAATTAAAAACTTCTTCACACCATAAAATTTATGTAAGCACAACCGGCTTCGAAAGGACGTGACCTTTCTTCTTCAGGTGCAAAAAATTCATGCTACAACTTGGAGGCAAAATCAAGACAGTTTGGTTTTTGCCTTAAGTTGTTTTAAATGTGTTTTTTGCGCTTGAAAAAAGAAAGGCCACTTCCTTTCGAAACCGGTTATGCTTACATTAATTTTATGGAGTGAGAAAAATATTTTAATTTTATATACATTTTTTTTTTTTTTTTTTTTTTTTTTTTTTGCCTAGACATTGTTATGTTGATTTATATAAACATATACATGTTTGTTTCACTGTAAAAATTACTAAATGAAATTAGGAGAGTTCGAAACGTATAGATGTACAAAAAATCTAATAATTGGATTTTCATTTATTAGAATGCTTTCCTTACATATTAATCAAAAAAACATCCAGGTTTTATATTCAATAAATCCAACTAATAAAAACAGGCTTAAACTGTAAAAAAGTAAATTCTCTACCTTCATGCGAATATTCTACAGTCATAATTTAACTATAACTCACTGATATACATAGCCATTCTAGATGATAAAAATCTGCATTAAATGACTGATCCTTTCTGTTGTACATAACATATATATATAGATACTAAGGAGTTTTTGGCCACCTAGTGTGCGGTCGGATATTTACAATTAAATGTATTTCTAAATTTCTTATTCCTTTCCTGTTTACTCTCATGGCAGTTTAAATTATTGAACTTGGGTTTAAATTAGGATGACCAGCAGTCCTCGTATCCCGAGGGCAGTCCCCGAAAGTAACCGTTCTTCACCAAAAAAATTAGAATACACTTGAGAAAGCCGGTTATAGAGTTGTGAATGTTTTACAATAATAATTTATTCTATGTAAAATGAATAAGGTGAAATAAGTGCTTTAAAGAACTTTATACATAAAAATTTTACAATTTAAGGAGATTTATTTATTTCGTCCACTATATTTCTTCTCAAATTCAAATAAAAAAAATCTGGTCGCCTTAGTTTAAATACAATTTTTAAAGATTCTAGACAGACGATGAATGCGTTTTGTTCAACTAATGAACTCAAAACAGTACAATAAAACTGCCAATCACACAACAAACATGAAGTAAACAGCGTTCAATACAAATGAGAGGAAAAAATTCAAGGGTTCTAAAACCGCGAGCCAAATTTTAAAACACAGTCGACGACTCAGAGACGACAACCCAGAACGAATATCTGAAAGCCACTAAATTCCTTTTTGTAGTTATGGCGTAGATTCACAATGGTTCAAGAAAATTTGGCGTGAAAGATGTTTAGTTCATTTCAAAAAGGAAAATAATTCTGTTCCTATGGAATATAGAGCTTCTAAACTTTGTCAACATTTTACCATTATTCACCGCAAAATTTTCTATCATTTCGCTAATACAGTCATAAAAGGCGAGAGCTTAGAATATTAATGGTGACTATCCTTTTTATTTATTTATTTATTTTTTCTTGCCTGCAAAACTATTTTTATGGCAAAAGTGCTTTAGACGCAGCACAATACCTGTATCCTTACGCAACAAAATATGCTTTATAGATGTTGTGTGTAAGATTACTCAGGCATATTAAAAAATATTTTATACTCTGCCAAAGATAATTTCCATAAAAAAAAATATATTGATATATTACTCAAATAACACACAAATCAAAGGGAAAAAAAAGAGATAAAATATAAAGCAATATATCTAGTATCATATTCTTCTTAAAGTTTACATTTCTTAGATAATAAATTAATAAATTTCGTTACGTTATTACATTTCTTAGATAATAAATTAATAAATTTCGCTCTTTTTTTTTAATTCTTATTACATTGTCTTGCTGTAGATTTTAATACAATTATTTATTTAGTAATATACTAGGCTATAAAATATCAAATTTGTTATATAAAATTACATAGGATTGAATTTAATTAAATATATATATATATATATATATATATACATATAATATATAATTAAATATTCCATTTCTTTATGTGATTTCATTTTTATTCTTGCGAAATGCTTGAAAGGTTTTTTGATATTATACATACATACATACATACATACGCCTATATATATATATATATATATATAAATTTTATTATATTGAATAATGTGTTAGCGACAAAGATTTCTGAAATATCAAGTAACAAAATTTTATATATTGTTTCATATTTTTTAACCCCTTTTCACTAAGAAAAGGTGGTAGCGTTTTATTATGTAACAATTCCGAAACAAAGTAAAAATAATTTAAATAATAATTAAAAAAACAAAATTAGGAAAAAAGAAAATATGTATTTTTGTCCCCCCCCCCCCCAAAAAAAAAAAAAAAAAAAAAAAAAAAAAAAAAATTGCCTCGTATTGATAGAAGACCCTATATTTTCTTCCTTCTTTTACATAATATATATACTAAGCAGTATAACACTTGTTACAAAACACTATTAAAATTTTCAGTTCTAGATTGAACTAAAATGTCGTACAACAGTAGCTATAATGTGCTGGGTTAAATCAAAATTTGACACGAAAGTAGTTGCACTATGTGTTGTTAAAATTTCTACCATAGATTGGGGCTTCTTGTTTACGAAAAGTACCGAATGATTTTAAACGGTTTTACAATCTTATGATTGCAGCTACTGTGTAATATATTTTGGATTTAGCAAATACAAAATTTTTAACAAAGAACATTCTGTGAAAACATTCAACGCATTTATATAAAACATGCGGTGAAAGTGACATCTACAAACTGTATAAAAGAAGAGATTGCCCAATAGGTTTCTCATACAGGAAAATATTGGAATTTCTAGTCTGTTCAGATAAAAATTCTTATGCATCATGTAACAAAGACAGTTGCCTACTAGCATGTGTCTGACTTTAGTTCTGATTGTAACCTACCGGGATTATAGGTAGAATCCTGGTAATCCAATTATTCAATATCGTTCATTATCCTGCAATATTATCAGCAGTATCGTGCTGAAGATATTGCACGCGTCACACTTTATATTACTGCTCGCGTCGATGATGATTCTATGACTGTTTCCCGAGTATGGAATCAATGGTTAAGGACGATCATACAGAACGCCTTGTGGCATCTCTGTTGTCTCCAAATCCGACAGCAAAAGCATTAGCGTTAATGGATCAGCCACGTAATTTATCCTGAGACAAGTAATGGGATACTTTTCAAAGAGTTCGGCATGAGCAAGTTGATGACATTTGCAGCAGCATGGACAGTCATCAGGACGGCAATTTTTCTCTGTTACCCTTGAGAAACGTCAGTTACAGGAGCACATCTAATGGTATGAACAATGTCGAATTTTCAGGAAGAAGTAGTGTGACGTCTTCTTTTCAGACCAATCACCATTATTTTTATAGCTTCAAGATCAACGCATCCGTGTTAGTGGCATCGGGGAGAACTCACATTGACAGCTTCCATTTGACATCATCTGACTGGCCCATTACCTAGAGTGATAGTATGGAGTATAATTGTACACATGTCTTAATTAGTACTTGTTCGCATTGCCAGAGCCGTTACAGCTCTGATGTGATTGATACTGTGATCTATCATTAAGGTTTCCTTAAAGCTACGTTTTGCATGACAATGCTAAACCGCTTGTTGCTGTGTTGTTCGGGCCTTTTCTATACAGAATGTTCGAATGTCGCCCTGACAAGCATATTGTACTTACCTTTCACCAAATGAGAAAACGTCTGGTCAATGGTTTCCGGCGAATGACACATCATTACTCTACACTTTCTACGGTCAAAGAAATGTGCCATCGTGTTGAAGCTGTATGGACTGCTGTGACCGTACATGTCATCCAATCTCTGATCGTCTCCAGGCTTCGTAAAATAAGTTCTGGTTTTCCTTCCTTGTATCGCTGATCTAGATACTAATTTTTCAGGATCTATACTTCCATATTTCCTGAAAATTTAGTCACTTGTGTCTTCCTACTATAGTCCAGCAGTGTTTCATTCAAGGAGATAATTGTAGTCATTTAAAAATATAATGATGAAATTTCTGTATATCTATCTATGTTTTACGCTATTCTGAATATATTTTGTCTATTTTTACGATGTATGTATGCATAGGTGTAAGTGAATATAATAACGTCTAAACGCTGCATTAGACCATTTATAGATTGAGTCTGACTAGTTATGTTATAGATATCAGCTACACGAATTGTAAAGCAATTTACGATTGTCGGACTTGGAGTTCTTTCAAAGAGATTCAAAGAAAATGTCTCATACATTATGCTCTACGGACTCAAATTTTTGAACGAGATTTTGCATTGCTGAATTATTAAAATTTAAAATATATTAAATATTTGAAGGAATTGGTGGATTATTTTTTAAAAGAAAATTAATCTGACATGCCTTGTTAACGTTTACTATAACAAGGTCATAACTGTAAGTTTCTTGCCTATTGTTTAAATTTCCTTTATAAGGACGTACGAAGCATTTAGCAAGCTTAACACAGTTAGCAAGCGTTTAGGTCAATTTTATGGCCATAAGTATTGAACATGAAATATTCAATTATGCTATTTATTTCCTTAATTATTCTTTGATTAATATTTCGTTAAATACCTGGTAATTATTATTTCCACGCAAATTTTAAACAAGCCACTACATATTTTTGTTTAGGATTTTTTTTTTTTTTTTTTTTTTTTATATAAATGTTATTTTAGTTTTCCTGTACAAAAGAAAAAAAAAACTGTTACATTCAATTCTTTAAGAAGAATAATTTGGTAATTAATAAAATTATACTTTTAAAAAGTTTAACTTTAAACAAGCATGAATATTATAACTTGTTAATTATCTATTCTTTAATTACTGAAACAGAAATTTCAAAATGTAGTTAATTAATTGACATTAATGAATGAAATTACATGTTAATTGATTCAAAATATTTTCTTATTGCATAAATTTAATAAAAAATACATTAATGATGTATTATGCGTATCTCTCTTTAATAAAGAAATTGAACTTATGATTAATTAAGTTTCCTAAAAATACTTCGAGTTTAATTATTTTTAATTAAGGACATATAAGGAAAGAAACTATTTCTTTTCTTTAATAACTTTAACTTTTACGCATGCTGTTGTTGGCAAAATGATTTTTTTTTTTTTCAGCAGAATTAAATTACAAAATTATTGAAAGAACATTAAAGGATATATGTTTATTACAATATTAAAATTATTATAAATAAGTTACATTGTATTTGGTATATTCACAATTAGTAAAAAAAAAAAAAAAAAATCGTAAAATGATTTAACGTTAAGTTAAAATGAAAGTCAAGTTTTGACTTAACTTTAAATTTCATGTACTATATACACTAATGCTGAAACTTTTAACAAGACTTAAAAGAAAGCGTTTTTATTTAGTTATTTATTTATTTTTTAATTAAAAAATTACCCAATTTATGAAATTTATTAAACTTTCAGGATATAAATCGCAAGATCATCCTGAAGATCGCTGAAAAAAAAAAAAAAAAAGCCCACAGTTCGGAAAGCTACCGTTCCTGAATGTGATTTCATACAGCATGCTGCGTTTCATGAATTCTGAATTAGCAAATATCCATCTAACTTCTTAAAAAAAATTGCCGCATTGCCGGCTTTTTTCGACTGTCCTACACAGCGCCATCTACCATCTTCACATAGCATTTCCAGTTATACATTGTTCTGCGAAGCCTTTTGTATTCGTCCCCTCTAAGCACTTTTAAATTTTGCCCAGAAATTTTCCAATTACCCTGTATATACACAAGGGAGTGTAAACGTTGTATTCGATGTATCTCAAATCAAACACACATTTTTAGGTTAATGTTTCAGGCATTTCGTAGGATTTTGTGAGTGTAGAAATGTAGAGTGTAAAACTTGTAGTTCTTTTACTGGAATGAAAAATAGAATCTTAGAATCGTAGAATGTTAAAATACAGAAAATCGGCTACTGGTCTTAAACTTTTGCAAATGATTGTATGTATGTATATGTGTGTGTGTGTGTGTAAAGACAGAGAGATCTATATACCTGGAATTTACAGGCAATTTACAATAATCGAAGTGGCTAAAGTTTCTTTGTTTAGTTTGAAAACGGCTTGGAGATTATAAATTTATTGAAAGAAGTCTAATATGCATTTAGAATGTCTTACAGTTTATGATTTTTCTTATTTAAATTAGAAATCGAGTTTTCAAGCCAGGACAGAATTGTTTGCTTTACATTTTTTTTTTTTTTTTTTTTTTTTTTCGTATTTATTCGAAATGTACAACTTATCGATTTATTCTTTTCATTTTTATCGAGTACAGTATTTTTCTCTTTTTTAAATTTATTGTTAACAATTGATTTATACAAGAATATGTTTTTATTATTTTTAGCATGAAGTTTTAATGACTGGTAATTTTTGTAAGTATAATAGAAAATTAGCATTGAATAAATGAACAGTTTTAAAATTTTCCTTGAAATATTTTCTTTATATTATAAAGAAAAATCTGTATCAATAACTAAAAATGGATTTTTTATCAAACACAATTTTTATCAATAAATAAAGCATTTACTGCAGACACTTTACTATAAAATGTAGCAATTTATATTAATTTAGAAAATTATGGTATGACTTAAGTGCCTGTTTCACGCAATCATTTGATTCCCAAATGCGTCTTTAGGCTATAAATCAGTACATTTAACACGGTGGATTAAAATATGAGCTATACTTCGATATAATTATATAATGGAGATAGAGAGATCTCTCTATTCTTTTTTATTATTATCTTTTGTGACTAAAAAATTTAAAATATTTACCTCGAAGTAACTGCAGTTTGTATGGATAATAAAAGTAATTAGAATCAGTACAAAATTGCGAAAATTGAGTAATATTAGTTAAATATTTTATACGTTTTTTTATTAAAATTAAAATTTATAAATAACGTAAAATAATCTTCATTTTTAATAAATTTATTATTTTAATAAATAATTCCACGATTTTATATTTATTTATTTATTTATTAGCTGAGGAATAAAAAAAATGTGTTGTGATTTAATGCATAAAATTCATCACAGTATTCTAATTTCTTAATATGTAAACGTCTCTAACGTATTAATTGGATTTATATAATTTAATGTAATTATCTATTAACTAATAAAGAAAATGTCAAATTTTGAAAGACTTCTGAAGAGAAAATAATTTTGGTTTATAACTGAAAAACGGTTAAATTTATCCGCGTTCAACTTTCAAAATATCCATGATATTTAAAATGCTTGCCATATATGGTGTACTATACGTTTGATTATAAAACAATGCAAAAAAAGTTTTTATGTGAGCACGTGCACAATTCAAACTTTTTCATAAAAATGGTCATATTTTCTAAGATATTTAATATATTTTTCTTCTGATTGCGATATATTATTCCAATAGTTCTTTTTCTCAATTCATCTAAATGTGACGATAATAAGGCGAAACATGCTGATAATTTTAAGCTCTTCAATAAATACTACTTTGTTTATACTCTATCGTTTCAGAAATTGTATGGGGTCTATATTAAATTATCATATTATGATTAGAGAGCATTTCGTTCTCTTAAAAATATGCATTGAAAAAAAGAAAAATCCTGTAATACTCCTGAACTTCATCGATATATATATATATTATAAAATACAGTAAAAAAAAAAAAAAAAAAAAACCATCATCACTTTTGATTCTGAAAAACATTTTTAATTATGAAAAATATTAAAGAATTCATATTAAAAAAATTATGAACTATGACTTATATTAATTTTACATAAAATGAATCCTAATGCAGGAAAATATGGGTGTGCAAATTTGCAGCTCATTGCAGTTATTAGTTTTCAAGATATAAATATTTTTTTTCTTTTGGAGAGGCTTAGGAGAGTCATCTCTTATAAAGTTTTGTAAGAGATAACGAAGAAAATCTTTAAAAATAACGAGGAAATTAAACAAAATGTTTTAATAACAGAATATAGTAAAGAAAAAGAAAAAGAAAAAGGGACTATGAGTATTCGTATTAAATCCCTTCTTTTACATTGATAAAAATATACACGAGGGCATTTGCCTCATCGATTACTAGTGATAAATTTTGAGTCCTTTAAACGAACATTAGAAGGCAAAAATCAACTAAATAGTCCTAACTTACTGTTTAAAGTAGAGAAATAGGTAAAACGTAAACATTGCCAATAATAATAAATAAATAAATAAAATAAACGAATAGTATTGGAATGCAATGCATTCGCTTCTTAACAGCCGTGTAGTTCAATTACTTCTTAAGTACCGTCATAGTCAAATGGTTAATCATGTAGTTCATACAATGCTTTATTTTTTTCTATTTGTTTATTTACCTATTTATTTATTTTATTTTATTTTATTTTATTTTATTTTATTTATTTATTTTTACTTTTTTTTTTTCGGGGGGGGGGGGGGGGGTATTACTTTAAGGATAATTTAGCCTTTAAAAATTTCTTTTATATATATATTTTAATTAAGAAACAGTATTTTCATAGGAATTATAAAACAAATCGTACTGTTTCAAAGAGTCAAACTTACCAAAACTGGTAAGTACGAATAAATTGTTTAATGTTTTCTTTATGACACCTTACAATATTTTATCGGAAAAGATTTAGTTTATGCATTGTTATGAATAATATGTATGTAATGAGCATATAAAGCAAAGTAATTAATTGCCTTCTCCTAAACGGAATTAAATTACAACACAGCTGCGGCAATTGTTTGCCGATATGCTCTCAAAATGAATCAGCAAAATATATTTCTCTAAGTTTGGTACACTGTAGATGTTGAGCCTTTCCCTAAATGAGAGGAAATAGCAACGTGGAATCGTCTCTTGTTGGGTGTTATATCCCAAAAGCTAACAAGCCCCATGTCAAACGAAGGTAAAACTAAATATCAAATTCGGTTTATATAATTCTATTGGTTCAAAAAGTACAAAGTTTGAACTCAAAATGTCAGAAATTTTGTAATAAAGCTCGATTTGAGTTCGGGAAATCTCAAAACGTCAAACTTCATCGAAAACCAAAAATCTAAAATTTTTAAGTTTCTTCTATTTGCTTCTTTTACATGCAGAAGATACGCCTTTTTTTAACAATTAGTAGACAATTTCAGTTAATTGAAATGCAAGGAAGTCTCAAAAATTGTAAATTCCTGGCAAACCGGAAATCGATTTTTTTTTTTTTTTTTGTATCTTCTACTTTCTTATTATACATGCAGAAAGCTAGTAATAATTCCTCTTTTTAAAAATAAGTAGCCAATTTCAATTAATTCAGATGTAAGGGAATCTCAAAACGTGTAAATTCATCGAAAACATGAAATCAAAAGTTTTTCCAAATCTTATACTTACTTCTTATATATACAGGGGATAGAATAATAAATCCACTTTTTTAAAAATGTCAATTTCAGTTAATTGAAAAGAAAAGAAATCTTAAAACGTATAAATTAATCGAAAAACGGAAACGAAATTTTTCAGTATCTTCTACTTGTATCCTATGAAAGCGTAAGCTAGTAATAAATCCACTTTTTAAAAATAAGTTGACAATTTCAGTTAACTGAAATGCAAGGAATTCTCAAAAAGTGTAAATTCATCGAAAACCGGAAATCGAAGTTTTTTTCTGACTCTTCTAACTTCTACTTATACATGCAGAAGATAGTAATATATACATGTTTTTAAAAATAAGTAATCACTTTCAGTTAATTCAATTGCAAGGAAACCTCAAAACGTGTAAATCCATGGAAAACTGAAAATCAAAAATTTTTCCATATCATATACATTCTCCTTATATATGCAGAATATACAGTAATAAATTCATTTTAAAAAAATAATAATAAAATAGTAATAATAATATGTAGTCAATTTGAGTTAATTGGAATACATTATGTTTTAGTTTAAAAATATGTCTTTAAATTAGAGCTGACATAAATCGAAAAAAGAAAAAAAACAGAAGAAGAAGTAAAAAGAAATCTTAAATAAATTAGAAAAAAAATATAGAACTTACATAACTTACTTCCTTTTTTAATTTACGCATATTTTCAACTGTATAAACTTTCGATCTAACTCTCATTCATTCAAATTTCTACCACTCTCTTCACTGTAAAAAAAATAACTATTACCAGCTGCAATCTGTGATTTATTTTATCAAATCACAGAGAATTTCTTGCAAGAAATTCTCTGTGATTGGATAAAATAAATCACAGATTGCAGCTGGTAATATTTTTTTTTTTTTTTTTTTTTTTTTTTTTACAGTGTTGACAGTTTTCTCTTAGAATTAAAAAAAAAAAAAAAATGTAGTCGAGAGTATGACGATACTACATCTATACGAATTACTAGGTCCATAATTTTACTTGAGTTTTAAGAATTTCTAGATTTAACAACTTTAACAACTTTAGGTATCTTTTAATTCTTACACAAGGCAATAAATTTACTTCCTTTTAAATTAAGAAAAATATGAAAACTTTTTTTTTTTTTTTTTTTTTTTTTTTTAAATAATAATGGGTTTTTATTTATACCTTTTGAACTAATTTTCTATTGTTCCATTCGTTCCATGTCCTATTTGCTGCCAGAAAGTATCTGTAATTTGAGAAAATACGCGTAATTTACGAAAAAATTATGTTGTTAGAACGTATTTCTCAAATTGCAGAATTTCTGGCAGCAAATAGGACATACGTTTTACAGTGTAGATAAATTTTTGTCTTATTGAAAAGTATGCCAACTTTTGTAGCGATGGGTGGAACGGTTTATTTTGTATGTATAACGAATTAAAACCTCATATAACACGACATTCATTTTATCAAAATAAAATCGCGTTCCAAAAATTTTTTTGGAGTGGTCGTACCTGACACCGTTCGGGAGGCCTCTTGCTTATTGTTATATTTAATTATTGTCATTAATTTCTCTATTCTTACGATTAAGCAATATAGTTTTAATTATCCTTATTGAATTCAGAAATTTCTTACAATTTTTAAATATTTTTAACAATATATGATATATAATACATTTACTTAAAAATGACTATTATAAAATTTCTAACCACAAAAGATTAAAATTTAAAAAGAATAAAGCTAACTCCTTTATGTTATCAAACCGGAAAATAGTGCGTATTTTAATCCACCGTGTTACATATCCTGATTTATAGCCTAAATACACCTTTGGGAATAAAATAAATGCGTGAAAAGACAGTTTTGTCAAACCGTAATTTAGTGGATTAATATGAATTGTTACATTTTAGAGCAAAATGTCTCAAGTAAGTGCTTTATTTATTGATAAAAATTGCCTTTAATAACCGTTTCTTTTTTCTTTCTTTCTTTCTTTCTTTCTTTCTTTTTTTTTTTTTTTTTTTAATATTGATACTGATTTTTAGTTCCCCATCATACTATAGGTATGGGGAACTTAGGTAATCGTGAAAATTTTCGACTTTGGTTTTTTGGCTTTTCTACACGTTTTCAGGTGTGAGGAATCCGAAAATGACAAAATTTCTATGGTGTCTGTCTGCAGGGTGTCTGTTAGTCTGTTAGTCTGTTAGTGGGTCAGTCCGTTAGTTTGTTAGTCTGTGTACACGATATCTCAAGAACAAATTATCGCAGAGAGGTCAGATCAGATTTAAAATATTACTTTCGACACTGGCAAGAACCTTATTCATTTGCAACATTCGAATTTAAAAACTTCGTAAGTTATTAGAAATTTACGATTTTCTTAACATGGGAGAATAGAACAAAAATTCACTTAAACGTGCATTAAATGAAAACGTTTTACTGTAAAAATGTCAGACCAGTTTTAAAATATCAGTTTTGATGCCGGAATGAACATCAGTAACTATAAATATGCTACTTTAAAAATTTCGCAAGTTACTGGAAATTTACGAATTTCTTAACATGGCAGTATAGGGCAAAATTTCACATAAACATCAATTTTGAGAGATATTTTCATCGTAAAGATGTCAGACTACTTTTGAAATATTATTTAGGACACTGGCATGAATATTAATGACTATGAATTTTCCAATATAAAGATTTCGTAAGTTATTGGAAATTTACGAATTTCTTAACATGTCAAAATAGAGCAAAATTTCACATAAACGTCAATCTTGAGAGATATTTTCATCGTAAAGATGTCAAACCACTTTCGAAATATTATTTAGAATACTGGCATGAATATCATAGACTATGATTTTTCCAAATAAAAAAAAAATTCGTAAGTTATTTGGAATTTACGATTTACTTAACATGTCAGAATAAGGCAAAATTGATCATAAACTTCCATTTTGAGGATCCTAAATACATTAGACAACTTCTAAATTAAGTTTATGATATTTGTTTGAACATGATTGAATACAAATATTCTACTAGGAAATTTTCGTAAATTATTCGCAATTTATGATTTTATCAACATTGCGAAATTGTAAATTTTTCATATAAATATGAATTTTGAGGTTTATTGCATTGGAAATAGTAGCATGAAAACTAAACAACAGAATTGACCCTGATAAAATAAATTAATAAATTAGAATAAGATAATTATATCCAAGTGAACGGTGGATAGCCTATTAGGCGGTGATTTCATTCTGTCACTGTATCAAGCTTTGGTCAAATTCATTTCTTTTAACATGATTATAATATGTCTCGCACTAGAAATTTCTGAGAACATAAATATGATGGGGAACTGAGCAGAGTCCACCTATGCCAACTAGTTTTTTTTTTTTTATAAGGTAAAGGAAATATTTCAAAATATATACACACACACATATATATGTATATATATAAATATACATATAAGCTATTTTCTTATTCAATAATAATTTTCTGAAATATTTATAAAAGTTATTAGCCATAAAAATGTCTTGCCGAATAAAAACTGCATTATTATGTGTAATTATTTACAAAGATTAAATCTAAAAATAAAAGACTCATTATACAACAACAATAATAATAATAATAATAATAATATTAAAAAGATATAAAAAAATGACTAAAGAAGAAACTGTAAAACAAACAATTCCCATCTGGTTCGTAAATTCTCTTTCTAAATTAGACTAGATTATTTTGAAACAGATTAAATTAAGTAAACATAAAATATACAGCTTAAAAATATTTTTTAATAAATGCATGATCTTCAAGTTGATTTCTATTTAAACAAAAGAACACTAGCCTCAAACATTTAAACGAAAGTTTTAAAAGTCTTTAAGCAGTTTTTGAAAATATTGTCATTTACCATTTTTTATAACATTTCTTAAGTTCAAAAGTGTTTATAACTTGTTTTGTCTGTCTATATCTCGGCACGCTAGCTTTCCTAAATATCATTAGAAGACTATGATATTGATATACTATGTTAATCAAATTTCCTATGGCATGTTCCGTGTGGAAAACTACATACATAGACACACTATCATCAGTGATTTGTTTACAAGGCCACTCAAAAACATCCAGATACAATGGGAAATCTAAGTGACGTTTCTTCAAAAACATAATTTTCGTTTTTGTTTTGAGATTTTAATACTTTCCAACATAGTTAAATAAAAGTTTACTTCTTTTACAGTCTATTTGTGGCGTCTTCTATCTAATAAAGTTCATATTTAGTTTATAAGTTGAATATATATTGGAACGAAATGATTTCTGAGATATTTTGGAAAATTGTGGTGTAGTTGCATAACTTTGTGTATGGGGGTCAGAAAAATTAATTCGAATATACAACGGTTTAAGGAATGTATTTCTTTAAATCACATTTTGACCTTTATATATATATATATATATATATATATATATACTGTGCAAAATATAAAGGAATTAAAATACATTTTGAAGGCAAAATTAAGGGCATTTCCGATAGAAATGTTATGATTAGCATTGATGATCCTTTGATCCTTTTACAAGGATTCTAGAAAATAACTCAATTTATCATACAATCAATTGTTGGAATGCCATTTTCAGTTATGGTATAGAATTTAAGTACTAAAAAAGTGGACAGAAGTTATGATTTTTGTTCCGTCTGTTTTTTTATCCATCTGACTGTATTCTCTCACATTTCTGCAGCTAAATTAGGACTTTTTCATATCGATATCTGTTATTTAGGTGCAGTATAGCACGTTTCAACTGAAATTTGTATACATAGTACTAATGGTTAATGTAAGAAATTGAAAAAAACATTTGAGTTCTTTGCGGCATACCAGAGAGTTCTTTTAATCCTAATTTAGTATTTTTGTACAAAGCAATTAGTAAATCAATAGCATACACTAACATAAAAAGTCCTGTTTGCTGCAGTTTGCAGCCAGAAATTTTCTGTAATTCAGCAAAATACGTTCTATCAACGTATTTCTGATTTACATAAAATTTCTTGCAGCAAACTGCAGCAAACCGGACTTTTTTTTTGACAGTGTACACTGTTCAAATTTCCTCAAAGGCATGTTTCCTATCGTCTGTCTGTCTGTACGCGCTCTATCTCCCGTAAATATTTATGGAATTTCTTGAAACTGAAATATGCTATTCAAGTTCACTATCAGATGTTCCCTATTGAAAATGGAGTTTATACCTCTACTGGTTTGTGTACAGGGTTCCCCGAAAATATTTCAAAGCATTGTGTTCTATGAGAGGTATTTCTAAAACTCACATATTCTTACCTTTATTGTACACAAATCTTAAAGAAATTGAAATATGTTATTCCAGTTGACTATCGGATGTTCCCTATTGAAAATGGAGTTTATACCTCTCCTTGTTTGTATAAACGGACACCCGAAATTATTTCAAAGCATTGTGCTCTATGAGAGGTATTTCTATAAACCATATTTTCTTAACTTATTGTACACGAATCATAATGAAATTGAAATATGTTATTCAAGTTCACTATCGGATGTTTCCTGTATAAAATGGAGTAAGTACCACCACTGGTTTGTGTACAGGGGTACTCAAAAGTATTCCAAATAATTGCGTTCTATGAGAGATATTTCTATAAACCAAATTTTAATAGCTTTACTTTGCACGAATTTTATGAAATTGAAATACGTTATTTATATGCACAAAAGAATGATTTGCATAGAAGATAGTATGATTAGCATTAGATTTACAGGGTGATAAAAAATATACAGTTATATTAAGAGCTGTTAATAAAAATTTGCTAGAATTGTACTTTCGTATAAATTAAACATTTTTAACACTTTCTAATATTTTTTAATAGTGAATATGGTTTCAATTTGTATATCTGTCTCATTGTTCTTGTGTCCGTCTGTCTGTCTCTCTGTCTTTTTTTCTGCACTCTAACTGCCGTAAATATATATGGAATTTCTTCAAACTGATACATTTTATTAAAGTTTACTATCAGATGTTCCCTTTTGAAAATGAAGTAAATACCTGTTCTGGTTTGTTTACAGGGACACTCAAATGTATTTACATCGATATATATATATGTATCGACGAACTATATAAAAAAAAAAAAAAAAAAAAAAAAAAAAAAAGAAGAAAGCTGTATAAAAACTATTAACTATATATACTTATAACTATATAAAAAAATAAGAAAAATATACAACCAATATATTTGTTTGCATCGTCGTGGCCCCAGGAAATCAAATAAAAAATAAAAATAGGGTATTGATATTGAAAAAATCAAAGTTGGTGCGCATTTTAATATGTAGACGACCCCCAATTCAAAATTTTGCTTCATTTTCTAAACGTACACATAATTCCCATTCGAATGATACTTATTACACTTTTGTGCATGAATTAACAACGAAGTTACATCGAGGGTGTTTTTTTTTTTCCCGACTGTACATTTATTTTAAAATAAAACATCATTATAATTTATAGCAAATTAAGTTTTTTTTTAATTTAAAAGAACTGCATATAAAATAATTAAATGTTAAATTTTTAAAGGTATAAATATTGAATCGACTGCAACAATTGAAAGAACTGAAATATCCATTTTCAAGAAATGTTATTTTTTTGTTATTTTTAAGAATACGTAAATCAAATTTAAAATACATCGTAGGATACATGAAATACGTAAATTTTAAAATAATATCTTTGCATATTTCTAAAATAATTCTCCGTCGACAAATCAATTACATGGAAATTGAATATCATTGAAAATCTGTCGAAATCTGCTTCAGTTATGAATATGCACAGTCATATAATTGTTGAAACTATTCTATTTAAATGATTTATTGAAGCATTTAAAATAGGAGTATGTTTATTATATTCGTATTTGCTGTGATCGTAAAATATATACTGCATCTCCATTATTATTGCATTAAAAAACATTTCTATGAAGAGCTGTCAGCAAACTATAATGTAAAAACTGCAATATTATTTTTCTCGCTATTACTCCAAATTCATTCCCTATGAAAGCTGAACTTTCAAAAATTTTGTGGAATGAACATGTATTCTCTAAATGCACGAAAGCCTTCCACACGTAGAATGTGGTAAGAAAAAAACTTACCTTTCGTTTACAGGACGACACAAAATAATTCATTTATATTAGAACAAAGGTTTAACTTAGAATTTTAACGTTTTCAAAGTTCATTTTAAGTTGTTTTATGCATTTGATCCTTTGCCAATAAAATATATTATATGATACATGCACAATTTATAAATACTATTCTAGGTTACAAAAAATTAGTCAAATAAGTAAGAAATGGTGGTGTGCGTAACAATTCTCTAGATAATTTGATATATTTTTTTTCTAATTTAAAGGCAACGGGAAATTTGAGTACAGTATTCAAATTTTGACGGGGGGGGGGGAGGGGGAGAGAGATAAGGGTAGCTACCAACTCAGAAAAGTATAAGTCTATCAAAACTAGCTTATAACTATTTTAATCGTTGTTTTATGTACATGAGAAATATTTTAATACGGTGCCAGGTACACTGAGAAAAAAAATATACCGCCTTCATCAAGAAATGTGAAGTGGTCGTTTTCTAAATCCCTAAAATAGAAATATAGATTTCCGAACTATGCATATAAAGCACGCCAATAAGCTGAACAGAGGAAATGATTAAGAATTTCTAGTCTATTTATTTCTAGATGGTGGAACAATATTCTGAATATTCTGATTGTTATGGAAACTTTGTTTGCGCGAAATTCTCGCTTGATTTCTTAGAATTGGGTCATTCGTAAAGATTATAGTCGCTAAAACTCGCCTCTTGTGCTCACATTTATTTGCAGAGATTTTTAAATATGTTTGACCTCGATAATATAGGAAAACGCTCTAGAATAAGGGTTTCTAGAAGTCACTTTCAAATGGGTATAGAATTTATAAGAATGACATGAAACTATATTTTCTAGAGATACAATTTAGATTTAGATTCTAGATGTCATTTACATAAATTTTCTCTGTGTACCCAACAGTTCGACTTGTAATAATATGTCTATAGTAATGTAGGATAATAGAAAGAAATGTGAGTACCACACTATGTTATTTAGATTGCAAAATGTACGTAGGCTTTTGACATTTCTTGAGATGAAAAAAAAAGATGATTGCATACACGTTTTACTCTCTGACCGCTTACGAACGTAATGCGATAGTGTGAGATTGAATCATTAAATGTATATAATTTTAGCTTAAAATCGATTAATCACAATAATATTATAAGAAGTCGTAATTTAAAATTATAGAGCTAAAAAGTAGCAGTTTGTATGTAGGCATGATAAATTTTATATTCTTAATCGGAAAACAATGCAGAAAATAATTTTATTTATTATTTATAAAAGGAATAGAAACTATTGGGCTGTTCGATAAATAATGCCGTTTTTCTTTTTTTTCATGTTTTTCAAAGTGAATTTATTTATATTAACAACAAACATTAATCAATGATATACTGAGCATTTTGTTGGATGACCTTTTGCCATCTGTCGGTAAATTGAAAAATTTCACGTTCGAAGAAGCCTTGGTTTTTAGAAGCGAAGGTTTTAAAAAACGACATTATTTATCGAACAACCCAATATAAATTTTTGTTTACAAAGCTACAGAATCTTTCGTACTATTCAGATATTATTACTTTTTTCCTATTATAAAAAAATCACTTTACATCTGCAAAGTTTTTGGTTAACGGCAATAAGTGCGTTTTCATACTTTTCAGCTGTTAACGTCAATTCTGAAAGTCAGCCACATGTCCTGATAAATATAATACTCCTTATCTGGTCATAGACTATAGAAATTTTAACCTGAATAAATACTATTAAGAATATTTTCATAAGATTTTGACCCTAGCTAGCTATTGCAATTAGAGTCGGTGCGAATAGGATGCTAAGAGAACCGTGATGCAAGCCGTGATCAACGGCCGAATCATCTATTGGATTCTTGCGTGGGAGAAATATTTTTACTTCAGCATACATTTGGCTTCGGGGGAATGGCATTTACTCAACAGGGAAAATGATGACAAATATAAACTACTTTTAGATGATATTTTCAAATTCTTCGTCTTTTTAGTAAACTAAGGAAATTTACTCTCCACTCTTGCCAACTGTCGCTTGGCGATGATTGAACAGTTCTTTTCAGTTGGTGTAAAATCGGAGTACCGCGCTGAGCATATAAACAGTTGAATACATTCAAATTCAAGGACGGACAACAAGCAGTCGTTTATAGTCTTGATTAAATGTTGCTTTGAGAATGCCTTAAATATAGCCCAGAGCAACATGCCTTAACTCATCAGAAATGCAATGACCGCTAATCAGAGAGCAAACAATGCGAACAAGAGGTGGTCGCAATGGGTATTCCAAGGCCCCACATACCATTACTCCAAGTGGGAACTATTATTCAGCGAACATGACTTCGCCTATTCTAAAAATTGCATTACAGACAAGAGCGTCTTTAATATAAAATCAACGACGAACCAGAATGCACGAATGACATGAAATGGACTTTTTAGATGAATCACAATTATATGTTTACAGCATGAAGAGGGCTGTATACTGATTTGACGGCATCGTGGAAAATGCATATTACCAGCATATTATTATGTTGACCTTCAACATCGTCATACAGACCTTTCACCTGAAGTAATGGGATGAGGTGGACACACGTCACAATGACTTCTTGCTTGCATTTTCGACATTCTGAATTGAAGCCATTGCATTTCTCATAAGTTAAAGCCTGCAGTCTGTGTTATTTCCTTGGCCTCCGTAATGGAACATTTAATACAGATAATTCAAGAAAGCATGTCTCCGTGATATCTGGACTTTTCTTGATACAGAATGTATTCGACTATCGCTCTGACAAGCGTATTCTGATCTTGCACCAATGAAAATGACTCTTTAATCGATAAAAAGCGACTGGAACGCCACCACTCTTCAGTAACTACGGAAGATGAATTCTCACATCGTGTTGACGATGCAAAGGGTTATGTTTCCGCATACGTTATGCAGTCAATGTTCTGTTCATTGGCTGGGTAGGTAAATACTGTTTTATTTTCTGCCAGTTGCCGTTTCTTTATGAACTGATTTCTCATGATATATATCACCAAATTTTCTGAAAATCTAATAAAGTTTTTCCCTACTGTAATGTGTGTGTTCAATAAATATCATTCTGTTGTTTGCATTCCTTCCTGGTGTAGAACTCTTAATGGTCAGCAGTGTAATCGAAGCAAAAAACTTGTAGTTGAGAAAGCAAATTTCAACCAGAACTATCTTGAACTATTTGCACATAATTGATTTTTCTTCCTTTTCTTTTCCTTTCTATTTTATTTAAAAATGCTTTCTTTCACATGATTAAATATATCTCAGTGCAAAGCAAACGATTTTCTGGTTTTCATGTGCATGAATTTTTTCTATTTAGTATGAGTTTTAAAAAGGAAAGAGTTTACCAAACAATCAGCGGCTGCAATGTTTACAAATTTCTTAAGCATTTTAGAAAAAAGAAAATACATTTATAAAAAATTCTACGCCTGAAGCTTATCAGAGCAATTTATATTAAGCTTTAGACTTATTATCGATCATTTTACTTCAAACATGTACTTATTAAAACATAAAACTACAATTTCTTTCCTGAATACTATATATAATAATGAACAATGCGCGATAAATAGTATGAGACAAACTCTGCATATTCTGTCTCCTGATGAAGAGATATTTGTATTTATGTTCATTGGTACTAAGTTCAAAACTAATGTGACTCATGAAATAGAAATCCTCAGTTAGTGAAATCCTTAGTTAGTGACTCATGAAATAGAAATTTTTTGCGTAAAAATTATTAGTATATAAGTTATATTCAAAAGGATTCTAAAACATACTCTAAACACTACCACACGATGCACTTTTCCAATATTTATGAAAAGTATTCACTGTGGTCAATAATGACTACCAAATCCAAAAGTTAATGATCAAATATGACAAAATTTCAGACATTTCAAGTTTGTGAAAGGATGTGTCTTTTAAGATACTCTAAGTGCCTGGAATAAAATATACTTTTTTTTCTCTCTCTCTCTCTTTTTTACATTTTAAAATTCCAACACTCAGTTTCAGACACATATATGATTGAGCTTCAGACACTTGTATTGACAGAGTACAACATTTATTTAGCAAAAGATTCAGAGCACATTAAATTGAACTTATACATTAAGCAAGGAATGAAACATTTTATAAATTTTAACACTTAAAAAAAAAAAAAAAAAAAAAAAAAATGTATGGATTTATAAGTTTTAAACTATGGTTACTCGAAAATATGAAAGTACTACTTTTGATTTGCAATATTAAAATATAAGAATATACAAAAGGAAAAACGAATAAAATGAACATATGTGGCATAATTCAATTTGTTATTCATTATTCATTATTCATAACTCAATTATATTGAAAATTTCGTTTTAAAGATAGGCAGAATATTTACATTTTTTATAAGTGGGATATCTTACATCAATATTAATAATAAATATATATTCACAAAAATGTATAAAATACAAGAAAGATGACGCAGGATAAAAAACGGGTGTATGTATATATCCCACTTTGTCAACTGTATCAAATTAATAAGAACCACAGGCTGAATCGCAATGAAGTGTGATCCATATAGAGACACACGCGAGAATCAGATACAAAGTTCTATCTACACATAGTAAACAAGGCACATCTGCTTTGGAAAGCAAGCCATCTTACAAAGAAATATTTTTATCTCTACTTAAGGATTCATGTATATCTGTATAGGCCTTCGTAAAAAATCATAAAATGTTCTTTTAATGTATTAATTCTTGAAAATTTAAACCCATTCTCGCGACAGCAAAATGACAATAAGACCAGATTTTCAAAACTGAACTTTTTCACTTATAGCAAGATTCGGTCGTGTATTTCCCCTGGACATAGAAGTTACCGAGTAAGTGTACAGCCTAATTTATGTTAATTGTAGTTTGAACCTCCCCTCACTATTTCTCGGAAGAATATTCCAAATATTCGGGCGCAGTAAGTGACCTTACAAACAAGTTCGTAGAATGTGTAAGCACATAATTTCTTATACCTATGTATTTTTTGTGTTACTATAATATTTATAAATTATCTGTGAATTTCTTAATTAATGAGTATTACAGATGTGCTCATGATCGTTTAGTTAAATTAAGTCTCGAAAAAAAAAATGCTCAGTTTAAACTTATCTATTTGCTTTTTCAATTAGCAACATTGTCCAATAAAATATCCAAGTATTTAAATATATTTGTTATTTCCTTTTTTTAATTTTTAAATTAATAACTTAAAACTACTTTTGTACAAAAAATATGTTTATGAAGAAAGTAAATAAACCTAAAAAAAAAGTTATTCATTGTATTAAGTTGTTAGTTTAAAAAATCACTGAAATAAATTTCATTTTTGGATATTTCACGCCCTTTTGAATTGATGTCATGTTATACAAATTACAGAAAATATGTTTTCAGCTAAAGAAAAATTCTCAGTTGTTTCTAATTAGCAAATACTTTCTGAGAATCTTGCGAAGCATCTCTGAGAAATTAGTTATTTTGTTGTAAGACGTGAGGTATTCTACTTTATCACATACTGTAATATATTATTTTAATATTAATATCGTTTTCTATAGAGTTGTTTCCAGATATCTGGTTCTATCTTAGCACTTTTCTTTTTTCTTTTTAATTAGACACAATTTTATTGAAATTAATCTTACATAGCTACAATTAATCCTATTGATCCTTTCTTAACACATAACATTATATATATATATATATATATATTTTTTTTTCCAATCTGTATTAAACTTTACACAATGACATTAAACTTATCAAATTTACTGGCAGAATGTGCTAATAAATATTCTTTACTAAAGCATTCTAAGAAATTTCTTAACAATAAGTTTCAAAGGAAAAACTATATTTTTGAATATAAAATCAATATATATATTTATATATATTCACCATACAAAGAAAAAAAAAAAATTTTTTAGTTACGGAGAATTTTACTAAGGATGATAGAATCTAGCTGATCGATTTTGTCAATATTTTAAATTCCTTGAAGTTCAAGTAGTTAAGCTTATTTTCTATTGAAAATATTAAAAAAGTTAAGTGATAAAATAATAGTTTGCCAAAGGTAAATTGGTAGAAATTTTTTTCTAAAAACGGTATTGAATATGAAATTTTTACGAAATTTTCTTAATTCTTTACATTTGTAGCAAAATAATGTGTTTTACATGAAAAAAAAAAAAAAAAAAAAAAAAAAAAAGAAAAGAAAGAAAGAAAGAAAACTACGAAAAATTCCATGTACATTCCTAGATCAAAAATATAGAGCTAGTTGAAATTATATGAACAAAAGTATGCAGATTGGGAAAGATAATTATAATACTTTTATATGCATTACTGTAGCAATAATAGCCAGTTACTACATCAGTAATAAAAAGAAATTACGTATGAAATACGTTAAGGACCTATATTTTGAAACTAAACGGCCATCGGTTAAAATTATATGGTTACTATTGAAATTTGACGCCAGGTGTGAAATATGAATATGAATGAAGTTGTATGTCCTGAGGCGGACCCAAAACCACCGTTATAGCTTGTGTTAATCGTCACTATGTGTGTTGTTAATGGGTAGAGAGAAACCATTGTACGAAAGAGAACTAAAACGTATTATTGCATTTAGTCGGTCTCCATTAACTAATTGTAAAATTTATAATAAACCGAAAAAGTCAAAAACACAGATAAAATGAGAAGGTCCAGAATCCCGCAAATTACTATCAAAAGTAATTTAAGGAGAGGCCAAATTTTTAAATCCTTGACAAGAGACACATTATAAACATAGTTAATACAAAACTATGCCTTCAGCGTAAAATGTCATTGATATGAAACTTCCACGTTCAAGTTGTGCAATAGACAGCAAAAGTGTCCGAGCACAAACCAATAATTCCGATGTCAAAAACGTACACTTAAAACTGTTTTGTTAAATAAATCCTTGTCAACGAATTTTCTTAGACTAAATAAGAACATGACTCGACAAGGAATTATTTAAGAAAGTAATATTAAGTGTACTAGGTATTACTGCTAAAGTATAGCGAGTAATATATTAACCAGGGCCTGAAATATCAACTTAGATTACACTCGCTAAAAAAAAAAAGTCACTCGCCACAAAATATTATTAACTTGCACCACTTTTTATGTATAAGGTGACCAGTATTTTTCATTGGAAAAAGAGGAGAAATAATGCAATGTCTTATTTTATAAGAAAATAGAAGACATTCAATTTTGAAGAGAATGTCATTTTAGAGGACACAAAATTGAATGAAAATGATTAAAAAACCGATCCAAAGCTATTTTACACAAGTGGTGGAAATATTTTTATCTCAAATGATGAATTTGGATCAGTATACCTTAATTTAAATTCAGAGTAAACGGATACCAGAGGAAAAAGCCCTAATTTATAACATAAAAAAAGTTGGCAGACATCTTTTTTATTAAAATCATAATCAAAAAAAAAAAAAAAAAAAAAAAAAAAAAATGGCAAATGAAAAAATAAATTAATATTCGGCAGATGAAATGATTTGTATGAACGAAGCATTCTTTATCAACATTTTATAAAAGTTCTCACAAGTATAACCTAATTAGTCTTAGTAGTTAAAAGGTTTTTTAAGTAGTTAATAAGTTTTTAAAGTATATAAAGGGGATTTTTTTTCACATGTCTACATTTGGTCATTCAAGAAAACAGTCGCTTTGTGAGAAAGTTTTTGCCAGGAGGATATCAAATGAATTCAACTAACTTTTGCATATTTTTATGGGGTGGTAGTGTTATCATTGGGACCAATTGCTTGCACTAGGGCTCTAGGCCTGAGTAAGAGAGTCCTACGTGGGGGCTTTCTAAGAGGTCCTAGACTAAATTTACGCTAGTTCCGAAGGAAACCATAGAAAACTCGTAACGGCAAAGCCAACGAGCGCGACCAGGTATCGAATCCAGCGCCCCACGTATACCAGCTTCGAGGACAGAACTTCTCGGTCAATTTTGGGCCTATTTTTATCAGGAATGTTATTCATGCAAAAGTGAGAGCACACGTTAACCCACCGTGTACCAACCGGAGCATAACCTTCTTAATGATTTCATGACAATTTCAATAGTGATTCCGTGTTCTGGATCATAGAACCGTAAATATATAGGGAATATTTTATTTCTTTGTGATTCGAAGAATCTGAATATATATAAACCATAATATGCTTTGGCAAGTTTATTAGAAAGCTATTCTTTTGCGAACCTAACGCAGAAAAATGTTAGTATTCATTATTCGATACAGCCGATTGAGCTTCCCAGTTTTGCGAATTTCTTTTAATTAAGGACTAAATCCTTTTCATTTGAAAAAAGAGGTCAGAGGACGAAAACATAAAAAAGGACTTTTAAGTCCTGTAATTTTTTATCGTTTAAGAGGGCAGAGCGTTGTAAAAGAAGACTGTCGTCTTAAAAAGAAGATGTCTGGTCACCTTACCTAAGATTAGCCTGACTTTGTGATTTTAAATTGATAATTTATTATTATTATTATTGGTAGCACCGCATACTGTAAGAATTCTATCTATATTTAGACTGAAATTTTACTCGCCACAGTTAAATTTTCACTAGCGGAAATTTCGCGCCCTGTATTAACGAATACTTACGATGCACGAAAATTTTGCTTAACTATAAAGATTTCAAAGTTAGTTTAGAATGTTAAAAGAAAAAAAAAATGCAAGTTCATAAGAAAATTTAAAAATATATATAAATAAATAAATAAATAAAGCATTGTTATGACGTAATATTTTTTTTAATTACTTTTTTATACAATCCACGCTGCTTAAAAAATAATTTAATGGTTAACACCCACAGATGATAGAGCATAAGAGATGCCACGTGCAATTTGCGAAAGAATATCTGAAACTTGGGAAAATGTATTCTCTGAGAGGAAAAAAAAATCAACACGGGTGGCCCAGACGGCTTTAAATACTATCGAATGGTATTCGCCGAAAACAGAGTTAACCATAATAATCATAATTACCATAGAGTCTAAAAAAAAAAATAATAATAATAATAATATTTATTTCAACAAGACAATCCCCGTATTCATACCTTAAGTATCATAAAGGCATGTTTTCAGACCAATGAAGTGCGTGTTTTGAACTGGCCGGCTAAGATTCCCGATGCCAAACCAAATGAAAACTTATGGTGTATTTTAGTTGGTGATATTTATGAATGCGCGAGATGTTATACCAATAAGGATGAACTAGAGTAATTCGTAGAACATTAGTAAGAAAATATCCTAAAAAAACATTTTTAAGGAATTGACGGATTTCATGACTTCAAGATTGATTAATGTCAAAGAGAAAAATGGCATTTTCACTACTTACCAATTTAATTTTTATCTTAAACTAATGTCGTTTTATGTTTTTGTTCAACATTTTATTTATGTTCAGCACAAGTACATGTGAAAACTATGCCCTATTTGCTGCCAGAAATTCTCTGGAATTTGAGATAATACGCGTAATTTACGAAATAATTACGTTGTCAGAACGTATTTTCTCAAATTACAGAGAATTTCTGGCAGCAAAACGGACGTATTTTTTACAGTGTACATGATATTTTCTTGTTCCATAAATATAGTTAAATAATATTTTTTCGAATGTTTTCGTTCCCCAACCAGTTATAACTTTGTTTTTTATTCCTTATGCATTTATCCAGCGCTGTATAAAACATAATATAAACATTGTTTGTGATTTGTAGCTGGAGTTGGTGTAGAGCTAACGCCCTATAACTGCGGAATCAGCGTCAGTCTCAGAAACATCCCTATAGGATGCAGAGGTAGATGCCAGCACATTCGGTTCTTCAAAAAGGAGGTTGAGTGAGTTTCAGGTCGCACAATAGCTACGAAGTAGGTAATTGGTGATGATATGAGATTTATCCATAGGAATGGTTTGAAAACAAACCATTACAATTTTGACTCTCTTAAAAGGGAATGGATCATCCGATTCGGTAACACACAAGTTTACGGAAAACTGAGGGAACTGCAGCCACGGAGAATTTTACTGACCCAGCTACTATTAAATTTCCTCGGAGGAAATAAATAATCCGTTTTGATTACGAAAACAGTTCGAGGATTAACCAAGTCCTCCTTGCAATCTCCTTCATTCATTCGCAAACTGATCGGGAGATTCATGATTATTCGAAGTACCGATCATACTCATTAGAGCTCAAAGTTTGGTGTTATCATTGTAACTGAATAATTAATAAGTCTCCTGCAGAAATTGTGGTCAATTATCATAGTTTAAGGGAAAATCGATAAATCTATTTTACAAAAAATTACGTTTTCTTTGTCCTTTTTAACATGCTTTTATTAACTTGACATGATGTAACTATGTAGGTAACGGAATCTTACAATTTAATTTTCGGCCCCTTCTGGTCGAAAAATAATTTATTTACAGTATGGGTATGGAAAATTAATTTTCCTTCTTGAGCAGTGTTCATCGAGAAAGTAAAATGTAACAAAGCACATTTATGAAGTGCATTTAACAGAAAACAGCGTTCAGGGTAACTTTGGGTATCCCTGTATATTGTCTATAAACTATATCACATCATATTGTGTACTTAAATTTAGTTATAAATTAAATTATATTAAAAACACTTGACACAAAATGAAATATACTTCCAGATATTTCAGTATATAAGTATATAAGTACTTCCAGATATATAAGTATAGCTCCAATATATCCAAATACTTATGGTAGCCCTGTAAACAAATGCTGAATGATTTCCTTATCACAATCTGCGCAAAAGTATGCTTTATGGTTATAAAAAATATGTGCATTGTATTTTGTTTAAAGCCGCATATAGATGTTACACTGTACTAAACAGAAATTTGCTTTATCGACATAATATATTTTCATTGGCTTTGATGTTCCTCGCACGCAAACCATTTGCATGATCTCAACGAAAATTTTAGTGTAGCATTCATATATGATACAGATTTAAAATACCGTGTTTAGATTTCTGCTGATATATATATATATATATATATATATATTTTTTTTTTTTTGAGATATGCTGATAACAGACAAACACACATACAGACCAACCGCCAAAAATGTTATTTTTGTATCTCGAGGACCTCAAAACATGTGATAATTACAAAAACTCAATTTCGAAAATTTGATCCAAAACAATATTTTCTTTACCATATTGGGTAAGAGACCGTAATATTTTCGCTGAGATTATCAGGCTACTCTTCTGATGAGATTAAGTGTATTATATGGACATTCCAACAGTTCGTGTCGATTTTGGTCCATACGGTGTGAATGTAATTAAATAAACCGACAGATTTACATTTGTTTTGCTAAATACTGCTGGTAAAGCTAAAAGGCAAATGCTAAAAATATTTTTGAGTTCGGCATTTACCATATCATAATAGATTATGTGATTATATATTTTGGATCCCGTCTCTTTATTGCTGACCAAGTTGGCCAAGCTTACGAGGTGAGCAGTTGCGTAAAGCACTGAATGTTCCTCAAATAGAACTTGGCAGCTCAAAATTAGCAGTAAATATTGTTGTAATGGTGACGTATTACATGAAACAGCTAAATTGGGAAGACATGAATGAATTTTTTTTTTGACTACATCCATTGCCGGAACAACTATAGTATTTCACCTCACCTAGATTTGGCGATTTTTCGTTGGCGATTATGGTTAAATCATAAATCTAAAAATCATAAATCATATAGCATAAATGATAAAATCGTAAGCTAAATTATAAATCATAAATCATAAAATCATAAATCCAAAATAAATAGCGTGCAGGCTGCCATATTTTATCGCAAACAGTTCAGAACGATATCGTTATCGTTCAAATCGGCGCCAACGAAAAATCGCTGATGGGAAAGACTATAGTTGTATCCCATTGCCATATTAAAATTTTAAAAACATAAGTGTCGTATCTTATAGGTTCCGTTTTGCATTCATAATAAAAGAGTAGAAAAATTAAAATTTATTAAAATAAAAAGTGTGAAGTGTCATTATTTAAAGAATTATTTTTATTTTAGACTACAATAAAATAAATGATATTTTAATAAAATGCACAGACTTGAATATCATTAGTTGTAGGTTAAGTTTTTCTTTAAGTTCTAAAAAATGTAAAAGAAAATTATAATAATAAAAAAAAAAACTAAAGAACATGCTTTTATTGAAATATGAACTAAAAAGAAACAAAGTAATTTTAAATGTAATTTTTTTTATTGGATAGCGCTAAGATGTCCCACAAATAAATGTAACCCAATCCTTGAAATAAGCTTCGAATTAGAATAAAATATTGATAAAAATGCAGATAAATATAACGTACTTTCAAAGAAAAAATAAATGGTGGGGTGCTCTTCTTACATTCTCATACTTACTCTGTAAATAGTCACGATCCAAATTTTATAACAACTGAAGTCGAGCACTCCGCGCTTTTATTTTTTCTTTGAAAGTACGTTATATTTATCTGAATATTTATCAATATTTTATTCTAATTCGAAGTTTATTTCAAGAATTTGGTTACATTTATTTGTGGGACATCTTAGCGATATCCAATAAAAAAAATACATTTAAAATTATTTTGTTCTTTTTAGTTCACATTTCAGTAAAAGCATGTTCTTTAGTTTTTTTTAAATTATAATTTTATTATTTTTTTCTTTCTTTCTTTATTTTTTTTTTATCTAAAAGTTGCGTTTGTATCATTAAAATAAACATAATTCATAATAATTTAAAAATATTTTACAGTCATTACATAATTGTGCTTAAAAATAAATATTAAGATTCATCATTCAAATGTTAGAAAGTGTTTTTACTTTACGAAAGATATGTACCACACGTCCTTTTTATTAAAAAATTAGTTTTATTTAAATAAACTTTATTTACTTCATGCCTTTTTAAATGTTAAATGTTAAATTATTACTTTTTATGTAAAATATTACTATGTTTCTTTCTTTCTTTTTCTTTTCTTTTTTTTTTTTTTTTTTTTTTTCATTTCGTTGCATTTCACTTTTTCATTTTTTTAATTAAAATTTTCGTTTGTGTAATTAAAATAAACATAATTTACAATAGTTTAAAAATATTATTATATTTTTGCTAAAAAATAAATATGAAGATTTATAAAACGTATATTATAAAAATGATTTAAATTCCAAAAGTCATTTCTTTTTTTTTCTTCTTCTTCTTCTTCTTTTATTTATTTATTTATTTATTTTTTTATAAATTTTCATTAAAATTATTTTTCTTTTATATCTATGTGCCTGCGCTTGTAGTTTTTAAACATCATCGTACATTTAAAAAACTTAATATCATTAAAACCAAATATTTTACTTATATATAAATAAGCAGATACAAGAAAAAAGTCGTATTAAATAATTACTTTTTAAATTAAATTTATTTATTTGCATAAAATAAAAAAAGGCATGTATTTTCAAAGTGACACACACTTCAGGTTTTATTTTTGAAATGATTACTCAATAAACTTTTTTCATTTGTTTCCATAAAATAAAAATATGGTCAAGTGCATAAGGATTTAAAAAAAGAAAAAGAGGGTCAATTAAGAAAAATAAAAAAGAATTGTCTCCTATAATAACTTACTTTATTTCAAATATTACTTTTAAAGTGATGATTTTTTTTTTTTTTTTTTTTTTTTTTTTTTTTTTAACGTTTGAATATATTTTATATATTTAAAGTTAGATAAAGTTGTTTTAATTTTAGTAAACAGAGAGAAGGTATTTAACTGTAAGGTTTGAATATGCAGTGGTGTTCAGTATTTTTTATTATTCTATTTTTTGCTCAATGTACTTAAAGAAATTAAAATGATTCGAATATCAAAGTTAGTATTTGTTTAATGGACTAACATTATTTTTTAATTTCTCTAACCAGTATACACAAAAGAGAAAGTACTGTTTTTGGTTCAAATTTTTGAAATTGAAATTTTGTTTCATTTACGCGTTTTGAGGTCCCCTGAATCTGAAAATCATGTTTTCATCAAAGAGTCTGTGTGTATATCTCTCATCGGAATATCTCAGGGGACTTGTGTTTTAAATCTGTACCATATAGTATCTCTGTGTTTTAAATCTGTAACATATAGTGATGCTACAGTAAGCTTTTCATTTCAAGAGAATTCAAACACGTGTATAAGGGAAATTTCTGGTAAGTATAATGTAACATCTTTAGGCAGCCTTAAATAAAATAGAATGAACTTTTTTTTGTGTGTGTGTGTGTGTGTGAAAGAATGTTTTACGTAGCTTGTGAAATTTAAATAATCCATCATTCATTTGCAGGGTTACTCAAAGTATTTGGATGCATTGTGACTAAAATTGGAATTTGATGGAAAAGTATTTCGTTTAGTGTTTGGTGTTTTTCATAAAAAATAAATGTAAGTACACAATGTGATATGCATATAGTTTATAGACAACAAACAAACTACAAAGAAAAAGCTAAAATGCCTTACAAATTTGAGTTTTTTTTTTTTTTTTTTTTTTTTTTTTGAGAAAGAGATGATTTGTCGTCCTATTTGCTCTTCCGACCTGCAATGATCTCTGCGAGGATGCCCTTAGATGTCTTGTCGTTAACCCCCCCTCCCTGCCAGTCTTGCATAATTAAAAGACTTTTCTATTCAATGATCACTAATAATTTTGAGGATTTATGTTTGATAGGCATAATAGACGATTATTCTTCGATGTATTTAGGCAAACATTATAATTAAATATTAGTGGTACATATTGAACAAAAAAGTTCCTAAAATTGTCAGCACTGCTCCCTGCTAAGTCTTACGCTTATGGGGGTCTTGCTTTAACCCTGTTGCGCCCGAATCGTAAGACCTTCTTAATCCTGCACTGATGTGGCAATTTAAAATTTATCTCTCGATGAAATGTTTTCAAACATTGAGTATTTAAAGAATTAAGTTTTCCGCATGTTTCTCAGTGAAGATTGGTTTACGACAACATTTAAGGGGCCGGTCATAAATTAAGAAAAATCAATAATGTTTGTGATCACCCTGTATCGTTAAGTGAACAGAACGAACTTCAACTTTAGGATATGTTAATATAGACCCAGTTCAATTTGTGGATGGATTTGTGTGACGATAGCATGTTAAATAAAACAGATATAAGCATGTATTTTAAAGCTCAAAGACAAAAAAAAATCAACATGTTTCTTATTTCTAATATATAGAGTTTTTGAAGAAAAATATTTCCACTTTCAGATAAACAAAAAAAAAAAAAAAAAAAAAAACATTTTACGGTAACATGAATGAAAATATCTTTAATATCTCAATAAATATGAGCATTTTTAGGAAAAACGTTCTCTCTGCGCATGTGAGAAAGATAAAAAAAGAAAAAAAAATGCATAGTTTGGAAGCTAGATATATTGGGCAAATTTTTATAAAAAATGCATTTGAATAGAGTAAAAAATAAGCAAATTATCCGAATAAGAACAAGCTAGATCTTAGATATTTCCCAAGAGTTGAAAATTTTTAAGGGGTTTTTCACATGACACGTAATTAATTTGGAGATCGAATTATTTCAACCATGCTCCAAATGTACGTTTTTGTGAAAAAAACCCTTATAAGTTTGTAACTCTAACATATTTTTGTTTATTTACTAAGATTTGTAGGATGATAAGTGGTTTTTCACAAAAAAGAACTTTTGCTAAGTAGTTAAAATAATTGGACTAATTGGAAATTAATTATGCGGCATGTGAAATTCCTAAATCCTAATCCTATTTATAAGATAAGTCCACTATCCAACTTTTGTTCGAATAAATTCAGTATTTCAAAAGTTATCGCGATAACAAAGTATCAAGTGGCAGCGTTCAAGTGGCTGCAAATTCGGAACAACATTGTGGAGAAACTTGTCCACCGAAATCATGGATAACTGAATGATAAATCATTTTTAACATTGGTTTGAACTGATTATGTATTTCGAAAGTTATCGTGATAAGAAAATTTCAAGTGGCCACCACTTGAAAACAATATAACGGAGCAAGTTGCCAGCAAACTTATCCAAGATATTTGAAACATAAATTGACTGTTCGGATTTGGCTCCTATCAGTGCAGTGTTTCAAAAGTTCTTATGACAAATTTTCAAGTGGCAGTCTAAGTGGCTGAAACTTGGAAACATAATAGCGAAGCAACTTGCCCAGCAAAATCATCCAAGATTTTTATATAATAAGTTCCTTGTCAGAGATTAATTCAAACTAATTCAGTACAGTCGAACCTCGTTAACGTGAACAGGCTCAACGTGAATTACTTTTAACATAAACTTTTTCCATAATCCCCATGAACATGAAGATTAGAAGATTAGTTTAGTTATATGAAGATTAATTACTGATAGCATGAACTACTGACAACATAATTTTTTTTTTATTCCCCTTGAGATTCGCGTTAACGAGGTTCGATGTATTCAAAAAATTATCGTGATAAAAAATTTTAAGCAGCACCGTGATTTCAAGTGGTCACCACTTGGAAACAAATAAAATCTTTTTGTAAAAAAATAGAACAGACTCCAAAAAGCAACTCCTATCCAAACAAATGAAAAAAAAAAAAAAAAAAAAAAGGAAATGAAAAAGTAATTTGCGTCTATAAGTGTAAAATAATTTTCTTCGCCAAAAAACCTATAACACTACAATTAATCATAACTTTTGAAGTCGGCGCAAAATTAAATAAAATTTAATTTATTTTTAAAGGTTTGTTTTTAGATCGGTAGCAACAAATGCTGTTTGCCAGATAATTTTGCGATTTTTCTTTCACCAAGGACGTGAGATACCAGCATCTTCACCAACTTTTGCTGCTTACAAAATCTTTTTTGTTTTCTTGAATCAAAGTAGTTTTTGGCTGCGTTTTGCAGGTGACAATGTGAGATGTGTATTTTGAATAGGATATGATTTTTGCATTGAATAAAGGTATCAGTTTTTATTTAATTTTGCGCCGACTTCAAAAGTTATGATTAATTGTAGTGTTATAGGTTGTTTGGCGAAGGAAATTATTTTATACTTATAGGCGCAATTTACTTTTTCATTTCCTAACAATTTTTTTTTTTTTTTTGTTTGAATACTAGTTGCTTTTTGGAGTCGGTTCTATTTCTTTACAAAAAGATTTTATTTTTCTCTTTTCAGTAAAAACTTATTCATATAGCAGAACATCAGAGGACGTTCGATAGCAGTTTCACAAATCACAACTTCTACGAAAAGTAACATAACTCAAAAAATGGTTTATGTCACTGAAAAATACGTGAAATGCACCCAATGTGAGCAAAAAAGTTACATCTCAATCAAGAAAGTTATCCACTCTTGAGACAGTTGTGCCAGTTTTTTTTCTAGTCAAGTTATTTTTAAGTTGATTTTTCTCAAATGCTGCATTTTTAAGTTGTGTCACTTTTCTTGCTTTTATCGGATGTGAGCAAAAAACTATCTATTGAATGAACATACGTTAAATTAAAAAGTCTTTAGAAATGTAAAGAACGGATACACTGTATTCGTAATCAAAAATTCTGTTAGGCATCTATATTGAACTTTAAAGTGAATACGTTTCACCCGCTGCGCTGGAAATTGCGCAGCGTAAAGTTCAAACAAAGAGCAAAATATGCTTTGCAGCTGACAGACAGAAGTTTCAACATTGATAATTACATACTGCTTTTACCAGTGTAGCTGCATGCGTTCAGCAGCTAGAGAGAGAACACTCTTTTGTGAGTATCCTGTAATTTGTTTATATCTTAATGAAATCATAATGAAACCTATTTCAGGCCAAGATCATTACGACAACAAAAAAGTATTAAAATTAAATCATCTCTTGCGAAGTTATAAGCTAACAAATTTCAGCAACTACAACAATGAGAAACATGGTTTGTATTGAGAACCTCTTCCGTTATGAAGTCGGTTTAAAACGTCTATGCGTTAATCGGTGTGACCGCTTACAACTGTTGCGCTACGCTACAACATATGCAGTGCCGTTTAAGTGTGCACAAAATAGGAAATTGTGAACAAACAAATGCACGTTTTAAGCGTTCTGTTTTTAGAATTAATGTCTAAACTGTCTTTTCGTACTAAATCGACGATGCTCTGGAATTTTATAATTCACTTTTTTCCCTGTCTTGAACCTTTTCAGAGATAGGAACGCTAACTCCTCTGCTTTCCACCAGGTGGCGCTGTAGGCGGTTCAATCGCGTAGCACATGTCCACTTTACTATACCTACATACCACTTTTATGACTATAGCTGCAGCTGTTCAGCAGTTAAAAGAGTCCAGACTGACCTTTTTGGGGCACCCTGTATTTTCTTTTGATCATAAAGATATTACAATGGACCTATTTCACACCAAGACCTTTACAATAAAACAAAAAGTATGAAAACCGGGTCATCCGTTCAGAAGTTATGAGGTAACAAACAAAAACAAAAACAACGTACGCTTTGAATTGAGGACCTCCTCCTTTGTGAAGTCGGTCAATTAGAGCATTTCTTATGAAGTTATCAGCTTACAAACACCAAGAACAACACATAGCTCCAATTAAGAACACCCTCCTTTTTGAAGTTGGTTGAAAACGACTTGTGACCGCTTACAGTAACAGTACATTGAACCACAGAGTATATGTGTTATTCGCTACGCTGTAAAGTGTATAACGTAGTTTAAGTGTGCATAGTGTAGGAAATTGCGAACAGGGAACTGCACGTTTTAAGCGTTCTATTTTTAGCAATAATGTCTAAATCTGCATTTTCGTAGTAAATCGATGATGCTCTACAACTTCTAATTAACTTTTCTCCCATCTTGAACCTTTTTTGAGATAAGAGCGCTAATTCCGCTGTTTTACACCAGATGGCGCTTTATTTTCTTTAGATTGTAAATATATTACAATGGAACCTACTTCAGACCAAGATCTTTACAACAAAATAATAGGCATCAAGTAACCGTATTGTGAACTATATAGCGTATGTCTCACCAGCTACGCTACAACGTGTGCAATGTAGCTCAAGTGTGCATAGTGTAAGAAATTGCGAACAAACAAATGCACGTTTTTTAGCATTGTATTTTTAGCATCAACGTCTAAACTGTGTTTTCGTACTAAATCGATGATCCTCTGCAATTTTATAATTCACTTTTTACCCCTGTCTTGGACTTTTTCCGAGATAGGAACGCTAGCATGAACGTCTAAACTATCTTTTTGTACTAAATCGATGATACTCTTCAACTTTGTAATTAACTTTTTTCTCTAGAACCATTTTCGAGATAGGAACACTAACTCCGCTATTTTTCACTAGGTGGTGCTGCAAGCGGTTTAACCTTGTACTGCATGGCCACTTTGCTATACTTACATACCATTTTTATCACTATAGCTGCAGCCGTTTAGCAGTTAAAAGTGTTGGGACTGATTTTTTTGGGCACCCTGTATTTTCTTTAGATCCTAAAGATATTACAATGGGACCTATTTCAGACCAAGACCTTTTCAACAAAATAAAAAGCATCAAATTCGGAGCATCCGTTCAGAAGTTATGAGCTAACAAAAAAAAAAAAAAAAAAAAAAAAAAAAAACATACGGTCTGAACTGATAACCTTCCTTCTTTTTTGAAGTCGGTTAAAAAGCGAAGTGAGATGTCCAGCGAACTTATCAGAGATATTTGAATGATAAATCCACTACCCAAATTTATGAGAAATGATTTAGTGTCACAAATATTATCATAATGACAAAATTTCAAATGGCAGTCACTTGAAAATAAAATTGCGGATCAAGTTACCAATCGAACTTATCCAAGACATTTGAACCATAAGTTAACTATACAACTTTTGTTTGAATAAGTTTAGTATTTTAAAAGTTTAGTATTTTATCGTGATGGCATTTTTCAAGTGGCAGCGTAATTTCAAGAGGCCACAACTTGGAAACAAAATGTGGGAACGAGTTGCCCAGTGAACTCATACAAGATAATTATAGGATAAGTTCACTGTCTAACTTTGGCTTGAATTGAATTAGACTTTAAAAAGTTATCATGATTATTTCAAGTGGTAGCCTAATTTCAAGTTCTCTCGCTTAGTTTATAACATCCGCACTTTGTAAAAAATAGCGGATAAGATTAATTAATAAACTTGATTGTGACCCTTATATAACCTATGTATACATCAAAATTCAAAGAAATCCGGTCTTAAATAAGCTTTTTACAATGTGAATTGGAAATTTTCAAGTGACCTCCACTTAAAAACAAAATGGCGGAGCAATTTAGTTAACAAACTCATTCAAGATATTTATAAGATAAGTTCACTGTCCAAATTTTTTTCGATTTTGAGTATTTTATCGGAAGTTATCGTGATTTTAAATTTTCAATTGGTAGCCTGATTTCAAGTGGCATCACTTCATTTAAAATATCCGCTACTTTGTTAAAAATGACGGATAAAGTTTATTGAGAAACTTGGTTGAGACCCTTATATGGTCTATGAATACATGAAAATTCAAACGAATTCGGAATGAGCTTTATACACTCTGAATTTGAAATTTTCAAGTGGCCTGTACTTGAAAACAAAATGGCGGAGCAACTTGGTTAACAAATTCATCGAATATATTTATAAGATAAGGTCACTGTCCAAATTTGGTTCGATTTGGAGTATTATTTTGGAAGTTATCGTGATTATAAATTTTCAAGTGGCAGCCTAATTTCAAACGTCCCCGCATAAAATAAGATATCCTCCACTTTGTTAAGAAAGGCAGATGAAGTTCATTAATAAACTTGATTGAGACCCTTTTGTGGTCTATATTTACATGACTGAGAACCTTACGTTGTCTATATTTACTTCATAATGCAAGCAAATCCGGCTTTAAATGCGCTTTTTTACAATGTTTATTTGAAATTTTCAAGTGGCCGCAACTTGAAAACTAAAAGGCGGAGCAACTTGGTTAACGAACTCATCCAAGATATTTATAAGATGAATACGCTGTCCAAATTTGGTTTGATTTGGAGTACTATTTTGGGACTTATAGTGATGACAATATTTCCAATATATATACAGTATATATATATATATATATATATATATAGAGAGAGAGAGAGAGATAGATAAATAACAAAGTGATTGCAATAGGTCGATTTCTAAAGAAATAAACCTAAAAAAAATTATATACAATGTTCAATTTCAAAAACATAATATATATAAATACTAACATTTTATTTTGCAAAATTTATCAATAGTTTGTTACGATTTTAAAAGTATATATTTATATTATAAGAAATAATTAGAAAAAGCATTTAAAAAAATGAACAATATATATATATATATATTATATTTTTAATACAAAACTCATAAAAATGATGTCTCTAAATGCAAGTGCTTCCATCCTTTTCTCAAAACGGTAGTAAAGATCCATTGTATAGGAAAAAAAAAAAAAAAGGAAAGGCAGATGATAAATTGCGGTCGTTCATTCCAACGAGTTTTAGTCATATTAAATATGCCGATTTCTCGAAAGGATCAAATAGTTCTGGAAAGTCACAAAGATTTTCTTTCCCTCGGGTTAAAGAAATTTCTCAAAATTTTTGTTATGTATTTTAAATTAAAAATATTTACTTCTTGTTTTTACTTCTGTATACAAAGTATAAGGAAGCATAGTAATCCCGATTTGCGAAATAGATTTTACACTGTAAGTGATATTAACAAGCCGGTATGCTTTGTCACATTTTTTTATCTGACTTATTCTCGGATTTTTTATTTATTTATTTTTAAAAGCTGCCACCAATAATTTTAAGATTACGTGGAGCATAAATATTTATTAGAAAGATATTCTTTTAAAATCGTCCTGGTCTCGTTTCAAATGGATTTAACTATTTCCATACATACCTAATTTCTAAAAGTGTCGCAGTTTATTTTTTCTTTTGTATGTAGATTTATAATGTCATTCGAAAGTTCCAAATTCTTTTATTACAACATTTAAAATAATTTATAGGGCTTTTTTTTTTTTTTTTTTTTTTTTTTTTTTTTTTTTTTAAGTGCAAAAAAATTGTAGATAAATAATTTTATTCATCTGAGTCTGAACTATACTTTCTGTACTATTTCTTAAATAATACAATACATTTAGTTTAAATATGAAATACAATAGTTAAAAAATGTAATTTCATTACACAATAATAATTTTCTGAATATTAAATACTTTCTCAGTTTAAAAAAATGTTATATTATTAACATTCTTGAGTATTTTACTAAAATAGAAAAAAATAGTCTGAATTTTCACGTAGCTCGTAAAATTGTATGCTTCAATAATCTACACTAATAAAACTTTCCCTTTATTAAAAAAAAAAAAAATAATAATAATAATAATAAGTAAATAGACGGAAAAAAAAAATCAATATTTACACCAAGGTACCATTTTTTTTTTTTTTTTTTTCCCACACGCCACTAAGAAATATAATTTAAATTTTCTAGGTTTGGAGAATTTTTTTTCTTGATAGCCCTTTAAATATAATGTTATAGCTTTGTTTCAAGAAATTATTTCCTTTTTCTCTTTTAATATTTTCACATATAATGATTTATCGGTTCATTTATCACATGAAATATTATAGAGACAAATAGAAAATTTCTAGAGCTTATAATTATTTTAGAAAAATGAATGGTTAAAAAAGAGAGATAGGTAGATAGTAAATATTTTTAAAAGGCAAATTGTTTCTTTTTACAATCTAAGCATGTTTATTTTTAAAGCTTTATTCAATGAATTATTTCAATATTCTTTACTATTCGAGCGAATTTCAGCACTTACTGTTAAGAAAGTAAAAAAAAAAAAAAAAAAAAAAAAAAAGATTAATGAAATTTGTTTTTGTATTTTTATATTTTTATATTTTAATTTTAAATGTAAAAATTAGACGTGGCTTTTAGAAAATGCTATTGGTTTAATACTCATATATGAATATAAAACAATCATTAAAAAGGAAAACTAGAAGTCTTTTTAAAGTAAATAATTGGTTTGTTAAAAAAAAAAAAATAAATAACTAAATATAATAATAATAATAATATATAACTGTAAATAATCGTAAAAATTATTTTTGGAACTATATATAACAAATTTTCTAAAAAAAAAAAAAAAAGAAAGAAAGAAAAGCTATAAAATCTTCGAAGTACATTCATGAGAAAATATTAAAAATAAAAAATAAATAAATAAAATCTTGTTTTTCGTTAAGCCACCAATAAAAACAATAATTGTAAATTGTAAATTGTCGTAAAAATCATATATATATATACATATATATATATATATATATATATATATATATATATATATATATATCTTATACTATTAAGTGAGTAATATTTGTATATATATATATATATGTGTGTATTTCACTGTTCTCGAAAACGGTAGCTGGGACAGTCACGTGATTTAAAACAAAGGTGCCTTCCGAAGTTTTCATTGTGCACATCGAAGTCAGATTTTCGAATTTTCGATTAGTTTTCTTTTAATTAACAAAAATATGAAAATAAAACTTCCCATTTCTAGTATGACGCAGAATGGAGAATCTTGGGAGAGATTTGATTAGTTTATTTGATTTTCATTGATTTGAGTGAATTTTGCATTGAACTACAGCTACGTTATGAGGAATTACAAGAGATTTGATTGGTTTATTTTATTTTCATTGATTCGAATGTATTTTACGTTGAACTAGAGCTACGTTATGAGGAATTACGAAAGATTTAATTGATTTATTTGATTTTCATTGATTTGAGTGTACGTTGAACTAGAGCTAAGTTTTGAGGAACTACGAGCGATTTGATTGCGTTATTTGATTTTCATTGATTTGAGTGTATTTTACGTTGAACTAGAGCTACGTTATGAGGAATTACGCGAGGTTTGATTGGTTTATTTGATTTTCATTGATTTGAGGTAGAGGTGTCCAGTGATGTTTTTTTTGTTTTTAACATGCTTGACAGTGATTGCTGCGAAAACGAGTTTCGTGCGTTCTCTGATTCATGCACGACGAGGTAGGAGTGTCCAGTGATGTTTTTTTTGGTTTTAACATGCGTGATAGTGATTGCCGCGGAATCGAGTTACGTGCGTTTTCAGATTCATGCCCGGAGGGTAGGGGTGTCCAGTGATCTTTTTTTTTTTTTTTTTTTTTTTTTTTTTTTTAACATGCCTGATAGTGATTGCCGCGGAATAAGTTTCGTGCTTTTTCAGATTCATGCACAGCGAGGTAGGGGTATCCAGTGATTATTATTATTTTTTATTTATTTATTTATTTATTTATTTATTTTTAACATGCGTGACAGTGATTGCCGCGGAACCGAGTTTCATGTGTTCTGAGATTCATTCAAAGCGATGCAGGGTTGTCAAGTTATGTTTTTTGGTTTTAACATACGTGATAGTGATTGCCGCGGAACTGAGTTTCATACGTTTTCATGCACAGCGGTCTAGTGCTGTCCAGTAACTTTTTTTTTTTTTTTTTTTTTTTTTTTTTTAGTTTTCATGTGCGTGATGCGTACATACGTGTTTTATAGTGATTGCTGAGAAAACGACTTACGTGCATTCTCTGATTCGACCATTCATCGAATAGTGACTTTTACTGTACGAGTAACAACTTCAATTGTTTCCAGAATATTCGAAGAATTAACTTTTTTATTTGACTATTTTCGAGAACATTTGTTTTAATAATAGTTTTGTTGCAAAGTTCAAAAAATGTTTGATATTGTCAAGGAGATCCTATACTAAAACTGTGAAGAAAATAGTCGCCGATAGAAATATATTTATTTAAACGTTTCAATTATTCAATTAAAAAGAAATCCTTTAAATATAGTGCCCAGCGAAGCGGTCGAATCTTGCTAGTATATATATATATATATATATATATTATTGTTGGTGTTGCAGTTACTTTAACTATTACAATCAAGTTAGTGAAAGCAATATAAATATATGTGTGTCTATGTGTATTCATGTATGAAAGATTTTCTAAATATAGATTGGTTTAAAAAAATAGATTTAAATATTTTTAAAATGCATTTCACAAAAATGCTTATTGCTCAAAAATAATATCTTCAAACACCGCAGCAGTTCTCTTTTACTGTTCAGGTCGACGTGCATTCATTTCATTGAAAAATGTCTAAGATGATAAAAATTACTTTCTTCAACTTTCATTCTTTAGGCATTCACTCTTTAAATTTGATAAAACAAAAGCTTCTGAAAAGAAAATAGATAGAAAAATAAATTCATTATTTTAAGGATTTTTGAACATTTTTGTAAAAATATTTGAAAGAAATTTTATGCTAATGAATTAATACTATGATTTTTTCGATTCGAATCACATTCTCCAAAAATTTTGGAATTTATTTTGACATATAAAACAAAATCTATCCTGTTAAAATTTAAAGAAATGATTTAACACTCATTTTTTTAATAACATATAAACTGTGCATTGGTGCAAACAAACAATTTTAAAAATGGGATTTGTTTGACATGATATTTCCTTTTACTATTCTTGAAACAGTTTATACAGATATTTTGTTTAAGAATATTTCAGAATATTTATTTAATATTTGTTTAAAAACGTTTTCAGATATTTTATTTTGAATTTTACTTCTAAGCAATATAAGGGAAAGGGGGAGGGAAGGAAAGAAAATAAACTTATTTTTCAAAATTTGTCATATTATCAAAAAAAAAAAAAAAAAAGAAAAAATACATGATAAATATACACATTTGTATATGTGTTCAAATGTATTCAAAATGTATTCTAATAGTATATTGTAGTTTTCTTGTGATATATTGGAAGGGGAAGGTAATCCCTTAGTATATATTTCAGAATGTTTTAAAGTTTTGTTTTCTCTGTTTTGACTACTAATTACAAGCAAGTTGAAATAATCTAAAAATAGTAAATTCCAGATAACATGAAACCAGTTTTGGAAGAAAACCATTTTAAACAAATATCGATAAATGTTATTGTGTATCATTGGAAAGCTTGTAGTCTCTAGAATTAGAACTTATTGTTGCTTTTCTCTTATACTAAGTTTATTCTCTGAGAAAAGTGACGGAAAAATGTATATTGTATTTTTTTGTTTTATATATCTTTAAATTATATTTGTGCTAAAAATAGAATTTTTTTTAATATTTATAATGGTAGGTTTATCAATTATTGCATGAATTGGTTGAACTTAAAATGATTTAAATGTAACTTTTGCAATTATATTATTGTTTATAAGAAGTTAAGTTATTACATTGCAACTATTATTGCACCATTTAGCGTATGTATAAACGTGCCTGTCATACAACGCAACATCTCTCACATCCAATAACGTATGTTACAAATTTTTTAAAAAAATTTTACAGCACAAAATGACTGAATTCTTATAGCAAGAATATGATAAATTACATGGATGTCTTGTGATGTTATTTAAATAAATTTTTAAACAAATTTATAGAATAGATTCACAGGTTTTCTTTATTTTATGTCTCTATAGTACAAATGACGTTATATTTTATGTAACATCTGTTACAGTTATTTTATTTTATTTATTTATTTATTTTATTTTATTTTTTTACAGCTTTAATATGCTGTACATCTTTTTTGAAACCTGTTAAGTTTATATTTAGTATTGATTGTATCAGAGAAAAAATAACTTCTATCTATTCTGAAGAATTAGCGTGCGTCTTTAATCTTTTTTTGCATTTATTTTGTGTGTGTATGTAACGTCCGTTACTTTTGAATTCACCAAATGGCAAATTCAACAGACAAGGAAAGCCATTTCTCAGAAATTTTAAAGTCATGACGTGAATAGATATCTGTAAATTCTGGAAATGTGAATGTTATTTCTGCAATCATAGCTTTTCAATGTCCGGGCGTAAATTCCTAGACGTCGTAAATAAATTAAACCATATAACAGGTATATTCGGCTTTATACTCACTCAAACTGAATAAAAATAAATAATTCTTAAATAATATGAAAATACTAGAATAATTTTCATTAAATAGATGTTTAATATATATATATATATATATATATATATATATATATATATATACATAATTTTTTACAAATATAAAAAAATAAATAAGTAAACAATTAACTTAATAACTTAACATGTTAATTTAATTTTATGGTTATATGAAAAAAATGGTAGAATACACAATAATTATTTCCTTGCGATTGACAATATGAGTTATTATTATTATTATTATTATTAAATTAAATACCTTTAATAAGGTTAGCGACTAGTTTCGCCTTGGGACTCCGGGTTTAATCCATGTTGTTTCGTCGGTCGATAATTTGTGGCTTTAACTTTGCTTCTTGATTTCTTTATACGTGATGGATCGCCAGCCTACGTGGATGTTTCTTCGTGGTTCCATATGATTGCAGCTCTTCTCATTTTCTGAAATTCCCACTGTCTCCTGATTCAGTGAGTATGTGCCATTTTCGAAATTTACATATTTTTTAACATTTTGGAAATCAATGTTAATTTGTTGGTTTCTATTTATTTAGTTAAGAGTGTGATGAATTTATGAAATGTTACGTCTTTATATATATATATATTTATTCTTATGTTATTTTGTACTTTTGTCATTGAAATACACTTTCCGGTTTAATTGTTCATATGTTAAAAATAATTTTATAGATGCTGGCTATTTTCAGAGGTTCGATTGGAACTTATCATTTCGAATACGTTGAAGTAGTTGTGGTGTAGAACTTTAGTGTATAAGTCAGTGTAGAACTTCAGTTTTTTACAGTGATACGAAGTAAAATATTGATACATTGCGGTTTGCGGATTTAAATTAATTGAACTTCGTTTAAATGAAGTTATACTGTTTAAGACATAAAGAAAAATGGCGTATGTTACATTCTTAAACAAATAATAATAATATTGCAATGATTTGCACATTACTTATAATCCTTTTACAGGGAAATTTAAACGCACGATGGTGTCATATTTGGTATAATTATGTGAAGTTAAATAAATTATTTAAAATAGACTAAAACCAATATAAGGTTTTTTTCAATCTTATAACATAAAGGTCATTACTAGAAATTGCTTGCTTAAAATTTATATTTTATTATGTGGACGTACAAAAAAATTTGAATTCCTTACAGCATATTACATGACTAGCAGGCTACGTCTGCTTCGCTGGTCACTATTTTTAAATGAACTGTAACTAATGAATTCTCAAAATTGAATTAAATTTTATCATGTGGAAAAAAAAAAAAAAAATTGATCGGGAAAAATGTCGCACCGGGTGACCACTGCCTTCGACTAACTCATGTTATTAATAGCTTAGCGTGCTCATTTATGTTTGACACTCTTAAGGAATCATTATATTATCGTAAAGGGAAAGCATAAATGTAAAATACAAAAAAAAAAAAAAAAAAAAAATCTTCCCTCATCGGTGGAATAAACCACCGTTCCTGCCTCTCCTAATTATTTTACACTTTCAAAAATATCCACAATCGTTTGCTCGGGTTTTTAAAACTAATAATACTATTTTACAACGCTCTATATGAATTGTCCCTGCATCCGCCCCCTTCCCGTCCCTCGTAATATTTCTACACTTTCGAAAATATCCGCAATCGATTAATTGGCCTTAAAATCTAATTATACTAATTTTAATCGCTCTAACCCTTATTTCTATATTTTTGCCCCTTAACCCCTTCTTCTTTCCCGTCGGTCCTAATAATTTTCCCTTTTGAAAATATTTGCATTCGATTTGTAGGTCTCAAAAACCTATACGTGCAAATTTTGAATGGTCTTATTCTATTTTTATTGTTTTGCCCCTTCGTCCCCCCTTCCCGTCTCTCCTAAAAATTTTATGAATTTGAAAAATCCCGCAATCGATTTGTAGGTATCAAAAACCTCTATGTACCAATATTGGACAATTTAACTCTATTTTTATTTTTCGCCCCTCCACCTCCCCCTTCCTGTCCCTCCTAATAACTGTGAACTTTTGAAAATATCCTCATTCGACTTGCAGGCCTTCACCTGTCTTTATCAATTTTAAACGGACTAACTGTTTTTCTATTTTTTTTTCCATAGCCCCCTTTTCCCGCTCCACCTGGGGCGAATTTCTAAAATTCCAGAAATCGTATTTTAGATATTTGTGTGAGCTATATTTTAGAGCAAAAATTTCACATATATCTTTTTTTCGTTGTTGTTGTTAGTGATATGGAGGATTATTTGAAATTAACTTTTGTTCCCTACCCCTTTTAAGGGCTGAATTTTTAAAATTGCAGAAATTGATTTTTAGATATTTGTATTAGTTATATTTTAGAGCAAAAAGTTTACATGTATCTGTTTCTTTATTTGAGATATGAAAGATTATGTGAAATCACGATTTGCTCTACCCCCCCCCCCCTTGGGAGGGCGAATTTTGTAAAAACGCTTCTTATTGGATGTTTACGTAACAGAAGGAACATTGCCAAAATATTTCATGCATTTAGGTCCAGGGGTTTCGGCTGTGCAGTGATGAATCAGTCTCTCACTCACTCACTCACGACAAACGATTTTATATATATAGATTTTGTGGAGAACTAATTTACACACTGTTGTACGTTTTAATTTTGATTTTTTACGAAATTATCCGATGATTAAAATTCGTTTTATTACTTGACAGCTACTTATCGATTTAACTAACATAATTTTTTAAATAATTACAATTTCTATTATATTACAACAAATCTGCTAAGACATACGTAACACAAAAACTATTTATTTATTTAATGTTTATTATGTCTATTTTAATTTTCTTTCTTTCTTTTTTAATTATCCTATTATTTATTTATTTATTTAAAATTGCGGATAATATATATATTTTCTTTTTTCTGGTACAGTGTTTTATTTGTGACAATTTTTTTTTTCTTTTGTTAAATTAAACTTAAACAAAATAATAATCTTTGGAAAACATGAGTAATGTTTTATTTTCATAAGTTCCAACAGCAAAGACATGAATTTTGAGCGATAGTTTCCAGAAACTTGGACTTTTATTATTAAAAAGTAATATCTTTTCTTTTCTATTTTATTTATATAAATCACGTTTAAAATTTATTTCTTTTAGTACATTGTTAAAGTTGTGACGTCATTTTTTCTGTCAAATTAAGCATTTTTAAATGTTACTTAATCCTTTGAGAACAGATATATTAATTATATTTTTTATTTCAATGATTTGTTCCAGCAACACTGATATCCGTAAAATTATTTTTTGCTGTGCCCAATTATATTTAATCCACCAAATCAAATTAAAAGTTCCAAACTCCAGAAAAAAATTATCCAAGAACTTAAACATATAGAAAAAAGAAAAAAAGAGCCATGTCTTTCTCGTAAGCTTTTTACAACTATTCTTAGCTGTTACATCGTTTATTACCTTTGTAATCCGTCCTGCAATGTATATTTCGTTCCTTCATTATGAAAAAAAAAAAATTCCAAAAAGTACCTTTGTACTTTTAATTTTAATGAATATCATTAGGAAAGATTGCTTGCGAACTAAAATTATTTTAATTTTATCCATGGATTAAGGAATCACACACTGGCACAAAAAAAAAAAAAAAAAAAAAAAAAAAAAAGCTTGATAACTTAATTTCTAAAGATTTTTTTTTTTTTTTTTTTTTTTTTTTAATAAAGGTCGTTTTATTATAGGTCTGCATGACGCTTAAAATTGACATACTTACTCTACCGTATACTAAACAAGCAATTTTGCATTGAATAATTTCCATTTTTATTGCATAATGTATTTGAACATTTCTGTGTGGACCTGTAAACCAATAAAACACGATGATCTTACTCTATTTACATTACAAAATGTTTTATGTATCTTATGAAAGTATATTAATTTAATTTAGTTACGCTGTGTGCAATATAAAGATATTAAAAAATATGCTTTTTTAAATTCTCATAACCATAAGACATAATAAATATTTTCTGAGTTCTTCAAAAGAAACTAGCTATACCATGTACAGAATTTTCAGACGAGAATATGGCAGAAAGTTAGACTAATTAAATCCGGTTTAAAGACATTCTTTATATATATATATGTCTGGAAATTCGAGAGTGAATTGGCTAAAACGCATAAGCAGGCAGATAGAAGAATGAAAGTCAAAATCCTTTACAACTTCGTTGAAAAGCGTTAAAAAAAGCATAAATGAAAGTGCACTTACAACAGTTTCCAGTCATGTTCCTTAATGTATCTAAATAATTTTGAGTTCCTCTGTAAATCAATCATTTATGCTAATCATATCATATATTTCGATAATGTTATTTTGCTTATAACGATTTATAAGTGCCAATTTCATAATGTTTATTTCATTATGTAAAAATTTCTTAAAATATGTTTTATAGAAACATCTCTCCCAGAAATTAGTACATTAGATTTTCCTTGGATGTCACGTCCACAATCCATTCATATTATTTATACCATTTTCAAAAGGAAACACGTCATATAAAACTTAAATAACATATATCTATAAAAGAGTAAACTCACTGATAAACTTTTTAGTTGACTCAACACAGCCGTGGTGATACTACGGCAGATATAGTCACACATTTTTGTGCACACAATGCATTTTTTTTTTCTTTTTTTCTTTTTAATTTAATTCTCGACATTTTGTACTATAAGAAAGAAAAGAAAAATAAACCTTTCAAAATAAACTATAAAATATAAAGGTTATAAGAAAAAGGGTATAGAGGGTATAAGCTTTAACAATAACATTTCACTATTCTAAAAAAAAAAAAAAAAAAAAAGGTTTTATTTAGTTATTAATTCTAAAATGGTAAATATGCTTTATACATACATACACAAACATACACTCATCTTCATATATGCCTGTTGATTCAAAATTAGAGGGACAAGCTTTTAAGAGGGGTAGGGCACACCAAGATGATTTGAAATCACATAGTAGTGCAGGTTCGTAAATGCAATCCTAACGTGGTAGGGGATTAGTCCTTTTAGGGTGGTATAATTGTTTAAAGACACACCGGAAAGGTTCCAATTTTTATTGAATTGAAGATACTGGTGTTAAAATAACCATATGAGTGATATTCATTTTCATTCATCTGGTATTTTTTATTACGTTTTAAACAGTATGATACTGACTGATGTTTTCTAGTTCTTTAAATTATCAACAGAACATGAAATAGGCGTGTGTTATAATCGCGTATGGGTTTTACATACACGAGAGATGAAGAATTCATGAATTCCTAGTCGTACAGGTTCTATCCTTCCTAGAAGTTCGACCCTCTAATTTTGAATCATTCTGTACATGTAATTTTAAAAATGACTTTTAAATTTAAGATTCTAAAAAATTGCGTGCACTTTAGATAAAAAAGAAAGATTACACACAATGTACAATTACAAAAATAGAATATATATAAATTTTAACATTTTATTTTACAAAATTTCTTAATAGTTACAACGATTTTAAAATTTTGTGTGTTTGTATTAGAAAACATAATTAGAAAAAACGTTTTAAATTAAAAAAAGTGCGAGCAACATGCATATACATGTATAAAATATTTTTTATAAAAAACTCATAACAATGATGTCTCTTAATATAACAGCTTCCATATCTTCTCTCATATCCGTAGTAAAGATCCATTGTGTAAAAAAAGAAAAGGGAGATGATAGATTGCACTCATTCATTCCAACGACTTTTAGTCATATTATATATGTCGAATTCGCGAAAGAATCAAACAGTTCTGGAAATTCACAAATATTTTCTTTTCCTCGAATTAAAAAAATGGCTCAAAAGTTTTTGCCATATATTTTGAATTGAAAATATTTACTTCCTGTTTTTCTTTTTCAAACAATCGACAAAATATCTTTAATACTCCATTACCAATAAAATAAAAATATTTACTTCCTGTTTTTCTTTTTCAAACAGTCGACAAAATATCTTTAATACTGCATTAAAAATAAAAAATATACGTTAAACGTCTTTGAAGATAAATTATTTTATATTTTATAAAAAAGAAAGAAGAAGGAAATTTTTGAGTACATATCATAATTACATTGCAACTAGTGCAATAATAAATTGTTACAACAGTTTAAAAATAAAAATAGGCATCAGCAATATAGATGAAATATTTCGCTTATAATTCTAACTGGAATAATCGTTGACACATTAAGAACATTTTCAGAATGTTTTCTGTATCCTGAGCGCAATTTAAAAAACTATAACTACGACACTAATACCTTTTTTAACAGTTTCTATTCATGACTTTGATGGAAAATATGTTAATCGAAGAACTTTTACATCAAAGGAAAAATAGTTGTGAATGCTTTTAAAATTTGGAGGGAGAAAAGAAAAGAAATGGTTGTACAATTTGTTGCCTTAATTAAATAGCCTTATTATTATTATTATTATTATTATTATTACTATTATTATTATTATTATTAATTTCTAGATCTTTTTTTGTGGCGTCTTCGAATCAATTTGGAAAATACACCTTTTTCTGACAAATAAAAAGCTCTAAATCCAATATATTGGTGAGTTCAAATTCAAAATGGCCATAATTTCAAAACGCTTAAAAAAAAAACGCACTTAGAAACATAAGTGGAGATATGACTTTTTAACTTATGATGGAGTTGATGTGTTAATATAACGTATACATAGAAAAGGCAAAAGTCCCAATAAGAAATATAATATAAACAAAACAAAAAATGTATATCATAACAATAATCAAAACTTTATGTATTTTTTTTTAATTTTTAGCCATTTATAATGATTCATATTCATTATAATATATGCAATTCTATTATACATAATATAAAGTATTTTTAATATTGTATCAAGCAACTGAAAGCAAATTATTTCTAAAAAATAATGGTAATTAAATGACAATAAAATTGCTGTGCCTTATTTTACATTTATTATTATTATTATTATTATATTTATTTAAATCTTTCTCAAATTTATTAATCTGATTTATTTTCCGATTTTTACTTATTTGTTGATTTTTTTTTTTTTTTTTTTTTTTAATAAAGCACCACCAATAATTTTAAGAGACATTTTAGATCATAGACATTTATTAGAAACGATATTCTTTTAAAATCATTCTAGCCCCGTTTCAGACGAATTTAAATACTTCCAAATAAACCTAATTTCTAAAAGTGTCACAGTTTATTTTTTTGCGTAGATTTATAATGTCATTTAAAAGTGCCTTTTTTTTTTTTTTTTTTTTTTTAATTATAACATTTAAAATATTTATATATATGATCAAATTTGTTTCAAAAGAAAAATATGAATATTTTTAAGTGCAAAAAAATTTTTAGAAAAATAATTTTAATCATCTGAGACGGAATTTTCTGTGCTATTTCTTAAATAATACAATATATTTAGTTTAAATTTGAAATACATCAGCTGAAAGAAATTAATTTTATTACAATATTAAATTTCTTAATATTAAACACACCTCTAGTTTATAGATATATATATTACTTTGTTCACAATTTTGTGTATTTTACTAAAATAAGCAAAATGTACGAAATTTACACGTAGCTCATAAAAATGTAAGCTTCAATAATCTACACTAATAATTTTTTCCCTGCATTTATAAAAAAAAATTTCACAGAAAAAATCAATAATTAAACAAAGAAACCATTTTTTACTTCATATGCCACTAAGAAATATAATTTAAATTTTCTTGGTTTGATGATAAATAATTTTTTGTTGTTAGTTGTTTAAAAATAATGTTATATCTTTGTGTCAATTTTTTTTTTTTATTTTTTCTCTTCTAATAATATGACATATAGAGATTTATCGGTTCGTTTATCACATAATTTCCTACACCTTATAATTATTTTAGAAAAATGTTACAAACGAAAGAGAGAGCGGAAGAGATAATAAATATTTTAAAAATGCAAATTACTTTTTAAAATCTAAGCGTGTTAATTTTTACAACTTTACATAATGCATTCTTTCAATATTCATAACTAATCGAGAGATTTTCAGCGCTTACTGTTAGGAAATTAAAAACAAGATTCGTGAAATTTGTTTTTATATATTTTTATATATTTTTTTTTAAATGTAAAAAACATTACGTGACTTTTTATAAAATGTTGTTAATAAACTAAAAGTCATTTAAGAATAAATAATTAGTTTTTAAAAAAAAATAGTTAAAAGATATTTATAAAAAGGAAAAAAAAAAAAAAAAAAAACTAACTTCTAATAATTGTAAAAATTATTTATGGAACATTTGTAAAAGATTTTTTAATTAAAAAAAAAAAAAAAGAAAGAAAGAAAAAGAAAAAAAATATTTTACACTCACAAAAATTTTGAAGTACATCCATGAGAAAATATAACAAATGAAAACAAAAATAAAAAGAAGAAGAAACCTTGTTGTTTGTTAAGCCACAAGAAAAAACACCAATTATTAATTGGAAAATTTCGTAAAATTCATATAAACATTATTGCTATTGATACAGTTACTTTAAGCATTACAAATAAGTTAGTGAAAACAATATAAATATATATGTGCGTATGTGCATTCATTTGTTAAAGATTTTTCTAAATATAGCTTGATTAAAAAAAAAAAATTAAAAAAAAAAGATTTAAATATATTTAAAGTGCATTCAACGAAAATGCTTATAGCTCAAAAATATTATCTTCAAACACCGCAGCAGTTTTCTTTTACTTTTCGAGTCGACGTGCATTATTTTCATTCAAAAATGTCTAAGATGATAAAAATTTCTTTCTTGAGTTTTCATTCTTCAGGTATGCACTTTTAAAATTCCAGAAAACAAAAGCTTCTGAAAAGAAAGAAGGTAGAAAAATATTCAATATTTAAAGGAACTTTGTACATTTTTGTAAAAATATTTGAGAGAAATTTTATGCTTAATGAATTAATAATATGATATTTTTCATTCGAATCACATTCTTCAAGAACTTATGATTTTATTTTGACATGTAAAACAAAATCCATCCTATTTAAATTCATTGAAACGATTACACGTTCGTTTCATTATTATATATGTATACTGTTCATAGGTGCTATTAAACAGTTTTTAAAAGAAAAGTTATTTGATAAAATGATTTCTTATAATCATCATGTGACAGATTATTCAGATATTCTGTTTAAAAAATACTAATTAATATTCATTATTTTAAAAATCGCATATTCTTTCTTTCTTTTCAAGAATTTATGGAAAATGTATTTATTTATTTATTCATTTATTGTAAGAGGAATAATAATAATAATAATAATAATAATAATAATAATGTGTGTTTTTTTTCCATACGAAAAAAGGCTTTACGTAACTCAAAAATTCGTAAGCCGTAAATTTTAACTTTAATGAAATGTTTGTATGAAATTATAGAAAGGAGACAAAATATTGTGATCAATTCATATCTTTCTTCCTTTTTTTAAATCAAATATTATAAACAGCTTAAAAACAATAAAGCATTGTAAAAAAAAAAAAAAAAAAAAAAACTTATATATAAATATATATATATATACACTGGTTCTCATAATTATAAGACACCCGTTTTTCTATATTAACTAAACACTGAACACTATTATTTAAACAAATTTATTTTTTATCAATTTGAATTTCATTAATACACTATATTTAAATTTTTTTTATCGTTTTTCTATCTTAAAAAACTTTAAATACGGTCAAAAATCTTACTTTTCAGGTGCTCACAACTTTAAGGACAGCTCGAATCTTACTAATTTTTTTCAGATATTCTTTAAATTAATATTTTATGGGGGTCTCCTTTTAGGGTGAAACAGTCAGACTTTCTCTCTGGTGTATTTATATATACATTTTTTTAAATATTCAGTTCAATACCATTTCATACAGCATAAATGATATTCTGAATACATTTCAACTATTTAAAATTGCTTTCCACTTGTATGCACTTTTCTAATATGATAAGTTAAGGTTTTTTTCAACTTTTAGGGCACGGGAAAGGCAATAATACAGAAGTTTCTTTCTTCAAACTATTTCCTATTGCTCTAGAAGTAGAGCAAAAATGTAAGTCCTCTTGAAAAAAATATTATTACCCCCCAAAATCTAACAAAAATCTGAGAATTCCACGTTTCAAATTTGCGGATATTCTCTAGATGTTCATAATAATTGAAAAAAAAAAAAAAAATACTGATTGAATAAAAATTGAAAATACTAAATTCATTCTGCCTTCAGCAGAAACAGCTCTCCAGAGCCCCAAAGATCCACTTTTAAAATGCCCGATTTATATCTGCCTTTAAAAAATCAGCTCTAACAATCGCTATCTTCAGATCATGCCAGTAACTGTTAAAAGCATTTGGTTAATCAAAAATAAAAAAAAATTCATCCAAAAATGCAACATTTTACCATTTAATATTGTCTTTATTCAACTTTAACACAGACGTTCTTTCCCCCATTAAATGCTTTTTGATTATTACAGGATTTTCTATTCATTTTAACAGATTTTAAATTATATTAAACATGCATAAATGTGGATTCCAACCTTTCGTTAAAAATTACGAGCAAATTCAGCAGCAGTCATTATGAGTAGAACAGTAAGAGGAATTATGAGTCTTTGATCTCTGTAAAACAACTATGATTTTGCATCAGATTTCTCTCCTATGGAACCAACAGTTCAACGTTTGATCACATTTCCTTCAGCAATTTTAGATCTTCGAATTTCATTAGAAAATCGGCGAATTGAAATTATCCTTCCACTTAAAAAACGCATTTATCATACTTCACTACATGAACATTCTTTTTTTTCAAGCAATTATCAGTAATGTCCGTCTAAGAAAACTTTAAAGCTTATATATGAATTAATCTAGCCTAGTAGTTAACAAATTCGCATGTCAATTGTAATTTATCCCCTAGTAAGTTGAATAAAACGATAAAATCTTGATTGTCCCTATATTTATGAACATCTAAAAACGTGGAGAAAAAAATATTTTGCATTATTTTTTATTAATTGTGTTTCAAATTAAAAAACAAATATAGCAATTTTAGTTTTTAGAATACAAGATATATTAAGTGTATTTAGTATAATCTTGTTCACAATTATTTTTACATTAGTTATTTCAAAACATAAAGTGTCCTTATAAATATGGGAAGGAGTGTATAAAACATATATATTTAAAAAAAAAATCTGGAGTGACTCCACTCGACTTTCCGAACATTGAGTAACTAACAGTTTTGTAGATAAAATAAAGAAAGAGGAGTTGCTAAACAAACAAAAAAGAGAAAACCATATCAGAGTGTTTGAGTATTTTTCTCCATATATCACACGAGGTTTTATTTAACGCTACTGAACTTTGAGCCCTTAGATCATAAGGATAAAGAATTTTTCGTTGTGTCCCTGTAAAAATCTATAAATGCTAGATTCACCAAAATGCTTATAGTTAGTGCAACAGTGATTTATAATATTCATACAAATTTTCAGCTCAATTAAATAAGGCGTTTAGATGCTATCGCTGGTCTCATAGGCCATAAAGATAAAGAATTTTTCTTTGTTTCCCTGTAAAAAAACTGTAAGTGCTAGATTCACCAAAATCTATACAGATTGAGTATCTGTGACCTATAATATGTGTATAAAGTTTTTGCTCAATTGAATAAGGCGTTTAGATGCTATCGCACTTTTAAAAATTTGGCAAAAAATTTTTCTTTGTGTCCCTGTAAAAAAACTATAAGTGCTAGATTCTCCAAAATCTATACAGATTAAGTATCTGTGACCTATAATATGTGTATAAAGTTTTTGCTCAATTGAATAAGGCGTTCAGATGCTATCGCACTTTTAAGATTTTGATCCCTTGGCCATAATGATAAAGAATTTTTCTTTGTGTCCCTGTAAAAAAACTATAAGTGTTAGATTCACCAAAATCTATAGGGTTCGTACTATGGTGACTTACATTATACGTACCAACTTTCAGCTTATTCGAACAAAGCGTTTAGACGCTAGCGTGTTCACTCACAGACATACACACATACATACACACATACATACACACATACATACACACACATACACACACACATACATACATCATCGTAAAAATAGTGAAAACGGACTCGTTGGACCTCGAAACGTATAGAAACATCAAAATCTCGAATTCGGATTTTTGACATGATTACAATACTTTCCTCACTATAGTGTTCGGAAAGTAAAAAAAAAGAGAGAGAGAGAGAGAGAGAGAGAGATAGAATTACATGATACATATATACACATATGCGTATGTGTTATAATAAAAATGTATTCAAATTTTGTATTGCAATTTTCTTTTGCTATATTGAGGGGGGGGGGGGGGGGGTAATCCCTTTAACACTTTCCGACATGAATCATTTTTACCTTAAAACATTACATTCTTCTGTCTTTGCAAAGTATAACATATATTGAAAATTGTACTTTACCCTTTCTGCTAATTAGCTCGATCGTTCATTCCCTGATTTTATTACATACGACTGTTCCAGATTAAAAAATGTAAGTGGATGTCGGGGATGTCTAACCTGCAAAATCGTTTGGCCTGAGTCGGAAATATTTTACAGAATGTTTTAAAATTTTGTTTTCCGTATCTTGACTGCCATTTATAAGCAAGTCGAAGAAATCTAAAAATGGCAAATTGAAAGACAAGAAAAGATATTTCCCTGAAAATTTCAAGTCATGACGCGAATAGATATCTCTAAATTCTGTAAATATTCTGCATGCATAGTTTTTCAAAGACATATACTCACTCAAAATAATTAAATAAAAATAAATAATTCTTAAACTAGATAAAAGTACTAGAACAAATTTCATTAAATAGATGTTTAATAAAAAATATAAAATTCCTTTAAAATTTGAAGAATTAATTTAATTTAATATGTTAACTTAATTTTATGGTTTAATGAGATATATTGTAGGAATATGCAATAATTACTTCATTGCTATTGATATATATGTGTTTTTTATTAAATTAATATAATATCTGTAATAAGGTTAGCAAGTAGTTTCGCCTTGGGGCACCGGACTTAATCCATGGCGTCGATCAGTCGATGATTTAGGGCTTTAACTCTTTCTTCTTGATTTCTTTAAACGTGAGATGTTGCCAGCCTGCGTGGATGTTTCTCGGGGGTTCTTTATGATCACTGCTAAAATTCTCACTGTCTCCTGATACAATGTATAACTGCGATTTTCGTAGCTTGTAAGATTTTAATATTTTGGAGATTAACATTGTTACTAATATCTAAATACAAGCTTTCTATGTAAAACCTTTCAAAAAGGCTTAGTCAGCTTATTTTCACCATTTCTAGCATTTTTCGCGTTAAAACAGCTTATTTTCCTTTAAAAAGCATTTCAAAGCAGGTAATTGCTTTGGTGGCAAATTCAGTGATTTTTTCGCTCCTTGACGAGAAAATTCTTATCATCGATATACCAAATATCTAAGCTCTATCTTGATTTCCTGAGAAGTTACCAGAACATTTTGCGTTTTATAGAAGTGTATAAAATGCAGCTCAGTCTGGCCAAGTGAGTCAGTTTAACTTGCTGCTTAAAGAGAACTGAGCCTCTTTGAATTACATCCTATTGCTGTGTGTTAATGCTATGCTATAGTTTATGCTGTGAATTTGATGTTATCAGCTGTTATTTAAACTGTGTTTTCTGGTGAAACTGAAGTTTATACTTGGTCTATAGACATGTTTTCTTCTGGATTTATATAACTGTATTCACCTGTAAATAAATTTTTAAGCCTGTGCAAGATTCGCCTGTCATTCTCAGGCAACTCACAAATCCCGAGTATGTAACAATTCTGGTGTCAGATGTTTGATAGTTTGTCGAATGGTGATAACTAGAGGTATGGTGCAAGAAATTAAGAAAATTCTCGAAGGGTTAGCTGCCTCGTTGAGTGAAATGAAAACAGGACAGGAACAGGTGGAAGCCAGATTGATGAAAAGAATTAAAGGAGGACAAAGAGGGATAAAGGACAGTTTGAGTGAAGATATCAAAGGTATGAAATCAGTTAAAAAAAGATAGAAACAAGTTTGATCGAAATGATGGAAACTGGGCAAAAAGAGATGAAAGATAAATTTAATGAAGAAATTAAATCTAATCAAGATAAGATGAAGAAAAAACGTTCAACAGTGAGAGAAATAATAGAGAATAAATTATCAGATATGGAAAACAGAATAAATGGATGGGAAGATAGAGTTACGAAGATAGAATATAGTGTTGCGACGGTAGAAGAAAGCTTTGAATAGAAAGTTATGAAGATAATAGAGAAATAATTTGGCAGAAAAATGGAAGAAGAGTGCAACAGGTATATGATAGTAAACTTTTAGAGGAAGTCTTAAGACAGATTAGGAAATGGATTTCAAAAGAAGATCCGGAGTCTGGAAGAAAAGTTAGCACCTATGCCCCAGGAAGATGAAAGAAAGATAAAAGAATACAAAATCAAGAATCAATTAAGCTATCCACATAGGATGACACATCATCTTGGCAAGTATATAAGACACAGTTTTCCCTCGTAGCTGATGCTAATATTTGGAATAAGACAGTTCATTTAGCAGCAGCATTATGGGGCGACGCAGCTGACATACTGGAAACTCTTTCCAGGAAGAGTGGTATGAGTTCGAGGCCTTAACAAGAGCGCTGGAGCTGGGTTTTGGAGAAGAATATTTTAAAGCATACAGTTGTCTCCAGTTAACGTCCAGTTACCAAAAAGCGGGTGAAAGTTTGCAAGAGCTGGTATCGGATATTTAGAGACTATCACACTTAGCTTTCTCGGACTGCCACGATGAAACTCGATATAATTTGCCCCCTCAGTACTTCAACAATGCCGTGCGAGATCCAGAGACTCAAAAGGCACTTAGACTAGCGAATGTCAAGGACGTCGGGTCAGCTTTGGCATACGCATTTAAGATTGAGACAGCCCAACAAGACTCCCGTACGGACCGCCACAACATCAGAGTAATCTCTTTAGATGATTCGCAAGCTGAAATGAAGGAAGTGAAGAAAAATCTGGCAAACATCACAAGGTGGTTGCACAATCTTGAAAGTAATAAAGAAACAAATAATCCGAAGATCAAGTGCTGGAAGAAATGTGCATGTAAGAAGAAGCTGCCCAATGCGACGAAAAAAGGAATAGCCAGATTTCTGAGTCATCGCAGGGAAACTAAGAAGAGGTAATCGCGCGGAGCGGAGGTTGTCAGAAATTAGAGCCCTAATTTTTCAGTGTTTCATGTTTCTGCGATGAGTGGCCGTGATAATGTTCTTTACGTTTATGGTCAAGTTAACAACACTTCTTGCCGTATGATTCTCCACACTGGAGCCAACGTCACCATCAACAGAACGGATGTAGCTCAAGGACAGAAGTAGAAGATTATCTGGACGCCGCCCTATGTTAGACTCCAGACTGCGACCAGCGACGAAATTAAAGTTCATGCAAAAATGAACGTGGGCATCAAATTTGGAAGTACCAGTTACCAAAATACGCATATGTAGCATAAGAGATCCTCTAATCCTTGGACTTAATTTCCTAAAAAAATGTAATTTCCAGCTGGAATTTAAGAACAATGAACCGCATTCCAATTCAGAAGACATAGCTGTATTTAACAATGAAAATCCAGATAAAAACAGGAGACTTGGCGTTGGAATATTAAAACCCGAATAAATTACTACATCAGAAACGCCAAAGAAAAATATTTGAGATGCATACAGCTGTTTTGGTAGCCTTAAGCCCTAGTCTTGTGTACAAAAAGCGTATCGTCTTCTTTTTGTACTGAAGACGATACGCTTAAGGCTACCGAAATAGCTGTATGCATCTCAAATATTTTTCTTTGACGTTTCTGACATAGTAGTTTATTCGGGTTTTAATAATAATTCGGATTTTCTACCAATTTGTCAGACTACAGCTAAATCCGAAATTTCCATCCCTCAACGCACTGAGGCAGTAATTTCCGGGACACCTCCGAAAGAACAATGCTTCCGTTATGGGCTGATTGACTATCCCAATTCAGACAGTAACCTGAAAGGAGTTCTGGTGGCTTCATCTCTGGTTGATCTTTCAAAAAGCATTATACATGTGAGAGTCGGAATTGTAAGCAATAAAGTAAAAACAATGAAGAAGGATGAAATGTTAGCAACCTACACTCCTGTTACATGCATTAACCGACATAGGCAAACAACCGAGTCCAAGTCTTCTGAGTTTTTAACATCGGAATTACTCAAGGATGAAGGGTTAGGAATCGAACAGAGACGTGCTGCGGAGAAGCTACTGTATGAATTTAGAGGCCTGTTTTCTCGTACACATGAACACGTCGGAAGGACGAATATCGTCCAGCATGGAATTGACACAGGATATACTCCTCCAATCAAACAACATCCAAGAAGACTTCCATTTGCTAAGAAGGACGAGTTGGCCGAGCTTCTAAATGAGATACAGCGTAATGGTATTTCGAACCATCAAAGAACCCATAGGCCTGTCCCATAGTTTTGGTGCGGAAGAAGGATTGTTCAACGAGATTCTGCGTGTATTGTCGTCGTTTGAATGACATCACTGTAAAAGGTAGTTACCCTCTTCCTAGAATTTATTACACTTTAGACACACTTTTTGGCAACCAGAGGTTCTCGACTTTGAAGACTAAAGAGCGACTACTGGTAAGTTAAGTTACATCCTGACGATCGTGAGAAGACTGCATTCACTACGGGTCAAGGATTGTGGCAATACAAAGTTATGCCATTTGGATTATGTAATGCATCTGCAAATTTCTTATGCGTGAGGGAGACAGTGTTAACAGGACTTTCCTATGGAACTTGTCTTGTGTACCTTGATGATATTATCATTCTCGGGCGTACTTTTAAAAACCATTTAAGAAATATTCGTAAGATGCTGGAAAAACTCAGAATGACTAACCTGATTTGAATGCAAGCTAATGGAAATTGTTCCATCGTGAAGTGAGTTATCTCGGCCATATCGTCTCCGCTGAGGGTGTCAGAACTGATCACGAGAATATCTCTGCAATTAAAACATGAGTAGCCCTGAAAAGGTCCATCAACTGCGAAGTTTCCAGGGATTATGCATACTTTACAAGAAATACATGAAGGGTAGGTAACTCCATTATTGCCAAACCACTCCACAAGCTGACCGAAGCTAAACAGAAGTTTCTGTGGACAGACGAATGTGAAAAAGCATTCCTGAGGCTTTAAGAAGCTTTAACGTCTTCGCCTATTTTTACTTATCCATGATCCGACAAACAATTCGTATTGGACAATTATGAAAGCCATGAAAAGTTTGGTGCTGTTCTCTCACAGGAAGTTGATGGCTAAGAACATGTTGTTGCGCACTGGAGTAAATGTTTGTCTAAACCAGAGCGAAACTACTGTACCACCAGTAAAGAATTACTTCCCATCGCAAAGACCATGGAACATTTCCATCATTTATTCTATGACAGAAGGTTCATCTCCGGACTGACCACGCACCTTTAATGTGCTTGCTTAATTTCAAGAATCCGGAAGACCAGACAGCAACGTGGATACAAAACCTCCAGGAGTATGACGTCTAGATACACCATGTAAAGGGAATCTATATAGAAATGCAGATGCCTTGTCACGGAAGACCAGCTCGGAAAGTTGCAAGTACTGCTCTGGAGCTGAAGAGAAATTCCAGCAGAAAAATCCAGCTGCTTGCCAAGCTACAGTTTCAACTCATTAAAACTGGACCATTGGAGTGATTAGGAAGTTAGACAAGCCCAGTTTGAAGATCCTGACATAAAGTTAACATGACGATTCAAGGAGACGACCAGCAACAGACTTACCTGGCATGACATTTCCACATTTAGACCCATCACGAAATGTTACTGAGCACTCTGGGACTCTCTTTATATTAGACATGGCGTACTGTGCAGAAAATAGGAGTCTAATGATGGAAGGGGTTTCAAATGGCAGATCTTACTACCTAGATCGAAGATTCCATATCTTCTAGTGCAGCTGCATAGAAGCCCTACCGGAGGCCATTTTAGAGTGATGAAGACTCTCCAGAAAGTTCGAGAACGCTTCTACTGGTGCAAGGCAAGGTAGGACGTGGAGAAATGGCACATCTTGTGATTCTTGTGCTGAGCGTAAAGGCCCGAAGAAACGAAGCCGAAGAAGACTACTCCGATATAAAGCGGGAGCACCATTTGCGTGGATAGCCCTCGACATCTTGGGTAATTTGTCTCGGACTTCCAGAGGAACTAAGTACATTTTTGTTTTGATGGGCTATTTCACCAAATAGCCTGAACCATATCCCATTCCCAATCAAGAGGCATACTCAGTTGCAGAGGTTCTATCGCAGCAATGGGTGTCAAGGTATGGCGCATCCCTATAGCTTCATCCGATCAAGGTACGAACTTCACCTCCTTCTGTATTCTAAGGATTACGTCATCTACTCGACATAGACAAGATTAAGACAACGCCCTTACACCCCAATTCGGACGGCATATTCGAGAGTTTTAACCGCACCATCGTGATTATCCTCTCTCTTCCAGTATCAAAAAATCAGCAAGATTGTGCTGTTCTGATAGTTGGGTTTTACGTCGCACTAATGCTGCGCAATGAACAATTCGCGACGGTCTGCAGCAAGATTGGGATTTGAAGTTGTGTTTTGTTAATCTGTTGGCTTATAGAAGTACTGTCCATGAAACCACCTGCTGTACACCAGCTCAGATGCTTTTTAGACGTGAACTCCATGTGATTTCCTGTTTGGTTGTCCACCATATGCGCCTTCATCGCCAGAGAAGTACATCGAAGATCTCCAGAGCCGATCTGAAGACGTACACAACCATGGATTTACATGGCAACTATGGATTTACATGGAACGAATTTACATGGCAATAGAGAGAATGAAGGCAAGGTATGACCTAAAGTTAGGCTGACCATATGTCCTCGAATCTCGAGGAGAAAACTACCTTCGTCCCCAAAAAATTACAACACGTTTGGGGACACCAATTATAAAGTTATTGATGTTTTACTATAGTAATTTATTATATGTATAAAGAAAAAGCTGAAATTAGTTCTTTTAGGTTCTTTATACATAAAAATTACTAAAATTTTACAATTTAAGGTGATTTATTCTATTTTTATTTTTTTGTCCTCGAAATTCGAGGACGCCGCCATCTTTGTCCCCAAATTCACTGAAAAAAATATGGTCACTCTACCTAAAGTCTACGTAACACGAATTCACGGAAGAAGACAAAGTGTGGTTATGGAACCCTGTCCGATAAAAAGGACTCTTTCTCAAGCTACAGTATAACTGGGATGATTCCTATACAGTCGTAAAAAGACTGAATGACGTCTTTCTAAGAATTGCTAAAACATCTTCATCAAAACCGAAGGTAGTACGTTATGATCGCGTAGTCACATACCGTGGTTAACGGTAGTTTTAAATTTGTATATGCGTAATGTAAATATTTGTACTTCTTTGTAAATTTTGTACACAATTCAATCACTTAATTTTGTAATGTGAATTGTTATTTTATCGTTTTATGCAACTAGTTTTTGTATTCTAGATTGTATAGTTTGTTTAGTGTTCGCCTGCTGACAAAGGGTTGCACTGCCCAGGACGTGCTGTCTTCGGCAAGGGGAAAAGTTACGAAATTTAAATTAGGTTAGTTATTTTTCCCTTCAAAACCCGTTGAAAAGCTTTTTCTGGCAGGTAATGACTTTAGCGCCAAATTTGGCGAGTTTTTTGGTGACCTTTTCGAGAAAATACTTGTTATCGATATACCAAATACGTAAGTTTTATCTCGATTCCCTACGAAGTTACCAGAATATTCTGCGTTTTATAGAAGGGTATAAAAGGCAACCCAATCTGGTCAAATGAGTCAGTTTCGCAAAGGCATTGAGCCTCTTTGGATTTCACCTGATTGTTGTGTCTTAATTATTTATGCTGTGAATTTGATATTATCAGCTGCTATTTAAGCTGTATTTTCTGGTGAAACTGAAGTTGATACTTGGTTTATATATATGTATTCTTTTGGAATTTTCTATAAATAAACTTTTAAGCTTCTACAACATTCGCCCTTCATTCTCAGCAAAATCACAAACCCAAAGTATGCAACAATATTAATTTGTTGGTTTCTATTTACGTTGTTTAAGGCTGTGGTCATTTATGATATTTTACACTGAGAAATATATATATATATATATACCGCCTTCATCTAGAATGAATAAGTGGTTATTTTCTAAATCCATTAACTAGAAATATAGATTTCCGAGTTATGCGCATAAGGCACGCCAATAAACTGAATTGGCAAAATGATCGAGTAGTTCTAGCCTACACATTTATAGATGGGGAAACAATATTCTAAATAATCTGAATATTCTGAATCTTGTATTGCGAATAATTCTCGCTTGATTTTCTAGAACGGGTAATAAACCAAGATTGTAGTTTGAAATCTGCTTCTTGTATTCGCATTTATTTGCAGAGATTTTTAAATAACTTTGCCCTCGAGAATATCGGGAAACGCTCTAGAATTCTAATAGGGGTTTCTAGAACTCGCTTTCAAAGGGGACTAAAATTTATAAGGATAACATGGAACTATTTTTTTCTAGAGATACAATTTAGATTCTAGATGTCAGTTACATAACTTTTTCTCAGTGTACTTTCTTTCATATATTTTTTTAACCTTCTGTTAATTTTTCGTTTATTCATGCAAATATTGTTTTCGGTTTGGTTGTTTTTATCTTGCAAAATAATTTTATATATGCTGGCAGTTTCAAGAAGTTCGATAGGACCTAATATCTTCGGAAACATTGAAATACATTCGGTTGGGTTTAATAGCTATGTTAATGTTTATCTGGTTGCTTCAGATTTAATTTTATTAAATATGCCTTTACATTATTATATATATATATATATATATATATATTAATTTATGTTAACGGTGCTTGAAAGTGGTAAGAACTTTTCATCGGATCGTGCTTACTTATTTCAACTTCACTAAAATTAAGCATTTTGTTGAAAAAAAAAAAAAAAAAAAAAAAAAAAAAACGATTTTTTTTTTACTAACTTTTAGATTGTTTTTTATCATTTAATTATTTTTATTTTCTTGTTAATATGATAACATAATGTTTGGTATAAAATGATATTCGTAGATTTCATGTTTAAAAGTCTACACTAAAATATTCAGAAGCATTAGAGCTTCTGCTGAAAATAGCCGGGATTGCAATTACGCTTATGTTAAACTTTTTTGACGCACCAAACAATGTTGAAGACTAATTATGAATTCAGTTAATCTATCTGCCTTTCTCTGTTTCTGTCTGTCTATTGTCTAATAATTTAAACAAAGAATATTGAAGGATATACGATGCAGAGATTATGTACAGTTCGAAAATATTAATAATCAATGCGTGCCATATGGTTTTTGTTTCTTTTTATAATTTATATTTCTCTTTAAATTTTAGATTGTTTTGAATATAAAACATATTTTATCGTACAAGCAATGATTACTAGAGGCTCTGTATAAAGCTGCAAAGAAAATTTAACACTATTATATTTTATTTGAAAAGCACCATGCAATTAAAAGCAAAAAACTAATTCTTAAATTAAATAAATACAAATTAATATTTTTTAATACAAATTTATTTGAATACTAGGTTTTATACCTGTTTTTTGGAACGTTAATGATAATAGAAATTATGTCTTTTGGACGTTTAGAAAATTTATGTTCAAATCAGTGTACAAAAAGTTATGCATACTAAAAGATATATATACATAAAAATATAAGTAAAAATTTCCAAATTGTACTTATTCATCATACAACATACATAATTCATCATTCAATATAGATAATTCTCTATCTTTATCAGCACAATAAGCTTCAACAAAGATAAATATATATTTTTTTTCTATAGGTATATTGCGAATAATAATTAAATTCCTTTGCAAAGAACGGGTACAACAGCTAGCATATTTATAAATATTATCATGCCTTTTATCATTATTTTTTTATTTAGAAAATTGATGTTATTACACTTACTCTTATTCAATTATTTATTTTTGCTGATCTTTTTGTTTGCGATCTGTATCAATACATAGGCTTTTGCAAAAAAATATTTTAGTTATCCTTTATTTCATTTTAAATTATGGTTGTAGTGCAAAAAGTATGATTTTATTTGTTTTTAGAAATTAATTAAATATAAGTTTCTAGAGTATAATTTTATTGATTACATTATTTATATATAGAAAATGGTTTCTTACTTGAACTATCAAAAATATTGTTGTCGATTGTATAATAATGCACATAATTATCGATACACAAGTATACTTCTATAAAAATAGATAAATAAATTAAATATAGTACGTAAATAATTGTATTCGGAGACAAATGGAATTCAGTACGTATTTAGTTTGAAAATAAATGCACTTAAAAAAAAATATATATATATATATTTAGTTGCATAAATAATTCGCATTCTACTTAAGTAGACTTGGCATTTTTAACGCACCACTAAAGTAGGTTTCATATATAGATTACGTTTCTGATTAATATTTATAGTCTAAGATCTATAGTCTACGTTTTCGAGAGAGAATTTTAAGAAAGCTGGTTCTTTAATATATCGTTCTTTATGCTCTCTCGAACAGCGTGCGGGCTATCTGGCTGCCAGTAAACGTTGCGTTTATTAGTGCGCATCACACCTTTACAGGTAAAAATATTGATTTTTAAATCATTTTAAGAAGAATGTTTTCTTTTTCACTAACTTCTAAACACTATTAGAAACATGTATTTATTATTGCCAGACATTTTTGTTGTTGACAATAATGTGCCAGATGCCATTTTTTATAAACAAAAAATAATAAATTTCAAACCATTTTAGTATGTCTGTCATTTTAATATTATTTTCTTTATATATAAATAAGTACAAAATTAATTTGCCAGACACTAATTCGGTTGTTTACTCAAACGGCAGACCGATTAATTGCCGTACATTACCGCGCCATTGTGCCAGTTGTTAGAGAGAGATAACGGCAAAGTAGATAGGCGGAAGAGAAACAGGAATAGATTACACAATTTAAAGTATCCTAAGTAATTTTTTTTTTTATTTTCAATTCTTCGATTATGATAATAATAAAACATTATTATTAAAATTCTTATCAAAATAATAAAAAATAGCTAAACAAATTACTTTTAAAAGACAGGGAAAAATTACCTTTTTTTAAGTATCAAAACTTGATTGTTTAGGGATAATTTTTAAATCATAAAAATCAAATTGTAACTAAATTAAATAATTTCATAAAAGATGCAAGAAAAAATGGCATTAATGTAGTATCAAAATTCTTATTTTTATTTATAAATATTGTATTTGAATAATAACAATCTATTTTTAACTGAATTAAGTATTTTTCAGTCCACAATTGTATCTCAAAAAAGTGATGCATCTCCATAGTCGTCATCATCGTCACTGCTGTCATTATTATAATTATCATCGTCATCATGATCTTGCGTAGTGTTTTCCTTGTCTAGTAATGTAGGTTCTGTAATTAAAAAAAAAAAAAAAAAAGAAAAAAAAAAATCATTATTAGGTTATTCTTTCTATTTGTTATTTTATAAATATAATACTTTACCTTTTATAATAATGTCAGCAATTGATGATGGAAACTGCTCCCCAGCAAACCAGACAAAATCGTATTTATCATCGTTGATGACCCAACCAGAAGCTAACGGCGATAAAGATGTAGGATTTTTCAAATGAGCGTTTCTCCAAAACTTTGTCACGTACCGCACTCGCAATAAATGCTGATATAATTCAGTTTTACATGGAGGTAAGCTCGATAAATCAAAATTTCGAAAATTTTTTTCGAAATTATCATTGCATTTCTTCGATTGATAAGTTTTTGAAAATAGATAGAAGCGAACATCGTTAACATTTGAACAGTTAGGTACCCCATACATGTGACATATAATTTTTTCTAATCTGGCAAATGTACGTTCGAGTACATGTTCATCGTCTGTTGTAATCTCTTGACATGCCAACTGGTACTCAGCAGATTTCTCGAGCAACTTGAAAGGCCTTAGTTTGCCTTTCCGGAAAAAGGCTGGGGTGTAATCGCACCCTGTCATTGCGTGGAAACATGGTAAATCTTTCGATAAAGAAATACCAAGAACTTGGTATAATTCATTGACGTTTATTAGACGTTCATGGTTTCGTACGCCCCATTGAATCCAAAGCTTTAAAGATGCAATCAGGTGATCCATGTTGCCGAGAAGTATAATCAAAATATCGGAATCTGAGCAGCGTATAACAACTTGGGCGTCAAAATGTATCTGGTAAATATGATATATTATTCGAGTATCAGCTTCTTCATGTTCTTCACATGATAATGATTCTTCAATGGTTCGAATGACTTGGTCATTTTCAACATGATACGAGTAACATTTATCAAAACTCAGATAAATAGTTTTATTCCCAATAAAAGGAAACATGTCATCATTAGCCCAATGATCAATAAAAAAATTTACGAGGGCTTCCTTGAACTGTGTATTTTTGAGTTCACCAGCAAAATTATGAGGCCGAATTTGATTAGGTCTGATGGAAACGCTACTGTTTGATTCATTGCGACGTAAACGCTCACAATCTTTTATGGAAGGTGTGAAGTACTGATCAAACACAATGTCAATGCGAGATGATTTAAATTGTGAAATCATTTTGAGAAATTTCTTCGATATGCCATCGAAAGTTTGCGGTACTTCTTTCATAAGGTGTAACATGAAGAAACCGTCTAAAATACTGATATCAAAACATAACGGTTGCTGATTGACATTGCTAACTTTCTTCTCGAATACTTTGACTAATTGTGCTATATCTGTTTTACAAATACTACCATTTGCATGACACATCGATGACGGTACCGGCGTTAGGGGAAATCCCAGTACTTTTTCTATATCAACCTTGTTGGTCATAGATATCCCCAACAGTCGACCGAATAGATCTCTTTGCATTCTTAGTTCAACAATTTTGTTACCAAGAGTTATTATTTTCTTTTTTGGAGCACAAGCAAGTTAAGCACTTGATTTTTACTTCCTTATACAAAGTATAAGGAAGTATAGTAATCCCGATTTGCGAAATGGATTTTGCATTTCACATTGCTCGAAAACGAATGATCGCTGAATGTTGCCAATTTATACGTGTGACTGTCATGATGTCTAGTTGTACACCTGCAAGTGTCGTCTTAACACGAGCTCTCGTTTTAGAGATATAAGGGACTTTGCGCGATTTTTCGTGACGTCTGTATGTATGTGTGTCTGTGTGTGTGTGTGTGTGTGTGAGTATGTCGCATAACTCAAAAACGGTTGGACGTAGAAAGTTGAGAATTGGTACATAGGTTTGTTATAACATCTAGTTATGCACCTCCCTTTTTGGACTTTGTATGATTTTCCGTTTTGGAGATATTTAGGAAAATTAGATTCATAATGGCAAAAATGCATCAAAAAACGGTAATAACTCAAAATCGGTTTGGACAAATCTTGCAATTTAACTGACTTCCCGACTAGCTAGACATTTGAAACTTTCAGAAAAGTTCAGAACACGTTGACAATGCATTTTAGAAAATATTTTTAGCCAACTGTTTCTAATACCTGCTGCCTTCAGCAGCGTTTATGTGATTCAACAGAAAATTTATTTAACTAACTTCTCGACTAGCTAGACATATGAAACTTTCAGACTAGATCAGAACACGGTGAAAATGCATTTTTTTAATACTTTTAGCCAACTGTTTAGGGTCCCTGCTGTCTTCGGCAGCGTTACCAGTACAAATCTTGCAATCGATTTTTAACTAACTTACCGACTAGCTAGACATTTAAAACTTCTGGAAAAACTCAGAACACGGTGACAATGCATTTTTTAAATATTTTTAGCCAATTGTTTCAGGTGACTGCTGCCGTAGACAGCGTTTATATGGTTCAACAGAAAATTTATTTAACTAACTTCCCGACTAGCTAGACATTTGAAAATTTCAGAATAGTTCAGAACACGGTGAAAATGCATTTTTTTAATACTTTTAGCCAATTTTTTCGGGTCCCTGCTGCCTTCGTCAGCGATACCAGTACAAATCTTGCATCGGTTTTTAACTAACTTTCAGAAAAGCTCAGAACACGATGATAATTCATTTTTTTAAAATATTTTTAAGGCAACAGTTTCGGGTTCAATGACAATGTTTTTTAACATTATGTATATTTCTAAAAGTGTATAAGGAAGTCATGTGGTGCCCACATCAGATTTTTTTTTTATTGGTTTATCAAATCTGTCATGGTCTTCAGCACATTCATTTATAAACTGTTTTCGTAAATCGTAACCATTTTTTTCCATGTTCAGCAAGAAGTCAGCGACATTTTCAGGTACAGGTTTCGCAGTAGCAATATTGTATAAATTATCTTTGTCTAAGTTTTGATCAAATGGATTAGTATTTTTCTCAAATATTTCTATGAAATCAGCGATTTGTTTGCCATAAATTTTGATTCGATTTGGTTGTAAATCTGCAGTCACATCTTGTAATTGCCTCAATCCACAAACATCAAGAATGTGACATATTAAAGCAGCTCTAATACTGTGACTTTTTGTCCAGCGTTGACGGGCAGCTATGGAATTGGCAACTGGCACAATGGCGCGGTAATGTACGGCAATTAATCGGTCTGCCGTTTGAGTAAACAACCGAATTAGTGTCTGGCAAATTAATTTTGTACTTATTTATATATAAAGAAAATAATATTAAAATGACAGACATACTAAAATGGTTTGAAATTTATTATTTTTTTTTTATAAAAAATGGCATCTGGCACATTATTGTCAACAACAAAAATGTCTGGCAATAATAAATACATGTTTCTAATAGTGTTTAGAAGTTAGTAAAAAAGAAAACATTCTTCTTAAAATGATTTAAAAATCAATATTTTTACCTGTAAAGGTGTGATGCGCACTAATAAACGCAACGTTTACTGGCAGCCAGATAGCCCGCACGCTGTTCGAGAGAGCATCGGTAAAGATATATTAAAAAACCAGCTTTCTTAAAATTCTTGTGTTTTCGACGTTGCTAGCTCTTGTACTATTATAAATTGAACTAAATCAGGTTTTTTGAATAAAGTTTACATTCAGGCAGCATGACATGCTTTGATATGATTTTGCAGATTCAATGGCATTTAATCTGAGTTTGCATCTTTTCATGAATTTATGATTTCAAAAAGTTATAAATTCCATGCATATTTGAGAAAAGGTTTAATAAAATTTTGAGGGTGTTTAATAGAACTTACTTAAAAGATATAGGAATGAGTTTTGAAATTTAATAATTAATTTTTAAGAAAATAGTTAAAAAGTGCCTATCTATGCAAAAATTTTGCAAGAAAAAAAATATTTTTTTTATATTTTTATTTTAAATATTGTTCCATTAAAGATATTGCAAAAACTATCCCTAATTCTTTTAGGTAGGTTCTATTAAACATAAAAAGAAAGAAAAATAAATAAAATCTCTTCTTATATATCTGTTGAAATTTAAGCATTTTTAAGACAACGATTTCATGAAAAAATGCAAACTGAGAAAACGTAATTTAAAGATTTCAAATCTCTATAACATGTACATATAATACAATAAGAAATATTTCCTGAATATGATATTTTATTGAACAAACCTAATATAGTTCAATTTATAAATGTTAAATGAAAATATAAACTTTTATATGAAACCTACTTCAGAAATGTCTTCAAAGATATCAAGCCCCTTTAAAATGCTTATAACTTTCATAGAAAAAAAATATTTTTCATATATATTTTTTTCCTTTTTACAGATAATTTTAAAATAGATAATTACAGACAATTTTTATTCTTTTTCTATAGAAAAAATAAAATTTAGTATATTGTATATTGTAAAATTTTAAATACAAAATTTGAAAGCATTTAAACAGTTTTTAAGAAAATGTTGCTGCATGTCTTTTTTTGCTTGTAAAAAAAAAAAAAAAAAAAAAAAAGGAAATTATTTTTGGGGGAACATTGTATTTGTTTACATTTCATGCATCTACCTTACTTTTCACAAAAATAAGCAATTTCTTTGTTACCAGTCGTGGCAAACTAAACTCAATTTCTAAACATAGTTCGGCCTGTCGCCTCACACGGACTGTTAAATCATTTGAATATTTCAGTATAGCCTTCTAAATATAAACGCTAAACATATCATAATATAAGCAAAATATAATTTTAGGGCATTAATAATAAATGAAAATTTCATATGATTTTTCCAGCAGAAAGTTGTTTAAATATGATTTATAAAAATTTCTGTCCTAAAACGCAATGAATTTGCCTTTATCTTCTAGGTTTTCCTGAACTCAAACCAGTTGTACAAAACCTGTTGATGCCATTTTAAATAGGGGTCATTCCATAATCAACACGAATAACATATATCGATTGTAAGATATTCTAAAAATATTTATGGACATTGCAGGCGGACAGGTGGACAGTTAAACAGACAGTTAAACTAATTCAAATTATGTTATTGGCTAGCTTGGTAGAGCACTTAATATGAACTGAACATAAATTATTTTTGCTTTTTCATAAAAGCAATTTAATTTGAGGCGTAAAATATGAAGATGAAGACTCAGAAATTATGCAATCATTTTAGCACAAGGCAAAGTTTAATGAAGACGTAAACACAATATATACAAATTACAAGCATTACATTTTAACTTAAAAAAAAAAAAATAAATAAAAAAAAAATAACGCAGACTAAAACTCTGGGAACCCTTTTGGGAAAAAGGACAGTTACTGACGTTTTTCTAAATTTCATTGGGTGCGAGGTCGCGTGGGTTTGATCATGCAACAGCTGCACAGGAATTACAAAATAATATTCACACTAAAAATTGGTTAGAAAATGCAAAATCGCATAATGTAAATAAAAATGCAATTTCCACAAATTTTAAGTAATATTCATCAATTTAACTGAATAATTTTTGTGTCGCTTAGTAAATTTTAGTGCTAATCACATTATATTCTACAGAAAGCACTTTCATGTGCATATGAATAACATATTTCAATTTCAATAAGATTTATGCAAAGTTAAGTCATTAAAATGTAGTTTAAATAAATACTTACATAGAACGCAATACTTTTTAATACTTTTGGGTGTGTTTGTAAAATAAAAAGTGGCGGTATTTATTCCATTTCAATCGAAAAAATCCGATAGTAAACTTGAACAGTAATTTTTAAATTCATTAAAATTCATGCAAAGTAAAGATATTAAAATATAGTTTATAGAAATATCGCTCATAAAACATAATACTTTGACTTACCAGGATTTTTTACCAGCTAAATGTTGGCGAAACTTAATAAAATCAAAAATTACAAAGTTTTTTTTATCGATCTGCGCATAATGCCTTTCAGTTTTGTTTAATGTCCGAGAAGCATATGTAATTTTTTTTTCACAATTATCAACTATGTGATTTAAAACACACCCTAGACCATAACTACAAGCATCACAAAACAAAACAATGTCTTTGTTTAGATCATATAAGTCTAAAACCTTTACATAATAAAAATTTTTACTTTCTGAAATGTGCAATTTTTGTATATAACCATTGCACATCATTATCTAATGACCAAGAAGGGTTCTAAAATTTTAGCTACGTTAGGCTAGAAAGATGCGTAATAGGACTATAAGTCAAGACGCACCACATTATTTATTGAATAATTTTCTGTAATAATATAAATAGGATAAAATAAGAAGAAAATACTATTAAATAAAAAGATAATATGAAATAAAGGCAGGGGAAATAATGCTCTAGAATAAATTTTAATTCTGACAATTCGGCTTCTTATTTTCACATCTATGAAAATAAATTGAATGATATTCATCTGTAATAAGAAAAACTTGTGATATAATCAATATTTCTGATAATGTTTTACTTTTCATTTCTTACAGTTGCAGTTTCAATATTTTTAGTATTTTTAGGCGTGATTACATTCTGCTCGTCAACGTATTTGAATTTTTTTTTTAATAATTTGAGATTTTATTCATTCTGTTGCAAAATTGCTTCAAATAAATTGTCTTAGCCCCTCAGTTCCCTTTATGACACACAATAAAGCCGGCATTACACGAATTTAAATTACCACATTTTATAGCCCAGTAAAATACTTCTCTATATTTGGTGCGCTGAACAATGCTTTTTTTAAACTCCAAAGAATATAACTGACAAATCGGTAAATTATAGCCTGAAATTTTTATTGCACAGCAAAAACATGAAATATTGAATCGTTTATTTTCAATTCAGCAACCAAATGCTATTTAATGACTGTCATTCTGTTATCGAATATTGCATATAGAAAGAGATAAATTTCCAATAATAATAATTATTTCGCAATTTCATTATTAGATATTTTATAAATATGAATAAAATTACAAATGTTATACATAAAGTACAGAAGAATTTAAACTTTGAATTATATTAAAATTATGTTTCGCTGCACTGATTCACAGGGCGTGATAATAATATTCTAATTTACACCATTACGTTTTATATCTCTGCTCAACATTTTTTTTTTTAATAAGCGGGATAAGCATTGGATAAGTATCAGTAAAATTTGATCCATATAAACAAGCCCGCAACATCATTAGGATAATTAGATACAAAAATCCTATCTACACATCTAGTCGATAGCAAAATTACTGAAGCGTTAGCAACCATTCGTACCCTAAAGATGTGCACTACTATTTTGTTAAGTAAATATTTGTCCAGCCATGATATTAGTTTTATGCTGTTTATAAAAAAAGTAAGTTGATGTAATAATTAGCGATCAAACAAAGAAAGAGATTTGAAAAATGTGGTTGTACACTTCAATAATTTTGCTGCCGACTTTACTAAACAAGCCTCGTCTATTTAACTATAACATCATATATATATATATATATATATATAATAGTATATTCATAGCAATAAATTAATATATTTTTGAAAAGGCATTCTTTAAAAACCATAAAAAATGTTTTTACCGTTTTAATTAAAAAATAATAATAATTTATTTCGCTCGACAGTAAAATGACAAGAAGTGTAGATTTTCAAAATTGAATTTTTTCACTTATGTCGAGATTGGATTATATATTTGCACTGGACATAGAATTCTCCAAGTAATTGTTAAGTCTTAAATAATTTGTGCTAATTTCAGTTCGAACCTCTCTTTACCATTTCTTGGAAAGGTATTCCGGATATTCGGATGATCGTAGGTCATAATACAATACAGTTTGTAGAACGGGCAAACATACAGGTTTTTATACTTTTTTATATTTTGTGCGTTCTCGTATTATTTATAAATTATCTGTGTATTTGCTAATTGTTGAGTACTATAAACGTTCTCATGATTCTTTAGGTAACTTATGTCTAGAAAAAAAAATAATGTAAATCTATCTATTTGCTTTTTTAATTAGCACATTTTTTAAATAAATATTTCAATATGATAGTTATTTTCTTTTATTAATACTTAAATTAATAATTGGAAATTACTTACATGTACAAAGAATCAAGAAAGTAAATAAATCTAAAGATGAAAAAAGTCATTCATCGTATCACGTTGTTAGTTTGAAAAATCATTGAAATAAATTTTCTTTTCAGATATTTATCTTCCTTTCGAATTGATGTCATGTTATACAAATTACAGCAAATATGTTTTCAGCTAAGGAAAAATTCTCAGTAGTTTCTAATTAACAAATATTTTCTGAGAATCTTGCTAAGCGTCTCTGAGAAATTAGTTAATTCGTTGGACGACGTGGGTATTCTATTTTATCACAAGCCGTAGTATATTATTTTAATATTTATTTACTCTTGTATTAAGTTGTTTCAGCAAATCTAGTTATATCTTAGCAATTATTTTTAAATAAGATGCAAGTTGATATAAATTAATCTGATACAGTCATACTTAATTAGTTCTGAACATATAACATTGTATTTTTTTTCACAACATTAAACTTTAGACAACGACTTTTCTTCTTTTAACTAAATACTCTTTTTAAAAAGTATTCGTAAAAAATTACATAACAATGCATTTGAAAGAAAAGTATTCTGTATATATATGCAGATAAAAAATATTCCCCATATAAAGAAAATCGAATTTATAATTTTTAATTGCTGAAATTATTATTAAGGATAATATGAAATCGCTTATATATATAAGGGAATTTCTCCGGTTATGGGCCCAGTTTTGAGTTTGGCTTATAACTTTTGATAGAGTAAATATTATGCAAACATATGAATACCAATAGAAAGCTAAAACCCTTAGCTAACGTTTGATAAAGCAACTCTATCGATTCCGTCATAAAAAAAAATGTTATCACCAATTTTGTGAAGTGATAAATTTTAGCCCAAAAAACAAATAAAAAAAAAATTGTATCCAGTTGTGGGCACACCTTATAAATCCGCTAAAAATAGAAAAATAATAAGAAAATCACCATAAATACAGAAAATAATAAAATGTATTTATTTTGTAAGGATAAAAATAACAACAAGAATTACAATAGAAAATAGCATTTTTCCAATTTCATTCGTCATCTTCTTCATCCTTCAAATCAGAAGTGCAATGCTTGTAAATAAAATAATTTTCATGTATATTGGCACATTTCAAATGCACCAGACGATCGTACTCGTTGCATTTGATTGAATTTGCTCTTGTTCAGCATGGTAGAAAATGCTCCAAACAAATGATGCAGAAATCGACTTCATCTCCTGATTGTGAATGTTCCTATTTTCAGCTTGGTCAGCAGTTTGACAGCTGGAGTTACTTTTTAGTAACTACCTACTAGTAGGTCCATATTCTGGGGCAGCCGATTTTATGGATTTCATATATACTAAGCAATCTTAAATGGCTTTAACCATCGCCTTAAAATGCATTTCTTTTGGATCGATTGACTTTTCTGCGGTTGACATGGCTAAAAATGCCTAAAAGTACGTAAAACAGTAATAAAATGCGTTACGTTGTTTTAAACGACGATATTTGTCAATTTGTAAGTCAGAAACACGCTTTAAATGAAAGAAACATCGGTGTTCACAACCGGTTACATGAAGGCGCCTACAACCGGGAATGACAAAAAAAAAAAAAAAAAGATTATATTCATTCCAAATTTTAACTTAATTCCATATTGCATCACAAAATATATTGAATATACTGCATGAATGTATAATACCCTCAAATTTTTTGATTAATTCATTTCGATTTATCGCACATTGAAAAAATTCAGAAATTACTTTTGTGTTGCTTTTTTTTTTTTTTTTTTTAAGTTTTATTTCGATGCTTGCACTTACTAAGCAAATGCGTCTATTCAGTTCGGTGTTAGCGCAATAACTGCGTACTCTCACAATACATGTTTGACAGTACTTTTTGTTAAAAGATATGTTGGGGTGCCCACAACCGAAAATTGTCTTTTTTTTTTTTTTTTTTTTTTACAGCAAAATGATTTATTTTACATAAAAAATGTGAATTTTACATTTACACTCCTGAACAAAAATATAAGGTCACTTGAAATAACGAGACCAAAAGAAGGCAGATTGGAGAAGAAAATCCATTAATGTTTTTATTATGTGTGTTATTGTGGCAACAATTGCAAGTTACAATATCAGTACTAAAACCTATTTACGTGTGCTATATGCAGGGCTCGCAGCGTTCCTAAAACATTACTTTTATTTTATTATATTGACACCCCTATTTTAGAATAATCTTTTTACTTCCATTACCCTACTAACGTAGGTAATGAAAGCATATTTTTCGGTCCAAAAATTCGATATCGAGTTTTCACCTGATATGCACGTTTTAAGGACTCCTGAGTCAAGAAAAGTAGCTTTTGGCAATTGATCAGTATGTGTGTTTGTATGTATGTGTGGAATTTTCTGGCTATCATATCTCCAAAACTAATCAAGATAGAAATACGAAACTTCAGAACTGATACAGGTCGGGTGTACAGATATTTTTTCCAAATTTTGGTGAAAATTTCGAAACAGGAAGTGAGTCATCGGAAACCAAAAGTGAGAACGTAAGTCCGTATCTCAAAAACGGCTCGAGCGATTTTCTTAGAAGTTGCTTGTAAACACTCTATTAAATGTCCTTTCTAATGATACATATGTTAGTTCGGAAAAATTGGCAGTCGCCCTGTATAAATAGCTCAATTTCAAGTCTTGCAAGTGCGTTCCTTTAAAAACGGCTATACAGATTTTTTTCAAACCTGCATATGAACCAGTTTTTAGACATGCTCTTGTATGTAATTATTGTTTTCCGGTCAATAATTGAGTATACTAGGTTTTGGTAAAAGTTGGTGTCTCAAAAACGCCTGTAACGATTTTCTTGAAAATTGTATATAAATCCATTTTATAAACTTATATAAATCCATACTTATATAAATCCATTTCGGATATCCTTTTTCGTGTATTAAGTGGTTATTACAGGAAAATTAACGGTCATACTGATTAGGTAGTTTAGTTTTAAATCTCGAAAATTTGTGTGTAAAAAAATATCTTTTTTTTTTTTTTTTTTTTTTTTTTTTTAACTCGCTATGTAAATTCTGTTTTATATGTCTTTACACGTGTATCAAGTTTCTCTCTCTGGGAAATTCCAGTAAATGTATATAATACGTGTAATAGTGGAAGTAGTGTGGTTGTTTCACACCAGCTTTTTTAAAAATGTTATAACGTTAAAACATTGAAGAAAAATTTCTTTTTGAAGATGGTGGGGAAAATATAATAAAATGCGTGTAAAATTTTAGAAACACTGCGAGTAATGTATATGTTAACAACCTGTATTTTCAAAATATGGCATTGGATAAAATGGTAAGGCCTTTGTTCAAATTTTACACCAGATGGAAAAGTTAAATTTGACCAGTGTTATACTTCCTAACGGGCAGCCAAAACTATTATTCTATCTTGAAGCTTTCGTCATTGTGAGCGTTGTCTTACATGGGTAGAGACAAACCAATGTTTGAAAAAGACCAATGATAGATTCTTGTGTTTAGTCACTGTGAGTTGAGTTTTGTATCATTTCTAAAAAAAAAAAAAAAATGAAAAAGTCAAAGGCTGTTATTAATAATTATTCCAGAATGCAGCAAATGGCTTAAAAAACGATCTACGGGTGTTAACTACTCGACATATGTATTATAAATATAGTTACCAATAAAAATATGTCATCAGCGGAAATTGTCAGCGAAAGGAAATTTCTGTGTTTAAGTGAAACTGTTCAGCGAGTAATATCAAAGAATCCTTATTCAAGCGACACGAAAATGAAAGGAATTTCTCGATTGATGATAAATCATAAGATATTCCATCTACATTTTGCGAAAAGATATGTTGTATGAGGAGACAAATAGTAGAATGTAGTGATTACTGGGAAAAAAAAAAAAAGCTATCAATCATATTGGCAGGACGTTCACCAAGAGCAGAGTTTCTATTGAAAGAGTCCTTTCGGAGGATAAAATATTGGTTCTAGAAAATATTACACCCCCTTCCCCCCGAAAAAAGTCCTCTAAAAATCCTACCTCACAAAACTCCCCATGAAAAAAAAAAAAAAAAGTCCCCCTGAAGAAATGTTTCCCAGAAAAAACGTCCCTGGAAACAAAACCTGAATTATTTTGTTTTTTTTATTTTACACTAATATAGTCATTTGCAAAGTTTAAGACTAATCATAGAAAAATCAGCTTTAATGAATTCCGCAAAAATAACATACATGTTTTACATATAAAAGAACAAAATAGACTGCACATGGTTATTTACTGTAATTAAAGTCAGTATTTTCTAGGACCTCCTTTGTTTTGAACAAAATGTGCAACCCTCTTAGGCATGCTATAAATAAGACACTTGCAGTAAATTTTAGAAATGTGTGCGTACCAGACATGCTTTATTGCTTCGACAAGTCCCGTAGCAGTGGATGGTTGCTTTACGGGCGACATTATTTTTCATAATACACCACAGATTCTCTATTGGATCCAAATCTGGGCTGTTACCTGGCTAGTCAAGAACTTTGATGATGAGTATGATAAGATCGAGAGAAGGCACCAAATTTAATGTAAAAAAAAAAAAATACTACCGACAACGAAATTTATTCTAAGCTGAAAAATTTATAACTGAAATTTAAGATCTGAGTTGGGAAAATTATCAGGAATAAAAGAGTGGTAGGTTTTAAGTACTTGTGGGGAAGTAGCAGAAAAAAAAAAAATTAGATAATTACAAGGAAAAGGGTGAAAATCCAATAAGAATGCAGTAAAAATTAAGAATTAAGAAAAAATAAGAATTCAGAAAATAAAGTGCAAATTAAGAATTAAAATGCCTAAAAGAATCAGAAAAAAAAAAATCAAGAGATGTGGTGTCGTCTTACTTGGTCTCCCCTTCCCTTGCGATGATCTCAACGACGATACCGTCAGATGTCTCGACTTGATCCCAGAAGTGAATTGCAGCACTCTCATGTGGTCCTGTTTGAGCCTTGCAACGATCAATTTTTATGTAGTTCTGTTTACCACTAGTTTATCACCAGTCTTTTTTAAGTCTTCCTGTGCCGGTCTATGTATGGAAATATTATCCATCCGGCCTTTAATGAAAACAAATCTGTGTTTAACTGCAGAATATTAAGTTGATACGCTTAATTTTATTTATATAACAAAATTGTATAAGTGAACTCTGAATTGAGGCTAGAGTGAATAAATAAATGTGTGAAATTAAACGTATGTCGAATATTCTTTGAGTTATTCTAAAATTATATTTTCACACGAAGAAAATTTAAATTATGTCAGTTTTCAATCCATTAATGTCCTGTTTCTGGATACGAAACTAAAAAACACAACACAAACAATATTTATGGAAACTAAATTTATTCCCATTATTTACTACTAACAAAAACATCTGGAGTGACTCCACTCAACTTTCCGAACATTCAATAATTAATTGTTGTATAAATAAGTTAAAGTAAGAGAAGTCATTGAATAAACAAAAGAGAAAATTATAATAAGTTATATAAGTATTTTTCTCTATGCAGTATGTTCTTTAAATTAACGCTATTGCCCTTCAGATATTTTGAGCATAGATCATAAAGATAAAGAAATTCTCGTTATTTCCCTGTAAAAATCCTTAAATGCTATACTCGCTGAAATCTATACAGTTCGTGTGACAGTCACCTATAACAATTATATAAATTTTCAGCTTAATCGAATGAGGCGTTCAGAGGTTATCGCCCTTTAAATAATTTGAGCTATATATACATAAGCCGAAAGGATAAATAATTTTTATTTGCGTCACCGTAAAGAGATTATAAGTGCTATATTCTACAAAATTGATAAAACTCGTTTGAAGGGGATTTATAACATGCATATATATTTTCAGCTCAATCGGATATAGCGTTTAGATGCTATCGAAATTTAACGTATTTGAGCTCCTAGGGCATAAAGATAAAGAATTTTTCGTTGTGTCTCTTTAAAAAAACCTATACGTGCTAGATTCACGAAAATCAGAGTAGTTCTTGCAACGGTGACCTATAACGTGTGTATAAATTCCCAGCCCAATCGAATAGGACGTTTAGAAGCTATCGAACTTTAAAAATTTTGGACCATAATGAAAAAGAAAATTTCGCTGTGTCCCTGTAAAAATCTCTAAGGGTTAGACTCACCGAAATTTATTTGTGTGACGTTGACCTGTAATATGTATGTAAATTTTCAACTCAATTGGATGAGGTATTTAGACGCTATCCCATTTTAAATAATTTGCGCCCATAATGCACAATGATAAATAATTTTTCTTTATGCTCCTCGGTTCAAAATAAATATAGTTAGTGTAACGGTGATTTATAACATGTATATAAATTTTTAGATTAAACCGATATGGCGTTAAACATTATCGCTCTTAAAAGTATTTCAGCTTATAGGGCACAAGGATAAAGAATTATTCGTTGATTCACTGTGAATGAACTATACAAACATAATTTCACCAAAATTTATGAACGTCGTGCAACAGTGACTTGTAGCATGTATATAGATTTTCAGTTCAATTGAATCAAGTGTTTAGTCGCTATCGCAGTTTAAAAATTTGGGCCCATATAGACCATAATGACCACAAGACTTTTTCTTTGTGTACCTGTAAAAGAAATGGTAACGCTGGATTTCCCAAAAACAATTAGTGAGGCAGTGACTCATAACATGTGTATAAAGTTTCATCTCAGTCGAATGAGGCATTTAGCTGCAATCGCACTTCAAATTATTTGGAACCACAGACCAAAATAATAAAGAATTTTTCTTTGTGTTACTGTAAAAAAAAACTGAATGTTCTAGATTCACCAAAATCAATAGGGTTCGTGGTATGGTGACTTACAATATGGGTACCAACATTCAACTCATTCGAAAAAAGCGTTTAGATGCTGTCGTATTCAGTCACATACACACACACATGCATCATCGTAAAAACAGTAAATGTGAATTCAAGGTACCTCAAAACGTGTAGAAACACCAAAATCTTATACCCGGATTTTTGACATGATTACGATACTTTCCTCACTATAGTGTTTGGAAAGTAAAAATATGATATATAAGTATCCAAATATTTTATTTTGCAAAATTTCAAAATAGTTTATTAAGATTAAAAAAATTCCGTATGTTCATATAATAAAAATTAATCAGAAAAATTATATATATAGTATATGTATATGCATATATATGAACAATACATATATTTAATATATTTAATAAAATGTTCATAATAATGATGTCTCTAAATATAACTGCTTCCATTTTTCTTCATATCGGTAGTGAAGATCCTTTGTACGAAAAAAGAAAAATGATGATAAATCGCATTCTTTCATTCCAACGACTTTTCGTCATATTAAATATGCCGATTTCACGAAAGGATCAAATAGTTCTGGAAAGTCACAAAGATTTTCCTTTTCTTATGTTAAATGAATCGCTCAAAATTTTTGTGATAAATATTGAATTAAAAATATTTACTTCTTATTTTTCTTTCTAAAACGATCGGGAAAATATTTTTAATAATGTATTATCAATAAAAAATATGTATTATATTCTTTAAAAGATAAATAATTTTGTATTATACAAAAGAACATCGAGGAATTTTTTCAATATATATTACAATTACATTATAACGTGTATGGTAAAGTGTTATAGCATTTTTAATACAATATATATATATATATATATATAGATAGATAGATAGATAGGTAGATAGATAGATAGATAGATAGATAGATAGATAGATAAAATATTTGGAATAAATTCTAATAAGTCTAGTAAACTACAAATTAAGTACATTGTCAGGGTGATTTCTGATCCCTTCCGCGGAGGATCAAAATTTTGATGACATGTCTCGGGACCACCTCTAGGGGTGTGTTCCAGACCCTCGCCAATTGCCCATCTGCGCAGCACTAGTGCGACTTAAAACTCAACCAACTAACTAACTAACCAACCAGGATGATTTCTGTGTGATGTTCTTAATATTTAAGATTATAACTGTAACCGGAGATTGATACCTTAATTAACTCTTTCTGTGAATTACTTTCATGAGAAAGTTGCGAATTGAAAAACTTTACTTTAGAATATATATTTTTTTTATGTTGTAAACACGTTAAAGTTTGTGAAAAAAGGAAAAAAAAATGCAGTTATATATTTAATGAACAAAGAAAAATTTGTATTACATAATGTGTTGTCATTTATATAATATGTTGTTATAAACGGAAAAGCTCAAACTCCATCTTTTTTTAAATGCTTTTTTATGACATTTTGAATGAATTTGAAAAAATGTACCTTTTTATGACTATTTGAAAACTCTAAATCCAATACGATTTATATTAAAAATTTCTAATGGCCATAATTCTTGATTTTAGCAAAGGCTACAAATATAGAAATATAGAAAATTGTTGGAGTTTTGCCCTTTCAATTTATGGCGAGAGTAATGTACAAATTTCAGTGGTATATTTCTTAGATAAAAATATAAGGACCAGTAAGTAAGATAAACAAAAACTCAAAAAAGTGTGATATCTTAACAATAATCAAAACTTCAACTATGTTTATTTAGTATTTCTTAGCAATTTGCTATGATACAAATTAAATCCAATGTATATAATTCTACACTCTTAAGAATTTCACTTTAAACTTGAATCACTACATGGAGTAAAATTTTAAGCAATACCATTATATGATGCAACATCACTTTTAAGTTTTCTACTTCTTGTGGTTTAATTTAAGTTGCACCAAAACTTGGAGCTATCATACATCTACTCACAAGTGAAGTATGGATCAGTAAAATTCTTGTTGAAACCAAACCAAGCTTAAATTAAAGAGCGTGGTTGAACAGATAGGGTAAAATGCAAATTTTGTACAATAACTCACCCATGGTCCAAGATAAGACACTAGAAAATATAGCCTCTTTTATCAAAATCAACGAAACGGAATTATAAGGCAAGAAAACGTGGCACATTGCCAGAGTGTTTGACTAGAAAGATGAAGGTCTTGAATTCGATCTCCTTCTCCGTCAAATTTAATTTATTTTTCCTTTTTTAAACATGCTACCAATATTTGGTTTACCATAAACTTACTAAATCATGATAACAGGTTAAACCATTGGGTGGTTGCAGCTACTTCAGTACCAAGTTTTGGTTCAAACTAACACCAAATTTTTAACAGTGTAACATATAAAAATTATAAAAATATATATTTATATTATAATATTAAACAGGTGAAAACAAATTAATTATGAAAAGTTTAATGGCAATAAAATGGAAATCTAATTGCAGTGTCTTAGGGCCGTATTCACCAAACTTCATTGATCGAGGATTAAACCATGGATCATCAAATCCGATAATGTAAGCTAACACTGGATTAAATTCCTACGGTATTCACCATCAGCCTATTACGTGATTCATGGATTAACTGAAAGAGAAATAAAACCTTCGGTTCGATTGGCCAAGAACGAAGATAAACTTTATTCACAGGTTTGGCTTCAATTAACTAATCAATCGGATTAGAAGATTAGAAAGGGTAAAAAGCAAATTGGCAACACTAATACACGGTTCGCTCTTGTTTACATCACTTTTGTTTACGCACGGATTAAGAATCAATTTTACTTTAGAACATTTTTAAAAAGAATTACCACGCAGACGACAACTGTTTACACTACGATTTAAAATTTTGATTGTTATGGATAAGAGAAAAAAATAGATGTATTAGTATTAGAGATTCCACAGAATCTTTATTTAATCAATAGCGATATTGAAATGCCAAATTATCCAAAGAATCCAAATCATTTACTCTAATTTGATGCACCGACCTTTTCCTTCTTTTAAATGTTTCCAGTAGTTCCAAGATTTCAATATCATCTAGTGAGAATAGATCGTCAACGTCAGCCATGTTTCTTATTTGTTTACGAAGCTGAGCTGCGGAGTGCGCATGCGTTACGAAAAGATCCGAGAATTATCTCAGTTAATCCTCCGACATTCGAGGATCAAAAACGAAGTGTTAAACTGGACAGATTTTCGTTGGAGAATACCGATTTTCGCATGATCGAGTGATTACCGCTGATCCGAGGTTTAATCCGAGTGTTAAGAAGTTGGTGAATACGGGCCTTAGTCTACTTTTAAAAAATTAAATCTTAGTTCAGTGATACTACCATTACATCAGATGGATTTAAATATTTGAATAGAAACCTAACTTGGAAATGTCTCATGATTTAACTTTTTGAATGGATTGAGAAAGTTATTCGAAACACCTATGATTATTTATTACAACAGTTTAAAATAATCCTGTATATGGTCAAATTTGTTAGAAATGAAAAACAGGAAATATTTTAAATACAAAAAATTTAGATAAAAGATTTTATTCTTCTTGGATTGAATTATATTTTCTAAACTGTTTCTTACATACATTTAGTAAGAATATAAATTACTTTATAAAAAAATAATATTTTTATAATATTATTTTTTTTAATATTAAATGTACCTGCAGTTTTAAAAAATACTCTTTTGTAAAATTCTTGAGTATTTTACTAAAGCAAACAAACGAGATTAAATTTCCATGTAGCTCGTAAAACTGTAGGCTTCAAATTATACACTAATAAATCTTTCTCTTTATGCATAAAAAATCAATAGAAAAAAATTTAAAATTTACATCAAGAATCCTTTTATTCCCCACGTACTGCTGAAAAATTATAAATTAACTTTTCTTGGTTTGATGATAAATAAATTTCATTTTTTGTAGTTGATTAAAAAGAATATTATAGCTTTATTAATAAATATATATACATATATTTCCTTTTTCTCTTTTAATATTATGACATACAATGATTTATCGGTTCCTTTATCACATAACATATTACAGAGGCAAATAGAAATTCCTTAGACCTTATAATTATTTTAGAAAAATGAATGACTAAAAAGGGAAAGAGAGATATAGTAAATATTTTTAAATGCAAATTAGTCGTTTTTACAATCTAAGCGTATTTACTTTTTTTTACAAATTTACATAATGAAATAATTTTACTGTCTATAAGTAATGGAGAGAATTTCAGAATTTACTGTTACAAAATTAAAAACAGAATTTATGAAATTGTTTTTTTATTTTTTTATACTATTTTTTAAACATTAATAAATCATAATATTTATCAAACGCTTTTAAATTTATATTGTTATTTGAATATAAAATAATGATAAAATAAACTAAAATAAACTAAAAGTCATTTTATAGTAATCACAGTTTTGTCAAACTAATTCTGGATGAATGTAAAACAAATTTTTCGAAGCATTTATAACAAACGTTCCATTAAAACAGAAAAAGCAACTTTATTTTACAATCACAAATATTTTGAAGTACATTAACGAGAAAGTATTAGAAATATGAAAAATTGAATTATTTACTTTTCATTTTTTGTTAAGCCACAAACAAATATAAAAATTCTTAGTTGGAAATTCATCGTAAAAAAAAACACATTTATCTGTTGTTGTTGCAGTTAATGTAATTACTTTAATTATTATAAACATATTAATAAAAAGTTTATGGAAAATACTATATATAAATACGTGTGTATGTGAATTCATATATAAAAGATTTTCTAAATATAGATTGATTTAAAAAAGTAAATTTAAATATTTTTAAAGTGCATTCCACGCAAACGCTTACAGCTTAAAATTTTAACTTCAAACTGTGCAGCAGTTTTCTTTCACTTTTCAGGTCGACGCGACGTGCATTCTTTTCATTGAAAATGTCTAATATGATAAAAATTACTTTCTTAAACTTTTATTCTTCGGGAATACACTTTTAAATTAGAGAAAACAAAACATCCTGAAAAAAAAAAGAAGCTAGAAAAAAAAATCAATATTAAGGAATTTTCAATATTTTTGTGAAAATATTTGAAATTATTTTATTAGCATTAGCATTAATTAATTAATAATGTATATTATATTTTGCATTTAGATTACATTCTTCACAAATTTATTTCCAAATCATTTCGATTTTATTTTAACATATGAAACAAAATTAATCTTATTGAAATTTATTGAAACGATTTGATGTATATATTTTTTTTTCTTACACTACATTTTCCTAAATAACCGGACACTTTCGATTTCAGACATTTTTGAAAAAAAAATTTCTCAAAAACTACTGAATAAACCGTTTTGAAACTTCAGGAGTGTAAAGAACATGTTATACCCCGAAAGTAAAAGATAGGTAGGTAAAAAAATAAAGAAAAAGGAAAGCGGTTAGCATCACCCTGTGAAAAGTAATACTTGAAATACAATCTGGCTGTAGCATGTGATTATGGTGCTCTTTTTTATTATCTGCATAAATTTTCATGCGTCTACCGCATGTATGCAGGAAAATATAACGGTTATTATTATTATTATTTTTTTTTTTTTGCAAAAACTTTGTCCCATTTTTAGCTTCAACAAGCAAGTCATTCAAACCAGTGCAAAGCTATTTTCAGGAAACTTGACAAACAACATTAGACACAGCATACTGCAATCGGAATGAAAAAACGTTAAATATCTAATGAAATATGTGCATAATAATTTTTTATTACGCATGCATAAAATTTAGCAAAATTTTATTTGCATAATTTAATAGCCACATGTATTAAGCTACTTATATAAAAATCCTTAACAAGTATCGTGTAAACCCCAAAAATTATACGCGATTGAATAAAGTGAATTTCAGTTGTTCTCAAAATTAAGAAAATGGTAAGATGATTTTCTCAATATTTATTTCTAATCGTCGAAAACTGTATTACTATTCATTGAATCAAAATAAAAATGTGAGTAAAACCCCTCGTAGTTTAGCTTTTTTACGAGAGGAACTGAATAGCAATTAATTCTACCGCGTTTTTGAGTTTACACGATACATATTTGGGGGTTTTATATAAGTAGCTCAATACATTTGGCTATTAAATTATTCAAATGTAATTTCACTAAATCTTACGCTTGCGCATTTAAAATTTATTTAGTAAAAATTCTCATATTTCATTAGATTTAATAATTTGTCATTCTTATTGCAGTATGCTGTGTCTAATATTGTAAGTCAAGTTTCCTGAAAATGCCTTTGCACTGAGTATAATACATTACGTGTTATAGCTAAAAAATGATTTTTTTTTTTTTTTTTTTTTTTTTTTTTTGCAATTTTTAATGAAACCTTTATACTTTAATGATTGCATGCGGTAGAGACATAAAAATTTATACAAATATTGCAAATGAGACCTATAATCACATGCCACAGCCTGAACACATTTCAAACATTACTTTTTACAGGGTGAGGCCAAACACTTTCGTTTTTCTTTATTTTTTTACTAAACCCCCTTTCACTTTCGAGGCAAACATTTTACTGAACTATATGAGTTGTGACACGTTCTTTGCATTCCTGAAATTTCAAGATGATTTGTCAAGTAATTTTTGAGATTTTCCATAAAATGTCTGAAATCGAAAGTTTCTGGTGGTTTATGGAAAGATAGTGTATTATTGACCATTCGTTTAAATATTGGTTACATTACTTGCCACTAGTTCAAACAAACATATTTTAAAAAGTAATTTGTTTGTAAGATGAATCCTTGTATTATTTGTATGAAAGTTTGTTTTATAAATACTAATTAAAATTAATTATTATTATTATTATTATTATTTTTATTTTACTTTATTTTATTTATTTATTTTTTTATTTTTTATTTTTTTACTTTTCGAGAACTTTTAAAAATTTACGAAAATTTTCAACTTTTTAACCCTAAATTTTAATTTTATTAAATATTTTTCTGAAATTATACAAAGAGTATTAATTCTTATGGCATTTAATTGAATATTCTAAACAACTACTTAAATTATATTTATAGACATTCTGAAAAACCATTTAATCATTTTTTAGAATTTCTATTAATGCAGAAACACAAAAAAGTTTAGGGCACTTATAATATGTTTCTTAGTTTATTTGCAATGTTTTAATGAAATATGATTTGTACAGTTAGATATAGGTCTCTCTATATGTTTATACAAATAATGTATATAAATTTGTGTATGTTATTAAAAGAAAAGGTGGTCAGATAGTGTATTATAATTTTATTCTGATATAATAAGAAAGTACACACCTTTCCCTACACGTATACATATTATATCACAGAAAGATCGAAAACTTTAATGTGTAAATTTTGACTACCATTACCAAACACGTTTTAAAATCTAAAAATGACATATTTAATAGCCGAGCAGAGCCATTTCTCTGAAATTTTAAAGTGATGACGTGAATAGTATATAGAAAAAAGAATAATAGAAGAAAGAAGTAATAGAATTTAAAATCGGGAAACGAAAATGTCCTTGTTCTTATAGCGTTTTAAAACTTATGTTTAAAAGTCCATGCATTTTAAGTAAAATAAACTAAAGCTAGTAGAATCGGCTATATATTCAATTAAATGAATAAATAAATACGTAATTCCTAAACAACATAAATACTGTTATAATTTTTATGAAATAGGAGTTTAATCTTTAAAAAAGTAACATTCCTAAAAAAAAAAAAATAATAATTAATTAATTAAACAATTCATGTAATTTAAGTATATTAACTATTTTTCTGGATCATAAAATATATGTAAAAATAAGCAATAATTGTTTCCGTTATATTGATAAACATATATGTCTTTTTATTTGTATGTGTTTGTATGGAATGGGCTCCGAGTGCTTGCCCGAACTAGGGTCCAAAGTATAAGGAAGTTGTCATCTGTCTGTGCATATTTATTTCAAACAAACCGAAAATAAATATTTTGTTGAAAAACCAAATGTAATCTGTTAAATGATTTTTAGATTTATTTTACATAATAACAATAATTTCATGGAGATAAACAAAGTAACTTCTTCGATTAACCGAAACAATATGGCTGAAACATGAATAATTTTCACTATATAATTCGATAAGCTATGTCATAGATCTCTCCGTGATAAACCAATGATCGAGGAGAGGTCTACTGAAACAAACCAAAATATTTGCTTAAATCAACAATCTATCTCTTTTCTTCAAACAAATATTGCTTCAATCAACAAACATTTTTTGGTAATAATAATAATAATAATAATAATAACAATAAAATTTTGAGGCTATTTTAGAAGCCTCGACAAAATTTTTGTTGAGTCTGTTAAAGAAAAAATAAATCTGATCGATTTAATGTAATTATAGTTACTTTAACAATATTTTTTTCTATGCATAATAATCGGTTGTGTCGTGAGTTTATAGAGAGTACAGTTTACTATCAAATTTTTTTCATCATCTTTTAACAAGAGTATTTAGGGGTATTTTACTACGTTTTTCGTTTTTTTTTTCAACTTAGAAAATAAATTATTGTAATAGATTGTTTAAATATATTTTTTTTCATAAGTAGTATCTATTAATTTTTAATTGTAAAAGTTTAATATTTATGTTAACGAGCTTTCTTATTATATACTACATTGTTTCATTTATTTCTTACAACTACTATCTATTAATAAAAAAAATAATAACAATATTTATGTTAACGAGCTACCTTATTGCATACTACAGAAATGTTGCCTTTTTTTCTTTATGAATAACTATAAAAATCATTAAATGTTAATGAGATATATTTTCTAGAATGTCAAATTCACAAGTTTAATGAATAATTCATGATAAAGTTTCATTTAGAATTATTTATAAATAAACTTTTATTCGTGTTAAGTTTAACATTTGTGGAAGTTTACCATAACTCTTGTTTATAATTAGAAAAATATATCTTTAAATGTAAATGATTTTAATATTTATAAACATCGAAATCATCAAAATAATAAGTAATGCACGATTTTTAGTTAGAATTTTATTTGTATATAAATGAGTTTTACATAACTCTGGCATAAATTTGAAGCTAAGGTAACCTCGGAAAGTATTCAATAAATTTTTCATATTTATATTAATTGTAGTAACATGGCATTTTGATAAAATTTTGTAAAAATTAAGTAATGAAAATAAAATTTACCATCCGAAATTTACAACGAATTCTAGTTTTTTAAATGAGACTTTGTCTTCCATATAATATTACTCAAATGCATTATATAATTTACTATATGTTTATTTACTGACAAAGACAATTTTTCTAAACATATAAAGATAAATCATAATGCAACAAAACACGTACTTTTGTTTATTTCACGTGGACAGTACTTTAATTACATTCTCTCTCTCTCTCTCTCTATTTTTTTTTTTTTTTTTTTTTTTTTTTTTTTTTTTCAGATTGAATAAATAAGATTTTTTCATATTTATTTTACTCACATCAAAGCGTTGAAATAAAGATTCGTTAAATTATAATTGTAATAAAACAATTTTTAATTCATTTTTTTTTTATTATTATTATTATTATACTGAAAACAAATGCATATACTCTGTATATATATTTATATATTATGGGTTGGTGGAAAGTTTTTGTCGTATTAAATTAAACAACTGATACCGTAAATTTATCCAGGACAAAATTTATATAAATTTAAAGAAGGTAATAACTTCTTTATAAATATTGTATAGTTTACCATTAAAAGTATATTGTGTAGCTTACCATTATAAAGTAGCTTATTACTGCATCCCCATTTAAAAATTGATGATTCTGATGGTAACTAGACTTACCACGGCGTGCTAAATAGTTCATCTAAAAAAAGCAATACAATTATGAATAGTAAAGCCCTAGTGTTAACCTGAATGTCTTAATTATGACAACATGCTCCAGAATTATGAAAAAAATAATTTCATTTCAATGAATACTGAATATAGCATTCATTAAAATGTGTAAGATATTTAATTATAAATATCATTGTAACTACGCATAGTTTTGCATAACAAAATAAATAATTTCAGCAAGAGCGAAAAGCAACCACACCAGTATTCGAACCTATGTTTCTTTTAAAATACTACGTCAATTAAACTACCCGTAGTTATTTGGTACTATTCACTCTGCTTCCTTAGGTTTTTGAAGTACTTGGAGCTTGTGATATTTAAAAAAAAATACTATCACCTTACAAACTTGCTTTCCGTTTGATTTATTTAGAAATCGACCTTTTATAACCGCTTCGATTATCCATGTATATAAAATGGATATTTCGTAACCACGATAATTTTCGAAATAATACTCCAAATCGAACCATTGTTGGACAGTAAACTTTTCTTAAAAGTATCTGGGATGAGTTCATTAACGAAGTTGCTCTGTCATTTTGTTTCAAGTGGCAGCCACTTGAAAGCGTATTAAAACAAGATTTGCTTGGAATTTGGTTTATTCATAGACATATAAGGGTCTCAATCGAGTCTATTAATGAACTTTAAATTAATTGGATAATTTAAAATCAGGTAACCACTTGAAAACTTATCATCATAATAATTTTGGAAATACTGAATCAAATTGATTAAAAATTGGCCAGTGAACTTTGGATGTATTCACTGAGCAACTTGTTCCTATATTTTATTTCCATGTTGAAGTCACTTGTAATTGTACCATTGCGATAATTTTTGAAATACTAAATTAGTTTGAACCAAAAGTGGACGTGGACAGTGAATTTATCCTACGAATATCTTGAATGATTTCGCTGGGCAAATTGCTCTGCCAATTTGTTTCCTTGTTGTTACTACATAAAATCAGGCTGCAACTTAAAAATTTGTCAGCACAATAACTTTTTAAATACTCAACTAATTCAAAACAAAGTAGGACAGTGGACTTATGCTTAAAATGTTTTGGATGCGTTCACTGGAGAACTGGCTCCGTCATTTTGTTTCTAAGTTGTAGCTACTTAAAGTAAGGTTGCCACACGAAAATTTATCATCACAAAATTTTTTGAAATTCTAAACTTATTCTAAGCAAAGTTGGACTTGGACGTTAACTTATGCTTCAAATATTTTGAATGAGATTGCTGGGAAACTTATTCTGTCATTTTGTGTCCGTGTGATGGCCACTTGAAAATTCATCATCACGATAAATTTTGAAATATTTAATCATTTCGAACCAAAGCTGGACAGCAGACTTATCATTCAAATATCTTAAATGACGTTATTTTGCAAGTTGCTCTAGAATTCTTTTTCCAAGTTGTGGCCACTTGAAAATTTGTTTTCATGATAAATTTTGAAACACTGAATTTATTAGAATCAAAATTAAACGATGGCCTTATCTTGGAAATATCTTGGATTAATCCTTGAGCAACTTGCTCCGCCATTTTATTTCCGAGTGGCGGTCACCTGGAATTTTGTCAATATGATAACTTTTGATATATTGAATTTTTTCGAATTAAATTTTTAGCAGACTTAACTCAGAAGTACATTTGAAATATTCGTTTGGCAACTTGATCCTCCATATTGTTTTCAAGTTCTGGCCATTGGAAATTTCAAATTTGCATAAAAAGGTACTTATGAACCGATTTGTTCAAAACTCCATATGTACATAGCCCTCATCAATATTTCCCCTAAATTCTATAATAAATTGTAGCCGCCATTTAGAAACAAAATGGCGGCTACTTGATGAGGAAAAGAAATCAACCTACGCTTTCGAATGATCCGAAAGGACTTGTCTTCAAATCTCATTATCTTTCTCTAAGAAATATTATTTTAAACAATGCCAGTAGATTGATTTAGCTTTAAGAGTGCTACACATCAAAAGAATAAATATAATCAGCACTTTCAATTTAATGTGTACGTTATATATATATATATATTTCTTTTCTTCTAAAGATATCGTATGCTTCTAAAGATATCGTATGCTTGTCTAAAATACTAACCTTTTAGCAGTTAGAAATTTCAATGAAAGAAATTAACCAACCAACCAACCAAACAAACAAACAAACAAAAAATCCATTCTTAAAAAAAAAAAAAAAAAAACTTAACTTAAAAACATGCTGCTACACAGACTTCGGCAAAATGTTAATTCTATTTTAAAGTTAAAAGTAAGGAAAATGCTGTCTACACTGGAAATATTAAAGCGTTTGTAAAGCAAGCATAAAAAATATCACATGTTTATATTCATAAAAAATCCCATCTTTATTTAATTTTTCTTTTTTTTTTTACAACTATGAAAATGAATGGTATTTCTTTGTAATAAAAATCTTGTGATACTAGAAATATTTACAAAAATATTTTACTTTTTCGTTTCTTTTACCAATTCGTTCGTTATTGCGTTTCGTCAATTTCAATATTTCTAGTATTTATAAGTATATTTTACTCTCAACAACGTATTTTACAATTCTTTAAATAACTTAATACTTTATTAAACTGTCGCAACAGTACTTTTAAGAACACTTCTTTTTATTACGCACAATAAATCCGGCTTTATAGTTATTCGAATTACCGCATTCTATAGTCCAGTAAAATACTTCTCGATATATGCTACGCTGAACAATGCGTTCTTTGAACCCCACAGGACTTAAATGACGAAACAGCAAATTATAGCCACAAATTTTTATTACTCAGCTAAAACATGACATATTGAATCACTCATTTCCTATTCAGCTATCGATTACAATTTTATGACTGCTATTCAGTTATCGACTGTTGTATAGAGAAAGAGATAAGCTTCCGATACTAATAATTACTTCACAATTTTTTATTAGATACTTTACAAGCTTCAATAAAATGGTAATTTATTAGGGCAGAAAAATTTAAAATTTGTTTGTATTAAAGGATGTTTTGTTACACCGATTCAGATGACATACTAATAATACTCTAATTTATTTTACACTGATACTTCGAAGAGTGTAAAAAAGTTTTGCTGGTAACACACACACACACAAATAAATAAATAAATAAATAAGAAAAAAAAATGAAATTAAGAATGAAAAAAAAAATGTAGCTTTGAATGATAGTTGGATTATTAAATACCTTACAAATTTTAATAAAATTACATCTCTCTCTCTCTATATATATATGAAGTCAGAACAGTAGGTATTAATAGTAGGTTTAGTTTCATTGATTTACAGACGTAATATTAATACTCTATAATAGTTTATTCTATGCTCATTATCTCAAAGAATAAAACGTTTACTGTATTTACATATAATATTTGTTTTGTTGGGTTTGAGTAGAAAGAAAAATCACTAAAAACCGGGGTCAGTACAGACAATCTTCGAATACCAGTACTTATATAAAGCGATTTCTATATCATTCAATCGAAGATAACTACCGAAAACGATTATTTAATTTTCTATTAAAATTTTTTTCAAAAATGTTACCGCACTGATCTCTATAAAATTGATAAATCATTTTTAATTTTTTAAATATAGAAGACACTAAGGAGAACTTATGATATAAAGTGATTTTTTTAACTTAAAGTTTTGAGTAGAAGTTTATATAAAGCAAAGTTTTTATAATTACTAATATTGTAAAGACGATGTTGTACGACATCTCCAGATTTCTCCATTCCTGCTGCGTGTTCAAGTAATGAAGTGAAGAGACTAATGTAAATTTAACAAATGAATTTATTTGAAACCATTAAATGAGGGGGGAATACGCTATCTCTTTGCGTGAGGAAAATAAGTTACTATTCATATATCTCTATTTTCGAACAAACTTACTCAAGTACGATTAACTGCTAAATTTCACAAAACCCAAAGTTTTCTATTCAAATTTGCGATGACTACCTATCATATCCAGAGTATCGAAATCAGATTTAAGACTTCTAACCCAATTCGACTTTTCCATAAATTCCAATTTACGAATTTTCCATGCAAATTCTGTGAGATCTCATATTCCACGCTCTCCAAAATGAAACTTTGCTCGAAGACTTTTAATGAGTTTTCAATAAAATGTATGTAACATAATATGACCATTTAATCATTCTCGCCTACATAAAATTACTAAAAACTTCAACTTTCTCAAAAAAAAAAAATATATATATATATATAATAAAATAATAATAATAATAATAATAAATAATAATAATAATAATAATAATAATTAAAAATATCCTTCTACATAGACTTGACTAATCCACTCTTAAAGCAACTCTAGCTATCCACATTTATCCTGAAATCAACAGCAGAACTTCCAAATACTAAAAACTTCTCTAAACCATTGAAATAGTACCATATCTAAAAACAACTTATAACAGCAAAAAACTTACGGTAAATCACTCAACTAATTCCTTTAAAATCCACAATTTTCAATAATTTTTTATTGTTAAATTAAATCCCTAGTGATCGTTATACTTTTATTACACTAAAAAAATAAAAGCAGTTTTGTGTTTTTTCAATTTTAAACCGATTTAAGCACAAACTGGTATCGCCATCTATTACTAGTCACCAGTCTGCTGTTGAAAATTCTATGGAATTGCTTAAAAAATAAGGATTTTAAAAGAATTACATTTATTTAAGTTCATTTTTTTTTTCATTCATCTATTTAGGTAAAGAGAGAAAAAAATTCCTTTAAATTATTATCTTTTTTTTTTTGGTATGAACTGGGGAGTTATATCGTAATTTTAAAATTTTACCAATTTTAGACGGATTTCAACAGGATTTCGTAATTATCCATGACATATTAGCTATTTTTAATCTAAAATTTATCGAAGTTAGAGTAAGTCTATATACCGGGTGATTCAAAAGTCAGGACAAATTTAAAAAATGAATAATTCGAAAACGAATCAAGATACAAAGATATGGTTTGCACCAAACGGATGGAAAAGAAGCCGGGTTTTGTGTGGCAAAGAAAAAACAATAGTTCCGTTGGCGACCAACAGATGGCGCTGTCGTATTTCTGATGTAGGATTATGCAAAGCAACAAACGATATAAAAAGGAACAACTACAACAGGTAATGGTAGTAGAAACTTATATGCATCGAAATATCGCATTCTCAGTCGCTACTTTAATCACGCATGGCCTCCAAGATCTCCCGATTTGGCACCCTGTGACTTTTGGCTGTGGGGATTATGGAAGTCAAATGTGTACCGCGACCAACCGGCATCACTAGCAGCACTGAAAGATGCCATCCTCCAAAATGTGTCTGCCATAACGCAAGAAATGCTACTAAATGATGAGAACAATGTGGTGAATCATCTCACAGCTGTACTTCTGAATGATGGACGTTGAACAGTTACTGTAGTAGTACTAATTAACTGTAATTACGCTGACTTGTAAGTTGTCAACATATTTTTTTTCATTTGTAAATCATCTTTTGGTGAAATAAAACACTATAGCGCCATCTGTTGGTCGCCAACAGAACTAATTTTTTTCCTTTGCCACACAAAACCCGGTTTCTTTTTCATCCGTTTGGTGCAAACCGTATCTTAGAATCTTGATTCGTTTTCGAATTATTCATTTTTAAAGTTTGTCCTGACTTTTAAAGTTTGTTCTGGATCACCCGGTATATCATATTTTTAAGTATAATTTTCATAAACAAGGAAAATTCAAAGAAATTTATAACTTAACAGCGCCACATTTCGACGACTAACAAACAACTTTTCACTCAATGTATACAAAAATAAAAAAATGGTGTAGTTATGTACATTAGATATTCATATACGGCTTTTTCGTACATAAAAAAATTACAGAATACACGTGCCTGCAGTCAAAAAAAAGTGTTTAAAAAACAATAGCTGAGACTCATAGATATTTGGATACTGATTTCTGGAAAAATAGTATAAAAAAAAATTCCACGAGTAACAGTTTTCCAAAAAATTGTTAATTAAAAATTGATTAAGCATAGATACCAAGGTAAATGGAACATCAATATGATCTTGGACTACTGTTTGATGCTACACATAAGTCCGCCATATTGCCTACAATAGACTAAGTACCAAAAGGAAGTTTCTGGGCAAAAGGAAAAGAAAGCATTGAGAACGCATGAATTTAGGACGTATTAAACAATGATAACCATTAATTGTTCTAAATAATATAATTTGTAATTAATATGAAATCAATATACATTTAGTAATCGATTTCCAATTGTTTGATATATTAACTAATTTATAAATAAAACACTCGAAAAATTTTTGAAAATATTTTCTTTTCCCCCAGAATATGTCCCCTATATTTAAGCCCATTTTGTGAAAACCCTTCCGTGATTGAGAAAAACATTGCAAACTCTTTTTCATGATTCAAATTTTGCAGGCATGTGGTATAAGCTATATTTGGACGATATACGCAAGAATTTAAATAAAATTTATAACATAACTGCGCAAACTTTCATCCGATATACATACAAATTCAAACGCGAGTATGGAAAACAATGGTGTCGTTATATACATTAGATACTGAAGTATAACTTTTTTAGAAATACGAAAATTTACAGCATACCAGCGCCACCTTTCATTAGATATAAACACAAATTTAACGATGAGCAAAAAAAAATTTACTTGTTGCTTAGTCTGTAAAATCGAACTTACTCGTTAATAAATGCATCACCTGTCGCTGTTGATATACCGAGTGATCCAAAAGTCAGGACAAACTTTAAAAATAAATAATTCGAAAACGAATCAAGATTCTAAGATACGGTTTGCACCAAACGGATGAAAAAGAAATCGGGTTTTGTGTGGCAAAGGAAAAAAAATTAGTTCTGTTGGCGACCAACAGATGGTGCTATAGTGTTTTATTTCACCAAAAGATGATTTATAAATGAAAAAAAATGTTGACAACTTACAAGTCAGCTTAATTACAGTTAATTAGTACTACTGCAGTAACTGTTCAATATCCATCATTGAGAAGTACAGCTGTGAGATGATTCACCACATCGTTCACAGCATTTAGTAGCATTTCTTGCGTTATAGCAGACACATTTTGGCGGATGGCATCTTTCAGTGCTGCTAGTGATGCCGGTTGGTCGCGGTACACTTTTGACTTCCAAAAATCCCCACAGCCAAAAGTCGCAGGGTGTCAGATCGGGAGATCTTGGAGGCCATGCGTGATTAAAGTAGCGACTGAGAATGCGATATTTCGATGCATATAAGCTTCGACAACCATTACCTGCTGTATTTGTTCCTTTTTATATCGTTTGTTGCTTTGCATAATCCTACGTAAGAAGTACGGCAGCGCCATCTGTTGGTCGCCAACAGAACTATTTTTTTTTCTTTGCCACACAAAACCCGGCTTCTTTTCCATCCGTTTGGTGCAAACCGTATCTTTGTATCTTGATTCGTTTTCGAATTATTCATTTTTAAAGTTTGTCCTGACTTTTGGATCACCCGGTATTTATTTTGTAATTTTGAAAATATATTTAAAAATTTTTATTTTGCCTATGCTCAGTGTATTATTTTTAATATGGCTTATAACAAACAAACTTTCGCACAATGTACACACAAATTAAAAATGGTGTATTAGAGATATAGATTTTTTATAAGCTAGAAATAATAGAGCAGAACAGCGCCAGATTTCGGATGATATGCACACAAATTTAAATATTAGTAAGAAAAACTGAGCGAAGGATACATATTTTATGGCTATAATTTTGAATAGAAGCTGAGATATAGCCTCTAACTAAATGGTGGAATATGCAGAATAGTAACGGCACCTTGCAAACGATACACACCCAAATACGATCAAGATTAATTAATTTTATACACAGAAAGTTTAAACTACCGGCCTGAATACAGGCAGAGTTTAAGCTGTTGCAGATTAATTTTTTTTGTCTCAAAAAAAAAAAAAAAAAAAAAAAAAAAACTACACAAATTTAATTTATTTTTTATTTTAATATTAAAGTGTAAAATTACTGAGGGGTAGATTAGGTGAACGTTGATGTCACAGAGTTCATGTTCTGCTAAGGTCAGAATTTTCAAAAGTCGTTTGCAGGATGTTTCATTTCGTCAAATATTAATAGGGCGCCGTAATCGCCACAGAGCGGAAATTTGCTACAGTTATAATTTTTTAAAATATTTACACTGTGAGCGAACAAGCTGTTGTAAGTTCTGAAATTGGGATATGGCGCGCCGCAGTTGCCAACGAGTGGGAATTTAATACGGTGAGATTTTTCAAGGATCGCGAACGAGCTGGAAAGCGGTTTATTTTTAGTCAAAAAAAAAAGCTTTTACTTAACTATAAAGTTTGGGATTAGTTTATCACAATTGAAGCATCTGTGAAATACTTTTCTAAATTTTCTAAGTATCAATAAAATTTCCCAAATTCTATGTCATTTCTCTGTTCTTGTACTAATTGTTCTGTAGATGTTAAATGAAAAGAGAGAAGCACTGCACATACTGCTTGCAATTGAATAATTTCATCTTGTGGGATACTTGATAGCATATTGTTTACCACTTTTTTAGACCATAACCAATGTTCTATTTTTATGTTATACTCAGCCAATACTGCGGCTCATAATGTTTGTAATTCTAATTGGGCAGATAATTTTTTAATAAATAGTTAATTGGTTTAATATGCAAAAAGTTATAATATGTTTAAAAATTAGCATAAAATTGTGAGGTGTAATGCTTAAGATCTCTGAAACTAACTAAAAAAGTTCTTGATATTATCATATTATTTTTGTTTTCATAAAAAATGTTTACGCAGTAAATAAAATAAAATAAAATAAATAATAAAATTAAAAGGAATTTGACAGTAATTTTTGAAGAGAGTTTTTTCTCCCTTGTTCAATAATATTGCACCAAATCTTTATAGATGGAACAATTAATTTTGAGGTTAACATTTTATATCTCTTTATCAATATTTTCAATAAATACATTTTTATTTCTCTTTGATTAAAATAAATATTCCGAAATAATTTTATGAATCATTTTATTTTAAATTTTAGTATTAGACAATCCGAATATTTAAATTTAACATCATTCATTATTCAAAAAGTTAGAGTACTTTAAATAATATTTTATTCTCATGTTATTCCTAAATTACTTTGGATGCTTAAAGTCATGCTTTAAATGCAAATAGAAAGTTCTGTTGAAATCTTATTATGCATGCAGTGCATCATAGAATTTGCATGTATTTGTCCTGCCTCAGTATGTACGTATGGTTTACTATTCTATTTCAGCGTTTAATAGTTCTATTAAAAAGCTTTCAATTTGTCAAAGTTTAAACGTAAGCCTTTATGTTAAATTAGCATTAAAGAAATATGAATAATTTTAATATTCGACCGATGAAATGTATATCAGTTTGTACAGAAATATTTGTTTAAAATATATTATTATAAATGAAAATTCACATGACATCTTTTTTATATAATTCAATAGCTGAAATTACATTTTCTTCCATAATGGAAAAAGTATTGCTAATAAATTTATAAAAACAATTGCAAAATCTAATATTATAAATTAAATACTAATTCATATATGGTTAAAAATAACTAGAATATTATTTAACAAAAGCATGTTTTTCTAGTTATCTTTTTGTAAATTATGATGTCATTTCAGGGTTGCCAAATTTGGCCTTTTTTAATTCAACAGTCACCAATAATTTTTATTTGTAACATTTGACTAATCACTTCTAAGATTGATAGTCTATTATGTATACCAAATGTCACTTCTCAAAATTATTGGTGACTATTGAATAAAAAAGGGCCAAATTTGGCAACTCTGTGACATTTATATGTAAAGTATTGTTTAAATTTATGTTATTAAAGAAATAATTCAGCAGAAACTATATTTATTTGATTTTTAAAGCTATTCGACATAGTCCGCATCCAAAGTGTTTTTGGAATTTTCAAAGTCCATTATTGTGTAACAAAAAGCGGATAGAGATTACTTCAATATACAACTTCCAGAAACCAAACAATCTGTTTATATATGATTTACATATTACGTTCATAAGAAACAATTAATACGCAAAATATTTTTTTATCTAGATATCCCTGTTGTTTCTTAATAATTATAAATTGTTTATGATACTACAAAGCGCTCCCTAGCATAAGGAACTTTAAAATTGTGTATTGTATTAGATTAATTAAATAATCATACATGTTTCTTGTTTTAATGAAAAAAGAGAGAGAGAGAAAGAGAGAGCAGGAAATTAAGGGGAAAAAATGAATCATGAAAAGTTTGGGACCAAAATTGTGTGTAAGCATACAACTTTTCATTTTTATCTTCGTATTCTTTTACATAATTTCCTTTGATTTTATTTGAATATTTTAAATGTTCTTTTTTATACCACGATTTATTTACTGAAGCATCTAAAAGCAAAATCACTCACGTCAATCTCAATGTATTATTATTGTTAATATATGTTATATATGCCTTGAATGACACAGTATATGAATCAAATGTTTTCAAATATATAAACATATAACTATTTATACATAAACTGAATTTATACAAACATAAAGCAAATCGGGCGAAGACACCATACATAAAGATGTTTTGCTTAGAACAGCCAAAAATTTAAATTATATGATAAAGAAAAAAATACACATGTTCTTTAATGTTTAATTAATTATGTATGTTTATATCAATTCCTTTTTCCAGTTTGTACACAGCTTCCAAATTTAATGTTAAACAAACTCGTGTAATTCGTCTTCCCCCATATATCCATATATACGGGGAAGATGCCACTAGATATGAGGTAAGATGCAACGCCGAAATATAAGAAAATAAGACAAACATTGGAAAATTACCTGTGAATTAAGAATAATTATGGAGAAGCAAATAAGTTTGTAAACTGAAATAAATCTTTGGAAACGTTTATATTGCAAATACTAATATGGGTATAAGTTTGAATGTTAGACTAGAACACATTTAATTTAGTGCAAATGGTCACCATTGCAATCTTCGTGCTAGTAATTCTTGCATTCGATATGCAAGGCTAGTGGGGGTAATGTCTTTTCTGTGCTGGTGTAGGCAACTGCTGGTGATAGTTGACTGCCCCTAGGTCTGCTAGTTTAAGCAACTGATGATGTAGCAGGCTTCTTGTCACTTGCACCGTTTCTGAAAGCAAAAGCTATATCATAGTTGGAACCAACAGAGATAACACACGCATGATTTGGCATTGCTTGTTGATTATAAGGATAAGTTCAAGTTGCTGAAAACCCAGAAAAATTCATTTTCTACTGTGGTTGTCTTGCTGAGAGCTGTATTCAGGAGAGATCCTTACTGAAGACTTGAATGTCTGTTAAAATTATATTATAAAAAAGATAATTATTATAATATTTTAATTATAATTATTATTTCTGTTTGTATTTTACACCAAAATATATAGTATATAAAATAGAACATAAATTTTAAAGGTCATTTAATTTATTTCTGAACAATGTTGCTTCATTCCCCACAGTATGGGGAGAAGGTGCAACACACGCTTTTATCGTATTATTGGAAGGTTAAGGTCGTTTCTGTATAGCTTGTGTGTGTAATAGAATAAGGAACTTACTTATATTGCTAATATCCTATTTAAAATAAAACATCTCTTTATGAAATTTAAATAGGAGCAACCAAATATTATAAGGGCTTTACTCACAATGTTAAATGCTCACGAGATTCAAAATAACGGCAATTAATGGTGATAAATTAATATAAGTTCACAATCCACACGTTCACTAGGACAAGAATTTTCACATATTATTACCATCTGTTGACAAATAAAAGTGCTAGGAATAAACTTGCGTTTTCCTCCGAATTACCTTATATATATCTTATCTATATAAATACATATGTGTGCGTGTATAAGTGTACAAAATGATAGCAATTCTATGGTGTTTAAAGGTGGTTCTGTGAGGTAATTTGTTTACAGAGATTTTAACAATATTTTTTTTCTAGTATGTTTAATATTTTAGTTTGTAATCCAGTATAAATAACACCCATGTTATTTACCGTCTAAAAGAAAATATACCCAATAGACCATTAGCTGTTAATTGAGAGATTTTAAAGTAATAATTATATTTTCAAAATTTATATTATAAGTAACAAACTTTTAATCTAATAGGTACCATTTTATAAATAAATCCTATAAATATGAAAGAAAAAAGAAAAAAGAAAGAAAAGAAAAGAAAACTAGCGCAAGTTTTAATTCTTATCATTTTAGACCAAAATGGGAAGCGTTTATCCTACTTTTTTTTATTTTCCGAACACTATAGTGAGGAAAATATTGTAATCATGTCAAAAATGCCAGTTTGAGATTCTGGTGTTTCTACACGTTTTGAGGTCCTTTGAATTAATATTTGCTATGTTTACGGTGTTGTATCTGTGTATGTAAGTGAGTGAACACGATAGAGTCTAAACGGTTTGTTCGCACGGGCTGAAATTTGGTACGTGTGTTATATATAGGTACCCATAACCCTAGAGATTTTGGTGAATCTAGCACTTATATATTTTTTACAGGGTCACAAAGAAAAATCCTTTATAATTATCGTCTATGGCCCCGAATTTTGTAAAGATCGATAGTGTCTAAACTCCTTCTTCGCTTGAAATGAAAATTTATGCACATGTTATAAGTCCCCGCCACATGAACTGTATAAATTTTGGTGAATCTAGCATTTATATATATTTTTTTACAGGGACACAAAGAATAATTCTTTATGATAATGGTTTATATTGGCCAAACGTTTTTAAACTGCGATAGCGTCTAAACGCTTTTTTCAATTGAGTTGAAAATTTACATACATGTTAAAGGTCATTCTTGCACGCAGATCATAAATTTTGGTGAATCTAGCGCATATAGTTTTTTTTTACAGGAGCACAACGAAAAATTCTTCATCATTATGGCCTACAGGCTGAAATTATTCAAAGTGTCATAGCGTCTAAATACATCATCAGAATGAGCTAAAAATTATATACGTGTTAAAGATCACCGTTGCTCGAGCTGTACAGCTCTTGGTGAAGTTACTTATAGTTTTTTTTTTTTTTTTTTTTTTTTTTTTACAGGGACCCAACAATAAAATCTTCATCATCATGGCCTATTGGCTGAAATCAATAGCGTCTAAATGACTTATCCAATTGAGTTCAAAATTTATATAAGTCACAGTCGCCAGAAGCATAAAGATTCTAGTGAATGTACTTCCACGTTTTTACAGGGGCTCAAAGAAAAATTCTTTATCATTATGCTCTGTGGGCTCAAAATATTTAAAGTGCTATTACATGTAAACTCCTTATTAGAATGAACTGAAAATCCTACATATGTCACAGGTCACAATCGCAGACACCATATAGATTTTGGTGAATCTAATTATTATTGTTTTTTACAGGGACACAAAGAAAAATGCTTTGTGGCTCTCGGACTGAAATTATATAAAATGCAATAGCGTCTAAATGCCTCATCTGATTGATCAGAAAACTTATTTGCATGTTATAAGTAACTATCATACGAACTTTATTAGTTTTGGTGAGTCTAGAATTTATAGATTTTTACAGGGACACAACGAAAATGCATCATTAGGATCTATGGGCTCGAATTATTTAAAGCGCAATAACTTTAAACCAAACAAAATGCTATATGGACAAAAGTACTCATACAACTTATTATAATTTTCTCTTTTGCGTATTTAACGATTTCCCTTTCTTTAATTTATTTTTACAACCGTTAATTAATTATTATTTGGAAAGTCGAGTGGAGTTATTCCAGATTTCTTTAAAGTGCAAGCTATATAAAAAAATAATATGTCTGTAATTAGATAAGAAATATTCGGTTATTATTTCTGATCATTTTTAAATTTCAGATCTAAATTTATCCTTCGGGGAATTATTTCATAATTTTAATACTACAAAAAAAAAAAAAAAAAAAAAAAAAAAAAATGCATTTGTAAAAAATGTACAAAATTCATAAATATTGTTTATATTTTATAAATCTTATTGAACAAACTAACTTCGGTGTTATAAATAGGAGGCTATAAAGCACATGTTAAATTATAAACTCAACAATGGATAAATATTACTTTATCTCATACGCTTTTTTTTTAACACATATCAACAAGGTTGAAAAGTGTTGATGACTTCGGTTTGTCTATCTGTCTGACCGCGCTCTAACTCACGTAAATATTTATGGAATTTCTCGAAACTGATATATGTTATTCAAGTTCACTATCGGATTTTCCCAATGAAAATTAAGCTTATACCTCTATTGGTGTGTGTACAGGGACCCCCAAAAATATTTCAAAGCATTGTGTTTTATGAGAGGCATTTCTATAAACTATTCTTTCCTACCCTTACTGTACAAATCTTTATGAAATTGAAATATGTTATTCAAGTTCACTATCGGATGTTCCCTGTTGAAAATGGAGTTTATACCTCTACTGGTTTGTGTACAGGGACCCCCGAAAATATTTCAAAGCATTGTGTTCTATGAGAGGCATTTCTATAAACCATTGTATCACACCCTTACGGTACACAAACCTTAATGAAATTGAAATATGTTATTTAATTTCACTATCGGATGTTTCCTGTATAAAATTGTGTTTATACCTCTACTGGTTTGTGTACAGGGACCCCAAAAATATTTCAAAGCATTGTGTTCTATGAGAGGCATTTCTATAAACCATATTTTTATACCCTTACTGTATAAAAATCTTAATGAAATTGAAATATGTTATACAACCTCATTATCGGATGTTCACTGTTGAAAATGGAGTTTATACCTTTACTGGTTTGTATACAGGGACCCCCGAAAATATTTCAAAGCATTGTGTTCTATGAGAGGCATTTCTATAAACCATATTTTCATACCGTTACTGTACACACATCTTAATGTAATTGAAATATGTTATTCAAGTTCACTATCGGATGTTTCCGGTATAAAATGGAGTAAATACCACCACTGATTTGTGTACAGGGACACACAAAAGTATTCCAAATCATTGCGTTTTATGAGAGATATTTCTAAAAACTAAATTTTAATAACTTTACTTTGCACGAAGATTTATGAAAATTAAATATATTATTTATAAGCATACACACACACAAAAAAAAAAAAAGCTTTCCATAAAATATAGCATGATTAGCATTAGATTTACAGAGTGACACTAAAATATTCAGTTATATAAAGAGCTATTAATAAATATTTGCTAAAATTGTAGTTTCGTTTACATTAGGCGTTTTTAACACTTTCTAACCTTTTAACACTTCCCAATAAGGTTCAAAAGTGTTAATGACTTCGGTTTGTCTGTCTGTCTGTCTGTCTTTCCGCGCTCTAACTCCCGTAAATATTTGTGGAATTTCTTGAAACTGATATACGTTATTCAAGTTTACTATCGGATGTTCCCTATTCAAAATGGAGTTTATACCTCTACTGGTTTGTGTACAGGGACACCCGAAGGTATTGTGTTTTATGAGAGGTATTTATATAAACCATATTTTCATACCTTTACTGTACAATAGCTTCATGAAACAGAAATATGCTATTCAAGTTCACTATTGGATGTTTCCTATATAAAATAGATTGCATACCACCGCTAGTTTATGTACAGGGACACTCAAAAGTACTTCAAAGCATTGCGTTTTTTGTGAGATATTTCTACAGATCAAATTTTAATAACTTTACTTTCCACGAAATTTTAAGAAATTGAAATATGTTATTTATATGCACAAAAGTATGTTTTGCATAGAATATAGCATGGTTATCATTAGATTTACAGGGTGGCACAAAAATATTCTGTTATATTAAAAACTATTAATAAAAAACTACTAGAATTGCTCTTTCGTTTACATTAAGCGTTTCTGACACTTTTTATCCCTTTTTTGTGTGAATATTATTTCAATTTGTGTATCTGTCTGACTGTTCTTCTGTCCGTCTCTCTTTCTCTCTGTCTGTTTTCTGCACTCCAATTCCCGTAAATATTTACGGAATTTCTTTAAACCGATATATTTTGTTCAAGTTCACTATCGGATGTTCCCTATTGAAAATGGAGTGAATACCTCTTCTGGTTTGTGTGCAGGGACACCCAAAAGTATTCGAAAGAATTGTGTTCTATGAGAGGAGTTTCTATAAGTCATATATTAATACCTTTCATGTATAGAAACTTTGACGAAATTTTAATATGTTATTCAATTACCTATAGTATGTTTCCTATGTATAATAGAGTACAATTCTAACTGGTCTGTGTACAGGGGCACTTGAAAGTATCCCAAAGCATTGTGTTGTATGAGAGTTATTTTTACAAACCAATTTTTAATTATTTTATTTTCCACAAAACTTAATGCAATTAAAGTACATTATTCGTATGCACAAAAGAGTGTCTTCTATGTAATATAGTATGGATAGCATCAGATTTACTGGGCCACACAAAAATAATCAGTTACATTAAGAGCTATTAATAATACTTTGCTGGAATTGCACTTTTGTTTGCATGAGCGTTTTAACACTTTCTTATAATTTTAGTGGGAATATGATTTCAATTTCTGTCCGATTGTCTACCTTTCTATCTGTTTGTCTCCGGCTCCTACCATCCGTGAATATTTTGAGAATTTTTAAAAAATGATAAACTCAAGTTTCCTATGGAGAGTTCCCTATTTAAAATGTAATTAATAGGTCCTGTACAACTAGTTTGTTTACAGGGACAATACTAACAACAATAAAAAAAAGCCAATGTATTACGTTATAGGACAGAATTTTTTAAAAGTTATATTAAAAAAACTTTCTACTATAAAAATCATAAAAACATTGACGTGTTTTATTAATATTCTAATATATTATTTTGTATAGAATATGATATGATTAAATTTTAGATTTACAGGGCTACAGTAAAATACTCAGAGTGATTAAAAGCTGTAATTATAATCTAACGACTGCATTTTCTTTTGTGTTAAGCCATTTTAACACTTTCCAAAATTCCTAAGAGTAATCTTAAAATCAGTCAGTCTATCTGTATGTTTTTCAGTCCTTCTGTCTGTTGTGCGATAACGTAGTTATTCGATTCAACAATTGCGTACAGTTGGAAAGTGTTACTAATCAATGCGTACTGCATGAGTTTTCTTTCTTGTTAACTCAACAATGTATAAATATTGTTTTATTTCATTCGCTTTCTTTTTTTTGTTATAGAATTTTCAACGAGAAAAATTAAATAAGAGAGAAATTAAGAAAATTGAGTTTAATATGAGGTTTACAACTACAATAATTCAAATTTACTTGCTTACCACCTGCATCACATTAAATATTTAGTTTAAAAATATATAACATACATTATTAAAATTTTCTAATTTTAACAATAATTGCCAAAACGTCAATGAAAGTTTCTATGTGGAAACTCAAAAAGATTTTGTTTTCTGTCTATCTGTAAGATTGTGTGCCTGTTTGTACCACGATAGCGGCCTCAAAAATTACTTGATTGACTTATAAATAGGTGCACATGTTTCTATGTACACATTCTCAGTTTGGGTACGATTACTGTACAATTTACAAGACATCAAAGTTTTTCTTATCATTATGGCCTATGGGCAGAATTTATCTGAACTACGAAAGCGGTCTCAAAAATCACCCGATGAAAATTGCTACACATGTTAACGCGTTATACAAAAACAGCTATATAGTTTTTGGTGCGTATATTGTTTTTAGTTTGGGAACAGGATACACAAAACTATTTTTTTATCATTAAAGCTGAAGGCAGAATTTTTTTAAAAGGCATTTTAACATGGTTCCACTGAATTCAACATATGAAATCGAGCCCACATTATTCAAATGCCAGTTTCAATAAAATTCCTAAAAACAGGTTTTTTGTACAAAAATGTTTGATTAAACTTAATAATTAATGTTCAAGACTTTACAAAAGTATTCAGACAGTGTCACGTAATTATCCAAATTATGTAAATTCTAACAATTATTCATGAGCCTTATTAGAATAAATTGTATAGTTTTTAATTGTGTATTTGATGCTTATGGCTTGTTTGCATGACACATAAAATGATTTACTTGTAATTAGAGTCTATTTACAAATTTTTATTTAAGCACCTTTTAACACGCTTATGATGCATTAAACATAATTGAAATAACATGAATTATTTAGATCTTAAAATCGTATTTCTTCTAGAAATGAGGTATGTATACACTAAATAATTTATTTACAGGAACATTCAAAGAATTCCGATAACATTCTGCATTTAACTTTTACTGAATTTAGTGTTTTTCATATAAAAATGGTCATTTCTTTACACGTAAATAAAACTTTTAAGAAGTTAATCCTATATCATAAAACATTTCTGATAAAACTGATGTGATAATATCTTTACATCTTGTTTTTGACTGAGAACTGATTCTGTAACTGACATCTAAGAAACTAAATTATAGCTCTAGTAAAAAAAGTTTCACGTCATCCATACAAATTCCAGTTCACTTTGCTAGCGAGTTTTAAAACCCCTATTTAGAATTCTAGAGCATTTTACGATATTATAGCTGGGTCAAACTTATTGAAAAATCTCTGCAAATAAATGCGAATATAGTTTTAATTACAATAATTTTATTTTATAACCTAATTCAATTAGTAAATCAAGCATGGATTTCTTGTAATTCAACAGAACCATAACATTAATAATATAAACAACATTGTTTCACTATCTACGAAAGTATAGACTAAAAATTCTGGATCATTTCGTCTATCAGGGTTATTTGTTTACCTTAAACACGTAACTCGAAAACCTTAATTTTTAGTTTAGGAACTCAGAAATTGATAGGAACTCAGAAATTGAACTTATTTGCTTTAGAAAAATGCGGTATATTTTTATATTCAATGCTTTATTTATTTATTTAATTATTAATTTTAACTAATCAAATAGCTGTATGTAGTCCTTTTCTTGTAATTTATCGTCCGCAAAATAAAGTGAATGCATATTTGATTTGTTTTAAATTTATCGTACTGTTAATCAATATAATGAACTGAAATAATTATATGTCATTTATATTTCATTGACGGCTGTATATCAAATTATTCGGAAATGGTTTTGCGTTGATGAATATTGCTGCCAAACAAAATGCATTTATTGAAACGTTTCAATAATTATGTTTGAAAATAATTGTCTTGTATTATTAATATTATTAAAATATAGTGACCAGCAAAGTGGGAAAAGCCTGCTAGTTATAAATAAAAATGTTTAACAATAACATTTGAATCAGTTTTAATTCCTTACGATGAAACATACTAAAGAAAGAAACAAACAATAAATGACAGGATAATGGAAAGTAAAAGTTATGTTCATGCATGAAAAAATTACTTTCTACTATTTCATTTTGTTTTTCCCTAAAGGGTAGTTTAACGTGTATTATCCATGTTAAGATAAATAAATGTATGTATGCTTTAAGAGTACAGAAGTGAATGTGTTAGAATTAATTATTAAACAAACAAAAGGATGATAGATACTAACAGAAACAAATTATTTTGAATTGTCGCCAGACAATTGGTTTAACACTTAAATATTTTGTTAGCCAAACTAAATAGTTTTGCATTTCATTGAATAGTTAAAAAATAAATAGAATACATTTGCGAAAACTTAGTAAAACTTCTAAATGATTCAGAAATGCATTTATATTAGAAATTCGGTCATTAATGTAATGTAAAATATATTTGCATGAATATTTTACTAAAGATTTTGAATATATATTTTTAGAAGTATTGAGTAGATTTTCTACTTAGTTTGTCGAAATTCTTTAAATTCTTTATGTTTATGATAAAAAATTTAAATTAAAAAAAGTTTAGTTACAAATTTATAAAAGATATAAAAATCAATATTTTAATTTCTTATTTACTTATTAGTTTATTAAAATTTTTAATATATAGTATATGACAGATTGAAATATTTTTTACATTTAAATTTCAGGCACAAAATTACGGAAAATAAGATACGTAAAAATTATTTTATCATACACGCTAATTAGTTTATAAAGATTATCAGTTACTTATGCTCATTATTTAAAAACTTAATTAACAAAAAGTTTAAATATATATATATTTAAAAACTATTTTGAAAAATTCATGTATCATACTTGACATGACTCATTTACGGACGAAGAATCAGTACTGGCTTTTGTTTATAATATTTTGTATTAACTATACGGGATTTACTTTATTTTAAACTACTCTAAGAAAACTGGGATGTCAATTCTTTTTAACAGAACCGAAAAGTTGGTAAATGTGATATATATAAATATATATATTGCTTTGTACGGTTTGTTATTTGTTTTTTATAGATATCACAAAACTGTGCATATTTAAAATGTAAAATATTTTTGCAAACAACTTTTAATTATAAATAGCAGAATTATGTATACGTATTTTAATTTAATTATATAATTTAATTATGTATACGTATATAGCAGAAAAAACTGTTTTCTACTTTTTATGTTACATATTATATTCTTAGTTTAAAAAGATATATAGAATTTTGTATGTTATTCATGAAGTAAGTAATTTGAAACAGTATAAATTAAAAAATATGGATTATATGTACCAATATTCTGTTAAAAATTTTAAAGGTACAAAATTTCACATAAATTTCCGTGAGAAATGGAACCTTAAAGCAGCTACCAGTGTTGATATCGGCTGTAAAGATCGTAAGTAGAAAAAAAAAGAAAATGATAAATGATAAATTGTTTTCATTCATTCCAACTACTTCTTCCCATATTAATTATGCCGATTCCGAAAAAGAATCAAATAATTGAGAAAAAATATGGTAGTTTACTTTTCTTTGTGTTAAAAAAAAGGTGTAAAATATTGCCTTATTTTATTAATAAAAATATTTAGCTCTTTGTCATTCCTTTAAAAACAAGACAAAATATAATTTTTATTATTCCATCAATTAAAAATAACGTTTTTATACCTAATACCACACTACCGATATAAAATTTATAAACTGACAAACATAAAATAATTTAAAAACAATTCATACCAGTTACATAAAACAGAAAGCAAAAGATTCGACTGCTTTTAATTAACTCTATATTTTGAATATGTAGTGCATATGCACTCTATAGTGTGAAGAATTTTAAATAAAAATATCCTGTAACACACCTAAAAATATATTTTCAGTCATTTCTACTGATACACTGTATCTAAATTATATTGAGTTTTCTCTCACCCAAAATAAAGTGTATACATATACAAATACATATATATGTATATGAATATACGAAACATTCTTTTGAATCTCAAATATTTGTTGGTTTTTTATGGGTCATTTTATAGGCTTTGTTGAATAAATAAAGCTGACACTAATGCGAATAAATTTATTTTAGCAAAAGTTTTTGCGGTTGTATGGATTAAGTAATATTTGACGAGGCGTAAAAAACTTTATCTTTAATTCAAGAGCTTAGAGTCTGGCCTTCCCGGTTTTTGGTAATTTTTCCTTTACGCATTTTCAACCACTTTCTGAACATTATTAATTGTATTTATTCATTTATTCATTTATTACTTTTTTTTTTTTCACTATACTGTTTTTCCTTTATTTTTTTACTTTTAACCTAGTCTTCTGAACATTCTGAATTAGTGCTTTTCGTGGAGATTTTCCGAAGTGTTCTGTTAAATTTTACACAAGAACGAGAAATTCCAAACGGCTTGGTCAAAAACTATACCTGCGATCGTACCCGGCACCTACCGTCTTATCTTGATAGATTCAGGTTTTGAAATTTTCTAAATTCTAATTTCTAAAAACATGTAAAATTTAGCCATACCTATTGTTTGAACAAGAATCAATATTTTTATGAGCAATTCTGTTAAATATAATATTGCGGAATTATTTTACGATGATAGTTTGTAGTATCAGTTGCTGAGATTTCGAAATAAATATATCAAATAAATTACTCGTATAATCTAAGTAAATTTAATCATATTAGCTTTTAATTTAAAGTAAAACAAATTTCCTAATATTTTTATTAAAAGACAGAAGTTCACTTTCGTAAACTATTAATAGAGAAAATGAAACATAAAAAAAATCAAGCATTATTTTTCGGGTTGGGCGCACTCACACACTTTGCGAGAGAGTGTTGACATTTATAAGCATTTTATGATTTTTTAATATTTGAAAGATTTACTCATCTTATTTAAGACATTTTTAATTATTTAATATCACGTTAAAGAAAATACGTTAAAAATGTAAAATTAAATACATTTTTTAAAAAGATAATGAGAAATAAATTTTATTCATAAAAGGTGCATTATTATAAAAAAAAAATAAATATATTTATTTTTATAATATTAAATATTCCGGGAGCAATACAAACAACTACTTTGAAAAGATTTTGAAACATTTCATAGCTTACCTTAGTAAAATATTAAAATATTTTACTGGAAAACATGATTGAATCTAAATTTGTATATAGTTCATAAAATTTCATGCTTCAATAGCCTTCAGTAATAAATCTTTCGTTTTTTTTTTTTTTTTTTTTTTGTAACTTTAAAGATTTTTTTTTCGAAAGAAAAAAATTAAAATTGATATCAAGAAACCTTTTCTTTCACGTGTCACTGAGGTATATAACTTAACTTTTCGACATTTGATGATAAGTAAATCTTCTTTTATGAGTTTGAATCGGGAAAAAAAAAATCAGGTTTTGTTTGAAAATTTTTTATTTCATTTTTCTGTTTTAATATTATGACATATAAGGATTTATCGGTTCGTTTATTACACAAAACTTCACAGAGATAAATTGAATTTTTTTAGAAATTTTTAAATTTTCAAAAGCTGAACAACTTTTTAAAAAGAAATTTTTTAATACGAATGATTACAAGAACTTTTTCATATATTTAAAATTTTCCTTCGTTCAATATTTATTTTAATTATTGGGGGAAATCTCAATATTTGATATAAAATATTTATTACTTACATTTGTCAGAACTTCACTGTCATGTATTAACGTTTATTGTGTTCACATACATGTTAAAGTGTTCTGAAAGAAACGCATTAAATATCAAAAGAAATAAGCATATTTTACTACTAACTTCTAAAAATTATGAATGTATAATTATTTTTTATTTGGTAGCAGTGCATTTTCAATATGGCAAAATTGGACTATGCGTAGCAAAAGTAATTTTTTAATCCCATCCTTTTATATTAAATTACAAACGTTCATATTTGTAATCAAATATTGAATATGTTGTAAAATGAAGTAATAAAACATGATTTTGTCTAAAATATTGATTACTCGCATTTGTTCCTTCGTTCAATAGTTATTTTAATTATTGAGAGAAATATCAATATTTGTTGTAAAACATTTATTACTTGCATTTGTCAAAATTTCACTGGCATGTAATAACGTTTGTTGTCTTCACTTACATGTTGAAATGTTCTTGAGAAAACTTATTAAATTTCATTAGGAATAACCATATTCTACTATTGACTTCTAAAAATTATGAATTTATAATTGTTTTTAATTATGTAACAGTGGATTTTAAAAATGACAAAATTCGACTAAATGTTCAATATTTCAATTTTTATAAAATATGAAACTGCATAACAGTAGTAGTGCATGGCAAAAATGATTTTTAAATTCTTATCATTACACTGCAAATAAAAGGGTCTTAAAGTAAGACATAAAAACAACTGAAACGGCATTTAAGACAGGTAAGTGTCTTAAAATGTACCTTAGACGTTATAGATATTTTAATTTAAGACAGAAATATGTCTGAAATATCAATTCAGACACAAAAATGTCTGAAACACGTAAATACGCGAATTTTCAGACAGCAAAACGCGTTTGAATTTTCAGACACTTTATAAATTCAGACCCTTGCATTACTTAGACATTTTTTTCATACGGAATCTACTTTTAGAAAAATGCTTATCCTACTTCTTTCCATATTCAATAAATATTATTATTTTATATAATAAGCAGTTAAACTACTTAAATTATGGTAGCTCTATGAAATTATATTTTTATGGAATAATACTCTAGGGATGTGAATGATATTTGCATGCTATTATCTTAAACACAATTCATAAACAACATATTTGATATAAAGTTTATTTTGTTCTAAAAAAAAAAAAAAATCTGTATCTTAAAAGCTTTCTTATATTAAAAGAAAAAGTGCGAAAACGGATGTAGCAAGTAATTTGTAGAGAAGAAAACGAATTTATAAGTGAACAATCATGAATAATTCGTGCATATTTTTTTTCTTTCTGTTTTCTTATTATTATTCATTTAAAAACTTTTTTCTTTCACAAATTCACCTACATCTAAATGTAAAACTACAAATTTCCCTGTATTCATGATTACAGTTCGTATTTATTTAAACATCACTTTAAGGAAAGAAATTGTTATCATCGAGCGATGAAAACTTCACATACTTGTTATGCATTATTAAAACATTCTGGTCCTTTAAATATGAAATTTAAGATAATAATATTTATTAAGTTTATGATACCATACTATCAATAGTTTTATGGCAAAAAATTAGAAATAAAACATAACACTGCGATTAGTTTCACGAATACTGCTGTATATTATATTATAAAAACATGTTCGGCTGTATTCGACGGTAGCGTGATTAGTAAATGCTTCACTCCCGCGATGCTTGGCTTGAGGTTTCGGTCACACTAGGACAATATGAGTTCGAATCCCAACGCCGGAAAATGGCACTTTTTTTTTCGTTCTTTCTTTTTTTATATAAATATTTCCTTAATGCTCTAAACAATTCTAAAATATATTTTTAACAGAAAAACATAATCGCACGCCATATTTATTTATTTATTTATTTATTAAAAAGCCTTAAAAACGGTAGTATTTTTTAAGCCTAACATGGCTGTGTTCTTAGCCTAAAACATGGCGGCGTTTTAAGACACTTGCAATATCTTAATTTCTGATGCAAAAAGGTGTCTTAAAAAGTAAGACATCTTTTTTTTCGCTTAAAAAATGACCATCCATTTAAGACACTTTTTAAACTGAATTTAAGACATTTACGTTTACAGTGTATATACTGAATAACAGACTTTTATAGTTAACAAATTTTCAATCTGTTGCGAAATGTAATAATTAAACATGATTTTGCCTAAACTAATTTTTTTAATGTAGCTGCGTCAAGTTAAAAATGTTTTACTCATCTTAAGTTTTCTGGAATCTTCATAAAACTTCATTTGAAGTTTAAACTTAAAAATGTCTTCTCGCACCATAAAATTAATAAAAGCACTACCGGATTCGAAAAGACGTAGTTTTTTTTTTTTTTCCTCAGGTGTAAAGCATGTGTTGGAGGCACAAGGTAGTACTTTTATTAATTTATGGTGTGTAAAGAATTTTTTAAGTTTAAATATTAATTTCACGCCAGTTCTTCTTCTTTTTTTTTTTTTTTTGTGTATGTGTGTGTGTGTGTGTGTGTTTAACCAGTCTTGCTTTTGCCTCCATGGTAATGGCATATGTTTTGCATCTGAAGAAGAAAGGCTATATTCTTCCAAAACGGTAGTTCTTTTATTAATTTTATGGTATATAAAAAAGTTTTTAAGTTTAAATATCGGTTGTACACCAGTTCTTTAATTTGAGATTGTCTTCATTTAACGGTTTTTATATTATTTTAACTCAAAACTTTTCTACTTTTTGTTTTTTAAACTTTAAAATTTTGTATATATATTAAAATAATAATAATAATAATAATAATAATAATAATAATACTGATTATTTGTTCCGCATAATTGTGTTTCCAAAGAAAATTTATTAGTTATCAATTTTGTTAAAATCATGTAAAGCTGCCTCTAGAAAAATGTTTAGAAGTTTAAGTCAAACATTAATGTGTAAGCAACATTTTAAAATGTAACGATTTTTTAATAATTTTAATTAATATCTTACTTAATTATACCGCGAATGCGAATTTTAATAAGGTATTTCTCATCTAGAAATAACATTATAGTAATCTTTAATATAATGCAGTAGTAGATTTATAATTATATATATATATATAGGTATATATATACACTGTAAAAAATTTAGTGCATTTGTACACAAAAACTTGTGTCAACTACTTTACAACAAAAATGGTTAATTATACACCTTTAATTTTGCTGTAGGAAATCTCCAAAAATTATTGGTGTTTCACTACACCAAAAAAATTTTCGTTACACCATTTTAGTGTAAAGTAGTTGCCACCATTTTTGATGTACAGTTACACAAACTATACGTTACAGTGTAGTTCACGAAATATCTTTCGCCTTATCATTAAACATAAATTAATTAAAAACAAAGATACCTCGCTATATACTGTTTGGTGAATAAAAGCATTTTTTCAACTATTACCAAATGCAAATCAAAATATATTCCTGTTTACTTATTTAATTATATAACAATTTAGTTTTAAGAAAATTTCTTTTACCTGCATTTTTAAGGTTTAAAAATTAGTCTGACACATGTTTATAATTGATCTTATTTTTGTATTTTTTCGCTATGTGCAGTATGTTTTAGCATTATAGATATAGAGTTCGTTAACCTTTTTGATTGCAAGGGCTACTTAATTCATAAATTAAAATCTTGTAGTACACCTACATGATTTATAAGGAAACATAACTATATCTCTACATTATGAATCAGAAATCGAATCACACCCTGTCATAAAAGTAACATAAATCTAAAATGCAGCATTTAAGAAAAATCAGCTTAATGATATGTACAAAGCTACGACTAGCCTGCAAGAAAACTGAAACAACTCACTCTTTATTTTGAAACTTATCCAAATTTCGAAATAGAGACATGACGCTTTTCATGCACGTTGGGGTACTTTATAGACAATTTTAATGACATAAATTCAAATTTGTCAATTTTTGACTTGTCTAATCTTTCTTGCTGCAGTGCAAAATGTTCTCCTAGATATGAAATGAGCCCATTTAATATAGAACATTACAAATTCTTATATATATATATATATATATTACAAGAAAATCATAAATTCTTTTTTTAATCATAGGAAAGATGCATAAAGATATTTTAATTACAATAAAACACTTATTGAGCAAAAATTTGAACAAAGTTTATTAATTCTAAGTTTTTAGAGATTCAGGCGAAAGATTTAACTGCAGTGATAATTTACGATTGCCATATATAAAACTATATTTACAAATTTATCAGTATATATACTGTTACATTATAAAACTCTTTAAATAAGATATTTTTTTTTTAAATGTACATTTAAAATTTTCAAAGATCTAGAACAATATGGTAAATTTTAGATTAATCTATGGATAAGTATTAAATGAATAAGAGAACATTTAATTTTTATTGATAGATGTTTAAAAAGTGTAAAATTTATCCTCTTCTCGCTCATCTAAAATATAAAGTTTAATGTTAATTACTAACCACATTTACCACCGTGTAAAAAAGCAAATCATTTATGCTATAAAAAACAGAATTGAAACACACTCCCTCTTTCTCACCCTTCTATCTTTGAATCTCAGCTCAAACACAGACAAAAATGTAAAATCGAAACACCTGCCATAGTGTAAACAATCACCGTATTCAAGGAAAAAATAGTTTTTATTATATTGCTAGCAGACTATGCCCGCTTCGCTGGTCACTACATTTAATTCAATTTTCAGAAGAGTTGAATCACTACTTATTTTTTTATATCACATTAAAAAAAAAAAAAAAAAAAAAAAAATCTGTGTTTAAATTGCTCCAAACCTCGCTTCGGGTGCTCGTTGCCTTATGTCAGGTTTTTTCTGCCCACGCAGTATTGGATTCAGGTTCCCACTACCTACAGTAAAACCTTCCACGGGGGTATTTATCGACGACAGGTGGATATGCTATTATTTTAAAACTGCAATTTTAAAGATGACTGTATCTTAGCGTCTGTTAAATATTTTAGTTTTTCAGCCATGTATTTTATAGCCCTGGCTCTTTACACTATATTACACTTTGATTCCGAACAATATAATAAATGAAAAATAGATTTTCTGCTAAAAGGAATAAAATACATAAAAAACAAATAAATTTTAATTAAACTTAAATTTTAATCAGACCAATCCTTTCTACTCTACACTACAATTTTTTCCCGATAAATACTGTAAAAAAAAAAAAAAAAAGAATTAATTAAAAAACTCAAAAATAAAAAAGGTTTTATCCTATAAAAATATTATACATAAACATAACTATATAATGATCTTTAAAATTGTAATATACTTAATTGTTTCAACTGCATTACCATTTGATTTTCAATATATATAATAAATTAAAAAAAAAAATCTTTAAATGAATGAAATAAATAAAAAATAAATAGTGTAAAAGCCGTTGCTAAGATACGCAGATGGTTAACATTTAAGAATAAACTGTAGAAAAAAGAAACATAGAAGTCAATATTTATTAGATTATTATTTTCATCATTATATCAGACTGGCGATGCCACTAAACAGTTTTCAAACGAACTCCAAAATTGATGTTCCAAGACACGAAAGTTCGTATAAGCACAAAATTTCAGGTATAAGGATACACATGTAGTAGTGTTTAACGTAATATAAATGTAATTAAACCATTTAAAATGTATTTGAACGTTTGATTTGGTGTTTATTTACACAGTTTTAGTGTATTTTAACACCAATATTAGAGCAACATTACTCCATATTTTTTACAGTGTACATAAAATAAATCTATTATCACCTTAAATAAATTTTTAAATGCATTTAAATGAATCTTAAGAAACATTACTTACAAAAACAGCCAATGTCGTTTGCTTTCTAAAATATCGGTATTGTAAATTTCGGTATTGTAATCGGTATTGTAAATCGGTATTGGTATTGTAAATTTAGACGTTTTAAAGGTTAAAAATTTTCAGGACAAACTTAAACCAAGATATTATAAGCAATGTCTCAATATGATTTAACCTCACTTTTAAGTTTTCTACTTCTTGCGATTGAATTTAAGTTACACCAAAACTTCTAGCAACTATACGTTATGGTGGGAAGAACAATGGATATTTTAGAAAAGCGAATTCTAAAAGGGGGGAAAAAGTTGTAATTTTACATCCTTAGTTTGGGAAAAATAATTATATATATCTATATATATATATATATAGATATAGATATACATATACATGTCTTTAGCTCGCGCATAACCTTCACAGTTTGAAAAAAAATGCAAAAAGAGTGAAATTTCGAAAATTGTTATTGAAATACAAATGTTAATAATTTTTGTTTTAATGCTTTCAAATGTTTCCTGCTAACACTCTTTCCATATATTTTTTAAAATATTTATAATATTTAAATTAATTTCTATTTTTTAGGTCGAGCATAAGTCGTAAATTTTCGTAAAATTTCACTTATGAGTTTTGAAACACCCTGTATATATTTCTGATATTGTATACGGAATAGTCAAAAGTAATAGTTAAGTAATAGTTAAAAAATTTTATTTTTAAATTTTTTTATTTCTTTTTAAGAGGACAAAGAAAGATGAAAATTGTGAAAATCGATTCAATGAAAATATACAAATTGTTATTATAAAATATATGAAGCTAGATAGTAAAACTTTTAAAATAATATCATTCTACAGTTTCACAAAAATTATTTAAAAGTTTTTATAAAACATTAAACTTCAAATTTATTTTTCTTGTGTTCCAACTTTCGAGAATAACCAGTTACTTATAATGCTTTAATCGAATTTGTTTTCATTTAATCCTTTTAAAAATCTGTATGAATATTAAACAGTGTATGCGGCACAAAACTAGGTATTCATTTGGAAATCTAGAAATTAATACAAGCTCTTAAATTCAATCAAAAGACGAAAATTCATAAAAAATTCAAATTTTACACTTTTTTTTAATTCACTAGGGGGCTCTGCCCCCTGCTCGCTCCGCTCACCAACCCCCGAGGAAGGCTTTCCCTCACCCCGACTTGCTTCGCTCATTAACCCCTGCTGGATTTTGCCCGACTATTCGCAACTTTGCCTTTCATTGAATTGAAATATTAATAATACATAACACAAGAGAAAAGTTGAACAGTATTATAGAAATCCACCATATATGGTATCACATTGCAATACACAATATTTAATATTATATCGTTTAAAATATGTGAAAAATCTGTCTTAACGTTCGACAGTTTAATAACAATTTGCCATTATTTTGAGAGAAATCGTATGTTAAACAGCTAGACATACAAAATAAACAACGATAGCACTAACTGTTTAGAACAGAGAGAAATTCTTATCTAAACGATTTAGCGCTACAGCTTTGGTATACGATCCACTTCTTAAATTTTTGTCACTGTTGGACGATGAATTTTTCGGGTATTATTGCTTGATTAAAGAAATTATGAACTTATTTTTTCTAATGCCTATATTTATAACTATTGAATTTTTTTTAGTTAAATTAGGGCAATATGTAACACTCTGCATTTATTTCTAATGTACAACAAGGTTTAAAATGGTGCTTACAACAGTAAACATGTAACTTTTTAAAGTGCATTTTTCCTAGAATATGATTTAGTCAGATCTATTGAAATTAAATATCTTATGTGATTATTTTAAACATTTCATTAGTACTTTAGAAGTAGTACGGCAGGACAATTTCTTTCAGATAGCGATTTTGTATTGTCGCCATGAATGTGCCAAGATGCCCGTCAATATCTGATTTTACCATTTCTTAAACTATATTAAATACTAAGTTAAATCGGGGGGGGGGGGGGAATCGAAAACCTACTAATGAGCGAAAAATTCATCCTTGATTATATTGTAAAAACGAATGGAACAACTATAGTATTTTCCCTCAGCTAGATTTGGCGATTTTTCGTTCGCGATTATGGCTAAATCATAAATCTAAAAATCATAAATCATATAGCATAAATGATAAAATCGTAAGCTAAATCATAAATCATAAATCCAAAATAAATAGCATGTAGGCTGCCATATTATATCGCAAACAATCCAGAACGACGTCGTTATCGTTCAAATCGGCGCCAAAGAAAAATCGCCAAATTCAGCTGAGGGGAAATACTATAGTTGTACCAAACGAATCGCCGATTTGGAGTATTCAACATAGACCATCACCATTCATAAATTGGACGGCTTCTGAATGTTTGTTGATAATATTTTCTGAATAAATATTCATGATGGCTCCTGAATACTTGTTGGCGATATATTCTGAATAATTATTATTGTTGGCGATATCTACTGGTATATATTGAACATGACATCTTAATAGTTGTTGGCGATATCTCCTGAACTTGTGTTAATGATTGGCTTCTAAATATTTGTTGGCTACAACTTCTGGATGTGTACTGGTTACACCTTGATTTTTTTACATATATATTATATAATATTGAATTTAGAAAATAAAAAATGCGTGTGGAGAATGAAACATAATGATATTGGATAATATAATTTAATTTAATTTATCGAGACATCAAAGGTACAGGAAAAACTACTTTAACCATTTTCTTTCTAATAGTACAGATAATATTTTATCTGGAGATATTTTGTATATTTAGCTGAAATAAAAAATGTTCTTCTTTTTTTCTCTCTTGAATTAAGTTAAAAAATATTTAAAATAAAATTGAAAAAAAAAAAAAATGTGCTAAAGCAATGGAACAGTTTAACCTCTTGGCGAAATTTTAAATTTGGCACCGAATTAGCTTAGACTTTTCTCGCAAAAATCTTGACATGCATAACTGAGATAGATAATTTAAGTCATCGTCAAAATAAATGAAAAATTTAAAATCTGGCAGTGAGGTCCTGTATTAGGCGTAACTAAAATATTTTAGCAATGCAGTTACTTCATTCCATTACATGGAAAAATAGACAAAAAAAAGTCCTGTTGTATTAAATTAAATTCTGTTTTCTGCAAAGTTTTACATCAATGCTTAAAACACAAAAATAGGTTGTGAATTTTATTATTATTATTATTGCACTATTTTATAATTTTTCTCGGTACTTACGTATTGACGCCACCGCAGCAGAAGTTGCGCTAATGCGCCAATAAAGAGCAATCTTGTTGTTCGCACACAAGAGACATAGGGGGACAGCGAGACATCTTTTGGAATCTTATTTGTCAGAGTGAACATCTATAGTATCTCCCCACAACTGAATTTGCGATTTATATTTGGCGATTATGAGTAAATCATAAATCTGAAAATCATAAATGATAAATGATAAAATCATAAGCTAAATCATATAATCATAAATCCAAAATAAGCAGCCTGCAGGATGCCATATTATATCTCAAAGAGTCCAGAACGACATCGTTATCGTTCAAAACGGCGCCAAAGAAAAATCGCCAAATTCAGTTGTGGGAGATACTCTAGTTGTACCTAGCTGCGGTGGCATTAATACGTAAGTACCTTTTCTCTGTATTTAAGGCATGGCTAGAGTTAAAATGGCTATTGTGGTTGCGTAAATGAATTCCTTGGCTAAAAACGTACGAGTTTCTTCATTTCTAATTTTTAAAAATAGCTAAATTGGTCATAGTAAAGATCCATCATTTTAAATATATTTTGAGTGAAAAAACTAAATCTTTATATAAAGTAATCTTTGTTGTTGTCTCGTAAATTTCATTTAAAAAAATTCTGGGCTTAACTTCTAAATTCATACCGTAACAACTATAGTATTTCTCCTCAGCTAGATTTGGCGATTTTTCGTTGGCGATTATGGCTAAATCATAAATCTAAAAATCATAAATCATATAGCGTAAATGATAAAATCGTAAGCTAAATTATAAATCATAAATCCAAAATAAATAGCATGTAGGCTGTCATATTACATCGCAAACAATCCAGAACGACATCGTTATCGTTCAAATCGGCACCAAAGAAAAATCGTCAAATTCAGCTGAGGGGAAATACTATAGTTGTACCTTCATACCAATCGTTGTTTAACATAATTATTATATTCATTACTAAATCTTTTTCGCCTAACGTTAAAATAAAAACTAATAATAAAAACTAAACTAATTGTATAAACTTAACTAATAATATAAAATAAAATATAAATATAAACCAATTTTCGTTTCATTTTTATTAAATTTTTACTTAATGTTTTTAAAATATTGGTTATTTTCATGTTTTGCTATTCTAAATAATTTTTTTCTTCTCTCGAGCATCTCGAAGATGCTAATATTTCAATTTTCTTATTTACACCATTGATCACATTTTAATTTTCCTGAGGAAAGTGACGTCAGAGACGCAGAAAAAAACGTCACAAGAGAAACTTTTCCCTCCGGTTTCAAATAGAGTACCTTCAAAAACTCGACGTTTTTCTTAATAACTTCGTTAATTAAAATGATAGAAATTTCTAAGCAGCTGAAATGCCTTCCTTGAAGCAGTCGGAATACACTGATACCTCTCATGATGCAGGCCACTTTGCCCTCCTCGAGGAGATGCTGTCGCAGACAAAAAAAATTGACGCCCGGGACAGTTACTTTTTTTTAATATATAGAGATTATGTAATTGGGATATAAAATATCTGTTCAGTTATATAACAAATAAGGGATAGTAAAAGAGTTGAAGATTTAAAATAACTTAGAATTCGCATGGAACATTTTGAAGTGATTAATCATTATTTTGTACTATTTTCTCAATTTAAAAAGTCTGTTTACGTCTGAAAATATTGTTTATTATTTAAAATATTCTGTATTTAAAAAATATGACAGATTTCATGTCAGTATATGATCTTAGAAGCGATAGAATGTAAAACAAAAATAATTAATTTTAAACTTCTAATCCCTACAAAAGTAAGAATCCTTGGAAAATAGAAAATCACTGTTAAAATTTATTGCTGTACATTTAATCACTGCAGAAGCGTCCATGATCATGCTAATATCGTTAATGGAGTATAAAGAATGTTGTCCGTGATTTAGGGACTATATATCAATGGTGGCTTGTCTATGAATGGTGAATTAATTTGAATTTGAAATATTTTTTCACGTTTTGGGTATATTTTAAACAAAATAATCTTTTATAACATGATAAAGTATAATAAGTACAAAGCTTTGAACAATTGTCATAAAATGCAAGAACTCGCAACAATTGTTTCGGTTCGAAAGAAAACACGACCCTTATCCAGGCGAACAAATTAAGTACGAGTGTTACAAACAAAGCGGCAACGTACTCGTACCTACTTTGTTCGCCTGAAGAACGTGTTTTCTTTAATTTTGTAAAAAAAATTTGCGAATTCTTGCATTTTAAGTTATTTATTCAAAGTTTTCTACTTATTACTTTTAAACGTCCTTTCTATGCGGTGTTTTTTCATAATGATAAAATATTATTTGAGCTTTGTAAAACACCATTGATTCATGATCGCCATTCCTATAATAATAACAACAACAACAACAACAATAATAATAATAATAATAATAAATTTTAAATTATTACAAAAGAAGATAATTAAAAAAAAAAGAAAAAAAGCTTTATGCGCACATATAGTTCTGTTAATAAGTAAAACAGAAAAGTAAGATATATTTTTTTTTAGAAATATTCGATTTCTTTGAAATTTTTATTTGAAACAATTACAGGATGCTACAAATATAAACCGACTTTTGTTATTTCTTTTTTGTCATGTCACGAACAAATAAACAAAATCTTAATAAAAAATTTGCTCTAAAAGTATCAAGATATTGTTGTTGTATGTATTTCACCTATTTAAACGTATAAACGTACAATGAAATAAATATTAGTAAAGATAATAAAAGATTTTGAAAATAGAGTTTGATTTAAAAAGAAAATCGTTTTAAATTCTTTTTAAATGCATCCCATAAAATCGCTTATAACAGAAAAATATTATCTTCAAACAGCGCAGCAGTTCTCTTTCACTTTTGAAGCAGACGCACATTCTATTCATTCTAAAACTGTTTGAGATGATAAAAATTGCATACTTCAATCTTTTTTTCAGGTATTCGCTCGTTAGAAATTTGAACATTTTGGTGAAAATGTTTAAATGAAATTTTATCGTAAATGCATTATTAATATAATATTTTGTATCTGTTTTACATTCGTTAGAAACTTTCTAAAGTTTACTAGTTGCTTTTAATAAAAAATAGAAAATTCTTCCTATTAGATTTTAATAACTCGATTTTACGTTTTAATTTTAAATGTAAAATATTTTAATTGGTGAAAGCAAATAAAGAAAGATTATCTATTTAATATTATGCCCATTTTAAGTCTTCGTTCCGCAATTTATTTAATCAGTATAAATTAAAATTTCACCACTTTTGAAATGTCATAATTTTTCCTAAAATTTGATGAAAAATTTTGAAGAATATAAATTATTTTCTGGATTTATTTAAATATAATTAATTTTTCAAAGCTAGCCATGAGTTTAACCATAAATTATTTTACATTAAAATTCATATGTTTTATTTTATTAAGTTTTTAGAATTGATTTTTCAAAAATTACATACAAAAAGTTAAAAGGTCATAGGTTAAATAAAACCTTATTCGTCCTATTTATTTTCATGGAAGTTTGTACACAACTTTGAGTACAATGTATGAATGGTATGTATAGAAATAAAATTAAAAATTCATTAAAACTTTCATCAGATTCCACAAAATACTTAGATAATAAATATTTTTAATAATAGGACAAAAAAAGTAAAAAAAAAAAAAAAAAACGGATTACGATGTCTTTATTTATATTCTTATAGAAAAATAAAAAAAAAAGATAGAATTTTACAGAATAAATCTCAATTTTGTTTAATATATTTTGACTACTATTGCCAGCTACGGTTTAATTTTTTTAATTGCATATTTAACAACAAAGGCAAGCTATTTTAATTAAATTTTAAAGTCAAGGCGCGAACAGCTTTTTTTTTAAATCTAATAATGTTTTTGTGTTTTAAGACATTAAAAAATTAGCTTTAAAAACCAAAATCTCTTTAGAAAGAGATGGGTCATGCAAAAATGAATTAAAAAAAAAATTATTAATATATTAATAAATAATAAATCTCTTTATATATAAATGGCTAAGAGATTTCTGAGTCTGTTTGTCTGTGGGTTGACGCAAGTTGCCACCAGCTTTTCATACTTTAGTAAATTTTTAAAAATCTAATTGTCCGATCGATAAGTTAATTAAACCGACGGATTTAGAAAAAATACCCCTTTCATTTAGTACCTTATTTGTAACGAAATTTTGACTAAAATTTTAAAATTTAATTAAAATGTGAAAATAACAACCTGGTAAAAGCTTCAAAAATGACACTTAAATTTTTAATTGTTGCCAAATATACATGTATATATATATATACATTTTTTTTTCAACATAAAATAAAATATTCTTTCACGCGAATATGAATATATATATATATATATTAAATATTAAATTTGCTCCTGCACATGAAAATATGAAAATAGAGTAAAAAATAAAATAAAATAAAAAATAAAATAAAAAATAATATACCTTAATTTTAGATTCCCCCCCCCTCCCCCTTTTGTTTAAATAGTATATTTTTGGCACGGATGAATCGCGCTTGGCATGAAAGCTAATTCAGCATTACATTAAAAGAGCTTTACTTATTGATAATCCTCGGTAATTTTTAAAATTTTGAAGCTGAATTAGATCGGACATTTTTCGCCAAGGACTCCACTTTTGTAAAAGCCATTTTAAGCCAAGTAGCGCATAAAAAATATAAATAAATTATAAAAAATTGAAAAGCAGAAAAGAAAGGAAAGGAAAGGAAAACGAAAAGAAAAGAACAAAATAATAATAATAATAGTAACATAAATTATGTATTTTTGTCTAAAGTGATGATAAAAATTCAAAAGTCGCCAACGGGAGCTTTATTAAGGATGTACCATGAACAGGTTTACATATTTCATTATTTATTTTTCTGTATACCAATTACTATTAACTAACACAATTACTATTATAACCACAATAATTAATTTTCTTATGCCATAGACGTAGCCGATCATAGCACGTTGTAGTATTATATTTGGTATGAAATTGTTGTAATTTTATGGTTGATCAAATACATGAAATAAATATGAAAAATAACGTTAGAGAAAATATTATGTACACCACGTATAGTGTTGTTCATATGTAACTGGGATTCAAATATAAAATGGCTACTTCAATTTTTTTATACTGTCCGTTTCGAAACTTTAATCTGATAAGCACCCAAATGGAAGCCTACTGGTAAGCTATTGTCACCGGCAATAGGGACAGACATCCGAGAGTTTGCGGACGAGTGGGTCGCTGCCGAAGACACAGGGAAACTAAGCAATTTCATGATTTCTTTAAATTTTATTTATGTTTGTCAAGCGATATAGAAAAGAGTTTCCTTTAAATATAGTGACCAACAAAGCCAGAAAAGCCTTCGTTGATTCCTTACTTTCAGTGATTTCATGAATTAAAAAATGGTTTCTTTAACAAACTTTGATCTATTTCTACGCAGGCAGCATCAGACCGAGTTTTGTACATTTTAAGTTTGATTTTGAAAATTTTACAGCATTCGGAATTCTGTGCGTTCCCGAACGGGGGCTTTGCTAGTTATTAATAAAAAAATAATAATTTATTAATAAATATTAATTTATTTGAATATATAAATATATAGTCTTTAATTATGTAATTAAAAAAAATTAAATTATTCGTTTGAAAAATTAAATATAATATTTTTTGTTCTTTTTGGCCTCTAAAGGTATTATTATTGTTTTATTTATTTATTTATTATGGATAAATAAATGTTATATTACCTTACACTATACACTGTAACAGAACGTAATATGAGAGGAGGCTGAAATGTTGCTGGCTTTACCTTCTTCGAGTTAAAATAGAAGTATAAATTTGGTGGCAACTGAAAACTAGATGTCTTGATATGTAACGGTAGAAATATCACGTCTTTATGATTTTTACAACGTTTTTGTATTTGTACCGAAATATTTGAACATAATACTAGATGAAGAAATGATATGAAACATCTAAAGTCATTTTGGTCCATTTTGAAAAATCACGGGACTTTCTATCTGGTTTACAGTCAGAAGAGGAAACATGGCTCTATATTTATAAAGCTGAAACAAAAGAACAATCAAAATAATAGTACCATAGGGGTTTACCGTGGCCAAAAATGTTTCGCAACCACAAATTGACCAAAAAAATCTTGGCGTCTGTTTTTTAGGACAAAGATGAGATTCTGCTAGCGGACTTCTCTCAAGGTTTCAGTATAACTGGAAAGTATTATGCTAATCTTCTAAACCAACAAAAAGAAAAAAAATAAGATGAAACGCCGAAGGGAGTTGACCAGATGAATACTACTTTTGCATGACAATGCACTTACTCATACTTTCAAGCTTTTTGAGCTGGATGGGACACCTTCGATTTCCAATTGTTTTATCATCCTTACTATTCTCCTGATCTAGCCCTTCTCATTATTTTCTGTTTTGCAATTTGAAAAAAAAAAAAAAAAAAAAAAAAAAAAAAAACACTTAAAGGGGCAACGTTTTGAGAACATAATGTTGTTGAAAGTTGTTTTCAGAAACAACCAAATTCATTTTATTTTAACGTTCTAGAGATGTTAGAGCAACACCGAGAATAATTTCTATAACTGACGTCTAGAATCTAAATTTTGCCTCTAGAAAAAATAGTTACATGTCATCCTTATAAATTCTAGTCCCCTTGAAAGCGATTTCTAGAAATCCTTATATTCTCGATGCCAAACTTATTTAAAAATCCATTTAAATAAATACTAATACAAGAGGCGGGTCTCAGCAACTATAATCCTGGTTTATTACCCAATTCTAGAAATTCAAGCGAGAATTTCTCGCAATGCAAAAGATTCAGAATATTGTTTCACTATCTAGAAATGTGTAGACTAGAATTTCTCGATCATTCGTCTATTCAGTTCATTGGCGTGCCTTATGTGCACAGCTCGGAAATCTCTATTTCTGTTTATAGGATTTAGAAAATGATCATTTATTCATTCTAGAGGAAGGCGGTATATATGTTTTTCTCAGGGAACGCTGCAGAAAATATATCAGTCTCCTGGGAGACCTATATAAGGAAAAAGCTAGGAGAGTTTAGGAGAGCTTCTCTGGAAATAGCTAGGATAGTTTATGCCTCTTCTAGTATGACGATTGTTTTCCGTCAAATAAATAATACAGCTCTTCACCAGTCAATTTATTTAGACGTCAATTTATTTAGACGACACGTTGGCGTTCCACAGTTACTGCCGGATTAGATTTGTCTCCACGTCGACATCACGCACGTATGCGGCGACTGTCACTGGATAAACAGAAGCGTGACTCATCTGAGAACACGACGTTTCGCCATTCTGTCATCCACGTCGCTCAAGTCCGGCACCATTACAAACGTTTGCGTCTATGCTGTGGGGTCAATGGCAGTCTTCTTAAAGGACCCCGTGAGTTCAGGCCACGTGCAACCAATCGACGGGAAATGGTTCTGGTCGACTCGGAAATATCCAGGTTATCTTGCACATGCTGCAGAAACGAGGTACAAGTGACTTGCGGGTCCACCACAGCTTGTCGGCGGATGTGTCGATCCACGTAACTCTGGCTGCGCCTGCACCCCTCAATCTTGCCACATTTCCTCTTTCCAACCATGTTCGCCACAGCCGATGCACCGTGCTCGCATCCATGTGGGCATCAGCTGCGATTTGACGCAAGGATAAACCCCCTTCTCGTAAAATCGTCTATCTGCTGGAAATGCCTTCGTTCACGGCGGCCTGGCATTCTCTCCTATTACACGTACCCTCCGAGGTAAAAACAAAATCTGTTCGATAATTCGTCTGGCAGAAATAACGACACGAATTTTGAAAATTCTGCAAGTTCCTTCCCTTATATCTTACATCAAGTGCGTCGGAGAGCTGCGCATTTCACATCATTCGCATAACTCAGTGACATGCGTCTACTCTAAAATTTGCATACATTTCTGACCACTCCTTCTTGGTGTTGCATTTCAATATCGAGCAGTGTATAAGGTGTCAAAAATATGAAATATATTTATAAGATAAAAAAAAAAGAAAAAAAAAAAAGATTTGCTTATTAGTTCTGATCCTTTTTATGTTTCCGGTCTAAACTTATTAATATTATTATTATTATTTTTTTTTTCAAATGCTTAAGAAAGATAATGCCAACAACAAAGAAACTGCATATGTGAAAAGGGCATAAAATACATAAAAATATTTATTTAATTTTTAATAATTAATTGATTTTAATCAACAAGCTAATTTCGTTTTTAAAAATAGGAGGCTATAAAGCATCATATTAAATTCTAAACTGTCAACAATAGATAAATATTATATTTTTTCACCTTTTTATTTTAATTTAGAATTTTTAAAGATAGAAAAAAAAAAAATGAAAAAAATATCAAGTTGAGTTTAATATGAAACTTTTAACTAGAATTAGTAAAATTTACTTTTTAGCGCTTGTAAGAGATTAAATATTTAGTTTTAAATTATATAAAATGCTTAAATCAAATTTGATATTCTTAACAATACTTAACATATTATAAAAATTTATGCTGTTTTTGAGAAAATGAGCTTCTTAAAAACTAAAATCTTTAACAACAAAATTGTAATCTAAGTCAATTCATTTCAAAGAAATTTACTAAACAAACATATAAACAAAAATGACAGGACAATGGAATGTAAGAGTTTTATTCATGCATGGTGAAATTACTTTCTACTATTTCATTTTGTTTTCCCCAAGGAATAGTTTAATGTGTAAACTCCATGTTACGCTAAATAAATGTATATATGCCTTAAGAGTACAGGAGTGTAATATATGCTAGATTTAATTATGAAACAAACAAACAGATGGTAATAATTACCAGAAATAATTTATTTCGACGTGTCGCCAAGCATTTGTTTTGTCATTGAAATATATTGTTAATCAAACTAAACAATTTTATGTTTTATTGAACAGTTGGTAAATAAAAAGATATACACGAGACAAAATTTAATAAAACTTCTAAATGATTTAGAAAATGAATTTAAGTAAGGAACTCGGTCGTTGATATAATGTGAAATAAAGATGTCTGCAAATTTTATTAAAGAATGTGAATAGTTTTATTTTTTTTCTATATTTAGTAGAAGAAAGTTTTGGACTTGTAAAAACTTTCAGCTTTCGGTTTTCGATGGATTTACACGTTATGAGAGGTTCAGAACCCGATTTAAACATTTTTAGATAATAATTAAAACCCGAATAAAATACTACCTCAGAAACGCCAAAGAAGATGTCTGGTGAATTGCTCCAGATTCAGAATTCTTTTTGCACTGAAGACGGTACGCTTAAGGCTACCGAAGCAGCTGTATGCATCTCAAATATTTTTCTTTGGTGTTTCTGACGTAGTAGTTTATTCGGGTTTTACTATTCCAACGCCAAGTCTCCTGTAATTATTTTTAGATAATGCATGTTCGTCTGTCTGTGTGTGTGTGACATAAACTTCGTTGCGACTGTATCTCGGGAACTACTGTACAGAATTACGTTTGAACTGATAGGTAAACGAACCTTGACCTACATAAATGCCTATTAATTTTTAGTTTTAATCGCTCAGCAGGTGGCGCTGCTATACAGCGATTTCTACAAATAGACAGAAGGCTATATCTCAGAGCCTTCTGCACAGAACTGCGTGTAAATTCATACATAGATGCACCTGGGTATAAATTAGTGCCTATCAACGTTTGATGCCAATCGCTTTACAGTTGGTGTTGCTATGCAGACATTATCGCAATTCAAAAGAAAGTTATATCGCAGTTGCGTATAATCAAATAAATCTTGATGTATTTAAACATCATTATGACACATTATTCTATACTCCGTACGCCGAGAACTGATAGCGAAAGTAAATTAAGCAACGTGATACTGTTGAATGAATGGCTTTGAATTGAAGGCAAACGGTGTTTCTCTGACAAGCGAACGATTTATTTTTTCGTTTGTTTATTTCTTAACGGTGTTTTTTCTTTCTTCAAGTGTTTAATGAGAATTATGTGTCAAGATACGAGACAGTCAGATATTGAAAATTGGACTAACATCGGAAAAATTACCATCTACTTTCTTCATTCTGACTCCATGTTACAGAATCCGTGATGATCGCAGCGGCTTCATTTCTCCTGAATTCCATTCCTCCAACGCAAGCGGCAACTGCAGTGAATTTGATTCACGAATGGATCTTCAACAGAGTTCCCCAGAGGGCGCATTACGCCAGTATGCAAATACAAGGACTTGGAAGAAGTATAAATACTTCAAGCAGACTGTGAAGAGTGGCTTGCTTGCTTCCTTCTTTGGTTTTTTTTCCAGGCCTGCAGATAGAGAGTATCTTGATGCTGATGTTCGTTTTCAGCTTTTTCAAAAGGAATTGATAGCACTAAGCCGGTGCAAAAGCTGCATATGTTTTGTAAAAATGCCATAATGGCTTTTTCTTTTTTCTATTTTTATTTAAACAAAATTTCTATTTTAGTTTTAATAAACTAAATTTATTTTAATTTTGATTCTGTTTTATTTCCCTTACCATATGTGTGTAAGTTTTCTTATTTATAGATCCAACTTAATTTAAATTTCTGAAAGGATTTAATGTTTATGTATAAGGTTATGTTATTAAAATTTTGATTTAAATATTTCTATTTCTCAAAGCTCTTTTAGATTTAAATTAAGCACAACTAAAAACAGTGACCACGCTCCATTGTTACTGGATCTCTGCTAATGAATATATTTTATCGGATTATAAGTTTAATGTCAACCCATAATCCAAAATTATGAAAAATGAAATAAATTCCCCAGGAGGAAAAACAAATGCAATGTTGCCGGAAAACAGTATTTATCCACAGCTGTCACAAACTATAGTCACTTACAAGGCAGGAAAAGCTAACCTTCGGTCATTATGAACAGAATCGCCCATTCAGCGAGAAAACGTAAATGTGCTAAACTCTGATGATGAAACAACAAACCTTTATGTTTACTTTCGTTATCAGTTCTCCGCTAACAGAGTATAATTCAGTTTAGATATATATCGGCCAGTAGGGCATGCTGCAATACTGGAATTTTTCCCGAGAACGGGAAGTCTATATCTCAACTTTTATAGCTTATAACTGAAATAAACTCTATATGTGAGGTAATCATTATGAAAACGCATTTTTGAAGATATTATTTATAGAGAATAAAACAGTCTTTCTTTAAATATTTAGTGTTAGCTTTTCTATAAGATATAAATAATTTGCATTCCTCATGGTAGATAATTTTCATAAATTATTTCTAATGAGTAAATTTGTATAGGACAATAGAGAAAAAAGCATTGTGATGACCAAGACATACTAGTTTTTAAAATGACTTTATAGATTTCCTCCTTAAGTTAAGAAGACTATTAAAGTTATTTACGGTTATGATATATATATAGATATATACACTCCTTCTCATATTTATAAGGATACTTTATGTGTTGAAAAACCTAATGTAAAAATAATTGTGAACAAGATAATACTAAGTGCACTTAATATATCTAGTATTCTAAAGACGAAAACTGTTATAATTTTTTAATATGAAACAAAATTAATAAAAAATAGTGCAAAATATATTTTTCCACGTTCGTAGATGTTCATAATTAAAGGGACATATAAAAATTTTTCGTTTTATTTAACTTACTAGCGCATAAATTACAGTTTACATGCGAATTTTTTAACTACTGGGCTAGATTAATTCATATATAAGCCTTCATTTTTCCTTGGACGGACATTACTGATAATTTCTCGAAATAAAGAACATTCATGTAGTGAAGTATGATAAATGTGTTTTTTTAAGTTGAAGGATAATTTCAATCATCCGAATTTCTAATGAAATTCAAAGATCTAAAATTTGTGAAGGAAATGTGACCAAACGTTAAAATGCTGGTTCGATAGGAGAGAGATCTGATGCAAAATCAGAGTTGTTTTACAGAGATCGAAGACTCATAATTCCTCTTACTGTTCTACTCATAATGACTACTGCTGAATTTGCTCGTAATTTTTAACGAAATGTTAGGGTCCACATTTATACATGTTTAAAATGATTAATAATATGTTAAAATAAATAAAAAACATGTAATAACCAACAAGCATTTAATGGGAGAAAGAACGTCTGTGTTAAAGTTTAATAAAGACACTATTAAATGGAAAAAAGTTGCATTTTCGGATGAAAAACATTTTATCCTTGATTAACCAAAAGTTCATCAGTTTTAACAGCACGATCTGAAGATACGAAAAACAGAGCAGATATTTTAAAGGCAGATATGAATCGGGCATTTTAAAGGTGGATCTATGGTGCTTTGGGGAGCTGTTTCTACTGAAGGCAGAATGAATTTAGTAATTTTAGTAATTTTTTCTATTTTTATTAACATTAAAAGAATATCCGCAAATTTCAAACGTGGAATTCTCAGATTTTTGTTAGATTTTGAGGGGTAATAATATTTTTTTCAACAAGACTTACATTTTTGCTCTACTTCTAGAGCAATAGGAAATAGTTTGAAGAAAGAAACTTTTGTATTTTTTCCTTTCCCGTGTCCTAAAATTTGTAAAAGCTTTAACTTATCATATTAGATAAGTGCATGCAAGTGGAAAGCAATTTTAAATAGTTTATATGTATTTAGAATATCCTCTATGCTGTATGAAATTATATTGAAACTGAATGTTAAAAAAAAAATCTCTCTCTCTCTATATATATACCAGAGAGAATGCCTGACTGTTTCACCCTATATTAATTTAACGAATAACTGAAAAAAATTACTAAGATTCGAGCTGTCTTTATAATTGTTAACACCTGAAAAATCATCTTTTTGATCGTATTTAAAGTTTTTTAAGATAGAAAAAGGATAAAACTTTTTAAATATAGTCTATTAATGAAATTCAAATTAATAAAAAATATATTTGTTTAAACAATAGTGTTCAGTGTTTGGTTAATATAGAAAAACGGGTGTCTTTATAATTATGAGAACCAGTGTATATATATACAAATTTTATTACAATTTATTACAAAAAAATATTTAAGTAAAATAAAATTTTAAAAATCATATATCAAAGAAGCCAGAGTTTTAGTACCGGTTTTTGTTCATAATAATAATCTATAACAGTTGTATACAAGATTATCTTTTTTGGAAAATACTGTTAAAAATAGAGGTTTCAATTCATTATATCAGAACAGAAATGTTGGCAACAGTGATATATAATCGTTTGCTATTAGCTTTTTAGAGGCAACACAAAACTGCATACATTATAAGAAAAAAATATTTACTGACAACGTTTAATTATATACATACACACATACACACATATATACATATATCACAGAAAAACTGTGTTTACTATTTTTTATGTTGCATATTATTTTTTAGTTTAATAAGATATTTACATTTTTGAATGTCTTTAATGAAATAAGTAATTTCAAATAATATCAAATGCAAAAATATTGATTTTGAATACCAATATAATGTTAAAAATTTCAAATGTAGAAAATTTCACATAAATTTAATAGAGCAGCTTTCAATTCTTGACATCGGCAGTAAAGATCCCAAGCAGAAAAAAAAATAAAATGCTAGCTGATAAATTACCTTTACCCATTCCAACGACTTTTCCTCATATTAAATATGCCGATTCCGATAAAGAGTAAAATAGTTCTGGAATATTATGGTATTTTTTTTTTCTTCTTTCAGCTAGAGAAACGGCGCAAGTTTGCTCTATTTCATAAATAAAAATATTTAACTTTTTGGTTTTCATTTTTAAACAACCGACAAGATATATTTTGGATTGAATTGTCAATTAATAAAATCTTTTTGTAAAAAAATATAGAAATGACTCCAAAAAGTGACTACAATTCAAACAATTAAAAGGTATAAAAATAAATTGCAAATTGCGCCTAAAAGTATAAAATAATTTCCTTCGCCAAATAACCTATAACACTATAATTAATCATAACTTTTGAAGTAAGCGCAAAATTAAAAATTAAATAAAATTTAATTCATTTTTAAAGATTTGTTTTTAGATTGGTAGCTACAAATGCTATTGCCTCGAATGATCAATTTTCGTGTTTCCTATAATATTTCATCATTGTATACAATTGGTCCATTAGTAACATCTACACAGAACAGTGAACATCTTTCGCAATTCGGCATTTATGTTTCAATGAAGTTAGAGTTTCCTTTGCAAACTTAGTATGACTTTGATAGTTATCATCCTTGGCGACTTTGGGATTTAGCGATCAAAACGTAAAGCCAAAATATACACGCAAGATGTATTGATTATATATATATATATATTGTATGAAGTATTGTTTCATATTCTTGATTGCTCTCTTAATATACCTTATTAAAACAACAATGATTTCTCAAAGAAATTAAATATATTAGGCAGATAATTTGGCGATTTTCCTTTCACCAAGGACGTCAGATACCAGCAGCTCCGCCAACTTTTGCAGTTTTCGAAATCTTATTTGTTTTCTTGAATCAAAGTAGTTTTCGGCTGCGTTTTGCAGGTAACAATGTGAGACGTGTATTTTGAATAGGATTTGATTTTTGTATTGAATACAGGTATCAAATTTTATTTAATTTTGCGCCGACTTCAAAAGTTATGATTAATTGTAGTGTTATAGGTTGTTTGGCGAAGGAAATTATTTTATACAGCGCAATTTACAGTTTAATTTTATACTTTTTTTATTTTTCTTAAGTTGTTTGAACAGTAGTTACTTTTTGGAGTTCGTTCTATTTTTTTTTACAAAAATATTTTTATTTTTTTTTTCTTTTCAGTGAAAATTTATTCATATAGCAGAACATCAAAAGAACTTCGACGCCAGTATCACAAATCACAACCCCGAAGAAAAATGACAAAACTCAAAAAATGGTTTATGTCACTGAAAAATATATAAAAGGCACCCAATGTGAACAAAAATGTTACATCTCCATCTAGAAAATTATCCACTCGAGAGACAGTTGTCTCAGTTCAGTTTTATTCCAGACAAGTTATCTTTAAGTTGATTTTTCTCAAATGCTGCAAATGTCGTTCAAGTGTGCACAAAATAGAAAATTGTGAACAAACAAATGCACGTTTTAAGCTATTATTTTTAGCATTAATGTCTACAAGCTGTGTTTTTGTACTAAATCGATGATGCTTTTCAATTTTATAATTCACTTTTTTTCCACTATCTTGAACTGTTTCTGAGATGGGAATGCTAACTCCGCTGTTTTCCACCAGGTGGCGCTGTGGCGATTGAATCGTGTAGCACATTTCCAATTTATTACACCTACATACCATATTTATAACTATAGCTGCAGCAGTTCAGCAGTTAAAATTATGTGTTCTGACATTTCTGAGTACCCTGTATTTTCTTTTGATCGTAAAGATATTACAATGGGGTCTGTTTCAGACCAAGACCTTTACAACAAACCAAAAAGTATCAAAATCGGATCATCCGTTCAGAAGTTATGATCTAAGGGAAAAAAAAATACTCTTTGAATTGAGAACCTCCTCCTTTTTTGAAGTCGGTTAAAAATAAAATGTATATACATCTTAAGACCGCACGACTAATGTTAATGTTTCTAAACTTTTATATATAACATAATTAAAAAAAAAAAATACCAATTACATCAAGCAGAATGAAAGGAATTTAATTTTTTTAAGTAGCACTAAAACCGTATAAATACTGCATATGCATAATACAATGTACTAACAAGTAAGGTCTCCTTAAAGCGCATACTCAAAAAATTGTGAAAAAAAATTACAATGATACTACTTACACAATTAATACATGATCAGTCAAATTTATTGGGGGAATCCCAATAGATAGTGTGTAAAAAAATAAAATAGTATAGAATATTTGGCACAAAAAGACAAAAAGTATATTTGATTTAGCGAACAACTTTCTTTTCTGTCAAATGCAAGTAATTTTAATGAGTTTAAGAATTTCTTGCAAAGGAAATCTTTCTGAATAGCGTTCGAGTAAATATAGTTAGAAATTAATCGATGAAAGAGTTGTCTATTTTGAATACAAGCTTTAGTATATGCAATGTGGTCATTTATTAAAAGTATTTCATTTAAACTTTTGAAAACCCTTTTTTTCCTTGCGAGTTGCAAATAAATTGCAATCAAATGAACGTTTAAAGTATACGAAACTTTTGTTTTTTATTTGGTAATTGAAATATTTTTTGTATTTTGCAAGTGTTAAATATTTAATTTTACTTTTAGTTAACGTTTAAAACGAATTTTACAAAGAATTTACGAATTTTACAATTTTTTGTTAAAGACAACGTCTTTGAAAATTAACACGTGCAAATTTACACAATTTCGATGGTGTATAGTTAATACGTGGAAAAAATATTGCACTCACAAATGTTATAGAAGAAGAAATTAACTTAAAAAAACACATTGTTGAAATATCCAAAAAAATATAAGTGTGTAATTTATGAAAAATGTGATGGCATTCCTAATGTTGCATATCGTTCGTCTAACGAAATATAGCGGATTTCTAATGAAAATGATTATGCGACAGAAATGCTTCTTAAACAAGTGAAACATCAAAATAATATATATATATATATATCATGAGACTATAAGAAGAACGCTGTAAATTACTAGGATATTGTGAATTCTGTAAATTCATGTCACAGTTTAAAAAGTGTCCAAACAAAGCTTAAATATAAAAAAAAAAAAAAAAAAAAAGGAAGAAAGAAAGAAAGAGAAAAGAAAAAAAAGTGAATTCTATCATTGGGAAAAACAAACAAAAATTTAATTAATCGTACAGAAAATAGAAAAGAAATAAAAAGCTTTTTTCTTCGGGGGGGGGGGGGGGGGGTTAGAATAAGGAAAGCGCAGATGACGTCACGCTCAGGGCAAAACATTGGTATTTCCACCAATTGGTATTCTCCTTTGCCACTCGTGAGTGGGAAAGATTGATTAAAGGAGCGTTTATTTGTAAACATGCCATTTCCTTATTACACATTCTAATTAAATGCTTTTTTATAACAAATTGTTATTTTGTGCATTTTTGCTAATCCAAAGACCTGTTTTTTAATGTAAACTTTAAGTTATTTCATATGTAGAGTTAAAAAAATTATTTGTTAAATTTTATTTAAACAGTATAAGAAAAATTAAATTATTATAATAAAAAAGTTGTAAATTTTCAATATTAATGTGTAATCTGTATTGAAATTTGAAATTTAAATTTAAGTTTGTTATTCAATATAAATTATCATTTTAATTTCTGAAATCGGTATTCTTAAAAAACACAAAATAGCGCACTGATAAGTGATTGCCTTTTACCATTGTTTCACGTCTAAAATCGTAAGTTCTTGTTCTCTAAAGTCGTAAGTTCTTTGATCGTAAGTTCTCTTTTATTTATTACTCAATATAAATAAATGTGCGTACTGTTTTACTTTAATCCATAATAATATTAGTATAATTTAAGCCATAAGCTTAGTTTGGGATTTCACGTTAATAAAAGGTTATACAATTTGATCGTAAAGTTTACTTATATTTTATCAAAATTGTAGTTATAAAAGTGTATTTATTCAAAGTAAACTTTCTTAAACAAGTTTAGAATAAAGAGTATTTAAAACGTTTTTCTATGATGAGTATTTATCAAAAAACCGTTTTGCGTCAGTTTTCATTGTGTCGCCAACACGAGATAAACAGCCAAGATTGGACATTTTCAACATTTTTTTTTTTTTTTTTTTTTTTTACGGGCGATATATAGTGATTCCGCCGGAATTTTTTTAGAAACATACATAACCTCGTTACGAGAGTATTCTGTAATTTTTTCAAATTTTTTTGCGTTTGCGTCTATGGAGACCTTCCTTGTAAGAATAAAAGAAAAAAAAATTATATCCCATAAAATGTATAAAAAGGTATTTTCTTTTATTTGCACGGATGCACTTAAATGTATCGAAATTATTTGCGCGGCCTTGCATCCAAAATGATATTTTAGTTTTATTTATTTATTTACATTCAAGAGATTTTCTTTTCAATATGAAATAAAGATTTGTTGGGTTTTCACGGGTTCAACTCACGCTTAATAAATAAAGTGGATACTAACGCAAGTAAAATTATTCTAGAAAAAGCTTTCGCGGTTCTGAGTTAAATAATATTATTTAGAGTGGATTTGCCGGAATTTTTGCGATTTTTGAGAAAACAACAAAAGATCCCAAGCAACTATGGACAATGGATACGACCTGTGAATTAACGCAGTACCTAACGTTAGACATGGGCGTTATTTCACGTAATATAATAAGTAATATTATCATTGCATTGAAGCCTGTTAGCACGCTAATATATTACTAAAAATACCCTATTAAAAGAATGTTTTCCACTTTATCTCTGCACGCGGAATAGACGAGGAATTTCTGGCGACAAAACTGATATGATACACTATCATGCAAGTAAAAAGCATTAATTCTTTTATATAACGAATTTACAAAATACAAAAACAATATTATGAACGCCGACTATTACCGAAATCCAAATCATACGAAATCTAATAGTCCAAATTGCGTCATACGGTATCAAGAAAGAACCGAGTAACGAATAAAACACCCATATTTTCGCACCTAATTATCCCCGCACCACGCATGTTAGATACAGAATCATACATAAACGGGTAACGAAGAAGAAACGACTAAAACACTCGCATCAGACTTCCCGCACAAATGTTCTAACTTAGATCTACGGCATGTGGACGATAAGACCCTTTCGACGCAGGATACAGTAATGGAATACGCAAGTAATAAGGACCGAGACAAATTCCAGAATACCGATTCATTATTTAACGGCTGAAAGAATACCTGTATCTCAGTAAGAAATACATACGGTTTGATACAACTTTGCTATTCATTGATATCCTCAGATAGTAATCTCTTTCCATGTTCATAAAATTATCGTTAAATAAATAATACAGCTGAGCTCTCGAATATTTTCTAGAATGTATTACGTAATATTCCTTGTGAAATATATTAATCAAAATAATTTTATTAAGCAAGATAATTTTTACATCTAGGATAAATAACATCGTGCTAGTGTTAAACACCCTTGATATTAACTGTTTAGTGTTGATAATTTTCCATGGGATAGTAAAGCCATTTGGGTATGTTGTTGTTGTTGTGTATCCTCCCCCAACGGTCTAGCGGAGCTAAACCAGGTCCATGAGTCCGTTTACCCTCAGAAAATCAAAGAACAAGAACGGATCTCGCTGGAAATCCTCCCTTGAAAAATCCACACAACCGAGCAGGTAGACTGGACTAGCAGCACTGGAGGAACATTTATTGCAAGTAGGACAGACTTTTTTGGTGCTGCTCAAATTTCATGCACTTAAGGTAGCCACTGATATATCTGAATAGCGCAGTCTCATCACCTCTAACACACCTGAAGGACAGAGAGCGACCCGGCTCATCCCCAAAGTACCAGTTATGAACTGAAGGGTTTTCCACACAAATCGCACACTTCTCTTTCTAATTCGTTTTGGTATAGAGTTAGTTGTAGGGATTCCCTTGTCTGACAGAAATACTTGCAAAAGGGAAATAATGTGAGTGATGTTTCTGTTTATGCTTACGGATTAGGGAGTTTTTTAATTAGATATCGCTGGTAGCTAGTAGGATGTTTATTTTAAATTGATGATGGCAGATGGGATTCATATTGCATAATAGCGTGTGACGCATGCAAATGTGCTTGGGAAGATTTTACTCTTTCATACGTTTTTATGTGATTATAAATTCGATAAGAGGATGCGTATTTGTATTTCGCTTTTCATTTTCTTATTTATTTTAATCAGTTAATTTTTTTATCTGCGTTTTTTTTTTTTTTTTTTTTTTTTTTACAGAGATTTTTTTATTGTGAGTAGAGCGATTAACTATTTATGGTCGTACATAGCCGTTCAAGATACGATTGGGAAAATCGCATTATGCGATTTTGCGAACAAAATTAAAATTTTATAATAATTGTCCCGAATTTAAAAAAGCATCTTAAAAGAAGCCATCCCACTGTGATTAAGAAGAATAACTCGATTTTTAATTTGGAATTTTTTTTCTACCTAAAACCCATACATCACTATCTTGTGAGGGACACTTTTTTTTTCTTTAAGCCGGAAATGTAATTTCAAAGCGCCTTTTACGCCTTAAAACTAAAAATATTAAAAAATTGTTATTTTTGAATAGCTGTTGCTTTTTAATGAAATAAAATTATTTTACTTTTTACATACTAAATATTTAATTCAACATAAAATGTATACATATGTTTTTATCAGTAAATTATGTTTTAAATGCGCTAGTTATTTTTATGAAATAAATATTGCAACATAGTTCAAATGTTATTTTTATTTAGTTTATTTTACTTTCATGTAGAACATTATTTGGCAGTTTAGGATTTAGAATGTTGTAACCTGTTTCAATAAAACATTTTTTTTAAACAACTGACTAAAATTTTTTTTATAATATAGTCTATATATTGGTATTCTTTGTTACAAGAAACGGATGTATGTATTCAATATTATTTGCAATATTCCGTTTTCGCATGTGTGCACTTCTATAGGAAAAACGTTTCATGGACTATATATTTTATTATTATTATTTTATGATAGAAATTTTATTTTTAAAAGAAAAGAAAATACGATTATATTAAGTGAAAATTATTATTCGAAAGTGTTGTTATTCAAAAACATAAACTGTATGCATTATGTACGACACGTCCATGTAATGCATTTCTTGAAGTCCCATTTCAATTAAGTAGTAATACAGGGGTGCAAGAGTTTCCGTCTCAGGACGAAAAACTTACACCAGCGTATTTTTATCCATAATTTGTGTCATATTTGAGCTTTAATTTATTGCGATTGATCATAATAGAAATTATTGATAACGAGTGCTGGAGTGTTTATTTTGATACTGAAACTCCTGCACCCCTGTAGAAATAGATTACAAAAATAATAGGACATTGGACTATATTACCATAGGCAGTACGAAATGATGTAACCTATTACTGAAATGTAACTGTTTATCCCATCCCTACTTAACGTCTTACCCTGGTGGCTCCAGATTTTTTTTTTTTTTTTCAGATTACTGACACCAAAAAAGTATAAAACATACCTGTACCTATAGTTTGAACGGGTATCATTATTTTTATAAGCAAATATGTTAACCAGAATATTGCGAGAACAGAGCTGCCAACCTAATCCGGCAAATTGCTAGTACCGCACCTTTTTCTACACCAGTCATTTCTTAGAGTTTTTTTTTCTTCTTAATTCATCGCAAATATATTTGAAGAAAATTACTTTAAAAATTAAGTGGTGTGGAAAAAGGGGCGGTACTAACAATTTGCCGGATTAGGTTGGCAGCTCTGCGAGAACGTTTTACAGTGGTAGTTTGCTGTATCAACAACTCATAATTCAAAATCAATATATCAAATATATCACTTGTATAATCTCTCGAATTTTGGTCATATTAACATTTAATTTAAAGAAAGAGAAATTTCCTAATATGTACTAGAAATTTTTAAGAGATAAATCTTTAATTCTGTAAACTAGAAACAGCTGGAAGTGAAACATAAAAGAAAAAAATAACTTTATTTCTTGAGTGGTGGGCACTCAGACACTTTGTCAAAGAGTCCTTAAGATGTTATCTCTGCAAATGATCAAAGTGTTATTTTTTTCGAGTGGAAAATATTTTTGACGTTTGAGGAAAAAAAAAAAAAAAAATCTGATTATCAATGTTGTATTCGCTGGCATAATGGAAATTTTTTTACGCTTCGGAATGACGGGGATTGAGTTATTAAACTGATATTCTTATTCATTTGTCAGGGTCTGTAATAAGTTATATATATATATATATATATATATATATATAAAGAGTTAAATTGAACACGTGTCATTTGATAATTATATTAAAAACACGTAAAATTAAATTTTATTTAAAAGATGTTAAAAATTTTATCCGAAGCTTTCCGCTTTTAAATAGTAAAGCATCATCAGGAATTTTTATTATTCGTTACTTTTATCATTATATCTGTATTTATAGTATCTAATTTTAGGGTAAGAGAAAGTCTTGTGAGTGACACAGAAGATTATTTTTTATAACTTTCGAGACAATTTGATTTCTTATTTAATTATCTCTTAGGTTTATTCTTCTAATTTTTCATTTGATGTTTTGTAACTTTTGAATATTCTTCTTTTCACGTTTTATGTTTTCCCTTTTTCATTCGTTTTTTTTTTTTTTTTTTTTTTTTTTTTTTTTTAATTCCTTCTTTCTTCCTTTTTTTTTTTTAGGTTAAATATCCCTTGCTTTAATTGATAGAAAATAATTCCGATCTCATTTCATAGTTAAATTTTTGACTATTGCTATTTGCCTCACCTTCCCACTCGTGCACAATAATTCTGATATCAGGCTAAGTCATTAACTTTTGTTGAAATTTACAAGCATTTTATTAATTTTAATATTTGAAAGATTTTTAATATCATTCAAGACGCATTTAATTTTCTTAAATGAAATATTAGAAATAGTGCTCTAAAAATGTAAATTTAAATGTATTTTGTTAAAATAAAAACTGAGAAAATAAATTTACTCTAAATGTTTTCGAGTCAAATGCTCCTCCTTTTAGCGACTGATTTTATTTTATATTATTTTATTTTGTACATTTCTTACATATTGGGACAAAATAAGTATAAATGTACATTTTACATTATTCTCATCAATACATTTTTTTTTCTTTTTTAGAATATATAATTTTTTCTAATATTAATTATTCTGGTAGCAATACAAAATACTACCTTGAGAGGATTTTATACCGTTTTGTGCATTACCTTAGTAAAATATTAAAATATTTTAGTTTGGAATATAAATGAATCAAAATTTGAATACAGTTCGTAAATTTTTATACCTCAAAAGTCTTGTAATAAATCTTTCTCTTTTTTGCAACTTTAAAGATTTTTGCGAAAAAAAAAAATATTTAAAATGTGATATCAAGAAACATTTTCTTTCACGTGTCACTGATATACATAACTGAACTTTTTTACGTTTGATGATAAGTAAATCTTCTTTTATTAGTTTGAAACGGAAAAGAAGTAAGGCTTTTGTTTGAAAAACTTTTATTTTCGTCTTTTATTTCCTTTTTCTGTTTTATTATTATGACATAAAATGATTAATTGGTTCGATTATCATACAAAGTTTTACAGAGATAAATTGAAATTTCATAAAATGTTTAAAATTATGTAAAGATGAATAAGTTTTTAAAAAAGAAATTATTTTTTACTTCCAATTACTTAGTATAACATTTTCAGATATTTTAAATATTCACTCATTTAGTATTTATAATAACTGAAGGAAATGTCAATTTTTATTATAAAACATTTGTAACTTGTAATTGCCAGAAAATTCAATTGTATGTGTTTATGCTTATTGTTCAAACTTACATGTTGAATTTTGTAAGGGAAAACTTATTACGTTTAATTAGGAATATACACCTTTTGTATTTAACTTTTAAAAATTATGGATTTGTAATTGTTTTCATTAGATGAATGTTTAGCATAAGTTTTCATATCTTTGAAATATTCATTAGTGCAATAATTATAATTATCTCAAGGAAATCTCAACTGTTTTTATAAAACATTTTTAACTTGTATATGCCAGAATTTCATTATTACGCAAACTTGTATGAGGAAGAGACCTGGGAATGAGGAAGAGTCCTATTAAATTTAATTAAAAATAAGCACCTTCTAAAATTAATTTTCTAAAATTATGATTTTATAGTAGTTTTTTATTAGGTGACTGTAGGCTTTCAAAAAACAAAAATTTGCCTAAAAATAATGTTTCAGTTTTATTAAAATATGAAACAGCATAAAAGTTGCAATGTTTGGCAAAAAGAAGTTTTCAATTCCCATCTCTCAATGTTCAATTATAAACATTCATATTTTTTAAACAAATATTGAATCTGTTGTAAAATGAAATCTTTGAAAATGGTTTTCTCAAAACTAATTTTTTTTGTAGTAGCGTCAATTTAAAAATATTCTAAGCGTCTTATTATTTTATATATCTTCAAGAAAATTTATTTAAGGATTATTGTATACCTTAGCACAAAAAATAATTAGAATTTTCAATTTCTTTTTTGTTTTACTAACTTTTCGTTTGCTTCCTAGAACATCTATTGTTATTATAGCATTTTAAATGCAGATGCTTTAGGAGAAAAGGAAGTGTTTTAAATATTTATTATTATTATTATTATTTTACATTATAATGCGACTTAAATCATGCAAGCCGTTAAATCTATTATTTTTAAACACGCCGCTTCTTTCAAAGGAATAAATTCATTTTAGAGGTGAAGACGTTTCTTTTGTAGGTAAAATAATACAAATATATGACCTATTTAAAAATGCTTTATACGGATTCTAAGTTATTTTAAATCTCTAATCATCTTACTATTGGTTCTGTGCACATATCTGAATGTCTTTAATATTTTATCATTGATTTGTAACATGAATAAAACAAAAAAAGTAATACATGATTATTTTTTTAAATTTCGTAAAATCTCAAAAATATTATTTGAAGAACTGTGAAATAATATTACATGGAAAATGTTATATATATTTGCATATTTTATAACATCTAACAGCAAATTTCTAATTTCACGAATTTTATAGATTTTATTACATCTGTTTCTACAATTTTGTCAAATATGCAGCATTAACTTAGCGTTGACGTAATTAACAAGCCGCAGTTAAAAAAATAATAACTATAAATAAATAAATAAATAAATAATCACCAGCAAAGCAATAGCAACAGTATTTCAAGATTTTGCAAGATTGACCTTGAAAATGTATATACTTACCTATTGAGTAAGCATTTTGATTTCATATAATTTTAACCTGACATTTTTAGATATGTCTGAGTCTGTGAATATAATTAAATGAAGGCGGCATTTCATTTTCACCTTAAGCTATTAAAATAAAATAAAATAAAATAAACAAATAAAAATAAATAAAAAGTTGCATTTAAAAAATTTTTATTGAATTTTGAATGTAAGTTATTTTTAAAACTAGAAAATCATCTATATATTAATTTGAAACTTGTTTTTGTCTGTCTCCACTAAATTGAGAGAACGGCTAAGTGTAAAAATTTAGTTGAGGTGTCTAAAGAAAGGTCTTGGTCTGTAGATATGTTATGAAAAGAGAAAAATGAAAAAAGACGACCGGTTCCCCCCACCTTGGGGGCAGGGGTTGACGTTAAAACACACGTTGACGAACATAACTCACATCAAAACTGCTTCATGGTGAAGATAGAGTACATGGAGGGACTCGACTCGAAAACTAAAAAATCAATTTCTCCGATTTTGGAATTTTCAATTTTAAAATGGGGAAAGTAGATTTCAAGGGGGGGGAGGGGGAAATTAGTTTGATAAGGAGATCCGTTCTAGACACACACATGTAGCACCTCATTTTAAAGGTCTTGAAATTTCATGTTGATTGGGGATGTTTGTATGCAATATGGGGTGCCCCTGGTGGTGAAAAATGGAACTAGGTGATTTTGTAGTAGACCCTATCATGTTTCACCTTGTTTTAAAGGTCTTGGTATTTCCTGACAGTTGGTGATGTTTCTACAGACCGCACTGTGCCTCCTGGTGGTGAAAAGTGCAACTAAAGGATTTTACAGTTGACACCACCATGTGACAACTTATTTGAAAGGTCATGGAAATTCAAGGCAATTGTTGATAAAGGTCTTGAAATTTCATGTTGATCGGGGATGTTTGTATACAATATAGTGCGCCCCCTGGGGGTTAAAAATGGAACTAGGTGATTTTGCAGTAGATCCTATCATGTTACAACTTATTTTAAAGGTCTTGATATTTCCTGACCGTTGGTGTTGTTCGTATAGAACACGCTGTGCCCCTGGCGGTGGAAAGTGTAACTAAAGGATTTTGCAGTTGACACCACCATGTGACACCTTATTTAAAAGGTCTTGGAAATTCAAGGCGATTGGCGATCTTCGTATACAACATACTGCGCTCCCTGGTGGAGGAAAGTGGATTTTGCAGCGCGTGCGTAGCATGCCTGCTATACGGTGCCGCAGCCACAGGCAGCGGTAACACGAGTCAGAGGTTCGTTCGGTTCAAGGTTAATTTTTGAGAATTTTTTCATGTTATTAGCGGCCTGCATATACGGGCCGCAGGCACTGGGTCACGAACCCGAGTTCTGTTCTGTTTGAGGTAACTTTTTTTGTTACAGATGATTAATTTTTTTTGTAATGTTTTCATTTAAAAATAGAAATTCAAACAAAATCGAGTTAAAGATATAAAAGCATACAAATTTAAGGTGCATTTAAGGTTATTATCATGGGCCCGGGCAATGCTCGGCGGATTCGTTCAGTGTCAGGTTAAATTTTTGGAATTTTGTCATGGTATTAGCGATGCGCGTCTGCTCTGCCGCAGGCACCAGGGTCACAATGCAGAGTTCCGCTCGGTTCGAGGTAATTTTTCTTTGTTATAGCTGATTATTCTTTTTTTCGCAATACTTTTATTTAAAAATAGATATTCAAACAAAATCGAGTTAAATATATAAAATCATATAAATTTAAGGTTCATTTAAGGTTATTATCACGGACCCAGTCACTGCCGGGCGGGTTCGTTCGGTTCCAGGTAAATTTTTGGGAATTTTTTTATGTTGTTAGTGGCCCGTGTATGCGCTGCCGCAAGCACCGGGGTCACAAGGCAGAGTTTCGTTCGGTTCGAAGTAATTGTTTTGTTACAGATGATTATTTTTTTCGTGATGCTTTCCTTTAAAAACAGAAATTCAAACAAACTCGAGTTAAAGGAATAAAATAATGCAAATTTAAGGTTCATTTAAGGTATCATGGTCCCGGGCAACGTCGGACGGGTCAGCTAACATACAGTCTTAGTATTAAACGAAATAGAAAATAAAAGATAGCATCTGTTTACTTGAAGTCAGTTTGACGTCACATTGACAGTACTTTGTGGAAAGTGATGTCATATATAGTATTTCTATTTATAAGCATTTTTCCGACTTACTTTTTTTAAGTGAAATATCGTAAATTATATTAGATGTTTTAACATGAAATACGTTTAAATAATGATGCGACGATTTTTTAAACATTACGGTCAATAAAGTGATCGTCGAATTCGACGGGTTCCAGCTAGTTTTCAAAAATTATTTCTAAACATATAATCTCCTCAAAAAAGGTTTGTATCACACTAATGTCTTTTAAGGATATCCTAGTTTGTGAATGACGGATTAATTTTCATTTTAATTATCTTTTCACTTTCTGAGTGTATTTAAACAATGCTGCTTTTTTAACATAATAAAAATATTAGGGAAGTTTTATGAAACACCGTTGATCCGTGATCCGCATTCTATTAAAAAAGACAAGTTTTGAATTGCTACAAAATAATCTAATTTAAAGAAAAGTTTTATGTGCACATCTTAAAAAAGAAAATATTATCTTTAGAAATATGCAATTTCGTTATTATTTATTTATTTGTTTTTAACAATTACAAATAACTACAAATACGTTTATCTAATTTCTTTATTATTATTATTATTATTATTATTATTATTATTATTTTCAGCTATCTCATGAAAAAATGAAGAATATCTTAGTAATAATTTAAAAAAGAAATATACAATGAAATAAATAATAATGAAGAAAAATTGAAAAATAAAAAGATGTTTTGAACAGAGTTTGATTAAAAAAAAAAAAAAAATGTCGTGTTAAATTCTTTCGAAATACATGAAATTACATGCAGCAATTAGAAATAACTACAAATAGGAATATCTAATTTCGTTATTCCTTTTCCTGCTATGTCACGGACAAAAAAAGAATATCTTAATAAAATAAATAAATAAATAAATAAATAAACATACAACGAAATAAATATTATTGAAGACAAAGGTGAAAAAAAAAAAAAATGATGTTTTAGATAGAGTTTGCTTTAAATAAAAATCATTTAAAGTCTTTCAAAATTTGTGCTATGAATCGCTTGTAGCTCCAAAATATTATCTTCTAACAATGTAGAATTTTTTTTTTTTCAACTTTTCAAGCAGAAGCGAGTTCTATTCATTCTAAATCTGTTTGGCATGATAAAAATTGCATATTTCAATCTTTTTTACATGTATGCGCTCGTTAAATTCAAGAAGATAAAAGCTTTTCAAGAGTATGAAGACTATACCTAAAACACCTTTCAATATATTTGAAACCTATTTTTAAGAAATTGTAACATTTTTCTAATAATATTAAAATGAAGAATATTCTGAATTCATTATGAATAGGATATTTTGTATTTGAATACTACAATCGTTAGAAAATTTTAAAGTTTACCAGTTTGTTTTAAGTCTTAAGACAAAATAAAAAAATTATCCCTGTTTTATTTTAATAAATAGATTTTATATTCATTTTAATTTTAGATGAAGAATTTTGAAATTGCTGGAAGTAAGTAAATTTGAAAAAGAAGTCTGGTAAATAAGGTGATTATTTTAACTGTTCATTTCAAAATTTATTTAGATTAATAAGTATAAATAAAATTTTATCAGTTTAATTTTTTTTTTTTTTTTTTTTTTTTTTTTTCAAAATTTGAGAAAATATTTTGTAAAACAATAAATTATTTTTGGGGTTTATTGAAATGTCATGAATTTTTCATAACCGTAAGTTGAATATATATTACGTAGACATTTGTAATCTTATTTTATTAATTTTAAAATAATGTTTTTCAGAAATTATGTATTAAAAAAAAAAAAAAAATTAAAACTAATGGGTTAAATTATAAATTTATTTGATCTATTCCTTTTCATGGTAGTTTGTAAGTAACTTTAAGCTCAAAGCATAGGAAGTATGTATAAAAAAAGATGTAAAAAAAAAAAAAAAAAAAAAAAAACTCATCAAATTTCGTTAAAGAATTAGAATTATTTTTAATAACGTGGCAAAATTTAAATTTATTTGGAAGAAATATTTCTACTAAAAATACTGATTTGTATATTTCGATTGTATTTCTATAAAATTGAAAAATAAATAGATTTTTATGGAATGAATCTAAAACCATGTGTTATGTACTTGGACTGCTATTGCCAACTACATTATGAAATCCAAAAATTGCATATGTATTTAAAATAATAACGTAGTAATACAGGGAATAGGAATGGCTTCGGAAGTAATGGCTTCCCCGTAGTGATACGGGGAAGCCATTTTAATAAATTTTGTAATGCCATCACGCGAATACTTTTTCTTAAAATCTTAAAAAGAGAGAGAAAAAAAACTGTATTTAATAAACAGAGCCTTTTTAGCAGATTATAATGTAAAAAAGTGATTCGTGTAAAGATAAATAATTAAATAACAAAAATATTAAACTATTTAAAGATTTTAAAAATTATATATTTAAAGAATATATATCTTTAGAAAATTAAACTGTGAAAATGTGATTCATGTAAAGATAAATAAATAAACAAATAAATAAATAATAAAAATATTAAATTATTTAAACATTTATCTCTACTTAAATAAAAGATGCGTGTGTGGCTGTGTGTATATAAGGAAATGGCTTTATAGGAAACCTGCTGACCGTAAAGCTACATAATTTTGTTTGGAAGTCGGTATTTACCCCTTATGAAGTACGTAGAAAGACTAAAGAATGTTTGAATATTTTTTTAATCAATTAATGTCTAAAAATTACTGAAATATTGACTCGTGAGATAGAAATGTAAAAGAAAAAAATGTTCTGTGGCATTCTTACTCAGTTGGTTAGAGCGTTATGCTAATGACTCGAAGGTCGTGGGTTCGATCCTCCATGGGCCAATTTACTACTTTTTCAGATAGTTAATAAAATATGCCATTGAGGTCAATTTTAACCTCTTTTGATGCACCTCAAAGCCTGATTTTTGAAATTATATTAGTTTTCTCCCCTTTTTATTTAATTAATAAAAAAATATAGATATGCATCAAATGGAAAGGACAGAGATTGTCTGCCACCTGTTGTTATAGAAGGAAGATGATAATCTGTTTCGCCGAAAAACGTAGTTCTTGAATATTAGTAGTGTCACTTATCGTTCATTTAGCACCTAAAATGGATTGTCTGTCCTTTAAGATGCAAATGAAAGCAAAAGGAATCTGGAATCGATATAGAGTAGATGAGGAAAACTGCCGAAGTTAGTGGAGACCTGGAGCAAGTTTTGAACGGATTGAATATATATATATATATATATTTCAAAATTATTTAAAATTTAGCGATTAATTCTTTTTGAAATATCTTTTAAATATAGTAACTAGGAAAGCAGGTAAAGCCTTCTAATTGTAAGTATATGTTCTTTAAATATGTATTTTTTAATAAAAAGTAAGTTATTCCTTAAAAATTAAAAAAGTTATGGTTTGATTTATTATTATTATTATTATTATTACAGTTACAATTACTATTATTATGGATAAATAAAAAGTTTTACCTTACACCATGCTTTGTATCAAAGCATAATATAATGATTCTTTTCCATTGAATAAATAATACAACACAGTATCATACGAAAAAATCCATTTTATTTTATTTATTTATTTGCCAGTTCAGGATTCTCGCGCATTTATTGTACATTTTGCGTGAGTTTTTAATTTATGGTATTTTATCCAAGTGCTATTTGTAACTAAATGTGGCAATATAGTGTACATTCATTATAAATAAATATTTGGATTAAACACCTTTTTTTTCGAACTTTTTTTTAGAGTAATTAAAATTTTTACTCATCATATCTGTAATATCATTCTGAATTTGTTTGTATTTTTTGTAAGAGGCTAACTATCGGCTTCTAAAATATTCAAAAGAAACGCTTGAACATGCAAATTCAAGCATTATTTCGTAAAAACTGTCACATTTCATCAAATGTTTTCTCTGTTTCAGTATATCAAATGGTTAGACTGAGAACACCGCATGTTATAAACAAATACGTAAAAAGCAATTTCGATTTTTTTTAATTATACCTCCATGAATGCATGAGCTATTTTTATACAAATGAATACAAATAATTAAAAATGGTATCATAGTTATATACTAGAGATACAATGCATTTTAAACATTTGACCCTAAGCATAAATGTTTTTCTTTATTTCTTTATTTACTTATTTCCATTGAAAATAATACATTTTCTGAAATATGAGTAATTTACAATTTTCATTACACTTCTAAAATTTAAGGATAATACATTAATTGATGCTTTAGATAATCAAAAAATGTCTAAAATCAACACTTAGGTGTGTTTTAGATTTCTGTTGCATTAGTGATTCAGAAAATACCGTTAAGAGTCTGCGTTGTATTTATTATACTGTAAGGGCGGCTTTATATTTATTTAAATTCTCACATAATTTAACAGCCTCTATATTAGTAACAGAGAAGAAGTGAATTGTTTTGACCGCATAGGAAGTCAATAGATTGTACAGTTCCATTAACCTAAATGTTTTCAATTACACATACACCAAAGTATTACGTTTAATGCACGTTCAAGAGAAATTTGCACTGTTCTCCTATGTTAAGAAAACCGTAAAATTCGAATAGTTTACGAAGCTTTGAAATTGATATCTTGAAATTCAGTAGGGATTTTGGCAGCCTCATAAGCATTATTTTAAAATTGGTCCGACATTTTTACAAGCATTTGTTCTTAAGACATGCGTAAGAGACAAACAAAATATCTAAATATACTAATAAACTAACAAAGTAACACATGCACTACAGACGAATATCATATTAATATTGTTTTTGTCTGATTCCTTAAACCTGAAAACGTGTACAAAAGTGTAAAACCAGGGTCAGGCATTTTCAAAATTCCTACATTCCCCTTACACATTCTATGACGAGAAACTAATAAGTTAATAATAAAATAATACTTTTAAAAATTTCAGAACACGCTTTTATAGAAATGTGAACTAAAAAGCACAAAATATATATCTTAGTATTAAAATGCAGGGTAAGAGAAAATCGTGTGAGTAATACACCATAATATTTACATATACTTAAATCTTTAATTAAATAAATAATTTAGAATTAAACAAAAACCATTTTTAAAAAATCTCCCCTGACTGGGCTCGAACGTTAGACCTTTAGGTCCGTAGCCCGGAGCTTTACCTCACAGCCACAGCGTTCACGTAGAAAAAGTCTTTTTTTACAATATAGATCTTTTGTTTGTTCCCAGAGAGGTCACAAACATACATACAAACATACATACAGGTGAAGCTAATAAAAGCGTGTTAAAAAAAAAAAAAAGTACTGAATTAAGAGTTAAATGCTTTCGGTAATGAATGTGATACTTAAATAAATAAATAAATAAATAAATAAATAAAATAAGTAAATAAATGCAGTACCCGCCGATTATTAAAATCACATTCGTTCTAAGACAAAGTGATTTTATTAAGCGGCTGATCTTTATATCTGGCGAAAGTTATTGCACTCAAGAAAAAAGTATTACTTCCTTGAATTTAAAAAAGAAATTTCAAACGTTAACGATTGATGAGAGTAATAAACAGTATTAATTAATTTTTGATCGACAGTTAATTAATTGTTCATTCATAGTAAGTAAATTAAACACATAGTCCGTATAAAATTAATAAACATATAGTGCATGCAAAATTAGTCAATATTTATACATTAATTAAATATTAGACATTTTCAAATTTTTTTTTGCTTCTTAGTTATTTCAGAATGAGAACTGAGAACTTATTAAAAGAGAAAAAAATCACTAGTGAATCAAAGCAGTAACTTATTATTTCGATTTTTAGAATACACACCTGGAATTTATTACTAAGACAAGTGATGAAACGAGTTTATTTTGTTACTGCAGGTGTAAAATTTTCGACAAAGAGAGATAACGAGGGAGATTGTAGTGCTTTATTTTATTTTTATTGGGAAAAAAAATGCTTTTTTTTTAATTGCATAAACACAATTAACGCCGGTTAATTTTATTAACCGGCGATGCTCTGATATTATTAAACACCGGTTTTAAAAGTAGTTTATATTGATTTGATTCCGGTCCTGACAATTTGATCAGATTACGCGGCTGATTTTATTAACCAGTGAATTTATTAAGCGGCGGGAACTGGATTTTGATTTTGACAATAAGAAATTTTACATCGGAATTTTTTCTTCCCAAACGTTCCCATTACAGAGCCATGAAATATACGTATGTCTCGAACACATGCCTCAAATAGATGTGTCTAAAAATATAAATAAAATTTTGTGATAAGACGTCTATAATATCAGTTCGGGATTTTAAATAAATCCCAGATTTGCCCCAGATTAATGCCTATTTTTTACCTTTTAGGATTTGCGTTTTTATAAATACTAGTATCGCCCAGTGGTCGAAACTCGACCATTTTTTTTTTGCAAAGCGAGGCAAAGCAAAGTTATTGCCTTGTCCTATACGGAATGCAATTGCAACACAGCTGCGGCAATTGTTTGCCAATATTCACTCTAACTGAATCAGCAGAGTTTTACATAATATAACTATTTCTCTCTGTAGATGTTAGCATTTCCTGAAAGGAGAGAAAATCGCAACGTGAAAACGCCCCTTGTTGTGTGATACAGCCCAGAAGCTAATAGGTACCATGTCAGACCAAGGTCCAACCAAGTATCAAATTCTGTTAAATTAATTTGATTGGTTCATAAAGTACAGTGTTTGAAAAAAAAAAAAAAAAAAAAAGATATTTTTCAAAAATGGTCGAATTGAGTTCGGGAAATTTCAAAACGTGTAACTTTATCGAAAACCGAAAATCTAAAACATTTCTGAATCTTATATTTTCTACTTATATATGCAGAGGAAAGACTATAATAAATCCACTTTTTAAAAAATAAAAATAAGTAGTCAAATACTTAATTTTAAAATGCAAGGAAATCTCAAAACGTGTAAATTCATCGAAAATTCGAAAACCGGAAATTAAAGGTTTTTATGTATCTTCTACTTGCTTCTTCTACCCACAAAAGCTAGCAATAAAGACACTTTTTTAAAAAATAGGTAGCCAATTTCAGTTAATTGAAACGTAAAGAAAGCTCAAAACATGTAAATTCAGCAAAAAACAGAAATCTGAATTTTTTCCGTATCGTCTACTTATACATGCAGCAGTTAGTAACAAATCCATTTTCCTTTTATTTAGTATATTAGTTGAATATTTATTGTTTAAATATCTCCCTTTGAAATGAAATGTTTATGTTTACATTCGCAACTGGAAGTTTGCCTTTTTTTTTTTTTTTCTGGAGTTTTGTGATTTTAAATTAAAATTTTATCAGTTTTACAGAAAAATTACTCAATCAGACACATGTAGACAGTAACTTATATATAACTATACCCAAATATCGGAATTAAAATCGGCAGATAATTTCCGTTATTTTTTAATAATTTTTTACAAAAAACTCAATGGATAATTAACATAGAAAATCTTTTACATGGCTCCATGGACAGACAGTGACGTCATCACTTCGCTTGCGTATAGTGATGCTACATTATACAAATTACTGTCTCTATGGTTTTATTTGAGCATTATGAATTTGCCAGATTTAACAACTTTCTACTTTTAGGTATTTTTTAATGTGAAGGAATACGTGTATAAAAGGGAAAAATGGGGGAAAATGCATAAAAAATAAATGTATTTTTAAATACCTTCTTGACATCGCACAGTGTTCGGAATTTCAAAAAAGCTGGCCAAAAGTCGAAAAATTTAGGCGCGTTTTTAGACGTAAGTACCGCGGAAATACCTTCAGAGGGAGCCACTGAATGAAACTGCGAGGTGGAAAATTTATTCTATCTACATATTTCTAAGTGTAGGCTGGCGGAAACCGTGACAATTTTTTCTTTTAATGCATTTTAACAGTTAAACAAATAGTGTTTCTCGGATAATTTCGCAACAACAACATTCAACAAAATATGGCCGACAATTGTGGAGGTTAGTAGATAATATTTATGCTGTATTTTGTTTCATCAAGTGATCTCCTGAGCGGCTTTTTGAAGTTAACCTCAATTATAACATAACCAAAAGTTTCAAAGTATGGAAACTTTTTTATCTCGCAAGATCCCGCATTGATTCAAAGTGGAGAGTGTTAAGGGATGTCCATTTTATTCAGCCGTTAAAGAATTGGGTGCCCCCGCCTGCCCCTGTATGTGTAAAAGCGTTTTAACTTTTTAATTTAATTTTTTAATTTTTTGGACTTTGGTCTGCCATATTGGATCCGCCATCTTGTTTTTGAGTGCAAGATCACTTTTTTTATAAAAACTGATATCAAATTTGAATTTAGCGCCCTCAAAAACCCTTAAATGTGAAAATTATCCTTCATCTATCAATTTTTTGATTTTTGATCCGCCATATTGGATCCGCCATCTTGTTTTTGAGTTTAATATCACTTTTTTAATGAAAACTAACGTCAAATTTGAATTCAGTGCCCTCAAAAACCTTTTAATGTAAGAATTATCCATCTTATATTAATTTTTTAATTTTTTGTCTGCCATATTGGATCCGCCATCTTGTTTTTGAGTTTGCCTTTGAAGTTTTCAAGAAACCAATGTCAGATTCGGATTCAGCGACCTCGAAAACATATATATACATCACAATTGCACTTGTTTTCTTTAATTTCGACTTTTGGCCAGCTTTTTTGAAATTCCGAACACTGTGCATCGTAAGAAAATAATATTTGTATTCGCACCATCCGGCTAACCATACCTTTCGAATGATACCATTTTCAACCCTCTACTCCCATAATTAATATGTTAAAAAGGGACAACAAATTTTATGCTTGCCTATTAATATATAGATTTCAGTTGGGTTTGTTTAAATATCGATCCTTGAGCTCGTATCAATAAAGTACCAAAAAATGAGATTATTTAATAAAATGACAAAAAAAAAAAAAAAAAAATGAGATGAATGTGATTAAAGACGTGAATAAATATTTCAATTTAAGATTTTGTATATTTTAGAAGATAAAAATTTATCCCTTTCTCTTTACTAGCAACTATCACATACATCTTAAACACAAAATTATAATGTTATATGCATAAAACCTCAAAAATGAAAGAAAGAAAAAAAAAAAAAAAAAAGATAAAAGTCAAAATAAAGTATTTTGAATTTTGAAAGAAGAACTATTTTTTATTATGAAAAAAAGTACTTTCTGTTACTTTGAAAGCATGCTTATTAAATTACACACTTCAGTATATACATTTGACATATTATATTTGATTTAGGAATAAATGTCACATGACTTAAAGTATACAGACAACATAATATATGAACTTCCATAAAAACAAATTGGATAAATATGAAAGTCACATACCTTAATCCTTTTCATCGGAATAGGAATTTATTGGTGACGAAATACTCTTACGAAAGATAGAAGGTAAATGATAAATTGCTTACATTTATTACGCATGGCATGTTCAATGTATCAAAGAATTGGTCTGTGTAACGAAATATTGATTGAAGAAAAGTTTGGATTTGTTTCATATTTTTACTTTCTTCTCTGGGAAAGTACTGAATTTGCCAAAAATTTCGACTTAAAGATTTTGACTGATATGCATGCTTTGAGATGTACTAAAAATGTTTTTTATCGTTAAACCTTTCTAACAAGGTTGAAAAGAGTTAATGGCTTCGGTTTGTCTGTCTGTTCGTCTGTTCATCTGTCTGTCTTTCCGCGCTCTAACTCCCGTAAATACTTATGGAATATCTTGAAACTGATATATTTTATTCAAGTTTACTATCGAATGTTCCCTATTGAAAATGGAGTGAATATCTCTAATGGTTTGTGTACGGGGACGCTTGAAAGTATTCCATAGCACTGTGTTCTATGAGAGATATTTCTATAAACCAAATTTTAATAATTTTATTTTGTACAAAGGTTAATGAAATTGAAATATAATATTTATATGTACAAAAGAATGTTTTCTGTAGAATATGTTATGATTAGTATTAGCCTTACAGGGCCACATAAAAATATTCACTTACATTAAGAGCTATTAATAGAAATTTCCCAGATTTGCATTTTCGTTCACATTAAGCATTTTTAACACTTTCTAACAATTTAAATATGAATATGATTTTAATTTGTTTATCTGTCTGTCCGGTTGTCTATCTTTCTATATGTCTGTCTCCCACCCCAGCGGCCGTAAATATTTTCAGAATTTTTTAAAAATGATATATATTAATGAAGTTCCCTATAAAATGTCCACCCATTAAAAATGACATTAATATGCCCTGTACAACTAGTTTGTGCACTTGTGTACAGGTACAACCGAAAAAAGAAAAAAAAAAAGCCAGTGCATTGCGTTTTAGGACACACATTTTTGAAAATCACATTTAAATAACTTTCTACTGTAAAAATCATAAAGAAATCGACATGAATTGTCGATATTCAAAAATAATATTTTATATAAAATATGATATGATTAACCTTTAGATTTACAGTTCTATACTTAAATATTCAGGTACGTTAAGGGCTGCAAATATAATCTAACGGCTTGATTTTCTTTTACGTTAAGGCTTTTATCACTTTCCAAGAATGTCTAAGACTGGTTTTAAATTCAATTAGTCAATCTGTATACTTTTCAGTCTTTCTGTCTGTCTGCTATGTGATAATGTAGACAAATGATATTGAAAGTTATAAGATGCAACCTGTACGTACAGTTGGAAAGTGTTAAAAATCAATGCGTTATGCATGGTTTTTCGTTTTTATTTTACTTGTGACTTGTATAACGTAGTCAATGCATAACACAAATAAATTATTTAGATTATTTTAAATATCTTACATAAAAAATAATCAATTTAATAATAAATAAAACTTATATAACTAGTCAGTTCTAAATACTGATAAACGAAAGACAGAAATTCATGCTAAACTGCAATTGAAAAACATGATCCAGTTTCACTGCAGTTTGTTAGAACATTATAGACTCCGAAATTCATATTTAATATTAACCTAGAAACTTTTTCATTTAAAGAACTCTCATTTTCCGTACGTGATATGTAGATGTATTAAACTCAATTGTTTCCGCGTTCTCGCCACACCCTGCGGGTTAAATGTAGATGTATCCTTCTGTATCTTTTTCGCTTCTGTGAAACTTTTTTAGTTTACGTATGTAAGTGCTTCTCTAAAAGAGCGAGCTTCGAGCTCGTTCCATAAAAACGATATATCACAATAAATATTCCAGAAATCAAATTAATGATTAATTTCACATGATTAATTTATATACACATCACCAGAGAATAATATGAAAATGTTACAGATTTCTTTACAGAATGAAATGTGCTGATTTCCAGAATAAAAAAAAAAATTGGAGAATGCTGAAAATCACAAACCAAGTAAGATAACAAAAAATTTTTCCAGTAAGAAGATTTACAGGTAAGCGAAATTTTACTTACCTATTATCTATTTGGAAAGTGATATATTATAGAAATAAATATCTCAAAGTAAAGTTGAATAAGAGGTAAAATCTTACTCACGCACAAGTATAAGTGAATATTTTATTTAAAAGGAAACGAACAGATTATGAGACTGATTTCAAAATAGAATTATAAAAAAGAAATAGTTGATAAACTGTTTTTCTAATAAACTATTCTTGGTGAAAAATAAATTACGAACACTGATAACTATCTTTAAAAAAAAATAATAATAATAATAATAATAACTGTCTACTTATATACCTATATATTAACGAATTAAAACTAACTGTTATATTTTCAAACAGACTATTTTGGAGAAATAAATTAAATAAACAAAATGAACTTATTTAAAGATACCAATATTGAAGCACTAAATGCAAATAATTACGACATTTGGAAATTTAGAATCGAAAATTTGTTACAAAAAGATGATTTATTCATAGTTATAAGTGATGAGCCTCCAACGCCAATAACCGATACATGGAGGTCTAAGGATCGTAGAGCGCGTGCAATTATAAATTTATTAGTTGATGACACGCAAATAATAAACGTTAAGAACCTCTCCACAGCTCGTGAATGCTGGGAAGCTCTTAAAAAAATACATGAAAGGTCATCACTCTCAAGTAAACTATTTCTCCTTCGGAAACTATATTCCATTAAATTAAGTGAAGGAGGTAATATGACAGAGCATATCACTAAAATATACCAAACGCGCGACAAGCTGATAGCCATTGGTGAACAAATAAGCGATCAGCATCTCTCAGCATTAATGCTTTGTTCTCTGCCGCAATCTTATGATGTATTAATCACTTCTTTGGAAAGTAGAGATGAAGCAGACCTTTCTCCCGAGTTTATCCGATCCAAACTAATAGACGAATATTTAAAGAGAGAAGAAAATAAACACGAAAACAATATTTCAGCTTTGAAAATAACTAAAACAAAAAATGAAAACGTGAAATTCTGTAAGTTTTGCAAAAGAAATAATCACAATATTGATGAATGTTGGATTCTTAAAAAGAAAAATAATGCCAGGTCTAGACAGAACACTAGATATAATAACAACCGACAGCCCTTTAGATCTGCAATGTGCTCTCATGATAGAGGTAACGCAGACAAAACACAAACTTCGGCAACTGATAAAAATAAATCAAATAAGGTATTTACATTATATATGGGTATGAAATCAGATAATTGGTATATTGATTCAGGCTGTTCGACACACGTCTGCAACGATAAAAGTAAATTTTATGAATTCTATCCTAGCTCCTCCTGCGTAACGATCGCGAATGGGCAGGAAATAAAATCGTTTGGACATGGATCTGTAAAATTACATACCATAAATTCAAATAATACACAAAACACCATACTGTTAAAAAATGTCTTGTATGTACCGGATATTGAGACAAATCTCATATCTGTGAAAGGGGCAACAGAAAATGGGTGTATAGCAGTATTTAAAGATAGATTATGCAAAATAATGCATGAAGGCGAAACATGTATTGAAGGGTATATCAATAATAATTTATATGAATGTAAAATAAATTCAGATACAACACACACCATAAACATTGTGAAAACGTGTGAAAATAAAAACTGCATAGACAAATGGCATGTTAAATTGGGTCATAGAAATGTTAATCATATAAAACAGTTAGTAAACAAAAACATGGCAACAGGGATTAAACTAGATGATTGCAAACATGATAGTGTATGCGAAACTTGCATATTATCTAAGTTAACTAACAATCCTTATCCCAAAAAGGCTCAATTTAGGGCAACAAAAGTTTTAGAGTTGGTTCACAGCGATTTATGCGGGCCGATGAAAACCCCCACGGTCGGTGGAAAGTATTATTTTTTGACGTTTATAGATGACTTTAGTCGATTTACCGTTATATACTTATTAAGAAGTAAGGACGAAGTTCTATCAAAATTAAAACAATACATAGCAATGACTACAAATAAATTCGGGAGAACTTTGCAGGCAATCCGCTCAGACAATGGAGGGGAATACACCGGAAAAGAATTCGATGAATATTTAGGAAAATTAGGAATAGACCATCAATTCACAGTCCCCTATTCGGCTCCTCAGAATGGCGTTTCTGAGCGTAAAAATCGAACTTTGGTTGAGATGGCACGTTGCTTATTAAAGGATGGAAATTTACCGAATTCTTTCTGGGGTGAGGCAATTAATACCGCTGTTTACTTACAGAATAGACTCCCGACTTCCGCGTGTGAATCAACACCCTATGAATTATGGACGGGTCGAAAACCTGACCTGTCAAAATTAAAACCCTTCGGTTGTCGTGCCTATGCTTATGTACAAAAAGTACACAGGGGAAAATTAGATGATACCGCCCAGCAAGGTATATTTGTAGGGTATGATAATAGGAGTAAAGGGTATAGAATTTGTACGAATGGTAAAAACATAATTATAAGTCGTACTGTAAAATTTATAGAACATGAAAATAAAGAAATAATAAATAATGAAACATTAAAAAACAATGATGAAAGACCTGATAACATAAAGTTATCACCAAAACTGCAGATAATAGACTCGGAAGCAGAAAACACAGATGATAGCAGTTTGTCAGATAATTCACAAGACTTACCGCGAAGATCGCAAAGATCTAATAGGGGGGTACCACCTGATAGATTTACATTCACAGTAAACAATAAAAGAATTGAAGAACCGAAATGTTGGGACGATATAATGAAAATGAAAAATCCCATAGAGAAAGAAAATTGGATTAAAGCCACGTTAGAGGAAATAAACTCACTTAAGGAAAACGAAACATGGGAATTAGTAGAAGCCTCACCAGGAACTAAAGTAATTGGTAGTAAATGGGCATTTAAGGCAAAATTCAATAATCAGGGACTAGTGGAAAAATACAAAGCAAGGTTGGTAGCCAAGGGATTTTCCCAAAAATATGGCATTGATTATGATGAAACCTTTGAACCTGTTGCATCACACACAACCATAAGAAGTTTTCTAGCAATGTCCCTGTACAAAAATTTAAGTTTAAGACATGTTGACATTAAGACGGCTTTCTTACATGGGGAATTACAGGAGGATGTATATATGCAGCAACCAGAGGGTTATGCTGCACCAGGCGAAGAGCATAAGGTTTGTAAGTTGAAAAAGGCCATCTATGGGTTAAAGCAGGCCGCGAGGGCTTGGAATCAGAAATTAAATGATACATTATGCAAATTAGGTTTCAATCAAAGCCAGTAAAATAAATGTCTTTATAAAAGAAAACAAAATAATTCAACAACATATGTTCTAGTCTATGTTGACGATTTATTAATTGCGGGTGAAAATAAAATTATAAACCTGTTAATAGACAAATTGAAAGAAGAATATCCGTTGACAGACTTAGGCGAAGCTAAGTATTATTTAGGAATAAATTTAGAAAGACCCTGTAAAGGCACGATAACGCTCGACCAAACGAACAAAATAATGGAACTAATAACCAAATTTGGGCTCGAAAATGCGAAACCGACAGATACTCCCATGGAACCAGGCTACATAAAGTTAGTCGATAACGAAAACCTTCTACCGCACAACACCCAATACCGACAAGCTATCGGAGCGCTACTCTACATAGCCACGGTATCGCGACCGGACATTAGCGCTGCAGTGGGGATTCTAAGCAGAAGGAATGAGTGTCCCAGATCAAAGGATTGGGAGGCGGTTAAGAGAGTCATACGCTATCTAAAAACAACAATTAACTTAAAATTAACATTTAGCAATAAAGAAGAACCTATCCTGAGGGCATATGCAGATTCAGATTGGGCAAATGATGCATCCGATAGAAGATCAATCGCAGGAAACCTGTTCATGGTCGGAAGAAATCCCATTCAATGGAGCTCAAAGAAACAAAAATGCATTGCTATGTCCTCCGCTGAAGCTGAATATGTGTCCGCAGCGAACGCTGCACAAGAAATAATATACATTAAGAATTTATTGCACGAACTAGATTTAAATCAAGAGGAACCAATAACTTTGTATGAGGATAATATGTCCTGCATCAAATTAGCAGAAAGTGACAAGTACCATCATAAAACGAAGCATATTGACATACGATACCATTTGCTTCGTGAAAACATTAAAGAGAAAAAAATTCAAATGGTTTATAAATCTACAGAAACTATGGTTGCAGACATCCTCACAAAGGCTCTACCCAGAACTCTCTTTGTTAAACATAGAAACGAACTACTAAACTAGTAAAGGACTTTCAGAGTCTAAGTGGGGATGTTAGAACATTATAGACTCCGAAATTCATATTTAATATTAACCTAGAAACTTTTTCATTTAAAGAACTCTCATTTTCCGTACGTGATATGTAGATGGATTAAACTCAATTGTTTCCGCGTTCTCGCCACACCCTGCGGGTTAAATGTAGATGTATCCTTCTGTATCTTTTTCGCTTCTGTGAAACTTTTTTAGTTTACGTATGTAAGTGCTTCTCTAAAAGAGCGAGCTTCGAGCTCGCTCCATAAAAACGATATATCACAATAAATATTCCAGAAATCAAATTAATGATTAATTTCACATGATTAATTTATATACACATCACCAGAGAATAATATGAAAATGTTACAGATTTCTTTACAGAATGAAATGTGCTGAATTCCAGAATAAAAAAAAAAAATTGGAGAATGCTGAAAATCACAAACCAAGTAAGATAACAAAAAATTTTTCCAGTAAGAAGATTTACAGGTAAGCGAAATTTTACTTACCTATTATCTATTTGGAAAGTGATATATTATAGAAATAAATATCTCAAAGTAAAGTTGAATAAGAGGTAAAATCTTACTCACGCACAAGTATAAGTGAATATTTTATTTAAAAGGAAACGAACACAGTTAACTTCACTCATTCTTAATACGAGATGATTTTAACTATAGCAAGCATTCGCTTGTAATGCATGTTTGAATTTTTATTTATTTATTTTTTTTTTTTAAGAATATCTATGCATAATGATTTGCCATTATAAAGAAAAAATAAAGTGTACATCTGAAGGACGAATTGTAACAAAAGACGCGAATAATCTCCTAGTAAGATGTCATATCATTTGAAATAGACCTATTAATACTTATCGTCGTTTATAATTTTAAGATTTAAACGCTGAAATCTTAGTGATTTAACACGGGTATTATTGTATGTAGTAATAATAAGTTGTAAAAGAAAATGTTGTCTGCCATGTAATAGCTAACCAATCGGTATTCCATGTTTGTGTCATGTAATAGAAAGTAGTTGAGTGTATCGAAAAGATGCCAAAGTCCAAAAAAAAAAAAATCTCGATATTTTTAATGTCAATGATGTCAAGATAAGTCTTTTATTCGTCACTGCATTCGTAATGAATTTTACTGCGAAAAAGTTGCAGCAAACGCATACAATTAGTTCTCGGGAAGGAAAAAAGTATTAAATAAAATTATTCCAATTTAGGTTTCAAATTTTTAAAGATGGAGATTTTGATGTTACCGATCGAGAATGTAGATATACTTTCCTGAAGACTAGGCGGGCGAATTGCCAAACACCGCTTGATGAAGACGCATTTCAAACGCAAAAAGAACTTTCCGAAAAATTAAGTGTTTACGCAAAAACAATTTCTAATCGATTATAGGGAATGGCAAAGATTCAGAAAGCTGCAAGTTGAGTGACGCATGCATTTTGCCAGAAAAGTATGATTGAGCAAATATTGAATTCCTTGAATCTGTTGAAAAAGCAATGCAATAATTCTTCTTATAGAAAATCCTTACAGCAGGGAAAAATACAGATGTTATGAAAGTCCAAAACACAAAAAACCTTTAGGCGAATCCCAGAAAGGCAATATTATAGACGTCAAAACTATACATGCAGCGCAAACAATCTCCTTTGAATCTGATTGGATATGAACAATACGCTTTATTGCGATTTGTTGGTGCCCAATTCAGTGTGCAACTGATGCCAAGTACACTTCAGTAAGTGTAATTCCTGAACGCTACAAGCACAAATTCTTTAGATTAAACCGGCAAATCAGTCGAAAGCGATTTCTTTTGCTGTCAATGAGTTGTGCCCCGTAAGATTATTTTGCGATTTTGCAAGTCTTCATGTTGAGATAACGGTCAAGGACACCCTAATATTATGTTCCTGCGATATTTTGTAGTAAACGACGCATTGAACTTTTAGACTATTATTTAGTTCATTCGATGCACAATACTTTTTGTACACTTCTGGTCCACTGAAAAACTAGTATGTTGTGACCACCACATGACATTCTTCTATATTTTCGTTTACAGATTCACTCATTAAAAATAATTTATTAAAATTATTATTTGAAAATATTATCTTCCATGATAATGCAGACGATTTCCATATTAGAGAAGTAGTATAACACTAAATATCCGAAAAAAAAAAATCAATTTTATTGTCAATATTACATTAAAAAAAAAAAAAAAAAAAAAAAAAAAAAAGATAAATATATTTTAAATTATCGCAGATCGATGGTTCAACCATTCGTTTTAAAAGTATTGGCGAGCTCTTTCAAAAGATACCCATCATGAAAATTTACTCCCCACGAGGGGGGATTTCCCCCCCCCCCCCCAGAGGGGGGGGTCGAGGCTCTGACACATACAAAAGTTTTTTTTCCCAGTTGACTATCTCTATTATAAAGATTTTTTGTAAATTTCATAATGATTACTAAAAAATAATTCTCTTTATTCACATTTGTACAAAATTTTGTCCTATATCACTGTGGTTAAAAATTTAGAAAAAGTGGGATGGTAACGCAACCAGTGAGATAATTTTTACCAAAAATTGATAGGCACTAATTTATGTCAAGGTGCAACTATATACCAATTTGTATGAAATTCTGTGCAGTACTTCCTGAGATACAGTTGCTACAAAATTTTGTCACACACACACACACACACACACACACACACTGACAGACAGACATTTTCTAAAAATGAACAAATCGTGTTCTACAGCTCTCAAAACGTGTAAATCTATCAAAAACCCGAGGTCGAAAATTTTTACAAATCCAATACTTTCTTATATTGAATATAGAAGAAAGTAATAACGAAAGTGAATTGACAATATCATTGCTTCAAAATTCGAATTGATTCTACACTGCTGGTATCTGTTATCTGCTCGACCCATGTTTGGTGGTTTTAGATTATGATAATAATTTGATGAATAAAACTATTTTTTCAAGTTTGTAATTACGTTTTACATATTTTTCTGAAACACGCTTTAAATCTTATTGCTGCATCCAACAAATTCCTAGAAATACTTTACGTAGATGCAGTACATTGAATTTACCTCAAGAAGTATTTTCAGAAGAATAGTTTTGTAATAATATAGATAATATAGTCAAGTACAGTAACCGTAAAAAAAAAAGATGAAACTTAAAACAATGCCGTTTCCTTGGCATATTTTTCAACTTTGTATTTATAGTTAAATTTTGATCTTATGCTCAGACTAAATATGTTCCATTGGTAGTTTTTTTGCACGCATGTTTTTTTTTTTTTTTTTTAAGATTAATTGATAATACAACCACATGCTTGAGGCTTAATTTAAGTGGAATATTTATCTAATTTTTATTTACATTTTTCATAATATTTTTTATTTTTACTAGAATAATAAAACTCATCGCATTTGTGACCTCAAAAAACACCTTTGTATTAGTAAACGGCATGCAAATATCTTAGAAATCAGTTCTCTAAATGTTGTAGAAACATACTTTGTAAGTCTGAAACCTTGTCAGCTTGAAGCTGAAAAAACATCTTTCTTTATGGTGCGAAATCATATTTTTTAAGATAAAAATGATTCATTTGAATCCTGTTCTTTGGAGCTGAATACTGTTTTAAAGGACCTGAAGTTTAGATACAAATCTTAATATCCCATCGTTTATACCATAATATCACATGGAATTTTATAGAATAGGCATTATTGAAGGCTACAAATTTAAATTTGTAAATACAAATAAGGAATGCATAATTGTAGGCATTAAAGGAAAATTTAAAACTGAAACTTCGTAGCAGAAATATAATTAAAAAAAAAAAAAAAAAAATATATATATATATATATATATATATATATATATATATATATATAGTAACGGGCCCTGGCTTCCTGCAACAGCTGGCTCTAAAACAGCTGGGTTTCCCGTTACGATTGACGAAGAGCGCAGAATCTTACCGGAAGGATGCAACTATGACGTTTGACAGACGCTACTTCCGGAACACACGTCTGCTAAGAGCGTTCGGAGAGAGAAAGTTAGTTGACGAATGGACGGCGAGTACTGCCCATCGACGATCGCACCTCGTGCTTTAGACGACGTTTTAGCTGTGCCGGAGCTTTGTACGAAACCACGTACTTTTTTTAAAGTGACCGAAAACAGAAGTTATGAGTGATTTGTTTGTGCCGCGAACTGTGTTAAATGAACTATTGAACGAACATTTGATCAGCAGTACTACTTTAATTCATATTAACGTTTTTTGTATATTTGTTCATAATACCTTAATTTTCTATTAAATTTTAAATGATTAGTAAGTAATTGAATTAGTAGTTTTGTGTTTTAAAAGCCCACGCCAATCGGCCATCCCACATATATATATTAAGTTTGTAGTTAAACTTCGTAAAATTATTTATTATAATGCAAATTTTTTGAATACCAATTTATTCATTTTTATTTGTTTTTGAAAAATTGTCTTTGATATTTCACAACGTCTTTTATATCAAGTCGTTAATTTAACACGAAGTTTTTTTTTTTTTTTTTTTCCTCTTTTCAACAGCAACTGCATCAACTGTCATTTCTGGTCATTTCATTGATATTTAATTTTATTTGTAGAATTTCTCAAGAAAATTTTTATTTTCCCATGCAAAAAAAATCTCTAGTTGTAATTGGTAATATACAACGTATTTCGAAATCTGGCAGAATATTTTTAAAGAAAATTAGTACAAAAATTGCATATTTTTGTCAAATATTTGAAATCTATACATATTAGGTAATTTAAACATTTAGTAGACATTAGTTAAAGTTAGACATTAAAGGTAGACATTAGAAAGAAGTTATTTTTAACTTCTTTCTAACTATGGAACTTTAAAACGCCATTAGATTAAAAAGCTAACAACTTCCAATTTACGGAAGAAATGGTTGATTGGTTGTAGGGTTTGATGCCGATTGAGTACTCTAGGGTCCTAGGCTCATAGGTGGAATGCTTTCCATGGGAGATCTTTCAAAGGGGTCCTAGCCAGTATTTACGCAAGTTTCGGAGAAAACCATGGAAAACTCCAAACGGCTGGGTCAATGAGCGCGAACCCTGCACTTACTATCTAAAAGTTTTGAGTGGAAGGAATGGGAAAAAAGACTAATAAAAATTTGAAGTGTATGTATACCTTATTTTATTCTCGCTCTATAGCACTAAGCAATACATTATTCTATTTTTGTCTAAGAAAGAATTTCATGGTATACTAACGCTGTTTCTAGTTTTCAAGATAATATTTCACAGAAACATAAGTTGTTTCATTCGTTGAATCTTTTATGCAAGCCATAGATTATAATCATAGTGCAAAGAACAATAGCCACAAAAACGCTCTCGACTTTTTCCAAATCTCCATGAAAAAATTTCAGATTTAGTGAATAATTAAATTTATATAAGATCAAAATCTGTTTTTAAGTCTAAATCTCATAGAACTGCATCAATGGCAATAAAACGGTGAAACAAACAATTTAAGCCGAGGAAAAAAAAAAAAAAAAAAAAAAAAAAAAAAAAAAAATTGCAGATATCGCAGAATTAGCAATGTTTACAACGTTTACTTTCAACACGGAAATTTCTAGATAAGTAGTAAGAAGGTTAACTAACCATGAATATTTTTAACGCTTGTTAATATTTTTATTCTAATTTATTTTATATATAACGACATCAAATAGGAATATTTTATTTCAATTACAACGAATTTAACTTAAATTAACAGCTTAATTTCTGCCATATTTCGAAAAATAATGATAAAAGTTATGAGAATCAATCTTATCGGAGTTTCATTTCAAACCCCCCTTAATCCCAAACTTTCCTCACAATTATTGTATTTATTTCAGAGTAAACCCAATTTCTTCCATATTTTGAAACTGGTGGGGAAAAAAAAAGTTAACAGCAGACGCACCATTTCCAGAAAATGAGAATAATTTTAATTAATTTTCTTTCCAACACAAATCTTAACCCCAAATGTTCATGAAATTCGCTATATCGATTTTAAAATGAAATAATTTTCTGCCATATTTTGTAACAAACAGATAAAGGGTTAACAGTGAACCTTAAATTTTATGAAAATGAAGAAAAGTCTAATCGATATTTCATTCCAATAAGCATTTAACCCCAAATGTTTATCAAAATCGTTATATGCATTTTCGAGAAAATGGATATGTTTCAACTTCTATGTAATATAAAGCTGATTGTTTGTTTGCCGGATATTTAGTTCGCTATACAAACTACACCGTTCAATCGACCGGTGCGAAAACTAGTATACTTGTTAATCAGGACAAAATCTAGCTAACGCCATGTTTTTTAGGTCAACAGGAAAATTAGAACAAATAAAATATTAAATAAAAACCCAATTTTAACTTTAAAATGTTTGAAAAGAAAGAAATATTTGATGCCAAAGTAAAAAATAGACTACACGTTTATTTTTTTCTTCTGAAATAAAATAAAATATTTCTAATTTCGCATGAATAGTAATGAAAATTAGAAAGAAGGAAAAAGAAGGAAAAAAAAAGAAACTTAGTTACTCTACGAAAATACTTTTTTATCAGGAATTGGCGTGTAAATAAATATTTTCATAGAGATATTTGCAATAGTTTAAATTTTTTATTTAACTAAGTAGTACTTTTCTTTTCTACAGAAAAACAAATTTTTCGTTTTTATTGATACCTTATGTGTAACTCATAATGTTCTTTTATGTCCTCACATTAATTTTAAATAAGTGTAATCTGGATTTCATTAAGATTTTTTTTTTTTTAAGTAAACTTCATAAACTGTAAGGTTTTTTTTTTTTTATTTTATTTTTTTTTTTTTATTCTAAAGTAAACTTCATAAACTCTATTTTTTTTTTCTTGTGTGTGTGTGTAAGATCGGAACTTTTTGGCAATAATTGAAATTTGGCGCCAAAGTAGCTTGAACGTTTCCTGCCAAGGTCATTAGATACACAATATCGATAGCCATTTCAATTCACCGTAAAAATGGCCCAAAAAATTTAAAGCCGCCAAGGGATTCCTATACTAAAGCTAAATTTCTTTTTTCATTTTACAGTTTTGTTCAGTTCTTTCATTGCTTTCAAAATTCTATAAACACTACTTCAACGGGGGTAAAGTCGGGTAGACCTGCTAGTTTAACAATAAAATTGATACATAAAAGGATATATATATATATTAGTTTTGTAGTTTAACTATTATAAACAGTATAAAAAAGAATAATAATAATAGTGAAAGGTTTAGTAGAAAAGGTATAAAACACATTATAGAGGTTTTTTTAAGAAAAGAAAAAAAGTAAAGTAAAGTAAAAGAAAATGGTTTGAAATTCTTTTGAAATGCATTTTATGAAAATGCTTATAGCTCAAAAATATTATCTTCCAATAGCGCAGCATTTTTCTTTCACATTTCAAGTAGACAAGCCTTCTTTTCATTCTTAAACTGTTTGAGTTGAGAAAAATTACATTCTTCAATCTTAACTTTTCAGGTATGCGCGTCTTAAATTCAAGAAAATAAAAGTTTGAAAGGAAAATGAACGCAGAACTGAAAATAAAAATCAACATTCTAAAAGAATTTTAAGCATTTCTGTTAAAAAATTTGAAAGCAAAAAACATATTGTTCATTTTATCATTAATTCTTATGAAGATACTTTTTATTCGCTTTACACTAATTACAAAACTATTAAAACTTTCAGTTTTTTCTTTTCTTTACTTTTTACTTTTCTTCTTCTTCTTCTTCTTCTTCTTATTATTATTATTATTATTTTACGAATAAAGTAAAATTCATTCTTTTTGAATTTGATGACACACTTTTAAAATTCATTTTATTTAAATATTTAAGAAAGTGGTACAAGCTAATTAATTTTAAAAAGAGGTTTGAGGGTTATGTTGATTGATTTTACTATTCGATTTTAAAAAATCGGTCGCTTCATTCCATTTAAAAAATATAAATTAAAAATTCATTGTACTTTAAATTGAGTTTATCTGCACAAACACGCACTCATACATATATATTTAAAACCTGTCAAAAAATTAGGAAAAGAAATATATTCATAGTTTATTCAAATGAAAATAATTTTTTTGGAGATATTTACGTAATTTATTTTACATAAAAACTTAAAAGTTTTATTTTTCTATTTAAAAAAAGTGTTATAAGAGAACTTACGAAATGAATTAAAAGCCAGTAAGCAAAATGTTTAATTATTTAAACTAAGATTTTTAACATCTTAAGTGTAATATAATATATATATATATATATATGCAGAGAGAAAGAGAGAGATTAATTATTCTGAATTCGTATAAAGAAAGAAAAATAAACTGTAAAATATTATTTTCTTAAAAAAAAAAAAAAAAAGTGCACCCGACAGGTTTTTACCATTCTATTCAGATATAATGTGAAATAAATGCTCTAGAATGAATCTGAAATCTTGTTCCATATATTTTGACTTCCACTGCAAAGCACGTCTTAAAATCTACAAAAGACATGTTTAACAGTCAGCAAAAGCTATTCCTTGAAAATTTAAAATCATGAGGAGAATAGGTATTCTTAAAATCTGGAAATGTTGGGAATTTACGAATTTTTAAAGTACGAGAATGAAAATTAAACATTTTTAAGAAAAGTAAACAGTAACAGGAGAACTCATTCACATATTCACATAAATAAATAAATAAACAATTCTTTAAAAAAAATTAAACGTTGTAACTTTTATTTTTATTAAATAAATATTTTTAAATGCTTTTATTAAATAAATGGTTTTAAATAAATTATTTTTATATGTTAAATAAATGTAATTTTAAAAAATATTTCGAACATGTAAAGTATTTAATAAAACAAGAAAACATACCTTTTTCAAAAATTATAAACACTTTATGACTGCACTTAACAATTACACTATTTAAATGTAAATGTATTTTGCATTTGTAATGACGCGTTAAATTCAGCATCACTGTTTAAAAACGAAATTTTGTTGCCAGAAATTATCTGTAAAAATTACAGAATTCGCTGTAATTAAAAAAAAAAAAAAAAGACCTAAATTACGGAAAAATAACCTTGACAAAACGTATTTTTCTGTAACTTTCACAGAATTCTGTAATTTTCAGAGAGAATTTCTAACAACAAAATTGCATTTTTTTAACAGTGTATGTATACACATATTTATTTATTTAATTATTTATTCTTTAATTCTATTTTTCTGAATAGTACATTGATAAAACACATGCATACACACACGCACACAAACAAATAAAAAGATTATGTAATTATTTTTGTATGAGCTGATGTAACTATTTCTTTAATATCCATTTATGTATTGGTACAATAATAATAATTATTTTTTATCCCACATTTGTTATAACGTTATACTCCTCCTTATTTGTACAGTTAAATAACTCTCATACACTTTTAATTAGAAAGGATTAATTTTTATTTGGCATGTTATTTCTGTGTTATGTCTTTGTTGTCAGTATTACACACACTTTTCAGTTCTTATATATATATATGTATAGAGAGAGAGAGAAAGAAAGAGATAGATAGATATTACGTCAGAACTGAAAAATATATGTAAAATAAGGGGAATATTTAAACAAATAAAGCAAAACCAATGTATATGTATTGTACAAGAACTGCAAAATATCTTAAACAAGGATAAAATCCAAATAAGTGAAACACAAACAAAAAGAAAAAGATTTCAACAGCTTAAAAACGGGTTAAACGGGTACATGACACTTTGGTCCCGCCGTTTTGATCCCGCCACTTTGGTCCCGCCACTTTGGTCCCGAGGAAATTTTGGTTCCGCTGTTTTGGTCCTGCCGTTTTGGTCCCGATATCAGGAATAATCAAAGTATTAAAAAAAAAAAAAAAGCGAAATTCTTTTTTCATATTTCTAATTCTTGTTATTTGACTTGAAAACAAGGGGGTAGGAAAAGTCAAAATTATTATTACTATTATTTTGCAACAGAAATTTGTAGTAACAAATAAATCTGAAAAAACGTCTAAAAATTTGAGATTTCGATTTTTTCTTTGTTCGATAAAGGAAAAGGGACAGCAAATACATGAGGGAAGTTCGGTCAAAAGAGAACTTAGATGAATTATTACAACTGGAGAGTTAAATAGCTACAGCCTTTGTTGAAAATGGTGTAACTATAGGACACATTGAACAGAAAATTTATTATTTCGGAGTGAATTTTGAATGATAAAGGGTATTAGATATCAGCGAAGATCTAAGCATTGTTAATTTTTCAAAGTCCTGAAAATTTTAGTTTAAATAAAATTCAAGATTTTTAAAATAAAACACTGTAATGCGGCTCTTAAATATCACATGCAAACTGAGAGTGTTCGAATACAAAATTTATAGGAAATCGATGTTTTATCCAAGCATTCTCTAAATGTTAGAGTTTAATAATAAAAGAAGATACGAAGAACCTAAATAATGATCTCAGGCTTAGCTTTGTACAGATCTGCTGAACTTGAGTCATTTTCTTCTCTGTCAATCGGGGTGCATTTGTCAAACACAGAAAATAGTTATACATCACACAGAATTGTAAAAGCATTTTTCCTTCCTTATAATCCCTTACAATATAGTTAGAAAATTTCGATTAGAAAGCCCCCCCCCCCCTCTTTTTCGTTTTTGTTTTCCAAATGCGTTGAAACAAAACAGTGAAAATTCCTTTTAATTGTCTGTTGGAGAAACAGGTGTGAAACGAATCCCAAAGTGCTTCAGAGATTTTGATGTAGGCATTGCTTTTAGTCACAGAGTCATATCAGGCATATATATATATTTATTGTTATTATTATTATTATTTAAAACATAAGATTAAACTAAAAAGATAAAATATTGTGCATCAACATTTTCCAAACTTTGATGCTTGCAATGCGCACATTTGATTAAATACTGGACTACTTACATTTTTTCATTTTTAAAATAAAATCCTTGTAATTGAAAGAAAAGTAATTTATATACATATATACATGGTTAACATAATTAAATATCATGGACAAACAAACATGCATTTTTTTATTATTATTAATATAACACAGATTTTGAAATAAATTCCTCTTAGATTAATAATAAAAATTAAATCACAATCAAATCGAATGAAACGTATCTCTCTCTCCCCCATCTCTCTCTCTCTCTCTCTCTCTCTCTCTCTCTCTCACACACACACACACACATATATATATATATATATATAGGGTAGGTGCTCCAGTGATTGTCATGCTCCAGTAATTGACATCTATCCCGAAATAATTAATAAATAAGAAAAATAAGAAAATCATATATTTTACATATAAGAATTTACCTATAAGATATTCCTTAATTGAAGATATTCTAAGGGCACTTCAATTTTCCCATATCTACAAATAGGCTATCATATTAAAAAACTGATATATATTTAAAAAATAGCAAAAAATTAGCGGGACCAAAATGTCTCGGGACCAAAATGGCCAGGGACCAAAATTTCCTCGGGACCAAAACGGCAGGACCAAAATGGCGGGACCAAAACGGCGGGACCAAAGTGTCTTGCTTCGGGGTTAAACTAGCTTCACAGGCGCCCAACTTTTCCAAAGTCCTCTGCAAGTTTATATAACAACAAAGAAAAAGTTAATGACAATTGCAAATAGAATAAAATGAAAATTTCAATAAATAAATTTATACATATATATATAAAAATAAAAAAAAAAACAAGCAAGCTAAAATAAAAATTACAATACATAACTGTGAAAATTAATCCTTACAAAATTGTTTTATGATGTTTAAGATATTATATTATATTATGTTACATATTTTTATACTATCATGTGAAAATAATTTATTATTTTATAAGTACTGACTTTTTATAAGCTAAATTTATATAAACTAAATGAATTATATATAGCATATTTCAAAAAGTTATCAAATCTAAAATACTATACCTAATACACTTACATATATGTATATATATACATATGACATACGTATATATATATACATATAAACATATATATGCATGTATTATTAGTGTTGTTATTATTAAAAATAATATAAATATATATATTTTTAAACTTATCATATCTTTACTTTAACAGGAAACCTACATATTAGATTGCTTTTGTGTAGTGTTTATGTTGTCAAAATACAGAAAGTTACAATACGAATATATATATATATATATATTAAACAGGGAAGAATTTTTTCCATAAAGCCACACTTAAAAAAAACTTTAAAACGCTGCTTTTATTTAGCCCTGTGTATATATATCCTTTAAAATTTGTTCATGTACCATATAGAGTATTAAAAATCTTTCCAACAATAAAAATTTATATTGAGTGATTTCCAGATTCATCCTATTATATATATGAATACTTATGAGGGGTCCACAATAACAAATGAATTATGCTAATTGTATTTAACTCTACATTAAATATGGTTTCATATTACAAAATAATATATGTTAATTTTGTTATAGTTTGTTTAACAAAGATATATCAAACAAGACTTTAATCGTTTGGGGGGGGGGGGGGGGGATTTCACTCATTTAAACTCAACTACCACCAGAATTTACAAATCTAAGAAAAAGAAATGGAATTTCTGTATTTTATTAAAAATTTCTGGGGCGAGATTCTCAGTTAGGATTTGAAATTATTTGGAATATAATGCTTTTCATGTCATTTTCAATAGAAAGCATTTCGGGGTAAACTTATGTAACACAAGATGACAAAAATAATGTTGGCAAAATTTGGTTTGATATTTTTAGCTGATTCACATTTTTTTAGTGTGCTGAAATCGAAAATGAAGCTTTTTTTTTTCTCTATCACATTTAGATTTTTTTCAATACCGGGTTTCTCCAGACACAATAATCTGATTTTTGGTAGTTTCTAGCATGTATCCATGATTTATTTTAATTAATAATTTTAATTATTAATTAAAGTATGATTATAGATTAAATAAAGTCAAATTATTAAATAAAATTATTAATTAGAGTCAGATAAATATTATTAAATAATTATTTCCATGATTAATTTTAATTAATTTTAATTAATCGTGCAAACATTCTCTAAAAGTTACCATTTAATTATACTGGTGGAAGGGTAATGGAAGAAACTGTGCCGGTAGACATCCTGTATTTACACAAATGTATACGTGAAAAACTGGCTTCAGTTTCGGTTTTGGCTCCCAAAAAAGCATAAAAATCAGCTAAATTTTTCAAATAAAAATTTTAGATGCAAATCTGTGTAATCAATATGAATTTATAAGACAATCTGAAAATATTTATGGAAGTTAGAGTACATATTGATGGTGGACAGATAAACAGAATATATATATATATATATATATATATATGTATATATATGTGTGTGTGTGTGTGTGTGTGTGTGTGTTTTCCTGTAGAAACAAAATTTTCGTTGAGACTTTATCAACAGACACACACATACAAAAAAAAAAAAAAGTTAATTTAACACATTGTTCACTAAAAATTTTGTTAACTTAATATATAAATATAGGGAAACGGCTACAGACCATGATGACATTAATAACATTTATTAAAAAATAAAAGGGACAATACATAACTACTAAACATACATATATTTTACGAGCGGAGATACCGTCTGCATCTCACAGCTCGACGTCGACGAAGTAAGAGAAAGGTGCGCAGCAGTTGCGCGAGCATAGAGTGATAAAGTAATCTCGTCATAACTACGTAGCACCTCACGCAACAGACGTAAAGGTAATAACTGATAAATACAATTTCCCATATATATATATATATATATGTGTGTATATATGTATATATATGTGTTTATAGCCTCTTCAAAATTTCATTGTTTCAATAAAATATTTTCTTTTTTTCAACTAGCGATACAAACAATCGAATCGGAGTCAGAATAATATTATTAATATTTAATTATGCGTAAGTTTCTTATGAACAACCGAACGCAAAAAGTCGCGAAACATGCCAAGAGAAGCAAAATAACCCAAGGATTGTGAGTTGATCATAAAAATAAATTATTCCAATTAGCTAAAAAATATCAATTTAAACACAAGCGAGTACAACATAAACGGCACAGCATACTATTAAGAAACGGTTTTGGGGCTTACTATAAGCACCAGCAGTTGCATAGGTTAGAAAAACTTCAAAGATCAGAAATATATGTAAATGCTCGAAACGAAGTTTTCAGTGGTTTCATTGGCATTATTTGTTATTATTATGTATAATGTGATATAATAAATAGTGATTAAATTCTTTTAAAAATTCATTTAAATATAGTAATTAGCGACGCGAGAAAATACTGAACTATGTTAGAAGTCGTTAAAAAGTTAAAAATATAGCTTAAATACGCTCAGAATAATTTTAAAATGTATTCATCAATTTACCTGAATATTTTTGTTCTTTTCTGTAGACCAATCATCACCAACCGAAAAACCTACTAATCATACCATATTCTATGGAAAACAGGAATATAAACGAATAATATATGGTAATTTCATTATGTTTTGTTTGTACATAGGATTTAAAATATGATTTATAGAAATACCTCTCTATGAACGTAATCCATCGCATTTCCTTTGTGAATTCATGTACTGAAGATGCGCTGTTTGCATTATTTTTAGCAGGAAACATACCACGGTATACTTAGAAAAAAAAAGTATATTAATTTCAAGGCCTTATAAAATATTAATAGAAAATAAAGTGCATAAAAAGAAAGTATGTACAGACAAACAGATAGAAAAACTGAAGTCCTTGGGATATCGTGGATCAATTAATACTGGGATATGGGTAGCCGTACAAAAGATTATTATGCATTTTTAAATGTACCTGCATATCTGTCATTAAGTAATCACTTACATAAAATAAATAAATAAATTACTAAATGTCATAAAATTTGTAATAAAGATTTAATTACAAATAGGAATTTAAAGATATTTGAAAATAATTAAATATTTACAATAGAAAAAAGCAATTAAAATTAACATATATAAAACTTTTCGTAGGGTCACATTTTGAATACCGGGAGACCGCATTTAGACCGCAGGCAACTGTTTGTGCATTACAATAATAATAAGTCTGAATACTTTTTTGTTTTCCTATATATATATATATATATATTCTTATCATACAATGCTTTTTTGCATATGAATAATAATTGTACATTTCATTATACAGTACAAAGGTGCATTTTAGTTGTATTCAAACATGTTTCATATAAATACTTTTCATAGAACACAATGCGCTGAAATAATTTTGAGTGTCCTCGTACAGAAAACAATCATGCTTTTTATACCCATTTTCAATCGGAAACATGTCATAGTAAACTTGAATAATATATATTAATTTAAAAAAAAAAATTGTGTGGATATTTACGGAAATTAGACTTTGACAGTCAGGCAAATAGATTGACAAATTAAAGACATAAACACTTTTTAAAATATTTTGAATGTATATAAAAAATAATATTATTTTAAGTAATTAAACATTATTTTTTTTAATCCTTTTAAAATAGTTTCACCTCTAAATGATTTTTTTTTTTTTAATTATACGCCTCAGATTACAAAATTAAGCCATAATTTCTTTTGCATCAAAATGAATACTAATCCTTTTCATCATGAAAGATGGAGGGTCTTATTTATTCGAAGCTTAAGAAATAGTTAATTTTTTTCAGTTGTTAGTGTTTAGTAAAAATGGTTTCATTTTATTCGGATGAAAGTATTTAGAGGGATTTCGCTGTATTTTTTATTATTTTTATTGGATTATTCTTATTCTTATTTTTAATTTAATTTAATTTAATTTATTTATTTATTTATTTATCTTTGTAGCTCCAATAATTTTTTTTCTTATGTAAGTACTTTTTATTAAGTAAGTTTTAAAAATTAAGAAAGTCTTTTATTATTATTATTATTATTAAGAACTGTCATATTATGTACTGAATAAGGAATATTTTTTTATTCTAAAATAACAATATATATATATATATATATATATATTCTGATGTTAATAGGATAGCTAGGCTAAAACGCGAAACCAGTAACATCAAAGAGTAGTGCATAATGTCTCACAAAAATTTCATTTTATTTTTAGAAGTAAGATTTCATTTAAATATATGGAAATTCCCTACAATTCGTGCGTTTATTTGGAAGGAGCTTCCAGAAAATATTTTTATACATAAAAATAAATAAATTAATTAATTAATTAAATTCAATGTAAAGCAAGTTTTATGGTCTGCGAACTTAAAAGATAATTTCCACTGTTGTTCGAACGCAAACGCAGATTCAGATGTCATGAAAAACTACAGGCATGTAGAAAATTAAAAAATTTATAACGGATTCAGTTTTTGAAAAAAATCTTTCAATCTTTTGAAATATGATACGTCTAATCGAGGTCTATTTAAAAAAAAAAGGGAAAAAAAAAAATGATTTATCTCAAAAAGATCTTGAGTTATAAAATGTTTTGTGAAAAAAATCGATGTTTCGTAAAATCTAAAAATGTGGATCGCTAATCAGTGTTTGGTTAAAATGTTTATATTGTTCGAAACACGATTAAATGACCTTTTCAAATATACCCATTGTTAAGAAATGGAACAGTTACTCTGTCGTACAGGGCGATTCAAATATTACGATCGAGAAAAAGAGAAATTTTGGACCCTTTTTAAAACCTTTTTAAAAAATATAAAAATACCGTATTTAAAAAAAAAAAAAAAAAAAAAAAAAAAAAAAGTAAGAATCGGTTATAAATGCTTTTTCTCGTGGTACAGGTGTATTTTCAATATCTGCAACCGTTAAGCTGGGATGACTTTACAACTATTTATAAAAATTCTTGAAGCAGTATTTGATAAAGCAATTACGAAATAATGAATATGTATTAAAGTTATATTCATTGAGTTAAATAACTTTAATGTTTTGAGCATTGATAACTAAGGATTAAAGAACTATTGTATAATTGGAAGACATAGATGAACAAGGAAACATAAATTTATAAATTTCATGATGAAACGAACTGAATCTTGATTTCAGGTGTGAAGATTTTTTGTCTCTTGTCGACAGATGTTACGCTCAAACCCTGCTGAAAAAGAGATATTCTAAATAATATTTTAATGTTAGTTTTATTGAAGCGAAAAATTGCTTTTTTTAAATTTTGATATGAGTAAATAATTTACACCAGAGAAGTATAATACGAAATGAAAAAATAAAGTACCGTACTAATGTATCTAGGGAAAAAAAAAAAAAAAAAAAAAAAAAAAAAAAGCTTTTTTTTTTTTTTTTTTTTTTCTTTCTTTTTTCTTTCTTTTTTTTTTTTCTTTTTTTTTTTTTTTTTTTTTTTTTTTTTTTGTGATGCTTATATTACAAATTTACAATACCTTCCCACCTCCCCAAGGCGAGAACGGCTGCTGAAATATACATAATTTTCCTAGTTTATAATTACTATTATTAGCATTTTTTATTATTTTTACTGACTGAGATACATGAACTATATATATATATATATATATGGAGTAAAAATACAGCAGAAATAGAAACAACCAATTACATAAAAATTTTATCAAGTGAGAACCGAAATTTATCGCACCAAGAATCTTTCTAGCTTCCTAATTACTAGAGGTATCACTATCTCCATGGAGAGCTCCACAGGCACGTATGTGATGCTTGTCTATAGGAACGTTTTTGGTACACACACAGATAAGCAGAGAAAGCAATGTAATTATGCAATGCCTTTTAAGTAGGCGAATAGCAGCCACAGTCACTCGTCTTGGTTTGTCAATAATGCTCTAGACTAACAATTATGAATGGTAGCCACTTTTGCACTTTTGGTAGCCACTTTTAGATATAAGTATACACTAACCAATAAAATTCGCACGTTTGTCTATTAAATGCTGATTCCGAAAATATGAATATTTTCCCGGCTGACTGCCGAAATATGTGATTATTTCGTTTTTACTCGATATAATTTTTATGTTTTTAAACTACCTTTTGAAATACAGTACAATTTCGCCCCGTATTATTGAAATAGGAAACCCTTTTGCCCATAATTATCAAAATCTATGACGCAAATAATCGTATAAATAGGTTGTTATTTCGTCGTAAATTGATAAAATTCAATTTATTTACAAAGTTATTCACTAAAACACGCAATACTTTTGAGGCCCATTATTGAAATGCATTATCATGTTGTTTCTAATTGTCAACATTTAAGTTTTATAAAGTAAATGTTTGTCAAAATATACAATTATTTCGTCTTTAATTGATAAAATTCTCGATTTTTTAAAAGCCATTTCCTGAAATAGGCGAAAATTTTCCGGCTTATTATTGAAATACGGAAACATTTCACCGCTCATTGACAAAATTTACGTTTAATCGCAATCAATTAATAAAACAAGCTATCATTTCGGAGTTAATCAATGAAATACGCTTCTTTTTCCAACTTTCATTCTTTCTTGGACGGATTTGCCTGTAGCGAGAATAAGAATTTTTTTTTTATCTTTAGATGCCAGATACGTTCCTTCACAGAAAACTGTTAAAGTCTTGATTGCGTTCAAAGTTAAAAGATTAATAAATAGAAAAAAAAAAAAATAATAAACAAGGAGAGTGCTCGTGTTTCTTTATTACACCTTGGGAATGGTAGAAATAATTCGGTAATTTTAAATTGCTCCCCGTAAAATCTGCGGTAATTCCGTTTTTTTTTTTTTTTTTGTATAAACTATAAAATGTCCGCCACATTTGGCGACTTGTGTTTGTATTTTTGGTAGCCATTTTCAATATAATGGCCGCCAATTGCCTCTGGTGACCGCTAATTTAGAGCTTTATTTGTTAAGTATACTTAGAGGCATTTTTTTTTTTTTCATATTTGCTTTGCATTTTACATAGGAATTCATCGTACAGCATCGATTACGAAAATTGCCTTATACATCGTTTAAAATAGGGAAAAAGGTTCCTTTTACTTCGTAAAGTCTATTAGCCAGAACAATTTTAGTAAGAAAATCTGTTTCACAAAAATTGCTAAGAAATCTTTACTGATTATCGCAGTGACCAAAGATCCACAATAAAACAACACGTTTAAACCGAGAACGCAAAGAAATTAGCAGCTATTGATATTGGGAAATTTCATTTGTTAGTGGAACTTGAGTAGAACTGATGGACAGAGTAGCTGCCTATGGATCTGAAAAATAACACTCCATATTGACATCTACACAGGTGGTAAGTTAAGTAAATAATAATTACTTTAGTTAAAAGTAATTCTCGTTATTAACATTTATACGAAATCTCGTCATAAACTGACATATCATAAATTATGAAAATGCGGGATAGCAATGATACCTGTTGAATGATTTGAACAAAAGTGATAATCACCAATTTATAGCAAATTGCAACTATATATGTAAAACTAAATGAGATTGTGCGCACTTGATTTTGAGCAATAGTAATACACACATACAGATAGACATTGTTTAAAAATTCTAAAATTGTGCTTGGGATGTATGAAATTTTCTAAATCCATCGAATTTGAAAGTTGTAAAATTTCCAGAATCCATTTTTTTTTTTTTTTTTTTTTTTTTTTTCATACAGAAGGAAGTAACAAAAAAAAGGTGAAAATTGCCAATTTTACGTAAACTAAAGTCTGTAATATTATAATCTAACAAACTGGTTTTACAAAAACATAAACAAAAAAGCAACCAAAGAAAGTTACATATTTAAAAAAAAAAAAAAAAAAAAAAAAAAAAAAGCACAATTTAATTTTTATATATATATATATATATATATATTTATCAACATTAGAAAAATAAAGAAACATTCCGAAAAACACGCCTAATTTTCTAAGTTGAACATAAAAATATATTAATAAAAAAATAAATTTATTGACTTACCCATTTTTAAAATATCCGAGAAAACAGATCATTTGATATAACAAACAACCAAAGACTTAATCCTTCAAAAGAACTTTAAAATAACAATCTGCACTACGCAAATTAACTATATTTAAAATACAATTCAAAAGTATTTATAAATCTTTTGTATAAATACTGCGTACTGAAAAACGATTAATTAACTTACTTTTTACGTAAAATCCAGCGATCAGCTTTTTTTCCTAATAAATAATTAAAACTGCAGCACATAGAACTAAAAAATGACCTATTGTTGCCTTTTTAAAAACTAAAAAGCAAAACTAGAAAATATAAAATAAAACGTTCACTGAAAACTGAAAACGCAACAATTAGTAATACTTAATAATCAGTTCGCAGTAATTAGTATTACGTACGTCTGTACGCTTTGCGTACATGATTAAAAATAAGTCACTGGATACCCCTACCTCAATCTCCCCAAATACTTAAAATGCAAGAAATTCCGTTTCGCAGCAATCCGTAATACGCACGGCTGTACGCTTCGCGTTCTTGAAAAAAATCATCATTAGATACTTCTATCTGAATATTCATGAATTATTAAAATGCACGAAATGTTGTTTCGCAGCTATCAGTAATATGCACGTATGTACGCTTCGCATACACGAAAACGAAACGAAACAAAAATGAAGAAGAAGAAGAAAAAAAGAAAGAAACATCATTGGATACCCCTTTCGCAATCTCCACGAATCTTCAAAATGTACCAAATTTCATTTGGCAACAACCAGATGCGCAAAAGTGCAAGACCATTTCGCGGCTTCAAAATATCGAGTTTGACACATGTTGCAGATCAATCGTTCCACGACTTATCAAGATTGCCAAATTTAGCATCTTTATCGACAATTCAAAACAGATCTCCAAGCAGCAGATTAAAGCACATTCTACATGGCAGAATATTTATAACAACTATGAGAAAAACTCCAGAGCCAAGAATCGAATCCGAGCACTCCGCTTACCAAGCAGATGTTCTATCAATGAGCCATTTTTCCAGATTGCACACGCGGCATTTCTCACGTAAAATCCGTTGGCAATGTCAATGTGTCTCCAACTGTGCTCAGAGCTATTGCATATGCGGATGCAGACACGGTGACCTTGCAAACAGATATTATGCGAGAATGCCGAGTTCATATTCAGCAAGGGTGGCTCAGTGGTAGGGTATCTGCACGGGAAGCGGAGTGCCCAGGTTCGATTCCCGTCTGTGCAATTTTCACTTATTTAGTATAAATATTCAGTCTTACTCTTCATTTCCTAATAAAAACCCTACTGGGATTATGTTTGACGCCAATGTGTAAAGATAAAAATATCTTCCTGTTCCAAACAATATTGTCTTATGTAACGCAAACAATATATTTATCTTATTCAGGGTAATTCAAAACCCAATGTACAAACTTTCAGGAGAAATAGATCACATCATAAGATTCAAAAATACCATAGGAACTTTTGTCTGCAAACATCATTTTAACAAGAACTGGGAGTTTTTGATTAATTTTTATCAGTAAATCTCGCATATGAGCGTGGCTTATGAAAATTGCATTTTTAACTAATTCGCAATATTGTAAGTAATATTTGATATATCATCTCATTTTAAATAAACCTTAATATCTAAAAACGTTTAAATAACAGTGCAATGTACAAAAGTCACATCCATTTGAGTGTTTTAATGTTGAAAAATAACTAAAAGCATTTAGTTCTTAAAGGGTTAAAATGACATTTGAGATCATCCAGTTCTTAAAGGGTTAAAATGAAGTTTGAGATTATGGGTTCCTACGCAATTTTTAATTCTTATAATGTACCTTACCTCCCTTAAAAATTTTTAAGTTGGGTTTTGAATCACCCTGTATATAACCTTAGTACTTTTCGTTTGAATTATCTTTTCTTACAATTTAATTCATTTCAAAATTATTATTTCTTTTTCTTAATTTGCATTTTTGGATATAATGCGGTTTTTCTTTTAGATATCCATTTTTACTTTCCGAACACTAAAGTGAGGAAAGTAATGGATCATGTCAAATATCCTAGTTTGGTGATTTGATTTTTCTACACGTTTTGTCGTTCACTGGTTTCATATTTACTATTTTTACGATAATGTGTGTGTGTATGTGTGTGAGTGAACACGATAGCTCTAAAAAACTATAAACCCTTTGTTCGAATGAGCTGAATGTTTGTACGTATGTTATAGGTCACCATAGCACGAACCCTATTGATTTTGGTGAATCTCGCACTCATAGTTTTTTTACAGGGACACAAAGAAAAATTCGTTATCATTATGTTCTATGGGCCCAAATTTTTTAAAGTGCGATACTGCCTAAATGCCTTATTCGACAGAGTTCAAAATTTATACACATGGTATGAGTCAACGTTCGATTCTCCAAGGGCCTATGTGTTAATTTTTGTAGATAATTAATAGAAAAGGTATCAATTGGTTTAAAAAAAAAAAAAAAAAAAAAAAAAATCTTTCAAAGTCTACACAGTGTCCTAAGAATTTTTTAATCGTTTTTTTAGAAACTTTTTTTTATAACTAAAAAGGAGAAAATAAAAATGTATGTAAAAAAACATTTTTTACCAGTAGAGGCTTTTTGTTGTGGAACCCTGAAATGTATTCTCGCAAAGACATACTATAAATAAATGAAAATTTCAACACTAAAAAAATTTTATAGAAAAAAATACATATTTCACTTTTGCAAGAAATGAAAATTTTTAAATATTCAAAACATTTCAAAAAGCTTTCGAGGCCTTTGAAATTTATGGCTTAAATAATACTTATGTAGAAATTAATAACTAAGAATATTGGTCTCGATAGCTCTTTAAAGTATTTTGAATATTTAAAAATTTTCATATCTTGCAAAAGGGAAATATCTGTATGTTTCTCTAAAATTTTCTTGGTGTTGAAGTTTTCATTTATTATAGCATGTCTTTGGAAGAATAAATTTTTATTTTACGCTTTTTAGGGCTTCGCAACAAAGAGCTTCTACCGTTAAAAAATGCTTTTTTTTTACTTAAATTTTTATTTAACGATTTCACTTACTTTAATTTATTTATGCAACCATTCATACTTAATGTTCGGAAAGTCAAGTGGAGTCACTCCAGATTTTCTTTTTTTAATTATTATTATTATTATTATTTAAGTTTTTCGTAAACTTAGATAAAATTTTATTTTCTTTATTTCTATAACTTGCTGTAAATATCGGGTTAGTCTCAAGTAGAATGTTTTTATCCGCTAGCGTCATTGCTGTGAAATTAAGGCTATCTCTATCATAAAAATATGTATATTTTTCAATGAAATTTAATGACACACTCCAATAAATTAAAAAAAAAATATTTTAAAAATAATTCACTTGAAATTAATTAACATATATATATATATATACATATATATATATATCTTATAAAATATTAACAGTTTTATAAAATCGTAAAAATATGAATATTTTTCAATGCAATTTAATGACACACTCCGATAAATTAAAAAAAGTATTTTGAAAATAATTCACGTGAAATTAATTTAAAAAAAAGTCTTATAAAATAATAAAAGTTTTATTAAAAAATATTTAACTGCGTATATGCGAAATATATTTTTTTTTCTTTAAATAATTCGATAGCCAATATAAAACTCATACTAAAAGCCTTGTAAAATATCGTGAATTTTCAGATAATTCAATACTTACAAATCCTTGTGTAAAATCGCGTTCGCAGACCTTTAGTGGGATACCTTACATCTGTTGTCCTATGGTCTTTCGTTGTATAGTTACTTTTTTATTTTTATTTTATTTTTATTTTATTTTTATTTGTAAGTGAAGTTTCAAGTGAAAGTTTCTAAACGAAAGTGCTTTGAAAAATTCCTCCCATCTTCTAAATTAAAATCTATATTAAAATTCCTCTCTAACACCGTTTTACATCTTTTGTCTTTAATAATGCAATGTAACTTTTATAAATTTTCCAAATGATAGGGTAAAAAAAATATTTATATGACAATATAAATAATCTGTAAGCAAACTTTAAGAAAATCTAAACAAGAACGAAAAATCACGAGGTACGCATAGATTAGTGATTTCAAAACGAGAAAATAAGCGTAAACTCACTTTTGATAATTTAACCCTTAAACAACACTGTATCTACCATAATATTGACAAAAGAAAGTAAATGGTTATATTACAGTGCATTGTCTAATATTTCTCTTTTTGTAATTATTTATAAATAAATTATTTTAACTTGATGCTAAAGAGAAAAGTAAAAAAAAAAAAAAACATTTTTGCTCCGTCTTTTTTACCTGAAAGAAATAGCCGCCCGTCCTATAAAGAAAGCATATTTCTAAGACTGAAACTCATAAAGTTATTTAATTGTGAAATTTGAAATATTTAGAAATGCTCTTGGTTTCGCAAAATGGTTTACAAAAGTATTTATTTGTTTATTGGATTTGAGTACTAGTTTTTCTGTTTTATTTTAAAATTCTATCTCATGCTTTGTTATAAGATACCAAAACGTCAGTTCAATTTTTTTAAAACAGTAACATGTTTAGTTTTATTGAAAGTTTTTTTTTTTTTTTTTTTTTTTTTTTTTTTTTTTTTGTCATCAATATTTAATGGAAGAAAATACTGGATTCATAAAGACTTTCGACTTTGGGTTTTCAATTGATTTGCACGTTTTGACACATGTAGAAGACTATTTGACCATTTTTACAAAATGTCTGTCTGTCCGTCTATGTGTGTGTGTGTGAGAGAGACAAAATTTAGTGGCAACTGTATCTCAGGAACTTCAGCACAAAAATTAAAAAAAAAATTGGTATGTAGTTGAACCCTCACATAAATTAGTGTGTATCAACTTTTGGTGAAAATTGCCCAACAGATAGCATTGATAGCATTGCTGTACCGCTTTTTCTAAAATTTTAACAGGGCGGAATAAGACAAAATTTCGTATAAATGAGCATAAAGAGAATTATATTTCAATAACCATTACGAAATTAAGAAGATTTATTATTTATAATAGTGATAGCCCTATGAAGTAATAAAAAAATATTCTTGCAAGGACATGCTATAAAAAAATAAAAAAATAAAATAAAAGTTTCAACATGAAAAAAGTTGTTGAAACAAAAAATATAAATATTTAAAGAACAATATAAATATTTCACTTTGCAAGCGATGATTTTTTTTTAAATATTCAAAATATTTTAAAAATCATTCCAGAACAATATTCTTTTTGTATAAGTATCTGTTGGAAACTTTTAGCATGTTCTTTAGCATGACCTTTCTTCACTGTTCTTTGATTTTTGGTTAGATCGTGTCGTGGGTTCGATTCTCCAAGGGCCGATGTATTTTTTAAGATAATTAATAGAAAAGTTGTCAGTTGATAAAAGAAAACCTTTCAAAGTCTATACAATAGCCTAAGAATTTTTTTTTTTTTTTTTTTTTTAAGTTTTTTTTTTTAAATAACTAAAAAGCAGAAAATAAAAATTTATGTAAAAACAAATAAATAAATAAAATAACAGTAGAAGCATTTTATTGTGGAAAACATAAAATTAAAAATTACCCTGAAAAGCATAAAATAAAAATGCCCTGAAAAGCATAAAATAAAAATTTATTCTCGCAAAGACATGCTATAAATGAATGAAAGTTTCAACACTAAGAAAATTTTTGAGAAAAATATAGGTATTTCAATTTTGCAAGAAAAGAAAATTTTTGAATATTCAAAATATTTTAAAAAGCTTTCGAGACCTTTGGAATTTATTGCTTAACTAGTTCTTATATAGAAATTAATGATTAAGTATATTGGTCCCGATAGCTTTTTAAAATATTTTGAATATTTAAAAATTTTCATCTCTTGCAAAAATAAAATATCTATATTTTTTCTGTAAAATTTTCTTAGTGTTGAAACTTTCATTTATTTATAGCATGTCTTAGAAAGAATAAATTTTTATTTTCAGGGCTCCACAATACAAAGCTTCTACTGTTAAAAAATGTTTTTTTTTTCAATATATTTTCATTTTCTATTTATAAGAATATTGTTTGTTGATTTCAATATATTTTTAACATACGTCAAAGTATTATTTTGAGTCACTGAAAATATTTTAACAAGAAATAGACAATGCAGATACTTAAATTTATCAGGATTCATTATGCATTCAAGTAGTCAGAATTCTTTCAGTAGTGTTTTATTTTTGTGTTATCCAGAAATAATTTTGTGCATTTAAAAACTATGTCTAAAATGCAAATAGAAGATTCAGTTTAAACCTTATTATATATGCAATGCATCATCGAATTTGCATACATTTCTCTTGGATTTGTATTTTATTAGGACTTACTAAGTTCTTTCAAAGTTTAATAATTCTATTTTACATCAATATGCATTTCGTTTGTTAAATGACACACAAAACGTTTTAAGTAAAATTATAATTTAGGAAATATGAATGAAATTAATGTTACTCCAAAGGAAATACCTAAGAATGTGAATATAAATAATTACATAAATTATTCGTTATCTATTAATTAAAAATATATATATATATTCACAATTTATCTTTTTTTAGGGGTTACATGTGTTTCGAAGGCTAAAATAAGCATATTTTCTCTCTCACTGTCTTTTGTTTTCTTTTTTACTTAAAATTAATGCTTTTTTTTTTTTTTTTTTTTTCATAATGTTAAGCATATAACAGATCAACATTTAAACAATATTTTGTGAAATTTTTACTGAAAAACTTAAAATTCAGCCTGTGAATCCTGGTTTTCGGAGACTATTCATAGAGCGGTAAACATGGTTTCTCAAGAATTAATGCATCGATATTATTGAAATTTTGCAAACTTTTCCAAAATAGAATTGACTATTTCTTGAACAAAGGATTTTTTAAAAAAAGTAAAATAAAATATACATTTTTAGTAGAGTTGTATGCAAAATCAGTACAGTTTTCGGTGCATATAGTCCTGCAAAATTGGTTTTAATACAAAAAATTCAAACGCGAACCAGTTCTATTTTCAAGGAATGTGATAAATTTAAACAAGATCGGTGACTTAGTTTTTGAGAAATCATGTTCACCGTATTTCTTAAGGGTCTTCATAAAAGAGGACCCACCGGCTGAATTTTCCAAAATTTTTAATAAAATTTTTATTAAACAATTGTTTAAATATTTCGCTGTTAAATGCTCAAAATTTTTAAATAAAAGTTTTATTTATTTATTTAAAAAAAAAAAAAAAATAGAGAGAGAGAGAGAGAAAGTTATATACTTTTTTAGCCTTCAAAACATATGTAACTCTTCATCAAAATGCTAAATTTGCAAAACTCAATTCTATCTTGTATAAAGATAAAATTTTAAAATTTTCTTTTAAATAACAAATGATTGTTTAATTAAATTAAAAAAAAGAAATGTGCGGCTAATTACAGCATAAGATCTTCTCAAGCTTTTATACTTTTCATGCTATCTTTCTCAACTACTGTAAACAATCATACGAAAAGATTTTTTTTTTCCCTAAGGGAATTCTAATCGAAATAGCTTTAAAATTGAGACATGAAAAAAAAAAAAAAATGGCTCACATTTTCCACCAAATATTTAGCCCTGAGTGCATTTAGGGGACCAAACACATATTTAAGAAAATGAAAATTACTTTAAATTGATATTTATCATATAAATATACTGACTTGTAACTCAATACAAAATTTCCCTATTTACGTATTTGAATTATGTTTTTAGGCATAGCGCAACTATTTAGATAGATATTAAAAAATATTTTATATAATTATTTCATTTATTTTTTCGCTTATAAGAATATGTCTTAACAAAATTCTGCAAAACATCTAGAAACTGTTTTACAAAACATTGTAGAAAAATTACAAAACTATAAGAAACTTTATATGGCTTTGAAAAAATAAAAAAAACTCACGAAATATTAGACAAAAATTTACAAAACCTCACAGAAATATACAGAAAAAAGTGATTAAACATTAGAGAAACATAATTTTGAAATATAAAATGCAGACATTTAATTTTAACTAAGAATTGTGTTTTTGTGGTATTTGTTTTTAACTGCGCTAAAAGTAGAAAATTTTTATAACATATTGTTGCGTACTTGGGGGTTCGTGAGTTGTCTGAGAATGAAAGGCCAAACGTACAAAAATTCAGTAATTTATTCACAGAAAGTTCCAGAAAAAATACAGGTCTATAAACCAAGTATCAGCTTCAATTCAAACAGTAAACACAGCTTAAACAACAGCTGTCAATAGCAAATCCACAGTACAAACTGTATAACAATAACACTTGAAGCAAGTCCCTCTCAAAGAGGCTCAAGAGCAATGCAAGCACTAGCGAAGCTGACTGAGATCTGAACTGAACTGACTGCCCTTGGCGAGGAAGCGCTCCTTATATGCTGTTCCATGGAGCCCAGATTTTTCGAGAAAACTCTAGAAAGTGGTCAACCAATCAACTTACAGCTTCCATATTTGGTATATCCCATATAAGGATTTTCTCGCCAAGGTCGCCAAAAAAATCGCCAAGGTGGGAAAAAGTCGCCAAATTTGGCGCCAAATCCATTACGTGCATTACTGGGGCTTTTTAATGCGTTTTTAAGGGAAAATAAGGCTATTTCAACGCTAAAACGACTAGAAATGCACAAAATTAGCACTTTATCAACTTACTAAGCCTCTTTGAAAGAATTTATACAAAAATAAACACAATTATTTACAATTTCGTAACACTGCCCCCCTCCCAAGGACTGCACGTCCCGGGCAGTGCAACCCTTGGTCAAGAGGCGAAACTAAACAAATTTACACAATCTAAAACACAAAAACTAAGTTGCACATAAAGATAACATAGAAATATAAATTAAGTGGGAAATATTTACAAAATTCACAAATATGTACAAATATTTATATACAAATATTTACAGTGCGCATGCGCAAATTTTACAAGTATTTACATTTTAAATTTTAATTTTACCGTTACTTGTGGTACTTGGCTAGCCTATTATAGTGCACCACCTTCGGTTTTGATGAAGGTGTTTTAGTGATCCGCACCACTACATCATTCAGCCTTTTTAAGACTGTGTATGGTCCGTCCCAGTTGCACTGTAGCTTGGGAGAGAGTCCTTTGCGTCGAACAGGATTCCACAACCAGACCTTCTCTCCTTCCTGAAACTCATGTTGCGTAGCCTTTAGGTCGTACCTTGTTTTCATTTTCTCCGATGCAATGTGAATTCGCTCCCGAGCAAAGTTGTGAACGTCCTCAAATCGTGCCTGGAGATCTTGGATGTACTCCTCGGGCGATGAAGGCGCATCGGGTGGACAACCAAACAGGAGATCACAAGGGAGACGAAGTTCACGTCCAAACAGCATCTGGGCTGGAGTATAGCCGGTGGTTTCATGGACAGCACTTCGATAAGCCAGCAGGAACAATGGCAACTTCAAGTCCCAATCTTGCTGGTTCCTTGATACTAGAAGGGAGAGGTTATTCAGGATGGTACGATTGAACCTCTCGACCATGCCGTCCGACTGGGGATGTAAGGGTGTTGTCCGGGTTTTGTCTATGCCGAGTAGTTGACACAGTCCTTTGAAAACATCAGAGGTAAAGTTCCTACCTTGGTCGGTATGAAGTTGTAGGGGCGTGCCGTACCTTGACACCCATTGCTGCACTAGGACTTCTGCGACTGTGCATGCCTCTTGATTGGGAATGGGATATGCCTCAGGCCACTTGGTGAAATAGTCCATCACGACGAGAATGTATTTATTTCCACTAGAGGTCCGTGGCAAAGGACCCAAGATGTCGATTGCAATCCGTTCAAATGGTGCTCCCACGTTATACCGTTGCAGTCTTCCTCGACTTCGTTTCTGCGGGCCTTTACGTGCCGCACACGCATCACAGGATTTACACCATTTCTCCACATCCTCCTTTGCCTTGCACCAGTAGAAACGTTCCCGAACTTTCTGCAGAGTCTTCATTACCCCAAAATGGCCTCCGGTAGAGCTACTATGCAGTTGTTCTAAAACAGCTGGAATTTTTGATCTTGGTAATAAAATCTGCCATCTGAAGCTTTTCCCATCATCAGATTCCCACTTTCTGCATAATACGCCGTTTCTCATATGAAGAGAGTCCCAAAGTGCCCAATAACTTTTCGTAATGGGACTAAATCGGGAAATGTCCTGCCAGATAGGTCTGTTGCTGGTCGTTTCCTTCAGCTGTAATATTGGCTTTATGTCAGGATCTTCCAACTGGGCTTTTCTAAGTTCTTCGTCACCCCATGGATCGGGATCTTGATCTGATGGTGTTGAGACAGTAACTTGGCAGGCAACCGGATTTATCGGCAGGTATTTCTGTTCGGCTCTAGAGCAGTACTTGCAGCTTTCCGAGCAGGGCTTCCGTGACAAGGCATCTGCATTACCATGTAGAGTCCCTTTACGATGACGTATCTCGAAGTCATATTCCTGCAGGCGTTGTATCCACCTGGCAATCTGTCCTTCCGGGTTCCTGAACTGGAGCAACCACGTTAAAGATGCATGGTCAGTCCGGAGCAGGAATCTTCTGCCATACACATAATGATGGAAATGTTCTATGGCTTTTACGATGGCGAGTAGCTCTTTCCTGGTGGTACAGTAATTTCGCTCCGGTTTAGACAGGCATTTACTCCAATAGGCAATGACATGTTCTTGACCATCAATTTCCTGCGACAGAACAGCACCGACACTCTCATGGCTGGCATCTGTATCAAGTATGAACTGTCTGTCGGGCTGTGGATATGTCAAGATAGGCGATGATGTTAAGGCCTCTTTAAGTCGCTTGAACGCTTTTTCACATTCATCTGTCCACAGGAACTTCTGTTTGGCTTCCGTCAGCTTGTGCAGTGGTCTGGCAATATTTGAGAAACCCTTGACAAACTTCCTGTAGTAAGTGCATAACCCCAAGAAACTTCGTAGTTGGTGTACATTTTCAGGGCGACTCCAGTTCTCGACTGCAGAGATCTTCTCAGGATCAGTTCTCACGCCTTCGGCAGAGATGATATGGCCGAGGTAGCTCACTTCACGACGGAACAAGTTACACTTGCCTGCATTCAATTTGAGGTTAGCCATTCTGAGTTTCTCTAGCACCTTTCGGATGTTTCGTAGATGGTCTTCAAAGGTGCGCCCCACAATGATAATATCGTCCAAATACACCAGACAGGCCTCATAGGAAAGTCCTTTTAGCACTGTCTCCATCAGGCGTTCGAAGGTGGCAGGAGCATTACATAATCCGAATGGCATAACTTTAAATTGCCACAGTCCCTGTCCCGTGGTGAATGCAGTCTTCTCACGATCATCAGGATGTAATTCTACTTGCCAGTAACCGCTCTTCAGATCCAAAGTCGAGAACCATTTATTGCCAGCAAGTGTGTCTAATGTGTCGTCAATTCTGGGAAGAGGGTAACTGTCTTTCTTCGTGATGTCATTCAAACGACGATAATCCACGCAAAATCTTGTTGAACCATCTTTTTTTCGCACCAGTACTATGGGAGAGGCCCAAGGACTCGTTGATGGCTCGATGACATCATTGTGCTGCATTTCACTTAGAAGTTCAGTGACCTCTTCCTGTTTAGCAAATGGAAGTCTTCTTGGATGTTGTTTGATTGGAGGATGATTTCCTGTATTAATTCTGTGCTGGGTGATGTTCGTTCTCCCGACGTCTTCAGGTGTTCGAGAAAAAAGGTCTTTAAATTCTTGGAGTAGCTTCTCCGCAGCACATCTCTGTTCCTTTCCTAACTCTGCATTCTTGAGTAATTCCGTCATTAATTGTTCGGAAGACTTGGATTCGGTTGATTGCGTGGGGCGGTTGATGCATGTGACAGGAGTGCAGGTTGCTAACACCTCATCCTTCTTCACTGTCCGGACCTTATCGCTGATGTTTGCGACTCTCACAGGAATAGTACTCTTTGAGAGATCAACTAGAGATGAAGCTACCAGAACTCCTCTTGGGCTATTGTCTGTGTTCGGGTATTCAATCAGTCCATAGCGGAAATACTGCTTGGTAGGAGGTGTTCCTGAAACTATTGTCTCTGTATGTGGAGGGATGGAAATTTCCGACTTGGCTGTTATCTGGCATATTGGCTGAATGTCTTGATTTTCAGTGTTGAACACAGCTATGTCTTCCGAACTCGAATGCAGTTCATTATTCTTGAAGTCCAATTTAAAGTTAAATTTTCTCAGGAAATCAATTCCAATGATTACAGGATCTCTTATATCTGCCACATATGCCATATGATGGTAACTGGCATTCCCAAAAGTGATGATCAAGTTCATTTTTCCATATATTTTGATTTCGTCTCCGGTCACAGTCTGGAGTTTAACGCAGGGCGGCGTCCAGATGATCTTCTCTTTTAGTTCTTGAGCCAAATCCGTTCTAATGATGGTCACGTTGGCTCCCGTGTCCAGAATCATCCGGCAGGTGGCGTTGTTGACTTGGCCATAGACGTGAAGTCCATTATCGCCGCCACTCATCGATGAAACATGAAATACTGTAAATTGGGGCTCTTTAATTTTAGGCAACCTCTGCCCCGCGAGATGGCCTCCTCTTAGTTTCCCTGCAGTGATGGTGAAGCCGGGTTATTTCCTACAGTTGGTCGTACAGGGCAGTTCCTCTTCACGTGACCATCCCCTCCACAGCCCCAGCACTTTATCTTCCGGTCCTTTATTTCCTTTTTATTCTCCAGGCTGCGCAATCTCTTTAAGATCTCTTCGATACTTCTCTTCATTTCATTTTCACCAGCAGGCGTATCGTTTAATGAGACTGCTCTTATGGTATGGCGGTCTTTACGGGAGGCTTGTTGGGCTGCCTCTATCCTAAGTGCATAGCCTAAAGCTGATTCTACGTCTCTGATGTTGGAGAGTCTCAGCGCTTTTTGAATTTCTGGATCACGAACAGCATCGATAAAGTACTGAAGAGCTAAGTCGTTTCGAGTGTCAGCATGACAGTCTGAGAATGCTAGGTGTGACAGTCTCTGAATGTCCGCTGCCAGCTCTTGCAAACTTTCGCCCGTTTTCTGGTAACGGGACTTTAGCTGGAGGCGACTATAGTCCTTAGAACACTTCTCTCCGAACCGTAGCTCCAGTGCTCTAGTCAAGGCCTCGAAGTCGTTCCTTTCTTCTTTAGAAACATTTCTCAGGATTTCGGCTGCATCTCCCCGTAATGCTGCTGCTAAGTGGACTGACTTGGCGGTAGAGTCCCAGCCGTTAGCTTCAGCAACGATGGAAAACTGCGTCTTATATACATGCCAGGAGGAACTGCCGTCGTAGGTGGATAGCTTAATAAATTCCTGATTCTGGATTCTTTTATCTCTCTTTTCAGTTTCCTGAGGCATGAATTCTAACTTTTCTTCGAGATTCCGAATCTTGCTCTGCAGTTCATTCCCTATTACTTCTCTGTTCCACTCTTCTTTCATTTTTCTTTCAAGATCTTCCTCCATTCTCTTAAACTTGCTTTCTATCTCTGAAAACCTTCCTTTCAGCTCTTGATCAAAGTTTTCTTTAAATTTCTCCTCTACACTCCGTTCTATCCTCGTAACACTCTCTTCAACCTTCGTAACATTTTCTTCTATTTTCATAGCTTTCTCTTCAACCTTCATAACATTTCCTTCTATCTTCATAGCTTTCTCTTCAAAACTTTCTTCTATTTTCAAAACTTTCTCTTCAAAATTTTCTTCTATCTTTATAACTTTCTCTTCTATTCCATCCATTCTATTTTCCATCATCGTTAATTTACCCTCTATTGATTCTTTCGCCGTTGAAAGCTCTCTCTTCATCTCATCTTGATTAGATTTAATTTTTTTGGTCAAACTGGCTTCCATCTTTTCCTGAACTGCTTTCATTTCCTTCATTTCTTCAGTCAAACCGTCTTTCAATTCCTTCTGTCCGGCTTTCATTTCATTCATCTCTTGACTCAGACTTTCTTTCATCTCTCTTTGCGATGCTTCCATTTTCTCCTGTACTGCTTTCATTTCTTCAGTTAAGCCGTCTTTCAATTCTCTTTGTCCTTCCTTCATTTCATTCATCTGGGTAGCTAAGCTTTCTAGAAGTTTCTTCATCTGTTCCTCCATAGCTCTAGTTATAACCATTCACAGACAAAATCCCACTTCTGACACCAGAAATGTTGCGTACTTGGGGGTTCGTGAGTTGTCTGAGAATGAAAGGCCAAACGTACAAAAATTCAGTAATTTATTCACAGAAAGTTCCAGAAAAAATACAGGTCTATAAACCAAGTATCAGCTTCAATTCAAACAGTAAACACAGCTTAAACAACAGCTGTCAATAGCAAATCCACAGTACAAACTGTATAACAATAACACTTGAAGCAAGTCCCTCTCAAAGAGGCTCAAGAGCAATGCAAGCACTAGCGAAGCTGACTGAGATCTGAACTGAACTGACTGCCCTTGGCGAGGAAGCGCTCCTTATATGCTGTTCCATGGAGCCCAGATTTTTCGAGAAAACTCTAGAAAGTGGTCAACCAATCAACTTACAGCTTCCATATTTGGTATATCCCATATAAGGATTTTCTCGCCAAGGTCGCCAAAAAAATCGCCAAGGTGGGAAAAAGTCGCCAAATTTGGCGCCAAATCCATTACGTGCATTACTGGGGCTTTTTAATGCGTTTTTAAGGGAAAATAAGGCTATTTCAACGCTAAAACGACTAGAAATGCACAAAATTAGCACTTTATCAACTTACTAAGCCTCTTTGAAAGAATTTATACAAAAATAAACACAATTATTTACAATTTCGTAACAATATGTTGGAAGGTAAGCGATCTAAATTTATTTTTTTATTCTAATAATTTTGATCTCATAAGAAGTTTTTCATTAGAATCATTTTTTTTTTTTTTTTTACAGTCATTTGCAAAAGTTTAAGACCATTAGCCTATTTTCAGTATTTAATCACATTGCATAATTTGCGCAGATTAATGCGTCTTATCATGTGCTGATTTCATCGGACGCATTCTGATGCTATAATTAAAGGTGGCCGGCACGTTTATCACCAGTTATTTATTGAATTTTGTCGTAGACAGTACTGTTGTGCAATTATTGTAATCTGTAAAGTTTCACTTACTGTTACAAAAAAGTCAGACCCTACATAAAATTGGATTTTCTGAATGTCAAATAAATTCGAGACTAAATGTGAGCAAGACATTTGTGTATCAAGCTATTGGTAAATTTGAAATTTCGGGAAAGTTTGTGGGCCTTAAGAGAAGAGGTCACCCTAGAAAAACAAGTGCACGTGATGATCATGTGATAAGATGGATGGTTGTACGAGACCCAAGAACCTCCTGCAATACGATTAGACAATCTCTGGCTGCAAAAGGCACCAACGTCAGTTTGAGTACTATTTCAAGACGTTTGGCCAAAGATTCTGGTTTATAATGTCCTCAACCTGCAAGGAAACCTCGACTTACCCCCAGTATAAAAAAAAAATAAAATAAAATAAAAAACCTTACTTTCGTCAGACAATATCAAAATTGCACAGTACAGCAGTAGTGTATGGTCTTATTTTCGGATGAGTCAAATGTGCAGCACTTTTTTGCACGTGCTACAAGTGTTCGCCTCCAACCTCCAAGCCAAATGATATGGAGTGCAATGTCTGTGTCCGGTTTTGATTGTCTGCATTTTGTGCCACCTAAATCCACTATGAACGGAAAGCGGTACCTTAATTTGTTGCGTGAGAAGTCGAAGCTTCACATGCGCGTTCATAAATGAAGATTGTCAAGAAATATCTAAAAGCACAGAAAATCAAAGTGCTTGACTAGCCAGATAAAAGCCCAGATTTGAATCTAATAGAGAATCTGTGGTTTATTGTGAAAAATAAAGTCACTGAAAACCAACCATCCACTGCTACGGGACTTATTGAAGTAATAAAGCATCCTGGTGCACAAACATTTCTAAAGCTTACTGCAAGTCTCTTATTTGTAGCATGCCTAAGAGTTAGCCTGAGCCTTGTGCATGCCTAAGCCTGAACAAGTTATTAAAAACAAAGGATGACCTTCGAAATACTGACTTTAATCACAATAAAAAAACATGTACAGTCTATTTTGTTCTTTTTTATATAAAATGTGTGTGTTCTTTTTGCAGAATTCCATTAAATCTGATTTTTCTATGGGTGGTCTTAAACTTTTGCAAATAACTGTAAATCTGGGTGAAGTAGTTAGATATCCTATTTAAATACATAAAATGGGAAAAATCTTCTTCTATGCGTGTAATTCTAAAAAAATTTTATTTATTAACTGAAATTTGCAAGTTCATACGGGATATTTTATGAAAAATTATATTTTTTAATGCTACTTTGCAATTTAAAGTAACTGGATCTCATCTCCAAAATAAATAACTCATATATGGAAAACCCCTTATTGGCTGTGAACGCATAGAAAATATGTAAGGTCTGGCTGTTTTTACGTTAATTTTTATTCTATTCAAATGTTCATTTCACATAAAGGTAGATGCATAAGTCAGACTGCCCTATAAGGGCAAATGTGTGAAAATTTGTACTACACACACACACACATGTATATATATATGAGTGAGAGAGAGAGAGAGAGAGAGAGAGAGAGAGAGAGATCCAAAAGAAACAGAAAAAATGAAAATCGTATTATTCAAAAAGTATTGACAGTAGCACTATGCGTTTTTTACCGAAATGCCCAGAAATAGGAGGTTTTTTTTCTTTAGGTAATTAAAAAATAATATCGAATTAGTTGAAAATTTCTTCAGAAGGTGGCGTTATACTGTAAATTTACTGTTTTATAGTGGCGCAGTACATTCAGTAGCACAACTAGCAATATAAATGCTCAATGTAATGTCCGTCATTTATTAAAATGACTGTCAGATGTTGTACAATGGAAAATCTCCTAAAAAAAGCTTCAGTATATATATTATTGCTTTCAAACACTTTCACAATTTACTTTATCAACTTCTCTGTCATAGCATGAGAATTAAACAGTGTTTCTATTTTTCTGGGGCATCTTGTATATGAAAGTACTTTCTTAAAGAATATATTTGTATATTTTAGAACTAAAATATTATTTCTTTTCAAATTGTTTTATAAGGAACTGTAGGAAATATACAGTTTTTTAAAAGTATAGATTACATTATTATTTTTTTTTTACTTTTACAGGAATAGAGAATACTTGCATATGTTATATACGAATTTCCATCAATAGAAAACAATCGATAGATCCATGTCAATTCCAGATAGAAAATAACTATTTTACGCAGAACCCTGGAACATTTATTTCACCTAAGGATATATTATTCACTGAAGTATGTTCAAAGCAATATTTTGGAATTGATGCATAAGACTTTCTTACAAACGGAATAATTTTTTTTTTCGTATAATATTTCTAAGAATTTTGTATTTTCAATAGCATTATATTTTAAACTTAATTTCAAAACTCAATTTTTTATTTAATCTAATTCATCTTTTGAAAAATATTTCTGAATTTAGATATACATTTCTCACTATTACCTATATATGCTTGTAAAAGTTGTTTTTGTGTCAAATTTTTGAAATTGTTATTTTGATTCATTTACACATTTGAAAGTCCCTTGACTCCAAACATCGGGTTTTTAGCGTTGGGTCTCTGCCCCCCCCCCCTCCACTGTCTCTCTCTTTGTGTGTGTGCGTTTGTGTGTTTATATGTTATATAAGAATTCCCGTCAATAGAAAACAATCGATATATCCATGTCAATTCCAGATTGAAAATAACTATTTTACACAGAACCCTGGAACATTCATATCTCCTAATGATATACTAGTCATTGAAGTATGCTCAAAGCAATATTTTCGAATTGATACATAAGAGTTTCTTACAAATAGAATAATCTTTTATTTCATATAATATTTCTAAGAATTTATTTTTTATTTTTCAATAGTATCATATATTAAACATAATGTAAAATTAATTTTTTTGTTTAATCCAATTTATCATTTGAAAGATAATATATTTCTGAGTTTAGATATAATTTTTTTTTCTGCCCCACATATGCTTGAAAAAGTTATTTTTTGTGTCAAATATTTAAAATTGATATTTTGATTCATTTACATGTTTTAAGGTCCTCTGAATCCAAAAATCGGGTGTTTAGCGGTGGGTCTCTCTCTCCCTCTCCCTCTCTCTCTCTGTGTGTGTGAGTGTTTGTGTGCTTATATATGAGTCCTTACGTCTGTTATGATCATGACTCAAAAACAAATATTAGCCGTAAGTACAAATTTGATAATCTAATTCTGTATCATATGCAGATGTTGCTTGAGTATTTTTATTTGTATAAGACAAATAATTCGTGTACAGGGACATACAAAATTTTAAGTATACGCCATGTTTATATTCGAAATTTCTTCTTGATGCATTATAACACCTCGACACTGACTAAACAAAATGAAAAGAACACATATATTTTTATAAGCGTAAAAGCATGTTTCACATAAAATAACTATGAAAAGCATTCCTATTACAAGGCCACACAAACTATTATGATATATCCTAATTGAAAATTGTTCAAAGTGCATTTCAGCTTGTGTTATCTGTACGTATCTTTTGTTGTGCTTAGTTTAAATACATGCCGCCTATACGGTCTGGAGGTTAGTGGTTAGTGTACCTGACTCCCATACGGTAGGACTCTAGTTTGAATCCCGTACAAGGTATTGGTGTGTTCTGTGTTAGGGTTGGCCATGGACGCCCCCTGGGTGCTTCTTACATATTGACATCAATTCGGTACTTTCCCTCCCCAGGTCCAATGTTTTTTCGTAAGGGCCGCGTTACTGAAAAAAAAAAAAAAAAAAAAAAAAAAAAAAAAAAACAGTTTAAGCAGTTTTTTTAGTTAGATCTTATACATTTTATAGAAAATATACAAAACTACTGAAAATTAGTAAAATAAATTTTAATTAATAGTGTGGACGGAATTTCTCTGAACGGTTTAAATATTTATTTCAATTTAGTAACCCACACTCCCACTTATATCCATTAGACAACTAAATTACATCCAATGATCCACAAAAGGAAAAAAAAAAATATCTTTAAAATGTTCATTAAAGTCCTGGATATCCAGTATTAATTATAGATATTTACTAGATGTTTAAATGCAGACGAAATTTAGACATGCCTTTTTCAATGTCTAATAGATGTAATAGGGTGGATCAAAACAAGATTTAGATATTTTCAATATCTATTAGATATAACAAGTCCAATTATCGGATGTTTGGAGATTTACTGGATATAAAACAGACTTGGTTGTAAAAAAGAGTGATATGAATCTTACTAATAGATATCTATAGGATGTTTATAGATGTTTAATATATATATATATATATATATTACTCTTATAGATATCTTATGTATGTAAGTGGCTTTGTCGTATAGCTGTATTAGAATAGTAATTAAGAAGCATTTTGATCCGAAGTGCTTGAGGTAAGTAAATATAAATTGATATTTCATAATCTTGATAGAGGCTGGGTAGAGTTATTTGGGAACGGTTAGCAGAAAGAACTTGCCCAAAGCGAACGTTTAGCAGAAAATTATTCCTTTTTGAATACAGAAGAAATGTTCAATCAGTCATCACTTATGAATTCATTTCAGAAATTGATTTGATAAGAATAAATTTCTAAACTCATTTCACAAAATTATTTTATCCACATTCTTTTCTATAAATATTTAAAAAAATAGAATACAAATTTGTTATCTCATAATTCATCAAAATTATGTCTACGTTTTTGATAATTAATTTGATATCATGAAAAATATAATTCTAATATATAATTTAGAATTTGATTATTCACTTTAAATTTATATTATAACTATTATATATTACGGCTATAATAACTCTCTTAAAATGAAATAATTACAAGATAAAAATAACTTTTTATATACTTTGTTTTTAAATGTAGTTATAGAACTAAATTCTCACTTTATCAATGTGTATAAAATTTTAAAAAGAATAATGACGTCAATTTTTGTAGGATGCCTAATTTAACTTTTTATAATTTTTTAATGTCCATGTTTAATTAAATGTATTTATTTTTTTGTCGAAAAAAAAAAAAAAAAAAAAAAAAAAAAAAAATCGTACTTTTTTTTTTTTTTTTTTTTTTTTTTTTTTTTTTTTTGCAACAATTAAATTATAGCTAATGTTTAAATGCTAATTTTAAAGTTATTATGAAATTTTTATATACATATTTTAATTAATTAAAATAAAATAAATCGAAATATCGAAACTCTTTCTAGGTATTGCGTTGTCATCGTTTCCCTAGCTATTATAAAAGTTTCAAATGTCTAGCTAGTCGGGAAGTTAAAAATCGATTGCAAGATTTGTACTGGACAAACAAACAAAGAAGAAAGCGAGTTAATAAAAACATGGTAAAAATACTAATTAGAAGATAAAAAGAACTTTTTATAAACTGTTATGTTTATATGTATGGATAACAACAATTTTGTGTGCAAAAAAGAAAGGAAAAGAAAAGAATAATCGCAAATAAAATTGGTCAAGGATAAAAATCCTGTCAGTTAAAAAAGTATCTTTACATGTGATATGAATCAAAGGCATTACTTTTACTTTACTGAAAATGTGTTAAGAGAACAGCTGCTAAGAGGCCCGCTTTTGGGGTAGAAAGAGGCCTCTTTTGAGATAAGGGAAAAGAGAAAAATAAGCCTTCTTCGAAATGAAAGCTATTCACTGATGAAAAGCATTGGACCTTATCTGCACATTGCGGGCGGGCTTGCCTGGCACGTGTAATTACCAGTTGCCAGGGATGCGCAGTTGAGAGCTCTGACAATATTGCTGTCAAAATGAGTAAACGGTTATTGCATTGGGCTGGTAATTATTGCACTTAATAAAAATGGAAATGCTATTTTCGGTAGTGAAAATACACAAATAGTAAGGGCTTTTAAGTTTTATTGTTCCCTTTTAAGAATTCAAAGGGCCCCCAAGAAATATTATTTTTTTTATTGCATGAGAAGTAGGGTCGGTGTTTTTTCGGAGAAACTGCTATCGTAAAACGTAAACAGCGCGGGGCTGCTGAAAGAAATCGCGGTTCCTCCACTCCGTATTGATGAGGGCGTAACTATGAGGGGACGCAAAGTAGCTAATTGGCTAAGCTGATACGGGGGGATAGAAGGGTAGAAGCGAAGAGAGAAAGAGGGAGAAGGATGGAAGAGAGGCTGTGTGAAGCGGCGCAGAAAATGAAATGATTTTTAGGAGAAAGAAAAAAAAATAATTTGCGATGAAAGCTGAAGTTTCATTATTCTTAGAGCGGGCAGCTGAGAAACGTACTGATAATTTTTTGGAGCCCTGGCCGCCCCCTCCCAAGTGCTGGTAATTTGAGGAAAAAGAAAAAGATGTATGCCATTGCCTTCCCGTAACCGAAGTCCCAGCCATAACATCTAAAAAGTAATATGGCCTTCCCTCCAAGGTTTTCGATTTGTGAAAGACCAGTTTTAAGGGAAACTTCCGGGTGAGTCGACCGAGCAGTGTCCTCACTGATTTCCTATAGCTACTCTGGGCCAACTCGTAAGAACCAAGCTCCGGTGTAGACAAGTCTAACATCGTAATCCGTCGATGTCTTGACGTGATGCTGGGACGACAGAGTTCGACGAAGTTAGAAGCTGCAATAGAAAACAGGGGATGCTTCCAATGGCCTTATAAGCTAAGTGTTTAATTGTTTATTTAATATAGATATAAGATTTAACTCTTATTCGTTTGTGTGTTATACATAATTATGTGTTTTTAGATTATCTTCACAGCTTAACGAATGTGCCGCCTGTTGTAGGCCTAAAGAATTCTAAGTATAACCTTTCGAATTTTATGTAATGTGTTACTAATATGAAAAGATAAATTGTGGAACAATTAATTTAAATAAATTAATGAGTTGTGTACAAAAGAAGCCTTTTTAATGTGTAAGGTCTTTTGCTTCTCTTTTTGGAATGTTTATACTAGTAAAATTTGTCTATAATCTTGGCTTGATCAAAACTAATACACGCATTCTAATAATTAAAAATTTAATTGGAAAGACATTTAGAAAAATTATCAGAGTGAAGTTTAAAGAAGAATTTATTCAGTTTAACTATCTCAATTATTTTTATTTAATTAACTTTTATAATTAAATCTTTAAGTTACCTGGGTTAGTTATTTTTTTGCTTAAAGTGAGGAATTTTTAGTTTCGATGAGTGATGCAATCAAGAGGACTTACAAAAAAAATAAAATAAGTAAATTGGTCTTGCACTAATGGAAAGGTAAAGAGAATTAGTGGAATATTAATCCTATTTTGTTGTAAAAAGATAAAATAAAACTCTAAGTAAGGGTAATTAAATTTGAGAAGAAGAGAAATGTAATGTTTCAATTTGTGAAAGACCAGTTTAATATACTCTAATTATTTAGTATGGTTACTCTAAAGTATTGAAAACCTGTCTATTTTACATTGGCCGTGGAGATTGTTGATTATGCAGCTTATGTGAAATAGACTTGTTAGTTGACTGTTAGAGTGGCATTCCAGCTAGCAATTTTAAAGTACTCGTTTTATGTTATGCATCACTCACTAAGTAAAATTTAGGAACACAACGCTCTTTGATAAAAATTAATTAAATTAAATCAACGATGAGAGAGATAAGTACAAATACAACTTTCTCATCGTTACAAAACTACGTTTTTAAATTTTCTGTTGAATCATATAAACATGATAATTCTCTGTATTAATATATACTTTTTTTTTTTTTTTGATCAATTGTAAATCAACTTGAAAGAAAACGATCAAATACGTAATAAAGAAAGCAATTATAAAAAAAAAAAAAAAAAAAAAAAAAAAAAAAAAATCAGAGATTTATAAATTCCTTATATGAATATTTATTATCGAAATATTATTATTTCTTTTATAATCAGGATGACATTTAAACATACAGTCGGTAACAAAAGTATCCGAAAACTAGCAAAATTTCCTATATAATAAAAGGAGAGTTAATACTGTTTTGTTAAATAAATCCTTGTCGAATTTATGCTTACAAAGGTGTTTTTGCCTGCTGCCCCACCAAGGGAGGACGTTAGAGTTTCGCAAGATTAATAGATATAATTTTATGCTGGTTACAGATCTAAATTTCTGCTAACTGTCGATGAATTCCGACCAGCCGTTCTCACGTGATACCCGAACAAAAATAGCATTAGCAACATAAAGACACAGAAACCCCGAACACCGCACATTCATACACATAGAAAATTTTCTGAAGTGATTTTTGGCTTTTACGATGTGTGAAACAGGGAGCTATCGCATTTTTAGACATTTACAAACAAAAGTCTGATTTTATTAATATAGATGCTTAATTTAAAGTATCCCATTACATTTTTCTTATTCATATTTAAAGTGAAACTTAGAAAAATGCATTTGTCAGTAATGTATAAAAATGTTTAATATGTATATAGATGAAAATAGTTTTTAACTTAAAGAGTTTAATACTATTTTAACAATATTCTTGTTTGATATTGTAAGTCTGTATTGTTTAAAAGTCGTAATTCACGGTATTTTATATACACTGAAAAGAGGTTGCCTTATAAATGCAAAAAAACAGTGTTATTTTATTTATTTAATTATATAAATTGTAAAACATAAATGAGCCTAAATAGCATAAATTTTGAATAAATATTTATAACTCAAATTAGTATATATATCTATATATATATATATATAGATATATATATAAAGAAACTATTTGACTGAAGCCATAAAACAATATAATGTTTGAGACTGTAAATTAACTGATTCACTAAAAGAGAGTATGTCTAAATATGATAAGTATTTTTATAAAATCATAAGTATGCACTGTCAAAAATTTCAACAGAAAACTGTGTGTAATCTATTATCTTAAGTCTTACGTAAAATTACAGAGAAAAATAAACGGATATGTTACAAAACTTATTTTATATGTTCATGTTAATGACTAATATTAATTTAATTAATTATTGATTAGACTATATTTGTGACTTAGAATGCTTTTTCTAAAGTAAAAAATTTCATTTTTAATTTTAATTGAATAATAAAATTAGGTAAAAATACCGAATAAAGGTTAAGAAACTCGATTCGTCACTTTTACCTAAGAATTACTGTAAATTTACAGAGACTCTAGATAAATATTTACATTAAATGTACAGAAATTTTTAACAGTGTGTGATTATATGTATTGACAAGACGTTACATTTTAAAAATATTCATTGAGTATTAGAACTGACGCAATCACATTGGATAATATAATATAATAATTAATAAGACTACTTCACTTAAAAAAAAAAAAAAAAAAAAAAAAAAAAACTGTTAAAAGTACAGGAAAAATCTGGCAGCTGGAGTGCCAGTATTTCTCCGTTAAATATACAGGACAAAACTGTACTTTTAACAAAAAACCTGTTTCATTTACAAGATTCCGAAGTAAAATATATGTCAGTTATACAATATACGGTTTTAAACTGTATATTTGACGAAGAAATACTGGCACCCCAGCTACCAGATATTTCCTGTACTTTTAACTTTTTTTTTTTTTTTTTTTTTTTTTCAGTGTAAATATTTTATGTTGTATACAAGGTTCACTGTTTTAGTACGTTGTAAAAGTAGTATATTTATTATAGTTATATCTTATATGAAGATAAAAAGTGTAAATTTCTTTAACATTTTAGGAGAAATGCATCATCTGGGATTAGTTTATATATTGAAAACTGATCTTTAAACATGTACGTTGTTATTACTTATATTTCGTTACAATATTAAAATGTTCATGAATAACTTTTAAGCACAGGTTCAAAGAATTTTCCTTATTTCACTAAGACGTTATTATTTTCCAGGAAAATTGAGTTACTTTACTCTAAAAAGCTATATTTGAAAAAAAAAAAAATGCAAAAGCTCAGAGAATATTTTCTCCATCACCTTAAAAATATTATATTTTCGAAAGAAATATCCCATTTAGTTTCGATATATTTAATTTACGTGGAACGTTTTAAAGTAAACATTTGTCTACCGGTTCGAATATTAATTTGTTGTTTTAAGATTTCAAAAACTATTCTTCATCATCACCTTTGTAAAAACACTTACTATGCTATTTTAACAGTTCTCTGAATTTTATTAGAAGTTGTATATTTGTTATTGTCAAATGCCTCTTGAAGTAGGTAGATATCTTTAGGTAATACGCTAGTTAACAAACATTACTTGAAAAACAAACAATGAAACTATTATTTGGAGTACATTTTTAACAACAGCAGTTTTAAGGAATTACGGTTTACAGATTTTCACGTAATGTTTTACTTAAAGAATATGTAGAAGCATTTTTTTTCTAAATTCAGGTAAATATCGATTTATTTATTTTACACGATGTGATGTTGCATGTAATTTAATCCTTTTTGTATACATATGAAATAAAAGATTTAATTTAGCATAGAATTCACAATACTTAAGTTTACCATGCATTACTATAAACAAGCTATTATAATTTAAGATGAAAGATAAGTAGAAAACTGTAATAGAAAATTTCTGACATACGTTTAAATCATTTTCAAATAGTTTTAAAAACAATTTATTTGACATAAATTTCTTTGCGAGAGGTGGATATTACCTTGTTCAAAACCTTGTTTTAATATTGCACCTGCATTTATAAAACTTTTAAACGACATCGTGAAAGCGGCTTATTTATCAATTACCATAGATTAAGTAAAAAAAAAAAAAAAGGTGAAATTATCTTGCATTTTCGAAATCGTTCATAAAAGTGACGCATTTCAGAAATTTGATGCCGTAAAAGCAAGTACTTTCTTTATTTGAAGTTCAGTAATCGTATATTTTCGAAATCAGATTTGATAAAAGATATGTGTTCTGTAAATTATCTATGAAATAATTGTACATTTATACAATCGGCGGCTAAAAAGACGTAAATAGTTGCCATTGTACGTAAAGCTATTCAGAGTGACGAAAGGATTCTGCATTCTGAAAAAAAGGCCGTGATCCACATTTTGAGAATTAAAGATTTAACAAAAATCCTATTTATATATATATATATAATTTTCTGCGAAGCAATTGCATATTTAGGAAATAAGCTATGAATGATAGTAAAAAATCCATACTATCGTCAAAACAATTGTCTATTTTAGCATTTGTCAGAAAAAAAAAAGAGTCCTCATTCTTATTCAAGTCATTACCTGCAATTAAACATAATTTCTTTTAAACAACGGCAAATAGTTGTTAGGTATCAATAAGCCACAAATATGCCCAAATTTCCCCAATTGAAAAAAGAAAAATGACATTTTCACAATTCCATCTAAGAAAAATCTCCACTTGACTTTCTGTAAACTCTATTAGAAAACTGTATTAGAAAATTTCTGACATACGTTTAAATCATTTTCAAATAGTTTTAAAAACAATTTATTTGACATAAATTTCTTTGCGAGAGGTGGATATTACCTTGTTCAAACCCTTGTTTTAATATTGCACCTGCATTTATAAAACTTTTAAACAACATCGTGAAAGCGGCTTATTTATCAATTACCATAGATTAAGTAAAAAAAAAAAAAAAAAAAAAAAAAGGTGAAATTATCTTGCATTTTCGAAATCGTTCACAAAAGTGACGCATTTCAGAAATTTGATGCCGTAAAAGCAAGTACTTTCTTTATTTGAAGTTCAGTAATCGTATATTTTCGAAATCAGATTTGATAAAAGATATGTGTTCTGTAAATTATCTATGAAATAATTGTATATTTATACAATCGGCGGCTAAAAAGACGTAAATAGTTGCCATTGTACGTAAAGCTATTCAGAGTGACGAAAGGATTCTGCATTCTGAAAAAAAGGCCGTGATCCACATTTTGAGAATTAAAGATTTAACAAAAATCTTATATATATATATATATATATATATAATTTTCTGCGAAGCAATTGCATATTTAGGAAATAAGCTATGAATGATAGTAAAAAATCCATACTCTCTAAAATTTCTGGAGTGAGAATCTCTCTCCTTAAAAAAGTGACCCCTATTTTGACACCAATTAAGGTGAGAAAACACTATTATCGCTCTTGAAAATGTGACACGTCTCACTTTTTGTGAAAGAGTGACGTATAGTCACTCTGTCACAAAGAGTGAGGTCATCATTTACTGCAAGATCAAACTTTTGTTGAGTGAGAAATTGCTGGCGCCATCTGTTAGTCATATCTCGAAAGAAATATGAAGGACTGTTTCCGGTACGATCTCATGCATGTATTTGTTTAACAGAACTTATTTAAGATTTTTGATGAATAAAAAAAGAAAAACAATTATGTTACAAGATAGTTTGGTAAATATTTTTTTCTCTACGATTGAAAATCGAAGTAATATTATTAATGAACAATCGAAAATCACAACAAACATATCGAAATTAGTCTTAGAAAGTAAATAGTTTTATTTAGAAATAGATAAGGTATAAGAGAAAATATCAATGCAAATATTTAATGCACAACGCCTTAAAATCTGTAACAGTTCATATTTTTATTATATTTATTGACAGCTAACACATGTGAAATATTAAAAAATTTGGGTATAATATTTTACTAATATTTAAAATCAACAGCAAGTTTTATACTTCTGAACAGGCGAGTTATTCAGGAAACTCTGTAGATTTGTATGCGAACAGTTATTTTTTTATTTTTTTAAACATGTACACTTGAGTAACTTCTTTTCCGCATAAGCGACTTTAAATGACTGCTTGTCATAAAGAATTTTTTTCAAGTATACATTATGCTTTAAAATAATTCTAATTTTAGCAATTTCTAAATAATTTAAAATTTAAAATATCCTTTAGAATTCTTTAATTTTATATTGTTGATAAATGAAGTAAAAATTTAAAAATATGATTGATCACGTATGAAATTGACTTAATAATATAAATTAAGCAGCTAGTATATGTGCTTAGTGGTTAAGATACTCGCTTGCTACGGGAACAGCCTGGGTTCGATTCCCAACAGATCATAACTGCATTCTTTGCACCGTTGAATTGGAGTCGATTCGCAAGGTGAAATGAAACAATATCGTCTAGTGTACACTGTCATATTCTTTAAATTCTTCCGAATAATCTCACTCTTAATAAAGAGTGAGAAATCTCACTCTTTCGAAAAGAGATATTTCACTCTTTAGAGGTTGGCTCCATTTTGGCATGTTCAAAGAGTGATATACCACTCTTTGAGAGTGAGATCTCACTCTTCATATTTTAGAGAGTACTATCGTCAAAACAATTGTCTATTTTAGCATTTGTCAGAAAAAAAAAAAAAAAAAAAAGAGTCCTCATTCTTATTCAAGTCATTACCTGCAATTAAACATAATTTCTTTTAATCAACGGCAAATAGTTGTTAGGTATCAATAATTCACAAATATGCCCAAATTTCCCCAATTGAAAAAAGAAAAATGACATTTTCACAATTCCATCTAAGAAAAATCTCCACTTGACTTTCTGTAAACTCTATTAGAAAACTGTATTAGAAAATTTCTGACATACGTTTAAATCATTTTCAAATAGTTTAAAAAACAATTTATTTGACATAAATTTCTTTGCGAGAGGTGGATATTACCTTGTTCAAACCCTTGTTTTAATATTGCACCTGCATTTATAAAACTTTTAAACGACATCGTGAAAGCGGCTTATTTATCAATTACCATAGATTAAGTAAAAAAAAAAAAAAAAATTATCTTGCATTTTCGAAATCGTTCACAAAAGTGACGCATTTCAGAAATTTGATGCCGTAAAAGCAAGTACTTTCTTTATTTGAAGTTCAGTAATCGTATATTTTCGAAATCAGATTTGATAAAAGATATGTGTTCTGTAAATTATCTATGAAATAATTGTATATTTATACAATTGGCGGCTAAAAAGGCGTAAATAGTTGCCATTGTACGTAAAGCTATTCAGAGTGACGAAAGGATTCTGCATTCTGAAAAAAAGGCCGTGATCCACATTTTGAAAATTAGAGATTTAACAAAAATCCTATATATATATATATATATATATATATATATATATATATATATATATAATTTTCTGCGAAGCAATTGCATATTTAGGAAATAAGCTATGAATGATAGTAAAAAATCCATACTATCGTCAAAACAATTGTCTATTTTAGAATTTGTCAGGAAAAAAAAAAAAAAAAAAAAAAAAAAAAGAGTCCTCATTCTTATTCAAGTCATTACCTGCAATTAAACATAATTTCTTTTAATCAACGGCAAATAGTTGTTAGGTACCAATAAGCCACAAATATGCCCAAATTTCCCCAATTGAAAAAAGAAAAATGACATTTTCACAATTCCATCTAAGAAAAATCTCCACTTGACTTTCCAAACATTAATAATTAATTAACGATTGTTTAAACAAATTAAAGTAAGAAAATTTTAACTATTTTCTTCTTTTGTGGCTTCAGGAGAGAACTAAAAATTAAGCCAATAATACATATATAATGAACTATAGAAATAAGTGGGACGAACTTTTAAAACGAATGGGTACTGACTGTATACTAAAAGCGCCCTGGAATAGTGGCCAAAGTGGAGAAGAGACAGTGAAAGGCTATATAAAAGATTGATTGAGGCTTGTAGAATTAGGCATTTAGCCGCTATAGCATAATTTCAGTCCATAGTCCATAACGATAAATGATTTTTCGTTGTTTCTCTCTAAAAAACTATAGGTTGTATATTTAATAAACTCTATACAGTTCTAGTGACACTAATTTATAACATGTATATAAATTTATTCAAATAAAGCGCTTATACTCTATCCTACTTTAAACAATTTGAGCCCATAAGCAATAAAATTAAAGAATTTTTCTTTGTGTCCCTGTAAAAAAAATTTAAGTGCTGGATTCACGAAATCCATACAGTTCATGTCATGTTGACCTATAACATGTATATAAATTTTGATTCCAACCAAATAAGGTATTTAAACGCTATCGCACTTCAAATAATTTGAGGCCGTAGGTCATTATGACAAAAAAAAAAAAAAAGTCTTTGTAAAAAACATATAAGGTCTAGATTCATCAAAATCTATACATTTCGTTTTACGGTGACCTATAACACACGTAATTTATAAGTACCAATTTGCTTAATCTAACAAATCGTTTACATGCTATCTTGTTCACTTACATATATACGCATAAATATACACACGCATATATTCATCATCGTAAAAATACCGAAAATTAACTTAGGTTATCTAAAAACGTATCGATACACTAAAATCTCAAAGACAATTTTTTTGTCGTAATTACAGTACTTTCCTTACATATATATGTTCGGAACGTAAAAATTCGAGCACAAAAATGAATCCTTTACTAAATTGACGATTTTAAAATATAATCACAAAAATCAGCAAGCAAAAAGAAGACTCTTTGCAAAAATCGGTGAAGCGGAATCTTCACAGTGTGCCCATATAATAAAGTTTCTTCAAAAGATTCGGATAAGAAAAATTCTTTACTTCAGTAATCATCCAAAAAGTTGCATGTAAGCTGAAAAGCCATGTTATTATGTATATGAAAATTTTTATTTTCAAGTCTAAGTAACACCAAGTACAATGACTCCACATGGTATATTGTTGGAATAGTGGGAAACCATTGTCAAAGTTGTCTAAAATTTAACTTTACTTAGGAATTATATAACCGTATTTTGACAGTTTAAGCTGCTATTTCCTCGCATAGACAGGACATCAATGTCGAAATTTTCATTTTCAAATGCGTTGATGTTTTAAATTTTAAATATTTGATTTGTTTTAAATTATTTATAAGCGTAAGTTTCCCTTTTCTCTGTACATTTTTCTATACATGTAGAAGTAATTGAAATTTAATGAATCACCTTATACGTGGAAAGATCCAATATATCTTCTATTTTATTTTTATTTTGTATTTTATGTCTCAGGTAAATTACGAGTAATTATCCTAATTTCATTAACATACTTTCGTCCGCATATATTTTTATTTTGAACGGTTACAAACGCTTTTTAGGGCTCTTCTGAAACGTTTCATTAAAATAGTTCAACGTGCTTGGGATTAGATATACTTTATTCTTAACAACTCATGCTGTAAATACCAGTGGCATACATAGACGTCGGCTTCACATAAAGTATTTAACACGAATAAGCAATATATATATTTTTTTATAGAAACTCCAAAATTTGAAAATCATTTTCTTTATTTTTAAATTCCCATACTAAAAAAAAAAAAAAAAAAAAGAAAGAAAGAAAGAAAGAAGAAAAATAAAATAAAAATAAAAATAAAAAAATCTTTACGTGACCTGTTAACGAATAAAATCGAACTTTATTTATTTATTTTAATTCCATTATAACTCAGTAGAGTATAAATACGTAGTAAATAGATTGTCTCAAGAGAAAGATAAAATATTGCAAAAGCTTACATTTCATATTTCCTGTAGACCTTTCAAAATCAAAATAATTTATTTATCTCTTTATAAATCCCAAAAGGAAATTCTAAATAACAAATTATTTCATATTAAAGCAGTGCCATTAAAAACATTTTTTAAATAAAGAAACAATGGAACAAAACTTTCATTTTTTATATCCATGTTTTACACCCAAAACGAATTTTATAATTTATATTATATGGTTTAAAAACAAATAAAATTTATTTTAAAACTTAAATCAGCTGGGATTAGAAATTGTAATCTGCTTTCGAAAAATGGGATGTTGTTTATAAGTATATTTTTAATGGTTTAGTTTTTCGTAACTAAAGTGTGATTTATCGATAAATTGTCAATACATATGGATATATATATATATATATATTTTTTTTTTTTTTTAATGTTACATGTTTTGTACGTTTTACAATAAATAAATAAATAAGTACTCTCCTTCAGTTTTTTTTTTTTTTTTTTTTTTTTTTTTCCCAGTAGTTTTTAAACAAAAATATTTTTTTGAATCATTAGAACATTTTATATTTGAAACTGTAATCTGCTGTCACACATTGCAATTTTGTATTTTATATGAATTTTTTACTGATTTAGTAATAAATTGTCGGCTATATATATATATATATATATATATATATATATATATATATACTTATAGTGTACATTTCTAACTATGTTACACAATCGGCGGCAAAACTATACAAGCACTAGCAATAAGTCTTATATCAAAAAATGATACTGTTTTGTTAGATAAATCCTTATCGAATCATGTTTTTAGACTGACTAAGAACAGGATTCGACAAGGATTTATTTAACAAAACTGAATTAATTGTACTTTTTTTTAACACCTGTATGTATATTTGTATGTATGTTTGTAACCACTCTGGGAGCAAACAAAAAATCTATATTGCAAAAAAGACTTTCCGTACGTGAACGCTGCGGTGTGAGTTAAAGCTACGGGCTACGAACCTAAAGGTCTAACGTTCCATCCCAGTCAGGGGAGACTTTTTAAAAATGATTTTTGTTTAATTCTAAATTATTTATTTATTAAATCTATAAATATTCTGGTGTGTCACTCACACGATTTATCCTTACCCTGCATTTTAATATTATAAAGATACATATTTTGTGCTTTTTCGTTCGAATTTTAATAAAAGCGTGTTCTTTAGATTTTTTAAAAGTATCATTTTATTATATAGGGATTTTATAGAGTGCTCGGATACTTTTGCTGCCGACTGTATTATATACTAAATGTCCCATAAGTGTGTTCTTATTTTGCATCCTACTTGCGCATACATGAAGTTTTAATTGCGATGCTGATTTGATGGATGAAGCTTTATTGGTGAAGATGATTTTTCTCAGATAAGAGCCACCGACTGAATCTGCAGTTAGCGGTGTTATAACTCGTTTACAAACTGTAAATTGTTTTGATGATGGACACGGAATAGTATTGATATGCCATTAAATATTTGTATGCAAATGAATATAGTTTTTTTTTTTTGTTTGTTTTGTTTACGGAAATGTATGATTTGGTCACGTCCAGCGCCCTCTATAGAAAAAAAAAACATTATTTTTTTTTCTTTATGAACCGAAAATAGGGGAAGATCAGAAAAATAACATTTAAACAGTTTTAATGAATAATTTTTATTAAGAATAATTTTAACTAAAAATTAAACGAAAATACTTATTTATTTAAATGTAAATTTATACTCTGTAAATGAATATAGTGTAAAATATTAGGTGAAGTGCCTCTTCACCTATTTTCGGTCCACGAGCTGCCGCTGTTTATGAGGCACCCGGGCTATATATTAATTTAAATTAAAATAAAATGAATTACTGTTAATTAGATTTTTTTCTTTGTGCAAGCACAGTCTTTTAAATAACACATTGATAAAATATTTGATGCATAATTAAATGTTTGAATTTCTTAATAAAAATTTTACAACTCATATATTAAAACATATGCGTTGACCTTCAGTCCCTAAAAGCGGTCATTTGAGCATTGTCGAAATACTTCAAAGGATTAAAGCGGAATTCTTAGTATTTTAAAGTTGAATCAAGAAGATTTAAAACCAAGTGAATTTTAGATTTTGTATTTTGAACATTCTTGTGCGGAAAATTTTTAGAAAATAACTTTTTGATGAAAAAAAAACAAAAAACTGTGGTTGGATTTTTGGCTTAAAAGTGGGCTGCGCCAGCCGCATACCTTTGGGCACATTGTGTGGTATTCATCTTCTTTAGTCTGAAATGCATTGCGCATACGTTGTACAATCTGTCTCAAATGGGTTAACTTGTAGCAGTTGATTACACGAAAGCTGCAACATTTACAAAAGTAAATGCAACGATTGTTGAAAACGACAGATTATGTCAGCAAACAAAAAACCAATCAAATCGAAAAGGAAATGAACTTTTTTAGTTAAACGTGTTATCTAGTAATATAATGTTATTTTGTAGTTTTATCTGGTCTTTCTTTACTTACTTTTCTTTTCTTCTTCTTCTTTTTTTCTAATTCTTTAAAATTTATTTTTTGAATATAATAACTAATTCATTTTTAATTTTTTAATTATTAAATTGATTTATCCATTCCTAATGAAAAAAAAAAAGAAAGCATTTGTTTACGAAAACCTTATCTCATTTAATTGCAATTGTTATTGATAACAATTTAATAGCAGTTATTTGTGAACGCAAGCTCTTGTATCCATGTCCACAATTGCACTTACCTTGTAAGAAAGATTTCGCAAAACAGCTCTATTGGTTATATTATAGATGTTGCTTTAAATTATAGTATAACAAGAAAATGGTAATAGAGTTGCATAGAAAATGATTGATTTCAAAATTATTTAGCAACATTTTTTTAATAATGATAATAATAATATTTGGATTTTTTATATTATTTTGTTGACGTGAAAAAAAAAAAAAAAAAAAAAATTATAAAGATGAGGAAAATTCCCAATTGGATACACACAATATTTTTTTTCTTAATTTACTACCACGTAATTATTATTTTAAAAATAAATGTTTTTAAATGAGGTAAGTTTTATAAAAAAAAAGTATTTCCTAACATTTGACATCAGTTTTGCATTACTTAGAATTATTTCCATGAAAACAATCATTCATATATATTTATTGAAATTTAATTTTTCCGACTGAGTGAAAATAATGCCTGGACCGGGACTCGAACCACGGATCTTTGACTTACAAGGTCAAGGCTCTACCAACTGAGCTATCCAGGCCGACATCCCGGTCAGCATTACTCACTCAGACAACCTTATAGGCAGAAACAATCTGGTCTATCATTTAGATAGCTCAACAGAAATAAGCCGCAGGAAATGGAAAACACCATTAAACAATGGGAGAAAGAAATACAATTTTTTTAATAAATTCACACAATGAACTGTGGAAGGAAATCATATTTATTGAAATTTAATTTTTCCGACTGAGTGAAAATAATGCCTGGACCGGGACTCGAACCACGGATCTTTGACTTACAAGGTCAAGGCTCTACCAACTGAGCTATCCAGGCCGACATCCCGGTCAGCATTACTCACTCAGACAACCTTACAGGCAGAAACAATCTGGTCTATCATTTAGATAGCTCAACAGAAATAAGCCGCAGGAAATGGAAAACACCATTAAACAATGGGAGAAAGAAATACAATTTTTTTAATAAACTCACACAATGAACTGTGGAAGGAAATCATATTTATTGAAATTTAATTTTTCCGACTGAGTGAAAATAATGCCTGGACCGGGACTCGAACCACGGATCTTTGACTTACAAGGTCAAGGCTCTACCAACTGAGCTATCCAGGCCGACATCCCGGTCAGCATTACTCACTCAGACAACCTTATAGGCAGAAAAAATCTGGTCTATCATTTAGATAGCTCAACAGAAATAAGCCGCAGGAAATGGAAAACACCATTAAACAATGGGAGAAAGAAATACAATTTTTTTTTTTAATAAACTCACACAATGAACTGTGGAAGGAAATCATATTTATTGAAATTTAATTTTTCCGACTGAGTGAAAATAATGCCTGGACCGGGACTCGAACCACGGATCTTTGACTTACAAGGTCAAGGCTCTACCAACTGAGCTATCCAGGCCGACATCCCGGTCAGCATTACTCACTCAGACAACCTTATAGGCAGAAACAATCTGGTCTATCATTTAGATAGCTCAACAGAAATAAGCCGCAGGAAATGGAAAACACCATTAAACAATGGGAGAAAGAAATACAATTTTTTTAATAAATTCACACAATGAACTGTGGAAGGAAATCATATTTATTGAAATTTAATTTTTCCGACTGAGTGAAAATAATGCCTGGACCGGGACTCGAACCACGGATCTTTGACTTACAAGGTCAAGGCTCTACCAACTGAGCTATCCAGGCCGACATCCCGGTCAGCATTACTCACTCAGACAACCTTATAGGCAGAAAAAATCTGGTCTATCATTTAGATAGCTCAACAGAAATAAGCCGCAGGAAATGGAAAACACCATTAAACAATGGGAGAAAGAAATACAATTTTTTTTTTAATAAACTCACACAATGAACTGTGGAAGGAAATCATATTTATTGAAATTTAATTTTTCCGACTGAGTGAAAATAATGCCTGGACCGGGACTCGAACCACGGATCTTTGACTTACAAGGTCAAGGCTCTACCAACTGAGCTATCCAGGCCGACATCCCGGTCAGCATTACTCACTCAGACAACCTTATAGGCAGAAACAATCTGGTCTATCATTTAGATAGCTCAACAGAAATAAGCCGCAGGAAATGGAAAACACCATTAAACAATGGGAGAAAGAAATACAATTTTTTTAATAAACTCACACAATGAACTGTGGAAGGAAATCATATTTATTGAAATTTAATTTTTCCGACTGAGTGAAAATAATGCCTGGACCGGGACTCGAACCACGGATCTTTGACTTACAAGGTCAAGGCTCTACCAACTGAGCTATCCAGGCCGACATCCCGGTCAGCATTACTCACTCAGACAATCTTATAGGCAGAAACAATCTGGTCTATCATTTAGATAGCTCAACAGAAATAAGCCGCAGGAAATGGAAAACACCATTAAACAATGGGAGAAAGAAATACAATTTTTTTAATAAACTCACACAATGAACTGTGGAAGGAAATCATATTTATTGAAATTTAATTTTTCCGACTGAGTGAAAATAATGCCTGGACCGGGACTCGAACCACGGATCTTTGACTTACAAGGTCAAGGCTCTACCAACTGAGCTATCCAGGCCGACATCCCGGTCAGCATTACTCACTCAGACAACCTTATAGGCAGAAACAATCTGGTCTATCATTTAGATAGCTCAACAGAAATAAGCCGCAGGAAATGGAAAACACCATTAAACAATGGGAGAAAGAAATACAATTTTTTTAATAAACTCACACAATGAACTGTGGAAGGAAATCGGCCTGGATAGCTCAGTTGGTAGAGCCTTGACCTTGTAAGTCAAAGATCCGTGGTTCGAGTCCCGGTCCAGGCATTATTTTCACTCAGTCGGAAAAATTAAATTTCAATAAATATGATTTCCTTCCACAGTTCATTGTGTGAGTTTATTAAAAAAATTGTATTTCTTTCTCCCATTGTTTAATGGTGTTTTCCATTTCCTGCGGCTTATTTCTGTTGATCTATCTAAATGATAGACCAGATTGTTTCTGCCTATAAGGTTGTCTGAGTGAGTAATGCTGACCGGGATGTCGGCCTGGATAGCTCAGTTGGTAGAGCCTTGACCTTGTAAGTCAAAGATCCGTGGTTCGAGTCCCGGTCCAGGCATTATTTTCACTCAGTCGGAAAAATTAAATTTCAATAAATATGATTTCCTTCCACAGTTCATTGTGTGAGTTTATTAAAAAAATTGTATTTCTTTCTCCCATTGTTTAATGGTGTTTTCCATTTCCTGCGGCTTATTTCTGTTGAGCTATCTAAATGATAGACCAGATTGTTTCTGCCTATAAGGTTGTCTGAGTGAGTAATGCTGACCGGGATGTCGGCCTGGATAGCTCAGTTGGTAGAGCCTTGACCTTGTAAGTCAAAGATCCGTGGTTCGAGTCCCGGTCCAGGCATTATTTTCACTCAGTCGGAAAAATTAAATTTCAATAAATATGATTTCCTTCCACAGTTCATTGTGTGAGTTTATTAAAAAAATTGTATTTCTTTCTCCCATTGTTTAATGGTGTTTTCCATTTCCTGCGGCTTATTTCTGTTGAGCTATCTAAATGATAGACCAGATTGTTTCTGCCTATAAGGTTGTCTGAGTGAGTAATGCTGACCGGGATGTCGGCCTGGATAGCTCAGTTGGTAGAGCCTTGACCTTGTAAGTCAAAGATCCGTGGTTCGAGTCCCGGTCCAGGCATTATTTTCACTCAGTCGGAAAAATTAAATTTCAATAAATATGATTTCCTTCCACAGTTCATTGTGTGAGTTTATTAAAAAAATTGTATTTCTTTCTCCCATTGTTTAATGGTGTTTTCCATTTCCTGCGGCTTATTTCTGTTGAGCTATCTAAATGATAGACCAGATTGTTTCTGCCTATAAGGTTGTCTGAGTGAGTAATGCTGACCGGGATGTCGGCCTGGATAGCTCAGTTGGTAGAGCCTTGACCTTGTAAGTCAAAGATCCGTGGTTCGAGTCCCGGTCCAGGCATTATTTTCACTCAGTCGGAAAAATTAAATTTCAATAAATATGATTTCCTTCCACAGTTCATTGTGTGAGTTTATTAAAAAAAAAAAAAATGTATTTCTTTCTCCCATTGTTTAATGGTGTTTTCCATTTCCTGCGGCTTATTTCTGTTGAGCTATCTAAATGATAGACCAGATTGTTTCTGCCTATAAGGTTGTCTGAGTGAGTAATGCTGACCGGGATGTCGGCCTGGATAGCTCAGTTGGTAGAGCCTTGACCTTGTAAGTCAAAGATCCGTGGTTCGAGTCCCGGTCCAGGCATTATTTTCACTCAGTCGGAAAAATTAAATTTCAATAAATATGATTTCCTTCCACAGTTCATTGTGAGTTTATTAAAAAAATTGTATTTCTTTCTCCCATTGTTTAATGGTGTTTTCCATTTCCTGCGGCTTATTTCTGTTGAGCTATCTAAATGATAGACCAGATTGTTTCTGCCTATAAGGTTGTCTGAGTGAGTAATGCTGACCGGGATGTCGGCCTGGATAGCTCAGTTGGTAGAGCCTTGACCTTGTAAGTCAAAGATCCGTGGTTCGAGTCCCGGTCCAGGCATTATTTTCACTCAGTCGGAAAAATTAAATTTCAATAAATATGATTTCCTTCCACAGTTCATTGTGTGAGTTTATTAAAAAAATTGCATTCATATATAATTTTTCAGATGTATCAATTTTTATTATACATGTAAATAACTGTTTTATTACAGCAGAAAACATCTGTCATTTTTGCTTTATCAATAAGTACAAAATATACTATAATATACTTTTATAAATGTAATAAGTATCAGATTTTGAATTTTTTAAACTTACATTGTGAAATATATATTTAATTAATTGCTGTTAAAATATTCATAATGAAACATTACCTGCGGTTTGTAAAAAAAAAAAAAAAAAAAAAAAAAAAAAAAAAAATGAAATCTAAACCACCTTATCTCTGATTACCAACAAAAATTACTATTAGCATTCAGAAACATTAAATAGAACCAGTCAACTTTGGAAACCTACTGATATATATATAAAGTAAATAATAACAGTATTTTATTTACACTAAAAACTAAACAAGAAAAACGTTGGAATACAATGGTATATTTTCACATGATTTAGAATATTTCCTTAGAGAAGTGCATCTAGGCCTAGGACACAACAGGAGTCAATCGGCCTTAAATCCTACAACCAACCAACCAACCTTAGAGAAGTGCGTCTTAAATTTCCTGCCATTGTAAGTATGAATAAATAACTTCCCAGTCAGAAAGAACCATTGATCTGCAGTTAATAAGTAAAAAACAAAATAGGTTTTAATATACATTTCATGTAGCTCGCTTACACATACGCGCACATTTTAAAAGATTGCTAAATACTGTTTCTGAGTGAATAAATAAATTGTATTTTATGGAAAAATATATAATATATATATATAGAGAGAGAGAGAGAGAAAACTTTGACATGAATTTATAAATATATAAGTTTTATAGATTAGAAAAGCAAAAGGAGAGTTACAAACCAATGCGCAAAATTGCAGCGAAAGGAAATGCAAAACTTAGATGTAGGAATATATATAAATGTAGAAATATATAAACAACTGAATGAAATTAAACCCCCCAAAACACTGAGATCTTCATGAGGGAGGCCCCTCAGTGCAGGGGTGAACGAGAAGTTTCTGAAAGGACAGTAGCTATAAGCTAATAACTATCCTTAGCCCCTAACTTCTCACCAAACAGAAAACCACATATAACTGAAGAGAAATCAAACATACATATAATGTATAAAACTATTAAAATTTTTTATAAAATTATCAAATTGTAAAAGTTACAAAATTACATCAATTCATTTTAAAAATATACAATACAATAAAGAATTACTGAATGTAAACAAGAAAATATAAAATGAAATAAGAATACAACCCTTCATCTGGAAAACAAACTAACTTCGGCCGACGGTGCTACTCGCCAGTACTTAAATATCGCCATTGAATGAGGAAGTAGAACAAACCGAGATAGGAAAACTCTGGAATTCTCTGTCTCTCTCTCTCTCTCTCTTTATATCTCTCTCTCTCTATATATATATATATATAGAGAGAGAGAGAAAGGGAGATCAAATAATACTTTTACATTAACTTAACCAAAAGAAAAAAAAAATTGCTTATAATGTTGATATTAGCCTAGTAAAAAAGAAAAAATAAGTTTTAAATTACTTCCACCTGAGTTATCCAAGCTATATTCAATAATTCTGGAATGAACAAGATTTTCAAAAATATCCTTTATATTCTAAACAATGAGAAAAGTCGATACAAGGTTTTCAATGAATTTTATAAACCTATCGATCAGTCGTTTCTTTTAAGACAACTTTTTGTAAAATTATTTTTACTTCTCTATCTTATTATACCGAACTTTGTCGTGTAAAATGAAACTTTTTTTTTTCAATTTTTCTTTCTTTCTTTCTTTATTTTTTCAGAAAATCAGATTGTGATCGTTACTGTCAAAGAAAGAGCATTTGTTAAAAGGTAAGGTGCTTCTAATATTCATTATAAAATATTAAGCAGAATTAAAAAAAATCTTTTTCAACAGACAAGAAAAACAAAACATGCTTTTCAGAAAAATAATGCTTACATTCCTTATCTGATGTAATAAAATATAATAAAAAATGCTCTGTATATAAATTTAATAGTGATTTTCGGTTGATCTTTTTATTTGAAAATATAGGTTCTTAATTGAGTCAAATAAGAATATGCATTTTTCATTTTTTTTTTTTTTTTTTTTTTTTTTTTTTTTTTTATTGTTTCAGCGATATAGAAGGCAGAACTTGTTTTCCTTTGGAATTCTTTCACAATATCTGGGCTACATTGCGATAATTTTACAAAAATAAACCCAATGTGTATAATAAACATTGAAATGTTGGTTAGAAAACAATAAGAATAACATAAAAATAAATTGAAATAGTTCTCCTCAGATTATATACAAATATTTACTTACAGATGATACAAATTATAACAAATGATGCCATCCTCGCAGCTAAAAAACGTCTTTAAAAAAAAAAGAAAGAAAAAAACTATAAAAAATGAAGAAAAAATGCAGATAATGTAAACGTGTTTGAAATAATCTCAGATTTAAAAAGTCTTCAAAAAAAAAAAAAAAAAAAAAATGTACAAATGAAGGGAAACTGCAGATAAACTGAAGGTATTTGGAACAGTAAAAAACTTTGCAGATAATTTTCCATAGCTCCAAACATTTTTTCCCCTTAAACTTATAATTGTTTCAAATATCTGCATTTTTTTTGCAGTTTTCTTTATTTTAATAGTTTTTTTTTTTTTTTTTTTTTATGACTTTTTAAGCTATCATTGTTCCAAATATCATCCATTATCTTCATTTTTTCTTCATTTTTTATAGTTTTTTTCAAGACTTTTTTTTAGCTTGAACTAACAGCAATAAAAAATCGAACATCACTGTAACTCGAAAAATAATGTTAGTAACGAGCTGTAAATTTGAAAACCCATATTTTTGATGACGCCTGTTCTATTCGTGGAGAAATTAATATAACTCCTAATTCATAATTTTTATTTATTAATAATTTCAATATTATATATTATTGTTGTTATTTTATAGCAATGTTTTAATAGCAATTTTATTATATATTAAAATAAATGATCCTTAAATAAAGCGAAAGAAATGTTGTATGCAAGTGCCACTAGATTTTTCGAAAACACACCTATAATATTTAAACCACCCGGATGTGCCACAATTTTCAGCTTGTACGGAAGTGACTTGTACGCATTTGTCACAACACCGCTCAGAGTACATGAAACAAATAGGACGCTATGAAAATATTTTGGTGCTTCTGTACGTTTATAACAAACATATAAAGATTTAAAAAAGTATATAAATTAGTGAAAGAATAAATGATAGTGCAAAAATATAAACACATAAAAATATTAAAAGGCGGTTCAAAATCTAGAATAGTAATTACCTAACGTGTATAAATTTTTAAATAGTTAATTAAAATTTAAAAACAAACACATTGAAAAATATACACGTAACAGAATAAATATTTCAATTTAAAAGTGATTGTTCGTAAAAGATTAGGAGTTGGTGGATTACTTACATTATTCTTAACTTGAAAAATAGAAAATATTTTATGTATGTGTATACAATTTTTTTCAGATTTAGTGTTCTCTTTTTAATATCATTTAAAATTAATTATTGATGAAATTAGACTATTAATTGCAATTAAGATAATAAATATCATATACATAAAAATACACATTTTTCCGTAATACTTCCTTTTTTTTAATAATATGTCTTGTTTTTCTGTTTTAAAATATTTGTTCAATTTAATTTACATAAAAAAAAAAAAAAAAAAAAAAAAAAAAGATCTTCATTAGTAAACAAAAACATATTATTTATATAAATCATAATTTCTTATATTTTAAAACTCAATAATAATACATAAAAGAATAACATTTTTAAAATAAAGTAAAGAGTATAATAATGTCTTTTATAAGTCTCGACAGCTGTTGTTTTCGTTCTTAATATTTCCGAAAGAGTACCAATATCATTAAATAAAAATGAGCTATAAATTTAATGCTCCAAATTCGATAATATTCTCAACAGAAAAATAAAAATTCACTGCTTCGTAAATCTTTTCTGATTATTTAATGAAATGAAAAAGAAATATATTTCCATCTTTTTCAGAGAAATGAAATGACCTTTATAATGATTTTAGATGAAACATGCTTAGTGAAAAATCACCTCTCCAGATGTCTCTGTTTGGTGCACACTCTAATAATAATAGACATATCTGCATATTTGATAATTTTCAGAAACATATTTGACTATCAGGCACTTGATTCAGTCATTATAATTTAGTTAAAATGATTTTAGTTGATTAGTATTTAGTTAACATCTTATTTTATATAAAAACGAGTAAACTTCTGCAGAAAAAAATTTCGCCATTTTCTCAGAATTATTTTAAAAGTATTTAATATACATTTCTGGTTCATATGATAATAAATGTTATTTTAAAAATTGCTGTCATTAAATCCTGTAAATTCGATAGGAACGAATAAAGTATTTTTTTTTTAAAGTGTATGCTTACTATTAAGATATTGGATTTTTTTTTTCTTATGGGTTAGTTTACAATCTAGAAATACACTGGTTGTCATAACTTAAGGTTCAACTTGTTTTTCCGTTTTCTTTTTTTGCACATGGTTTTAAAACAAATAAACGTACAGTGGCGGATCCAGAACTTGACTTGGGGGGGGGGGGGCTAAGACTTTTCATAGTGTTATTCTAGAGCAATAAAAAATTACAATTGCAATATTCAATTGTAAATGCCAGTGTTTTTTTTTTTTTTTTTGGGGCGGGGGGGGTTCAGCCCCCTAGCCCCCCCCTTAAATCCGCCACTGTAAACGTATGAATATAAAATTTGGATGGCATATTTGTTATCAAACCTTTAATCGAATTTCATATAATCCTAACGTAAATAGTAATTTCTAAACTGATATTAATTTAAATTTTCTGAAAATTAATCTTTGGAAGAAATGTTTTTTTTTTTTTTTTTTTTTAAGAAAAATTACAATGAAATATAATGCTGTTAAGATGCATTACAGAGAGGTGAAAATGTACTTACATCCATATGCTTGGTTAAAACAAGGTATTTTTTCCTATATTCACTTACTTTTTTTTTTCTTCAGAACAGGACTATTAGTCTCAATCTGAGATTTTTGCGGTATCATTTTTCGATAGTTGGACATTTATCGAAATCATTTTTCGCTAGCTGGATATTTATCGAAATCTAAAATTTATCGAAAATGCAATTGAATAATTTAAAAACAATGTTATAAAAAAAAAAAAAAAAAAAAAAAAAAAAAAAAAAACTAATAGTCTTCTGTATTTACCAGAATTTCATCAAAATATTTTTTTTTTCCTTGGAAAGAAAATTAATAATAATCAGTATCGAAACAAACACTATCGAAAAAGTTTTTTGTAATAATTTTGAGTCAGGAAATAATAAGTGCGCGTGCAAAAGGAAATAAAAATAAGTAAAAAAATGAATTTAATGATTTAATTTTCATATAAAACATGATCGCGTTCTATCTTAAAAAGTAGATGTAAAATTTAAAATTTATGTGGTGCGTGTGCCATCTATAAAAATTATTTTAAGAAATAGATTAGAATAAAGAAAACAACGATGTTGTTTGTATTTTGTTATATAGTTTGAATTTTTGAATTTTATAGAAGTAAGCTACCTTGGGAATATATATATATATATATATATATATATATATGTGTGAATTGTTATTTTGAATAATTTGTTATTTTGATTTTTTACATTTAATATAAACCGATATTGAACAGTGCACTACAGATTTCATTTATTTATTGACATGAAAATGGATTTCTTTATTTTTTATTTTGTGCATAAATTTTATTATTTTTTATTTTATTTTTTTAAATGTTTCTGGTTAGGTTGCCACATATTTAACAAATTCACGAAAAGTTTGAAAATTATTTATGCTATTTATTATTACTTAATTTCAAATATCCATTCATATATGAATGTTAATTTAATTTCAGATATTTCTGTAATAATTATTATAGAAATAATGCAACATCTTTAAAGAGTATTTTTATTGAATTAGTTTAAAAATTTAATCTAACACTCATTCAAATATACTAATTATTAAAATACTACATACAAAATTTATTTCTAACAATATTAATCGAAAATTTTTAATTAATTTTATTACACTTAAACAATTTTTAATAACTTATTTTGTGAATAATTTTTAAAAATTATACATACGAAAACAGGAAAATTGGATGAGAGGCTCGTTTTAAAATTATTTTTTGCACTTTTTTATTTTGATGATGCTCAAAGTAATACATTTTTCCAAAGATCCCTCGTGGAAGGAAAAGCTATGTGAATACAAGAAGTAAAATCAGATTTAAAATTAACATTAACTGTTTATCTTCAACCATCTGGAATGCACATTTGACAAACTTTATCATTTAGTTTTCCTTTCTATAATTGTTTAAGTTTTTCATTGCTTACGTTTGGGAAAATTTTAATTAATGTCAGTTTTAAAAATTTTTCTTATGTTAAAATTATTAAAATTACGCGCAAAGTGTTAAACTGAGAATACAGCATGTATCCCAACATTTGGAGGTTAGTGCATTTTCCTTATATTTTTACAAAGTTTAATGGTTGATATTAGTTGAATGTTATGTACGCTCAAAGAAATAAATAAGTAAAAAGAAATGCTTATATAAGCATGTAATAAATTTTATCAATTTTCATTACATGTGCATTAGTAAAAAAAAACTTTTTTTTTTTTTTTTTTTGTTAACATGTAAAAATATCATATCTGTAAAAAACTTTTTTTTTTTTACATTTTCAATGCTTACATATATTTTAATGTAACATATTGCTCATTCACAATTATTAAATTTTAGTCACTTAAAATATAAGATGTGAAACTGACCCTTTAAGTTCTCTTGCAAGTAGAGATGTAAAAAACCCGGGAATTTTGATTCAGGGGAATAAACATGTAAAGTTTCGGATTTAAACCGGGAATTTTGGGAACATTGGAAACTTTGATGGGAAGAAACTAATACTGATTGTTTGGAATTAATTTTATTCTTTTAAGTACACAAACAACTTATTTCATTATCTTTTTTATTCTACTTGCGTAAATGAAAGTGATATCGAAAATTATGTGACTATTTTACAAAAAATAATAAAAGATTAAACATTTACGTTATTAATAATAATAAATTATGAAGTTGTGTCTGCCTGTTTAAATAACTTTAAGAACTTCTCTTTTTCCTCTTTTTTTTTTTTTTTTTAATTAATGAATACCATAATAAAATATGTTATAAAAATAAGACAATGAAATTAAATTATAATAAAAATAGTTCAAAAATTATGAAATTTTATTTTATTGATTTAACAAAATTTCGCATAAATTGATGAAATTTTGTTATAATCAGTTAAAGAGCACGAGGAACAAAATCGAACATCAGTTCTTCGGTTATTAAAAATTCCAGCAATAATTTTTGAATGCATTGGATTAATACATAAAATTTTCAATAGCTAATAATTAACAATTTGAATGTTATTTATTTATTTTTTTTATTGCATATTAATATTGTTGAAATTTTAATTAAAATAATATTTTTCAGTGTAATATTATTAATCATTTTAGTGAACACAGGCTTTTTCGGAACATTTTTGTTTTATTTTTGAAATAAAATATTAAAGATTTACATTCATAGATATATGTAAATAAAACATGATGAGCTTCGACTGCCATAAAAAAGAAGTGTTACTTTGATATACAGTCAGAACTAAGATGTAAATACACGGCAATAACAAAAAAATAAGTCTGTTAATGAAATCTTAAGTAATTTTTAATTTTGTAGACGTCAAAAGCACTATTTAAAAGTCGAAAAATCATAAAAACCAACTAAATGTAAGATAACATCTTGGAATACCATAGAACACCTCTAATATTGGTTAAAAAAAAAAAAAAAATGCTAAATTCACAATTTTTGAAAACTTTCAAAATTCACTTCCCAAAAAACCGGGTTTATTCCCTGGTTTAAACCCGGGTTTTTTCCCCGCTCACATCTCTACTTGCAAGCAAACTATGTATATCAACCCAACTCAGGTTCGAATATAAATAAGTTTGTTTCAGCGAAAGCCTCCGGATAAGGCACAGCGCGAGCAGTAGAGACCCGAATTCAGCGTATGTGGATGGAAAATCTGTTGAGATTTTATATTCATTTATGACATGGAATTCGGAGAATTCATTTAAATATAGTGACTAGCCATATGAACGAAGCTCGCTAGTATAAAATAAATGAAGCACTAATAATTGACATGACGGTAAAGAGCGGTCCGATATCTGAATAACCGATATCTTTCTAAAATGAAGCCAGTTGTTTTAAAGCAGATCGTTAGAATAAATGGATTGTTTTAACTATAGTTAGATACTAATAGAATGTACTGGTGGATCGCAAAGTCAAAACCGTTTAATAAGAGGCTATTCTTCTTAAAACGCTTTAATTTGTAAATTTCCAATTAAGGGCATTTTAATCAACTTCTCAACTTAATAAATATTAAATTATTTTAAAATTTTTATTTTTTTCTTTCACACTTGTAAAATTATTTTCATTCTTTAGACTAAATAATAAGTAGGGGAATGTCTCCTGTTATGGGCATTCTCCGGTTATGGGCACCCCACCATACTTTTTAACAGAAAGCAAATATGGTCGATTTGCGTACTGCCAAACTTGTATTTTGACAGTACACAGATTTTGCTCTAACACTAAAGGGGAGAGACCAATTTGCTTAGTAAATGCAAGCATCGAACTTTTTTTTTTGAAAAAAAAAAGCAACACAAAAATAATTTTTGAATGTTTAAAGTGTGCGATAAATCGAACTGAATTAATTTTAAAAATGCTAGTGCAATGCATGTTCATGCAGTATATTCATTATACTTTGTGATGCAATATCGAATGTTGCCAAAATATGGATAGAAAATTGTTTTTTTCTCTCATTATAAAAATGCCGGCCATTCCAGCTGTGGGCACCCTTGTTTTTCTCATTTAAAGCGAGTTTTTGACTTACAAATTGTCAAATATGGTCGTTTATGTCAGCAAAAAATATTTTATTAGTTCTTTTATGTACTTTTAGCTATTTTAGCCACGTAAACCTCAGAAAAGTAAACCCATCCAAAAGAAATGGATTTTAATGCACTAGTTAAAGCCATTAAGGATTGTTTAGTGTATAAGAAACCCAAAAAAATCGACTGCCCGAAAATACGGACGTCCTCGCAGAACCTGTATCCTTCTAGAAGAAGCCTGGAAAATATATGGCAAATCCTCTTGCCAAACTGTCTGCTTTCTGATTGGCGGAACCAATACACTTACTTCATCAAACGATAGCGGAGTATTCTAACTTTCCATTGATATTCACATGTTTGCATTACATCTGCTCTATGAAAAGTTATAATCCAAAATCAAAACTGTGCCCACAACAAGAGACATTCCCCTATGTTTTTTTTTTTTTTTTTTTTTTTTTTACTTCAATCCAATAGTAAAAAAAATATATATATACGCATTTCTTTTTCTCTTTTTCTTTATCTATCTATCTATATCTATTTGTCTGTCTGTCTATCTATCTGTCTATCTCTCTCTCTCAATATATATACATATATATATATATATATATATATAAACTTATCTGTTATTAAATTTTTATGCATTGAAGTAAATATATATATATATATATATATATATATATATATATATATATATATATATATATATATATATATTATATCGTAATCCAATTAATTTGTTCCTCATAATCCGATTAAATTTGTCAGGTTTATTATTAACTATCCCATCATCGATTTTTTCAATGAATTTTTCTCAAAAAATCAAAACATGAAAATTACTTGAATCTATTTTTAATATATTCTTAAATTTAGACATTTATTAGTCCTCACATAAATCATGAAAAATGGAAGTAAAATTATTATCCAAGTAAGTCTAAACAAGGAAATATATTTTTTATGATATTTTATTATTATTATTAGTAAAGAATGAAAATAATTGCATATATGTTTTCATCTTACAGTAAAATCGAAAAAAAAAAATTTAATAGAAGTTTTTTAAAAGGAATTTTGGAATATAAAATGTGTAACAAAAAGATATATTTTCTGAATATAGTTCATTCCTATTATTTCTAGTCCAATAGGTATTTATGGAATAAAATATAATTAAATTCAACAGATTTGACTAAAATAACACTGAGAAGCATTAGGTATACAGTAACCGAGAAAAGTCGAATACTTAAAGAAATACTTTATTGATACTTTTAAAACTTAAGGATAAAAAATAACATGCTGTATCACAAACATTCCAGTGAAATTCTTGCCTCGAAATCTAAAAGGGAATCAGTCGCAAATTAACCAAAAGTATAGTTTTTGGGATCACCCTGTAAAAAACAGTGGTTAAAATAAACTGTAGCTATAGTAAGTGATTATAAACCTTCTTTCTATTATAGATATAAATTTATATAAGAATTCATCTATATTGTTAGAGATATAAAGAATTTTTGTAATAGCGTCGATCATTTTTCGTACATTTTTTGTTAATAAAAGGAAGGTTTTTAAAACCAAAGCAATGTCACTTTTAGAAAACTTGAATAGATACAAGTAGATATAACACAATGCAATCAGAGTATAAAAATATGATATATCTGAGGAAATAAAAGCCTCTATACTAAATAATTTTTAACTGCGCATGCGCAAGCGCTAGCAAAATCTCTTTTGCATAATTTATTCCAATTGTACAGACTAACTCTAAAAAATCCTACAAGGGAATATTATCAAAATTCAGAAAAATATCGTCGATAGAAAATTTTATTTTCAAATATTTCCAAAAAGATGCAAAATGCTAAAGGATTTCAGCTGTATTTTCATTTTGGTTCAAAAAGTAGTCATGAATATAAGTGATGGCCCACTAAGCATTTTATATATAATAAAAAAAAGATGAGTGAAAAAGAAAAAAAGAAAGGAAAATGGGAAAAATATTTTAAAACCATTATTTTTCCTAAAACTAATAAACTTACAAAAAGAAAGAAAATTTTGAGACAAAAATTGAAAGACAAAAACGTAGGAAATGCCAGACAGAATAATATATGTATAGTCAATGTTATTGACTATAAATAAGATACTAAAGATTATATAAAAAGTATGTTTTACTAAAAATAATGTTTTTCAAATACGCCCCACCCCCATTTTTTTTTTTTTTTTTTTTTTTTTTTTTTTTGAGAAAATGCAAAGTATAACTTCTTGTATGTTCTTAAAGGGGACATTTCATAAAATCACTTTATAATGCATGTTGGGTAGGCATAGCACACCTACATAACAAAAAATTGCTTTCCTGAGAAAGTACGCTTTGTAACGTGTTTTTTGCCCCTTTCTCGCAGGAAAAAAAAAAGGAACGGGAGGATATCTTACATAATCCATTTATAGAGAGTTTTAGGTGCACATAACCAATCAATACA